>JAINUG010000033.1:923274-1555774 GCA_029706075.1 Aldrovandia affinis
CGCCGTGACGACCTGGCGAACGCACGCAATTTAACGCTCTAAAACTCCCACCAAAACAAACTCCTGACACGGATACAATTGCAGCCATGATGGGAGCTAATACAGGCTCCGCCGCCCAGCGCTGGGCTGCTGCACTGTTTCCTGCCGCTGTTGGGCCCGCTGTAAAAAGGACTGTACAGCAGGTTCCAGCGCTGTGCTTTGTTGCGCTGGCGTGTTATTGTGTCTGAGGTGCGGGTTGAACTCGGGGGCCTGTTATTCCTCCAGCACAGGAATTCCTGCCTTTTTCACAAGGTCTCTCCACCCAGTTCCTGCGTGGGGCCGAGGGGGCCGAGGGGGGAGGGTTACCCCTGGAGCAGGCAGGCCCGTTTTCGGGGCTGGACGGCAGACTTGGGGGAGGGGGGGGGGGGGGGGGGGGGGTTCACCGCTCCCTGCCTGGGCCAAGTGTTCCCAGTAGCCCCAAAAAAAAAAAAAAAAAGCTGCCTGATTACAACATCAGAGATCCATAGCGCTAAGTGGGATGAAAATATGAGCCATCCCCAGAGGGGAGGGGGAGAGGGGGGGCGGGGTTCAGCAAGGTTGTCATCTCAGCTACGATGATGTAATCCCCTAAAATTAGCAGCGGCAGCAGCGGCGGGAGCAGAGCAGAGACTGCTGTAATACTTCGGTTTGGCGTCCGTCCCTGTGCCTTCCGTCGTCCGTGAGACCAGGACCCCAACGCTCCCCTCTCTCGCCCCTTTAAGGCACGGGGGTCGCCGCTGTGCACAGAGCGCGCCGAGGGCGGGGGGAAATGCGCAGTATGTGCCCTCGGGTTCATGCTGTCTGGTCGCAGTGTTGCCGGTGGCGACTTTGTGCAACGGCCCGTTGTTGGCCGTGCCGGTGGCGAGGGGCCCGCGCGGCGCTGAAACACCTGGACCGGGATCACCGGGTCGGGAGGGGCGGGCCCGGGGCTCCGAGCGCTCCTAAATCACTCCGGCCCAGGGCGGGGCCGAGCCCCCCGGGGCACAGGCCATTAGCCAGCTTAATACTCAGCCCCTCCCTTCCCCGCTCCTCACGAGGGAGACCTTTGACTGGGACGGAGGTGCAAATTAAACACGGCAGAGTCAGGATTACGCCCGGCGTGGAGATCAGAGATCCGTTCAGGGAGTGAAAATTGCATTCGGGTACGTTGTTCGCGTGCGACCCAAGAGTCTGAACACCATAATATCTATTACGACACGTCCGCTCAAAAGGAAAATCCCGGACGTTGTTGACGGCGTCCAAATGTCTCCACAACACTTTTTTGCCAAAGGCTTTTGGGTGAAACTGGTCGCGTATGCTTGCGCAACGCTGAAACGCTGTCGCAACGTAGCGTGCCGAAGGGGCCTCGGTGAGTCTGGCGCGGAAGCGCGGGGGGGAGTCTGGCGCGCTCGCATCGCTGCAGGCAGGACGAGGACGAGCAGCGGAGCAGACGTCTTGCAGACTGACAGGAAACGCAATACCGCAGACCGCTGATGCGCCGTTTCCTGGGTCCTGTCCTCTCGCGCGCGCGCAACACAGACACTCGCAGCGCCGGCGCCCCGCTCACAACCCTGCGATGGGTTCGATGCCATTATTAACACAAGAGCTGCTCACTGCAAGAGCTGCTCACTGCAAGAGCTACAAGAGCTGCTCACTGCTCACTACGCAGGAGTGGTTCTCTGGAAGCACACATTTTTATCATGAGCACAATCCTTAACTGTTTATACTCACTACTTCCTGTTTTGGTAGAGCTAAATCATACCAACATTATATTGGCATAATACACTTGTGCTCTCTCCTTGGTACTTTCGTTACGAAGGGCCTCTCGTTGAGGTCTTAACCAGGCTATGTGAACACATTAACCGGTCTGTGGTGCATTTAGATGTTTCGGAAATTAAATGACATTTTCCTTGAAATCCTTCTGCTGCACCTTTAATTAGACGTGCCAGTAACTGCGCCGCATCTCCCAACTGCCGCCGGTCACCATAGTTACATTATCACAATCTCACAGGGATCTCTTGAGGTGCCCCAGCCATCCTGACAAAAATATAAGATGTGTTATGTCCAGGAGCTGCTTAATATGTTTTCAATAATTCATTCATTAAAAAGACAGACACCTGGAGAGAAATATCTGCCCGATCTTTCAGTCCCTCTCTCCTGAATCGCAGTGTGCATCATCTCAGCCTGGACGATAAGCCAGCCCCCTCTTTCTCTCTTCTCTCAGCTTGGGACACTTTGAGGTCAGGATCAAAATCCCAACTGGCCCCCAGAGCCACTCTTGGCGTTCCCATAATCGGGGTAGCGTAGCCTCCCGTCGGTGGCTACCACTTGGTACACTAGCCTGCTTCTTGTAGGACCCAGAATGGCTCAAATTGCTAGGAGTGCCATTTTCATCCCTGCACTAGAACGCTGCTGCTGCTGCTATCCGGCGCTCGCTGGCGAGACCCTGAACGCGCTGGCAGAGCTTCCATCACCCCTGCTCTGCGAGGATCACAGTAAATGGTGAACTCAGCCAGGGACGGGGGATATGGAGTAATGCATCAGTGACGTAAACATGCATCAGGCTCAGTTTAAAGCTTCTTAAGGAGGCACTTCAACCTACTCCTGCGCCTCCTTTTGTGTGTCCCGCGGCTTTTCCTAAATACCCAATAGCTAATGCTCTCAGCCTCCGGTGATTACCACAGTATTACTCACTGCTTTCAGCGACACAACACCATTAGCCGGGCATCTGGAAAACCTCAGAGCTACGCGAGTAGCGGGACTGAGCACTAAACATAGTCTGCTGCAACGCACTTTGTGCTAACCCGTGCTAATTCGCTGCCCGCCGGGTCACGTGATGCTAGCCAGCAGTGGCGCTTGACAGGGCTTAGACCTGCCTGTCGCATCGCACTGGTAGCCCGCCATCTACCGTGTCGTTGCGCTGGCGCTAGGTGACAGGGCCGAGAGCTGAACGGAGCCCGTTGCATCGCACTCTGTGCTAACCCGTCGACTACTGTGTCACGTGACGGTGGCCACAGTCGGCGCTAGGTGATAGGGCTGAGAGCGAACGAGAGTCGGTTGCGTTGTGCTCCGTGCTAACCCTGCTCCCCCACCATGTGCTCCGCTGTGTCTTGCGACGTTGGCCACAGATGGCGCTAGGTAACGGCACGGAGAGCTACACACAGCCCGCTGCATCACACTCTGTGCTAGCCCGCGCTAACTTGCCACCTAATGTGTCGTGGCAGTGGCCAGCAACGGTGCTAGGTAACGGGGCAGAGAGCTAAACAGTCTGCCGCATTGTGCTCCGTGCGAATGTTCTGCCCGCTGTCATGTGATGCTGGCCGGCGTTGCCGCTTGCCGCGGTCCCCTGCTCTCATAAACAGCACGAGAAACCAAGCCTTGACCTTTCGAGACTTTTCTTCCCAGAACACACTGAACACTTCTTAGAACCGCGTCACACCAGGCCTACATAGACGCCTGCAGGGCCCTTCGCTTGAGTTTTTGCGGTATTCTAAGGTCTTTAAAAGCTGCTTGTGTTGCAGTGACTCACTGCGGGCAGTAAAGAGCACACACAAAGTTTCCACATAGCTGGCTACCTGCACAATGCCCCAGAACAACCCCAGAGGGAAAGAACAGCAGAACATTACAAGAGAGGTACAATGACAAAATTCACTCATCCTGAAAAGCAAATACTTCAATCAACTTTGCTCCTATTGCTCAATTTAGCTCATTGTTAAGTGTTTCATGTGGAAGGGCTTGGTTTTGTCATTGACACAACGTGACAGGCAGCATGCGCATGTGGTTGGCATCACATCAATGGGCTGTGGGGAGGGGCCATGGGGGGGGGGGGTGCAGAGAAACCTCACCAACTGTCATGTCCCAGCAATGAAATGTGGAGCAAACAGATTACGCAGAAGTGTAACTGAAACACAGTAGATTGATTGTATCGGTGGGGGGGGGAATTCCATTCCCCTCGGGGGTTTGTGAAATGACTGAGCTCCTCGCACACATGTGCATTCCCCATGGCCGCTTCTGAAGAGTTGTCCTTTCACATCCCTTCACTTTTTCAACTAAAGCGCTTAACTAAATCCATTCAGCAAGCAGTAAATATGCAGATCACTGTAAAACAACGCAATTACAAGGCTGAGGGGGTAAATTTAAGCAAATTCTTAATTTACAGGTTTTTCTCAACTCACTCAGAAAGGTTTTCATAACTCACTCAACATCACTCAAACAGCCTCAGCTTCACAAGCAAAAAGTTTAATACCAACAGTGTAGCTTCTAGCTTCTACCCTTGCGAAAATCCACATCCATGGCTGTTGTGTGAGTTACAGCGCAGGTCTGTGTGCGCTCTCTGGGTTTCACTTTTGGCGAGAGGCATGGCAGAAAGTTGCGTTCCACTCCAGGAGCGCTTTAAACCAGCTCTCCCGTCTGACACACGCCGCCTTCCGTCGTCCTGTCAGCTGTCCGAGCGGCGCCGTCTCTCGGCAGCAGCAGCAGAGTGCAGGAGGAGTCAGAGAAGCTGAATAAACTCTGCCACCCCGCTCCGCTCGCTGACAGCCGTCTCAAAGCAGCCTTCCGGCCGCGCTGACAGCTGTGCGCTACGCTCCGCGGCGCACGGCGCCCGGGGGTTAGGCTTCTACTGGACACCAGCGCCGTCACGGGCAGGGGCCGCGCTGTGAGTCGGGGCCCCCGACAAAGAGAGGGGGGGAGAGAGAGACGAAAATCGAGCGCAATAGAAAGAAAGAAAGAAAGAAAGAAAGAAAGAGAGAGAAAGAGAGAAAGAGAGAGAGGAGGTTCCGCTCACCGTCAGGGCTCCGGCAGGGTCTTGCCCGTCTGTGATGAGCTCCCTCTCCCCTCGGTGGTTGACTTTGCGAAAGCGTCGGCGGGAGCGGCGGTGGGGCGCGTCCCGTTGCAGGGCGGCCTCCTCGCTCTCCTGGGCGTTCTCCACCTGGAACACATGGTTTTCGGGCTCCTGGTTAAACATCCAGTTCTTCCACACGAGGGAGAGCCGGTGGAGCCGCAGCAGACTCATGGGATCACGGCGGCGACGACTGGCACTATCTCTGCCGGGCGCTCGCTCCAGTGAGAGGAGCAGTCATTCACAGCAGCCTCCGGGCAGCGCGCGCTGCTAAACTGAGCTCGCTGCGAGGGCCGCGGTTTCCTGTAGGAAACCGTAAATACGCAAATATCCTCTCAGAGCACAAACTCAAAATCCGGCCATACAATTAATTCTCAGCAGGCGTCGGACCTCTTTGTACTACTGCGTTGTTGTTTTCAGCGTGCTTATTTGATTTATTTCGATCTTACGTAGCTTGGCCAAACACAGCTTCGAAGTAACTCCGAATGATGATAATATACAATGGATGTATTTTACATGTATTTCTTGGGTGCGTTTCTTTCGCTTCAAGCAACTGCGAAACTTTTCGAACTGATACGTTTTTCAAATAAATGTGATTTGAAAGCACTGATGGAAGGAAATGGTTAAAAATGTGTGTGTGTGCGGGGGTTGGTGGTTGTGTATGTGTGCATGTACATGTGTCTGTGTCTTTGTGTGTGTGTCTTTGTGTGTGTGTGTGTGTTTGTGTGGATGTACGAGGGAGAGGGGTCCGGTTACCACTTGCGGAACTTGAGTTGAATCTACCTGCTCTTTATAAGCACTGCCATTAGCATCCGAGTTCTGCCGCAAGTGTGTTAAGTGAAGAGACGGCAGCTGTGTGCAGTCGGAGCAGGAGGAATTCGATTGGAGGAGGCTCAACTCAAGCGGGAGCAGAGCTAAGAGAAAACATCTGTACAAAGAACACTGTTGTTGCTTTTTTTTCCCCCCTCCTTGTGAAATCCCTGCCAAATTCAAACCAAGTTTTTCCACTGTATTTTAAGAATCATGAGTGAGCAATGACGCATGTAAGGCTAACACTGTTACTATTGACAACTGTTTGCTTTAGCTTAAATGAGAACCCAAGATAGCTTGACTAGATTAGGCTATATATATATAAATGTATAAAAACAAGTTACACACACACAGACACACACACGTACGTTCCATGGGTGTGTGAGGGGGCGTTTAGGAGTAGTTGTGGGGTTGTGGGTGTGTTTCACATGAGAATTGATGCCAAGCTGTTGACTCCATTATTCTCAGACGCCATACGATGCCATGCGGCAGATAAATCACGCTGCGAAACTGGATTTTTTTATTATTTTTTCAAGAATATTAATAATAAAGAAAAGCCAGGAGATGGCTGGGAGTCCTGTCATTTCTGTGCGCTGCTGCAATCCGTCACCCTGGTAATGAGACACACCATTAGGGGGTTCTCCAGGTCCTCTCTTCATCAGATGGCTGGGGGGATGGGAGAGTACAAGCGAGGGTCCTGCGGAAGCCCCACTCCTGCTCAGCGGCTTCCCATGGTTCACTGGGGCTGTTAATGGCCACCCAGAAACGCGGCGGTAAAAACGTCATATTTCATAGCCCCCCCTGATACGCTTAAACGTCCAATGGAAGGATGACAGACCTTCTGCCGCAGATACGCATTAGGCTACAGTACCCATTTGCTTAGCGGGTGCGCTCACGCACGGCAGATTCCGTTTTGCACATTATCCATTCATAAACATTGGGTGTGTGCTGAAGCAATTAAGGTTAAGCGCCTTTACCAAGGATACAACAGCTGTGCCTCACCTGGGAATCGAGCATGCAACCACCTCCCAGTTACAAATTCCTCGCTGAAATGCTGAGTGTGAAACAGCGGGGAGGCCCTGGGTGAGCTGGCTCCACACTTCAGCAGACAGTACTCCCTGGAGTGGGCGCTGATCCTTTGTGAATCACAGCGGTTTGAGACTCGCGATTACCAGAGGAGTGCGTTTAGAGTGAAACGGCAGGCACAGCTAACCTCTCCTCCGCAGAAACGACGCACGTAATCACGCCTCCCCCCCTTAATTACTTCTGCCCTCCATTAGTTAATAGGACCAAATTGTGCTGATTTATAACGCTGCGGCTGGTATAGGGGAGTTAGACAGGGGGCCACCTTTGGCCCCTGGTTCAGGACTACAGAGACGGGCCTCGTTTGCATAAGTGAAGGACATTCTGCCCAACATGTGAAAGCAGCAGGTAACGCATGTGCAATTTAATCACTTGGCGGCATATTGCATACTCGTCCTGTGTTTTGAAACCAATTTCGGGAAATGCATTTCCTGAATATACACTCCGGTCTTCTCCCGGCTGATGAAAAGCTCTTAAGCTCTAGCGCTTTGGCTTAATCTGACACTTGCATCGACGCAGCTGTAGAAATGTCGATTACTGTGCATTGTCCCCATCAAGCAAACGTAATGAGATAAATGAAGTGAATGATCGCGTCGTTTACACAAACGAACAGCGTGAACGCAGAGCGGTGAATATAATGTGCTCATCTGTGAGGTGAAAAACAGGCAGTCGGATCTGATCGGTCGCAGTTCGCAATGGTTGGGGACAATCCCACCCCCTTCATGAGCAATCCCACCCCCTTCATGAACAATCCCACCCCCTTCATGAACAACCCCACCCCCTTCATGAACAATCCCACCCCCTTCATGAACAATCCCACCCCCTTCATGAACAATCCCACCCCCTTCATGAGCTGCACGTCCATACCCTCAGATCAGATACCTTCACGCGACCGGGGCCTCACTGCACATCTGCACCGAGTCACTTCTCTGACGGTACATTCATCACTTTCCTACCAGACCTGTTTGTGTCAGCCTGACCTCCCTTCCCCAGCCGTTTCAGGCGCCTTCGTTGTTGGCGTTATTGAGCAAACAGTATTTAAGAGGACTGGGGCAGGATGGTGCCTGACAGCCCGCACCGTGTGAGGGAATTCGCTGTGAGGGTTATCAGATACGGATGTTTCCCGACAGAGGGGGTGATGTGCCCGCTGCACCCCACCTTACCGCAGTGCCAGGGCCCCTGCCCCTCTCACCCGGCCCCCCTCTGGCCGGTTCAACTCACCACGATCATCTCTGAAGGCTCTAAAGTGATGCATTCGCAGCCTCTTCTGCCTCCCAGCTGCTTGCCAAAGCTGTGGACAGAGCACAGGAAATGCACAATCAACGTGAGGAAGATCAACATGCAATAACTGGAGCGACATGGATCTACGGCATTCAGTCCACACTGACACCAGTACAGATATACAGCATTCAGTCCACACTGACACCAGTACAGACCTACAGCATTCAGTCCACACTGACACCAGTACAGACCTACAGCATTCAGTCCACACTGACACCAGTACAGATATACAGCATTCAGTCCACACTGACACCAGTACAGACCTACAGCATTCAGTCCACACTGACACCAGTACAGATATACAGCATTCAGTCCACACTGACACCAGTACAGATATACAGCAGTCCACACTGACACCAGTACAGACCTACAGCATTCAGTCCACACTGACACCAGTACAGATATACAGCATTCAGTCCACACTGACACCAGTACAGACCTACAGCATTCAGTCCACACTGACACCAGTACAGATATACAGCAGTCCACACTGACACCAGTACAGACCTACAGCATTCAGTCCACACTGACAATACAGTGTCCTGCATACAGGTTATGACAGTGTCTGTCAAGGGGTCATGTAGAAATGTACTATTTAAATTATTACTATATATTAAAAAAATACAAAAGTAAACCCTTCATATAGCTTAGGCAGCTCTCTGTTTTAATCATTAGCCACATGCAAAGGTTTATGGATCTGTATATGCCTATATGCCTGTTCCTTAATTTGCTGTAATTAAATTCCATTTGACTTAATTCTTCTCAATTCCATCACCACAGGAGAGAACACACAGCTGGTAATCACAGATGGGGCCCACAGGTTGTAAAAAATTAACAGTGCAACAGGGGTGTACTGGACAGTGCATTACTGAATCGTTCTGAAATAAATATTTACTGCTTTATGAATGGATGGTGCACTCTCCTAATAGATTCCCTTTTGAGCAATGCATAGTATGCATGTACACGACACGGCAAGTCCGCATGGGCGGGGTCTGGTGGCTGTGGGCGTGGGCTGCCATACGTGGGCATGGCATGTTAGCTGTGGGCAGGGCCTGGCAGCTATGGGCATGGCCTGTTGGCTGTGGGTGGGGCCCGTTGGCTTGGGGAGTCGAGGTGGTCGTCCTATTGAACCACTGAACCACGTATTTGGGTTAAGGTTCCTTAACTAATAACGAGCCATGATGGCTGAATTCCCTAGATGTCCTCCTCTGCTCTGTTCTGTTCTGTTCAATAAGGCCATGTTTGGCTGTGATGGCGTGAGACACAAACGTGCCCCCATTGATCCGGACAGCTCTCTGGGGTCAGACAAGAGGACAGGAGACCTGGTGAGCTTTACATGCGGACCCATTCCTCGATAACTCTGGCTAAGTTATCTGGGTTTCACTTCATTCCAACCCGAGACTATTGGCATCGAGGCCACACTGTTTTATATTCATACCCTACCCTACACTTTGGTTTCACGCACAGATTCCACTCCAACGTATTCAATCTGGGGGAAAGTTGGGGGAGGGTGAGAAAAAGCTGGCTTTAGGTTATTACTGAGCCCACTGTTCCATACCATCTCCTCTTTTATGTCTTTTTAATCTTCATCGTGTCATGTTAAAAAAAGAGAAAAAAACCCATCTGCAATCAAGGTGACCGTGTTGCGCAGAAAGAAATACCCTTGCCCCAATTAAAGCGAGAAACGGCACTTCAGCAGATTTCAAACAACGGCGAAAACGAAGCATGCCTAATCGCGCACGTGTGAGGACGACGAGCGCAGCCCTCGCCCCAATCTCCAGAAACGGAGAACCGAGGGATTACAAACACCTTCTTTCATCTTATCGCCTCTTTAACCGTCGATTTCATATGAGCACAGATCTCTGGGACGCTGAGGAAAAAAAGAAGAAAGGGAAAACGTGTCCCTGCCTTTGAAGGCTTCTGGATTTAGCGGGGTAAGACGTCAATGCGCTGCGAGCGCTTACCGCATAAAAACACGATGGCCACACGGGCAAATGTCACGCAACTCATTCATTTCGAAGAATGTATGTTGAATCCCGCTCCCCCACAGCAAAAAAGGGAAGCCAATTCACGACCGCTTGGAAGGAGAGAAAACGTTTTTGCAATAAAGAGATTACTGTACAGGAGGTTACAGGACCGTCGCCGTACAGACAGCAGCGTAACTTCTTTCGTCACAATTCGCCACAATGGCCTGTGCGCGCTGTGCCAGAGGGAACGCAAGTGAAAAGGTTCTCTTTGCCAGAAGGAGCACTGCTATTAGCACAGCACCCGCATGTGCATTTCGATATGAGTAACATAATATACGGTCTCACCCACTTTCCTTCAACGGGAGGCGGGTTGTTATAATGAGCCTGGAGCCAAGCCTGCTATGACAGCCCTCTCCACACTCCACTGAGGTTAGGCCCTGCTGTCAGTAGATAGGGCTGCTGCCAAGTGTTTCTGCATCCCTTACCGCCACGATGAATAATGTATTCGTCACGTCGCTCTCCTCTCCTGCACGCTTGTTCAGTCGCCACCACGCCACCAACATCAATGGCTCCGTCCCCAGGCGAAGCGTTCCCTGCATCTGTCTTTACTGCACGGGCACCATTCTTCCAACAGACCCATTTCACCTCGCATGTCCTACCAGCGTTTAGAATATTAACAGCGAATCGCGCACCATTACCAATGGCGCGCAACATCCACTACGCCGCTGTTTCGCAGAACTCCCGTCCGGTAGTTTCCCCCGGGAATAAAGCGTGCTTCGCCAAGGGTTTCATTCCTACTGTGCGCCATCTCAAGAAGGCCGCCTAACTTTACCTTGTACTTCTGTGTGTCGCTTAAGACGAGCTGTGGAGACCTTTTCCTGTGGAAATCCTTACTAAACTTGAGTCTTTAGGTTTTGCGCCGCTTGTTCAGAATTGTGGTAACAAAACCGGTTCTGGTCCTGGTCTTTGATTGAGTAAATGTTCCAGCTTTGAAGACAACTGTACTGAATAATGCCAATTTCCCAGATTGCCTCAATCCAAACTGTATCGATACCCATAGTCATGCACGTTTGTTTGGCATAAAGTCACAAGAAAGGGGGGGATGCAAGCTTCTGAGAGAAGTTCTTCCGTTCTTGAGGAAACGGACAAAACGGTGGCAAAAGCGGGTGACGACGCTACGTCATTCAGTGAGGGAAATGAGAAAGCACAATGTGCGCCAATCACAGCCCCCTGTAGTACTCTGGTAAACACTCTGGCAAATGTGGGTCTGGAGGTGTTACATTTCGCCTGGTAGTGGTCAACCTATGCAAGAGTTTGCTAGTTGCAACCATCTCTTAAATAGGAAGTTGTGGGGTGACATCCTGAAGTAAGGGGAGTGTATGGCACTCCTAAAGCTAAACTGACAGTGTGTATCTGAACAGACTAGTCTCTGACAAAAAGGAGTGCTTTTCTGACCGATTGTAGTTTTAATGGAAATGTTCAGACGAACATGTACCAAAGGTCAATATCTGACAAAGAGTGTCATCAGCTGACGTTAGCTTGTCAGTCTACATAACCTTGCTTTGCTAGCACATCATTTTGCTAGCTTGGTTTGGAAGCTAATGTTGGTTGGCAGGCAAAGACGTTTTGAAATGTTGTTCTGCTTTTGTCGGTTCTATAATTACTTTCAGCGATGGGCTATTTCTCTCCATTCAACTGCCTTCTGAAAGTGCTAAATATCAGGCTTAATAAACATATGGTACTCTGGTCCTGACCAGGGGTGTCCATCTGATCTAAGAAGAGCCGGTGTGGGTGCATGCTTTGGTTTTAGGCCAGCACTAAAACACCCGATTCAAATAATCATGGCCTTGACTGAAGGACCACGATGAGTCAATTAGTTGAATCAGGTGTAGCTGGGCTAGAACAAAAACCTGCACCCACACCAGCCCTTCTCGGATAAGATTGGACACCCTTGAGGTAGACAATCTGACATGCTTAGCTAATAAGCCAATGTTACAGTTACTTATGGCGAATCATGATTGTGTGTAGGCGGGCCATGGAGGAGAGTTGCTAGAATCAAACAGACTGGAATCAAACAGGAAACCAATCTCACCCACTGTAGCTTCCCGTTCGTGACACTAGAGATAGTCCATGGTCGAAGATAAACCTGTGGATGCACAAATGCCTACGCCACATTATGGCTTAATTATTAGCTGTTCTGCGTGCCACTGTGTTAACGTGGAATAGCTTAAATGTTGAGTGAGTGTTAAATGAAAACAGAATAAGTATCAAAGTAATCCACAAGGTCAAATCAGAAACTGGGGTCTAGTTGTGACATGCTTGTTAGAACCCGTTGGTTTAAAAAAACGGCTCAATATGTACATCGCTATGCAAACGCTACAGCACAATCTCGGGGGAGGCTGAAAAATAAACTGCAAACCCTTGCAGTCCTGAATTATAATTGACATATTCTCGATGCTTCATTTTTCTTTCAGAATAATTTTAGTTGGCATAGCACGCTAGGAACACATTGAATTAAGATGCCTCATTCGCCCACAAATCCGATGATGTTTGCATACTGAGCGCACTGCATCAGAGACATTTCAATCAATTAATCAATCCTATCGATGAGCCATTGCATCCTCCCGAAAAATGCTTTTGTACAGCACAGAAGACTTGCGGTATCAAAGTCATTTAAAGGCCAAATCGATGTTTGACACGACAGAGACAATGTTTAATCTCTGTTTTGGATCCAGATCTCCTTGGTAACACTGTCTGCTGAAACTAGAACAGAAAAACCACAGGTCTCTCTGCAGCGCACCTCTCTCTTCGGCAGACGCTTCCGTTCTGTTGAGCGAGCGCATCGTTCAAAGAGCGAGAAATGCTGCACGTCCATAACGCCACAACGATCGCCATCCAAGCTTTCGTAACGGTGCAGAAAACGCACCGTGCCGATACTTTATCATCGTCACCGTGACAAAGCAATCGGTTCTGGGTTGGTGTGAAGACGGTGGTAATCTTCCCACAAGTAGCCAAGTGAGCAAAACAAGATTTAGATTTATGATGTAAATAAAGATTCAATTTTTCACTGCTCCAAGCTCCGTGTTATCACCTACTTAACCAAACATTTAGAATTCAACGTTCAATATTGCCGGGTTGTTTTCCTGCATAAAAGGAAAAATAAAAAAGATTTCAAAATTAAGTCAACAGATGCCAGAATATTATGAAGCACAATTTTAAACGGTCATAGTCTACGACAGGAAAGATGAGGCGCACTGATAGCCCATCGCTGAAGCTCAGCGGTGCATCAAGGGCCCGCGCCCGTGTCCGCGCCCGGACCGCCGAGGCAAGCGAACCGTTTCAAATCACGACAGCGCAGGGTGGAGAGGACAGGCCGTGCTCCTCTTCCAGACTCAGGAAAATAATTAAAACGCTTTGACTGATGCTGCCTTTTATCTCGGCCTTCCCTACACTTTCACTTCACCTTGACTAAGCGGACGAAAATGATCTCGACAACGAAGAGCTGCGGTTTCACCAGGATCCAAACAGGACGCGAGGGGGCCACCAAGTCGAGGGATATAAGGACTTGCTGCTCTGTTCTCCCATGCGGCACTTTTAGCGCAGGGAGAGCGGTCTCTCTGCAAGGACAGGGATAAGTGAGACTTCCCCTGCTCCACCGTCCGTCGCCGGGGCTCTTCCCTGTTTATCAGCAGGCCCGTGCTTTACTGCCCGCAGGCCCGATTCCAAGCGGCTGGCCCATGTGGGGGAAATCTCAAACATCCTCCGAGGGTAACTTTCCCAAGAAACGCCCCCTCCGTTTGCCAAGCCTCAGAGGTAAAGGGATCCCTCAGTCTCCCTCCTCCTCCTCCTCCTCCAGCGTGTCTAAACCCGCCACCCCCGCATCATGGGGGGGCAATCTCAACAGTTCTCAGAGGGGAATTACGAATAGACAAGCAGACGGACGACAAGAGACCTCCGATACGAATGTGACCCCACAGCTCTACAATAACTACGCAAGAAAAGAGCGGAGCCTTCCAAACTCACTTCGGCTGTTGGGATCCATTGAAAAGCACTTCCTGCACTCGGCGGGTGTGGAACGGCTGCTGACGGCTGTGTTTTCCTGCTGGAGGGAGGGATGTCTCTCTCCGGTGTCGCTCCTGAGTGCGTGTGTCTGAGTCCGGGGCTGTGCGGGAGGGCGCTCATTTCCTGCCTGGATGTGCTCACAGCCATCGTCCTGCCACAAGTTCCGCATTCCAGCCCCCCACCCCCTCAGGCCCCCTGCTGGGCACCACCTCCCCCCTCCCCACACCCTCCACACACACCACACACACACACACACACACACACACACACACTACTGCCTGGAGGGGTGGCACTAACTCAGTCCCTCTGTCCCACTCCAGCACAGCGAACAGGAGCCAGCCCAGCCCGGGCCTACCACAGCGAGAGCGGACCTGAACCCTGCAGATTATCTGTGCCACAGTTAGCACCCTGGCTTGGTCTCTCCGTCAGATTAACTGATTCAGATTGGCTCAGTTAACAGATTCAGTTATACAGTTCAGATTCAGACTGATTCCCGGTGTCGCTCCTGAGTGCAAGTGTCTGAGTCCGGGGCTGTGCGGGAGGGCGCTCATTTCCTGCCTGGATGTGCTCACAGCCATCGTCCTGCCACAAGTTCCGCATTCCAGCCCCCCAACCCCTCAGGCCCCCTGATGGCCACCCCCTCCCCTCCCCCCCTCCCACCTCCCCCAACAGGAGCCAGCCAGCCCAGGCGTACCACAGCAAGGGCAGACTTGAACCCTGCAGATTATCCGTGCCACAGTTAGCACCCTGGCTTGGTCTCTCTGTCAGGTTAACTGATTCAGATTGGCTCACGCGGGCACGGCGGCGGCTCTCAAGCCAAAAGCCAACCAATGAGGCACAGGCGCAGCTTTAGAAACGGGTCACACCATGGTCTGAGCAGGAGGAATTGAAAGGGTTGTTCGCCTTGTAAAAACACATTGAGTTTGTGGCTGTAAAACTAGTTGGAGCTGGATGCATTTGACGGGCAGGCGGGAACAGGGGAGGGGGCCGGGGATGTCTGGTCAGAGAAACTTCACTGGTGAGTCGGGAGACACCTCGACACATCTGCACTCAATAAGGAAACACACCCCTCGCTGCAGTGCTGGAGTAACGGGCCTCGCATGGACTCAACCCCTTCAAATATCTCGCCCTGCCCCACCAACAAATACACATAAATGGAAGTGCGACTGGTTGAGAGAGAGAGAGAGAGAGAGAGAGAGAGAGAGAGAGAGAGAGAGACGAGAGGAAAATAGAGATGGAGGGAGAGAGGGAGGCTTTGTTTGCAAGTCAGTGGAACCCCATGCTATCCCAGAAATCCTGAGAAAGCGCCGACAAGTCCTAACCACCTCGGACTCTCGCTGCAGTGATCACACAGGAACAGAACACGAGGCTCGAGTCGACGCATGCTGCTTCAAAGCAGGAGTTCGCATCAAAACACCTTCCCCTCCCTTCCCCTCTCGAGAGGCGGCGCACCCGCTCGATGGTACGTACCAGCATCTGGCCAAGAACATGTGCTCCTTCACGAAGACCGAGCCGGAGAGCAGGATGTACCAACATGTGGAGACGTTGTCAGGGCTGAAAGACAGAAAGAGAGAGAGGGAAAAAAAGACAATACGATGTTACGTTCCGAACACCGCTCCTATCAGATCAACAGGGAATTCTCCCAGCGGTCATAGCCTTCTGCGACTCTCACGGTGTGTGAACCATCCGTGGTTTCTTTTTAAATGTATTAATTTATTTTTACTAAAAACATCCCTTCAGGGCTGCGTTTTCTTCTGTGGGAACAAAAATCATCAGAAGAACACGCGCACAGCCGCCCCTTGGGAAGAGCTATCCCAGACGTGGTGCCATGGCAGCGGCCCGTCTTTAAAACGTGACAGAGACAGAACAAGGCCTGCCTCATGCATAAACCAAACAGGTCACAGGGATCATAGTGGCCTGGAGGAGGAAATAACTTAACGCCATTACGGATGTTAAGAACGACCGTCGCCTTAATGTGCTTTTTCTTGTGCGGTTTCTTAACTTCCAACACCTACGGTGGGAGATGATTTCTGGCCGTAATTACATTGGCCATATAGGGCCTTGCAGTGTCTCTGGGCATGCCCAGCTCAGATGGGATGGGTTCGTTCACACTGTTAATCTACTGTGCTTCTGGGGTTAAATATGAAATAAAGCAAGTGGTGGGGGAAAAAAATATTAAATATATAAATATTTAAAAAACATTTCATAATTTGCATGCCCCCAATCTTTAATAAAAGGCTACATGGCAAAGGCACTGAAGCCATTAATCTTTCTATGAAGGTTAATTAAGAGATTAACTTCGGTATGCGGTACAAAAAAAACCCATTCAAAACGAGCGCTACAACAAGTGGTGTGATGTCAGAGGTTCGCGCAGCCGCCGCCGTAAACGCTCGTTAAAGATTAAAAGTGAGTCGCCGGGCAGGGGTTGTTGTGAGAAGGGAAACAAGGCCTTTGCGTGAGTCTCAACTGGAGGCAGCGGTGCGTGTCACCTGCGTGTTTACTTACTAGAACAGGACGTGGTTTGCTTCGTGTCTCTCGTAGCGAGCCGAGGTGCACATCGACCTGAAACAAACAAGTGGCGGTTTAGATCCTTCGCTGCTCGACTGCTGCAGGGAACGCACCTCCACTGAGCCTCTGAAGTTGAACTGAAGTTGAATTGTTGGTGCGGATCTTAGAAGTGCACAACGACGTGCCTTCCTCGTGATTGCTCGTCTCTGCAGTTTGAGAAGCAGGTGTGCGAGAGGGTTTGATCTGCTGCTGTACACCGAACACGAGCGAGAGCCCGCACTAATTAGGCCAGGAAACTAGGTGCAGCCTAGCTTGGCTCCCCATCAAACAGGTTCCAAGTCAAGTGCCCACCTGCAACCTGCTCTTCATGGTCCACTAAGTTAGGGCCCAGGACCAAGGTCCCTGAAGCCAGGAGTTAGAACCCAGGACCCAGGACCCAGAGCCTAGTAGGCCTCTGCCTCTCCTCCCTTTCCCACAGGACTGTGTATTCATACTGGTGGAGACCTCCCACATCCTTTAACAAAATCTAAAAACCAATACCAAACTGTAGATGTGACCCGTCTTCACAATCCAGTCACGGTGCAGTTAGCAAGTTAGAAAGTGCGCAGCCTTTATAAATAAATAAATAAATATATGCCATTTAGCAGACGCTTTTATCCAAAGCGACTTACAGTAGTGAATGCATACATTTTCAGTATATGTGGCCCCAGTGGGGATTGAACCCACAACCTAAGCGTTGCCAACGCTGTTCTCTACCAACTGAGCCACAGAGAACCACAACAGAGGAGTACAAATGTGAAACGCACCCCAGTAAGGCTCAAGTGCTTGGGGTTTCCTAGAGGGAGGGGGGGGGGGAAGGGAAGGAAGAGCCAAACCCCCCAGACAATGGGGCCACGCTGAGAGATCTGGAGCGATGTTAAGAGATACCGTGAAGACGTGATTCATGCGACCGTGGTCAACAGATTTATCCCTGCTCCGGTGGCAGCGGGGGCAGACGCGCTCCGCTGTAATGGCCGATGACTTCATCTTACCTGAGCTGGTGCTCCCTCAGGTGAGATAAAACATCCATGTGGTACAGATGACAGTAGATGGTGTTCAAGTCCTAGAGGAGAGGAGACAAATGAGAGCGGTGAGCGTCCTGCGACAGGAGTTGCAGCGTTGCAGCCACCGAACACAGTGGAAAAGCTGGCCTTCCTTAAAACCTCCATCAAAAATGAACACCACCTGCAGATTAACATGGATTTAGAAGATTATCATTGAAGGCTCATTTTTATGCAACCTAATATGGATGTAGACATTTTCTGAACTGAAATTCGGCCATTGTGAAGGACACAAAAAAGCAAGAACCTCCCATTAGAGTGAGTGACATTTGGTGTATGCTAACCAAGAAAAGCCCATTTGCAGTCGTGTAAATGTATGAAATGCTTCCCACTGAGCTGATAGCCTCCTGCTGTGCACGCCGCGCACACACAGACACGCACACACACACACACAGATCACTTTAAAATAGCACAGGATCAAACGCAGCTGTGCAAACATTACAAGCAGATAGTCAGGGAAATGCATGTGGAATAAATACCCTGGACCATATGGTGATGCGGGACACTGGCCCAAGTGAGCCACTGGAAAGCCACGACTAACAGGTGGAGAGCTCGTCTTTCTGTGTCTGCGGCACTCAAACAAGTGTGGGCACACACGTACCCACGCACGCACGCCTGCTCGTACACACGCACCTGCTCATACACACACGCACACTCACACTCAGACACACAGACACAGACACAGACACAGACACAGACACAGACACAGACACAGACAGTCAGGCAGTGTGGTATAATGGTTAGGGAACTGGGCTTGTAACGTTAAGGTTGCAGGTTCAATCCCCAGGTGGGACACTGTACCCATTGTACCCTTAAGCAAGGTAGTTAACCTGAATTTCTTCAGTTAATATCCAGCTATATGAATGGATTGTAAAGAAATGTAAACTGTAAGTCACTCTGGATAAGAGTAATGTAATGGAAATGAAACCCTAAAAACATACACACACACACACACACTCCACACACAGACAGACACACGATACAGACATGCACGCACGCACACACAGGATGCGGTGGAGGGGGGGGTACATGGAAGTTTCGGCCAAGGTTGCTCAGGAGAGAATGTGAACTCTATTTCAACAATGGGAGTTTCACCATCACTCCAAGGAAACTGGTAGGGTCAAAGTGGAGATTACCAATGCTGTGCAAGGGATGAAAACAGAACACGCGTGCATTTCAATGCACAACAGGAAGCAAGCGAGACAGCATAGAGGGGCTGGTGAGGAGGGACAACGAGGAGTTCATTCATGATGAGGAGTTCATTCATATGTGTGTGTGTGTGTGTGTGTGAGAGAGAGTGTGAGAAACAGATAGAGGCGCGCTTGGGATACATTTTCAGCTTTTCCAGAATCAGCCTTGTCAACATTCTCCTCAACACAATACACAATAATAATATGCACTGTCTTGTCCATGATGTTGTTCAATTGTGTTCGCTTTTATGAAGTTACTGACTGCTGTTACTGAGTCTGTTACCTTGCCCTTTGACCTTGACATTAAAACTAATAGGGTTCAAGGCAACAATAAAGAAATGTCCATTTTAATTAAATTGAATGCATAATTGCCCATTTTAGAGACTGGAAATCCAAAACTTACAAACTGTTTTTTTATTGTTTGATTAAATAAGTAAGCCTCAGTGACCTTGACCTTTGACCTGAGAATCCGTGGGGTTCTGGGGAACAGCGAGCCTTGCTGAGTGAGGACAGCGTCTGCGTCGAGTAGCGTCAAGAGCCCACACATAACTGCCTGTGTCCATGGCCAGAAACTACTTTTGTGACAGAACCCACTAAAGCACTGAATGCAAAAATATAAAGCCCCTTTGACTTTGCCAAAAGCGCATGCAGACAGAGGATGAACGAATCGAAACTTTTTGCGAGGTAGAAAATGTCAAGGCAAGTACAATTAACTGAACAAGGCCTGACGGCTCAGGCTAAATGTAAACCGATGCGCTCTAAGATTCTGGTACAACACAAAAATTACGCTGTCTGGGGTTCATTCGTTTTTACATCTGCTGCCGACCTCAAAAATAAAACAAACGCACGGGTGCATTTGCCCAGACGAGCTCCACTATTACAGCATATTTCCTCAATGGCATCACTCGCACAGCCCGCTGCACATGCATGCAGCTACAATGAGTAAATGTAGCGCTGTATTGTATTGTGTGCACACAACGTAAATGATTTATGGAGGAGGACGTTGTGGAGGGCTGCAGACGGAGGAATAAGTCAGCAGACATGTTGAGCCACAGAGAGAGGAAACGCCAGCCAAAGCTGAAACAGGACTCCAGAGACGGCAGGGAGGAACGGGGGGGGGGGGAGGGGGTAGCACGTGTGAGGTTCGGCAGTGAAAAAGGTGCCGATCAAAGCCACGTGCACATCCTCTCCTCCTCCACCGAGGTCTCCCGGGGAGAGAAGCTTCCCCTGGTGACGGTGTGGGCCAATCTGGAGTGACCGATGCGGAGATACGAGTCTGGGTCAGGAGAGATCGGCCTCTGGCTGGATTCCAGCCCCATCCTCTTTAGGCTTTAGGCTTTAGGCTGAGCCCGCTTCTGGACGGCCCTGGGCATTGCGGCTCAACAGCGAAATCACGGCGCTGTGTTCACTTTGAAGGTCCAAGGACATACCGGGGATGCTTTAGCCACATGCTTGGCAGCTAAAAATCACATGACTCCTGCTTTACAGTTCACTGTTCAGTGGGGGCAGAGTCACAGCCAGTGCCATTACACATGCAGCCGGTCGGCAAGGCGATGACCCTGGCTTACCATCTCTGAGTGTAGCCACATGCCACTACTTTGAGACTTTCACATTTAAAACATGTCTTCAGGAAACAACCTGTCCAGTTAGGCAGTCGCAATGCAAATAAATGGAAAGAACTACCGCATATTGAGCTATTGGTCTTTGGTCTTTGAGGAGAGTCAATGACCCTGCACAGGTTACATTTCAAATGCCAATCATTATTAATAATCACCTTCATAATCGCTGCACTGCTTCAGAGTTGCTTAGATCAACCGAAACTAGATAAACATCACATCACTTCAAAGCGTGCATGTATACCGAATAAACATGAGGCAAACATTAGCTCACTGGAGAAAGCGTTCATAATGTCACGATTACGCACGGCCCACAGTTCAGTGGCAAGAGGGAAATATACCAGACTGGATTCCAAAAAATCGTAACTTGAGCTTCATGCTGCATTTCCAGCTTCAAGTAATTCTAGACATTAAAATCGAACGCTCTGTACACATTACATGGCAATGTGTCCAAAGGGTTCAGGCATCATTTTGGACTGAGTTTGCTCAGAATTTCCAAACGACCGGAGCACACGGACGTTACACTGAAACAGTTTCTGCTGAGGCAGGTGAAGGGGTTGCACTGGATATGTTTAAGGAGAGCGTGCGCATTCGGTCTCTTTAAACCCATGTTGAAAATAGCTCTTTTAGCACCGTGCAGGGCTGAAATTTGAGAGCGCGCCACATGAAAAGGGATGAGCGCGCTGTTCCGCCCTGCTCTGGCTCCACCACATTCCTCCTCACGGGCTACAGGGCTACAAGACAAATGTTAACGGATCCAAGCTGCTAAATGCAAAACGCCGACAGCTGTCAAGATTTGCTTTGTACAAAACATAGGCAAATTCAATGTCAAAATCTCAGATTCAACAAAATATAGAGAGCTTCTGACAACTTAATTTGGCTTGTAAAAATAGTAAGACTTGATGTAAAAGAGCACGATGGGGAAAGGTCAAAGTTCATAAAGGGACAGACTCTTTCCGAAATAGCTGGCGGTGATTCTCCGGAAGTTCTAAACCACCACTGAAATAAAAAGGGATATCATTTCACACTGAATTTTGCTTTTGTGTTTCGTTAACTCAGCATTTTTAACGCATACTGAAAAGCCCACACGCAGAACAAAGACCTGGATATTTATAGTATAATCTAGCAGCAATGTAGCAATGAAGCAGCTTGCGAACACCTACACCACGCCTACAGTTTCATAGGCTATTGTAAGGGATAGCACAAAAAAAAGTTCAACATGGTGTTCGCTCTATTGACTTTTGATCAAGCTAACTGGGTTAGCGAGCTTGGCTTCTGCTATGGCAGCATTATTTTCCTGGGGGGTAGGGGGGGTCCGCACAGGTGGCCAGGCCCCCGAGGCACCCCCCTCCCCCTCAGACCGTCCCTCTTCCTCAACTCAATACCGGGGCGCCACAGCTTCCTGTCAGAACGATTGACCAGGCCTACATAGGGGGGGCAGTCCAGTGGGCATCAATACCTAAAACACTCAATGTCTTTCACCATGGCCTCCCCCCCATCCTTTCTCTCAGTGCAGTGGCCTTCCACCCCGACACCCACACCCCGGGCCCTCATCGATCGGTCTAAAAAAGACCGTCAATAGCCACAGACAGGATGTCAAAATGAACCACGACAAACCATTTCAATGGCCCGTCTCCCCACAGAAATTCAATCATGCTGCGGTGGGCACCCAGGCTACCACTCTGTCGTCTCCCTCGGCCGCTCGCGTTGGACGACTGCTTGCACTTTACTCTGCGAGCTCAGGGTTAAGGCCAGGGGTAATAATGTGGTTAAAATCATGGTGACGAACACTGCAATATGAACCTCTGATGATTACATTGTGGAGGCCGGGGTCATCCCATTCCCCCTGCCCCCTCAGTGACATTACCTCAGCATGGCTTCACCTCTGGCTGCAAAGCCATTATTGTGACATCAGCCCCCATGGGAAGCAAATGAGAACATGTCAAATTATGCCACTGTCACAAATCCACCAACGTGACCACAACAACCACAAATCCAGTGTCAAAAAGAGACTACAGTGGCTGACAATAGCACACTAACTAGCAGGTCAAACTACAATATCAACGTCAATGTCAATGTCAATGACTCCCAAACCTGTGACGGGTAACAGTCAACAGTCTTGATTGTCTGACTTATTTGTTGGGGAATTTTTCTCCATTTTTCAACCAATTTGTTAGCCAATTATACCCTCCATTTCTTTCGATTCGCCCTCCCCCACAAACTCGCCGCCCGTCACTAGGGGGCAAGCCAATTCCCTGAGGCCAGCGATGATCTGCCTCCTCCGAGATGGAACTCGCCCACTTACTTTCAAGAGACACCCTTCGTGCTTCGTGGCGAGCTTGTGCTGGCTCACCCTTACCCCTCCCCCTGGGGCGGACAGCCAATCGCCGCCCCCAATCGGGGCTCCCGGCCAGGGCCGGACTGGCACAGTTGGGTTTCAGACCGTGGCTGCAGTAGGCAACTTGCATTCCTCATCTGACTCTTTTCATATAACACCATTTCACTAATGAAGGCTAGAAGCCAAAAGGTTTGAATCTTCAGACTCGTCTTAACTGAAAATTGCTGAGTGTGCATCTTTGGTGCATGTAGTTACTGAATATTTTTCATCAACAGCACACACTGTGTACACACACTGTTCTTCACCTTAAAGGCTGAAATACGAGCGCAATCCATTTCTGTTCAAGTAGCGTTTTGATTGTTACAATCATGTGCACACCTTTTAAACCCTTTTGCCTACAAGTAGAGGCAAATGAAAAAACACAACACAGTTTGATGAACCTTGAACCTTCAGATGGCCCTTGTGACAGACGGCACAAGACGCCTTGCCTATGTTTACAGAACAGGTACACTCTGCTGCCACCTCCTGGCCCAAACTCCACACTGGACACAGCTGTGCGATGATGTCATTCCTATTCTCTGTAGCTCAGATAGGAGAGGGTGTTCATAATAACCGCTACGGCTGATGAGGAGTTGTGTGTTTAAATTTCCATGGGTCAAAGATCAAGGGTCAAGGGTCACTCAAATCAATGGGAAAATCAATGCCCTACCGTTTCCACCCCAGTTCCCTCTATGTGGCAGTGGGCTCCACAGTTACACATAAAAGCATACAGTACGGACCCCTTACAGTAGGTGCACTGTTCACAGCACCAATAATATAACACAGTGATTCATAATAAGAAAAGCAACCTTCTTTAGGTGAATTTTGGAGTTGAGTGTTTTATTAACCCCGCTATACAAACACAGTTGAGTATAAAATTACTTAAGACCACAAAGTTGCCTTTTCGTTTTTCATTTGGCAGGGAATGAAAAACAAGAGATGCCTTGTGTGTCTCTACGTAATGGAGGAGAGACGTCCTGAGGGTGTGAGTGTAGAGAGGGGTCTGTAGTAGAGCTATACTGAGGGTGTGAGTGTAGAGGGGGTCTGTAGTAGAGATGTCCTGAGGGTGTGAGTGTAGAGGGGGGTCTGTAGTAGAGGTATACTGAGGGTGTGAGTGTAGAGGGGGTCTGTAGCAGAGATGTCCTGAGTAGTAGAGACGTCCTGAGGGTGTGAGTGTAGAGAGGGGTCTGTAGTAGAGACGTCCTGATGGTGTGAGTGTAGAGAGGGGTCTGTAGTAGAGACATCCTGAGTAGTAGAGACGTCCTGAGGGTGTGAGTGTAGAGAGGGGTCTGTAGTAGAGACGTCCTGAGGGTGTGAGTGTAGAGAGGGGTCTGTAGTAGAGATGTCCTGAGGGTGTGAGTGTAGAGGGGGTCTGTAGTAGCGGTATACTGAGGGTGTGAGTGTAGAGAGGGGTCTGTAGTAGAGATGTCCTGAGGGTGTGAGTGTAGAGAGGGGTCTGTAGTAGAGATGTCCTGAGGGTGTGAGTGTAGAGAGGGGTCTGTAGTAGCGGTATACTGACGGTGTGAGTGTAGAGAGGGGTCTGGCAGGCAGGAGGCAGTTGTACAGATTCTATAGACTCACCAGAAACTCAGCTCCTAAGGTACTTTGTTCCTTTCTGCTTCTTAACTTACATGGATAATTTCCCGGTGCTATATTACAATACAGAACTACCTTCGCCACAGTGTTGCACTTAGTCACCCCTCTTAACTTTCAGAAGGTGCATGAAATTGAAATGTGTCAGCTACAACGTTAGGGAGACAGAACTTAACAAAATGTTAAGAATAGGGCACCAAGTCTGGTGGGTCTATAGAATCTGTGGTTGTAGCCTGTATCCCACCTCTGCCTCTCCCTTTGCCGTCGGCGTATGGCTGCGCTGTGCGACAGCTCGCATCCTCTGACGCACTGCGGTGTGTTTACACAGCAAGCCTCCTGCTCAGGGGCTGCGCTGCACCTGAGCCTCCAGTAATCCTCCCAGTCAGACGCGTCAGAGGAAGACTCCCCTTCACCGAGCTTTCGTTTTCAAAGTGTGGTGGACACTCAGGTGATGCTCAAAATGTAATCTATGGAGCAATCAGTCTGAAACCGCCATCGATTTTCAAGCTGGGCCCTGGAATTGGATTGGGGGAAACAACAATTTTCAAGGGCTGTGTAAACCTGTAGAATGACTGTGTGACTTTCCATCTCTGCTATCCTACATGTCCTTCTGTATTTTTTCTTTTTACTGTGATTCAACTCACAGGACTGAAAAAGCATTTTCATCATGGGTTTAAAAGGAGGCCTATAAAAAGGGAGCATTAGCGCAATGGAAAGTGAAAAAGCCACAGCTGGTCCACACAGTGCCAAGCCTGCCAGCTCTGCCCCGCAAGCCATGCCAGACCAAACAGCAAAACTCTTTTTGGGGGAAAAAAATATTAAAAAAGGGAATCATTGCGTCGCCATGGCGACCAAGGAAAATGTTACACTCGTATAATATGAGCCTACTGCATTTGCAGTGTTGCCCTGCTGCCATCTACACAGCATTAACTCACTAACTTGTGACGAGATGGTAACCTGGCACTGCTGGGATCGCAAACTGGATCGCTCAGGTGACCTTACAGTCATCTGAAACGCTTGTGTGGTAAAAACAGACAGCGGATAGTGGTGGGGAGGGCTGCTGTGAATTACTGACCCGATATGAACCAATGAAAGGGCTTCTCTCTCTCAGTGAAATCACGATAGTGCCACCGATCTCAGGATCTTGTGAAGCCTCACTCTGCCATCACAAAGTGCTGAACAAAGAAGCCATGAGTGGGGGGGAAGGAAAAATGCTACAGAAAAATAACATTAGGTCTGGAGGAACTTCAAAGGCACTGATAACAAAGACACTTAAAAGGCTTGCGCAGGAAAGAGTGCTGTACGCCAGCTTAAAGTGGGATCAATGGAGGTTACGAGAAGTGCTGACTCTGGACTAAACTGGCAACGGCAGTGTCTTTTGGTGGTTGTTCCCTTCATTCGGAAGGCTTGGAAGCGAACTTGTGGCAGTGGCATCATGACGTTCCCATTGAAAGCAGATGTTAGGGAAGGCGCATCCAAGTCTGAAGGGTTCCCCGGGTCCAGCTGTGAGAGCCACCGCTGTTCAGAGGCCAAAAGACGCGAGCCTGGGGCCGAGGGCTGGAGTCAACAGCAAAATTCAGCTACAAACTCAATTACTTCTCCAGATCAATTCCGACAGTTCAGCTTCGTGCCAATTCAATCTTCGTTACGTTTCTGTAACTCTCAATTCCAATTCCAGTTATTTTGATGAAAGATCAGTGCAATAAAAATGCATATTATCGGGTAGTAAAGTATCTGCAGTTAACGGCCAAACGTGTCAATATCTTGTGCCGTCAGAGGAACACAAACATATCGGTGTCTGGATGTTTAATTATTAATTTACTTTTTAAGATCTGTACAGACAATATTCTTTTATGTCAGCTTATAAAAAGCTGTAAACGGTTTTGAACATGCCTCAGAAGCGCAAAATAAAACATGACGCATAATCCGCATGCGTTTCTGGATAAATGACAGGAAACGTTTATGTGACTCCGTGTGGCTAAGCCCGACACGCCGTCAGGTGCGCGCCGATGTGATGAAATCAAACTGGCAACTGCGTCTCCTTCACAGTATCAAGTCCCAGTCGGACTGTGCGTTGGGGGCCAAGCGCGCCGCTGCGACTGGGCCCAAGGTTCGCTCCGGCCGCGCAGAGAGCAGAGGCCCAGGGAGAGACCGTGACGGAACAGCAGCCACCAGGAGTGTGAGAAACACGTCTCCTGCGTGTCTTCACACGCTCCGGCATTCGCCGTCCGCCTCGGGGGCGTTCGCAGGCTGCCGGTTTGGCCATCGGCACCTGTGGGTTCCTGTTCAACCCCTTTTCCCGGTCGGCGTCCTGTGACAGCACCGCCCGCAACTGGGTCAGCGCGCGTTTAAAAGAGACTTGCAGAAACAATGGGGACGGGTTTGTGAGGGACGCAGCGAGCAGATATCCGTGACCTGGTTTAAATGATTTTGCATGGGAGATTTGCGAGCGTCAGCCGTAAAGGGTCCACATGACCAGTGCAGGGCTCACGTCACCTGCTCGACACACAGCCACGCCCCTGTGAAACGTTTCTGATTAGGCACCCAGAATGTGACAATCCTCGAATTTGAACAATGCTTTCAAATCCCTCTCCGACACCTTGTAATGCACCCACACAGCCGACATTTTCTTCACTTGACAGTGTCAACAAAAACAGCTCGTCTGAAAACAGCGAGAACAGCGTGCATTAGCACTGGGCGATAACAGAATTTTACACTGTTATCATCATTTCGATTATCAACTGCGGCAAATTTACAAATGTCGATGACTGCGGTTAGGCTGTAACTGTTGCGTGGAGGAGAATAAATCCTGCATTTCTTTTGCCCTTTTTTCATCTGCAACACAACAAACACACAACACAGCCAATCACAGCCAGCCTTGATATGGAGTGTAACTTCACTGTAGTGATGCCAGAGGGAAGCGTCATCAAAGCGCCAAACTTGGAGCTAGCGAAGCATGGAGTGAATTTGTTCAGTCAGTAAACCCACTAACTAGGGTAGGTCGAGTTTAGTCCCTAAGAAAGGCTGCACGTCAGTTGCGTGGGGTTACTTTGGTTACAAACGAGCCGACAAAGACCAGAAAGGAGGCGTGTTCTGCAAATACTGTAACAAAGCAGTTCCGGCCGCAGACGGGAATACATCTAATCTATTCCATCATTTGAAAAGCTATCACGAAAAGGAATATGAAGAATGTATGGAGAGAAAAAAGAGGCAGAGGCAAGCAAAAAATCATATGCAGGCAGCCATATATACACACATTTTTGCATTTGTTTACGCAAAGGGCAAACGTTATACTTGAAATTATGCTTGAAAACTTAACCGTGCATACAAGCATTGAATGTTAAATAAAGTTGTGTTTGAATAGCTGTATATACTCAATTTTTTCCCGCATACAAATTATTGTTTCAATATCGTTATAAAAGTATTTGGTCAACATATCATGATAATTAATCATTTGGGCCATATCTCCCAGCTCTAGCGTGCATCTTGCGCAAGACTGTGGAGTGCTAGAGTGCTCGTGATAGCTAGTCAATCGCAGTATTGACAGAGTAAATTAGGCGTGGTTTCAGTCAGTTTAGCCTGTAAATAAAAGATGCCGCCGTTCCATTCAAGTTTGAGCATTTAGACCAGATTGACGCAACACAAATTGACGGATAAGTATCGGCCACTGCCATCAGTAAATTAGATCTTATCGGCCGATAAGCCGATTGCAGTCAACTCGCACCCCTAATATCTACAGTATATATATACTGCAAATACTGCACCACTGCAGGTATAGGGCCAGAGCACATTCCTCCCAGGATCTAACCCAACAACCATCTGGTCATTAATACGGTTTCATGGATCCTAAATGGCTCAGCCAGTAAATAAATTCATCACAAGCGGCTGGGTCCTGTAGCTGGGACACTGCATATCGAAGCCCCAGGTGTGTCATTAGCACACTATGCCCAGGGGTCAGGAGTCCAGGGGAAGGCTGGTTTCAGTCAACCAGTGGTCCTTAGGCTACCGCTGCATTAGGTGCTCCCCAACGCGACAGGCACCCACGGGCAGAGGCTACCATTTGTCATTAGTGAAACGTATTCCTCTTCTCCAATCAGTGCCACTTCTTATGTAGTACTGTTTGGCTTGCAGCGTAGTGTAACGGTTAGGGAGCTGGGCTTGTAACGTTAAGGTTGCAGGTTCAATCCACAGGTGGGACACTGCCGTTGTACCCTTGAGCAAGGTACTTAACCTGAATTGCTTCGGTTAATATCCAGCTGTATAAATGGATTGTAAAGAAATGTAAACTGTGTAAGTCGCTCTGGATAAGAGCGTCTGCTAAATGCCTAAAATGTAAATGTAAATGGAATGCTTGCAGTGTGGAATATAGTCGCTGGCTTGCGGGCGAGTGCATTGGAGGAGTATGTATGCTTGGGCTGCAGTACTTGAGGAGGTGGCAGAGCAGTACCTCACAAGGCACAACTGGCAAATCCAAATTGTGAAAGGATGGGAACATTTTGCACCCATACGCGCATATGCATGCACGCATGCATGCACACACAATCACACGATCACACACACACACCTTTCTCAACATTCTGGTACAGATGCCAGAGTCGCATTCAGACCTGAAAGAATGAGGCTTGACCTGATAACAGTGGGAACGCTGTGCGCTACATTCCTCTGCGATGGCAGAACGCTTCGACAGGTCGCTTTATCATTTTTTGAAATGCAGTTTGTGTTATTCTCTTGCCTTCCGCAAGTCACACGTTAGCGGATATTGTCAGCTATTGTTAACTGTAGTAGTTGGCGTGTACCCTCTCTCCCTCCTGTTTCCGAAACCCGCTCCAGCGGTGTGGCAGCGCTCAGAGTACATCTTGAGGAGTCGAGGCCTTTCTTCCTTAAGAGAACTGAAATAGACTGAGGCATACAGGAGAGCCTGCTTTCCTCTCTGCCAGGATGGGGGCGACACCTGGGGACTGGTCTTCTGGTCTTCCGCTCAGCCTGCTGTGTGTGTGTGTGTGTGTGTGTGTGTGTGTGTGTGTGTGTGTGGGGGGTTCATCAGCATGACATGTTTCCTCCTCCTGTCCCATTTCCGTCCTCTTCGGCGGAGGGAGGGGGGTGTGGACTGTGAAACCGATGCTGGTGGAGGCACAATGAGCCCCTGTGTGTGGATCTGAGGCCGAACGGAGGAGGGACGGCTCGACTCTCAGAATTTCACAAGAAGAGCGGGGGCACGAGGACCGCTGGAGGACAGAGCGTTCTTGTGGTGAAGGAGGGAGAGGACAAATTTAAAAAGGTGTTGTGCAACTTTTAACATCTTGTGGTCAAGCCTAAAACATCGGAGTCGAAGTTCACAATCTTTCCAAATATGTATGCAGGGCTGGAAACTTTCAAGCCAAATACAGAGAGTAATGTAAATGTGAAAAACACAAAGTGGAAGAGTGGGTGTTTAAGGTTAAGAGGCCAGGCCATTAAAACTAGCCTAAATCTCCACATCATCCCTCCTGCCCCGTCCATGCACAGCACAGCACGCGCCTCACAGAGCCCTCTGAATGAGCAGCCATGGGGGGGCAGGGGCTCGGCCGGAATGTCTCGCACGCCTGGGGCGTACGCAACCACATTCCTGCCGCATACGTCAGCCAAGGTGTCGTGCTCTGATAGTTTGGTCAGGTCAAGCTTCATTCCTTCACCTCCGAAAGTGACCGGCGACTCTACCGTGCAAAACCTTTTGTGCGTCGGGTTGTAATTCTGTCAGTAACGGCACAAGGACTTCTGGCTTTACGGAAAGCCCCAATGATAAAGAGTGTTATTTTGGTCGCAAATTGTGTTCTGAGCAGCGGCTCAAGAATGTGGGGGTTGGCGGGGTGGGGGTAGGCCTGTTTAGTTTTTTTGACTGCATACTGGCAGAATGCAAAAGACAGATGTTATTTGCACAACATTGTTTGGTGTATAACATTAGAATGAGAGGAAATGTGAAGCAGAGTCACAGTAGGCCTACGTTATCTATTGTGTCGTAGTGGGTGACTCGGCTTTGCTTGAGATTGAGCTCAACCCAAATGCTGCACACAAATGCCCTTCTACAGCAGTCAAGTTTGTGAAATAAGATTTAAGGGGCTTGAGACTTCAGATAATTATTATTTTCTTTTTAATGAAAACCATTTAGATTCCCAAATTTTCTGCTGTTTTTTTGGGGGGGGTTGTACTCCAAGGAAATTCGAACTGTCACACGCAGACATTTCAGACCAGTTTTTCTGCATGTTAATTAAATCAGCATTAAGGCTACCATGGCGACGGTTTCAACGCTGGAGCCAATAGCTCGATATCACAGAGCTGAAGGAGGAGAAGAAAAACAGAACGGGAGAAAAAAACATTCTTGCCAGTCCTGTCATTATCCGACAAAGCATCGGCACCAGGCAGACGTACAATGAAAGCCTTCAAATGGAGTGAAGAACATTTGCATACAACATTTTCCTCAGTAAATTACTTTGCTAATCAGCACTAGCCAAGTACTCCTGTCGGTGCGTTTCCATACATGTGAACAACTATAACACAGGTCAATTGTTCAACTTCAGTGGCGTGTCTGTGTAGAATCACAAACATCTTTACATGTGAAATGTTGAACAACTAACAAAACAAATGAACAGGTGTACATTGTCAACAAACCTCAAAAGTCAATATAAAGCCACATGCAGAGACCTATGCTTATTGTATCATACCAGTAGGGTGACTATCATGTCTAAATATAATATAAGTTGCATAATGTAATATGAAGCATGCTAAATAGCTAAAGGCTAACTAGATTAGTGAAGTCAAATTGTCTATTAAATGCGGTTTAAGATGCAAAAAGTTATACGGTTAAGATGTTTTTGCTCAGAATCATGTAAAACGTTATCTCTCAAATGGTAGAAATGTGTTAACCTACATTTGATTTTACACACAAAGGCCAAGTGACAAAATATTTTCAGAGTTTACAATAAAAATGTGCCCACGTAGCTCCACCTCCTACCCAAGTCTAGGGGAAAGCCTGACACCGATCTTTAGTTTGGATCAAAAAAAGTGAACACTGCATCATCTAGGCCTACAGCGTGGGTCTTGGCACAGAGGGTATACTATGGCAGAGGCTGTGCCTGCAACTGGTATATACTGTTACATTTCCCATGTCACTCACTAGTATCCATATCTTCACTCAGACCCATGCACTTTGAACCCCAAGGTGTGGCTTTACAATTCATATCATCACAACTGATCATTTGAAAGAATGTGCATCTCCACGCATGGCTCCTGCTTGGTATGCTTTACACTTCCCACTTACATCACCCACCCAGACCTGTCTGCAAATATGGGTTTCAGCCAGCACAATAGGCCGTCGTGTTTTCTCCAAAACAGTGCCCTTTCAGCCACAAAAGCAACGCAACTTGTCACAACAGAGTCAGCTGTTATCTACACAAAGCTATTCTCGGCTGTGCCCGTTAAGAGAAGTGATAAGTTAGCGGGGACAGCTCAGAGATCAAAGCGCGGTGACTCGAGAGCCGCGGGTGGCCGCGACCAAACCCGACGGCCTCGGAGGGCTGACGCACGAGGGTCGCGCCGGCAGCGAGGCACTACTGAGGAACTCCCCGGCGCCAATTTCACAGCCATTCTCCCCTCTACACCGCTGCCCTAACTCATTTTTCCTATATCTGAACCTTGAGGATTTTATTAACACTACAAAGGGCTCTTTCAGATCCCGGGTCAGCGGGAGGTCGTGTTTACTCGAAGGGTTTCTTCGCATTCCGCAGATTATTTTATTTGTCCCTCTCTCGCTCCCCCAAAGGTGCACCGGGCCAGGGCGAGCTCCTGTTCGGCTCCAGCTGAGGCACGCTGGGAGCGGACGGAACCTTTTGGAAGGTCCCTGGCCGCCGAGACTGGTTAGCGTTCCCATCCCAGGACATGGTCCAATCGCTGGCGGGTGAAAGGTTAACATAGGAACATCAGCAGTGAGTTTAAGATGCGCCAGTATTCCTCAAGCCTTCTTTTCAATTACAAGGCCTAGACACACCTGAAACAGAAACAGTGGGGACAATTCAAGTCAATGGACCACTGAGAACCAATTTGCATGCCAGTGGACTCCGTGTTGACGGTAACCAAATCGACAACATCGATTTTATATCCCTTTTGAGTGATATGCTGATATTAGGGAGGGGCTGTACAATGTCTGAAGCCGTATAAACTGTGAGCAGTCTGGTGGAGCCATGGCTCTATGAAAACCGCAGCCTAAAATAACAGGAATGCAAACATAAAAGCTTTAATAAAAAATGTTTATGGTGCAATTGTAAGGGTGTACCAGTTAGTCATCAGATCAGTCTAATAGAGGTTCTGATATACAGTATAGAACGTAAGTTTATAAACTTATATATTTTTTAATCAGTTGAAACAAACTTCCTGAAATAAGGATGGACAAATATGAGATTCATTTATTTGTCAACCTCAATTTAACCAGGTAGGTTAACTGTAAACTCAATCCTCTTTTGCAGTATTGAGGTGAACAGGAAATGCAAGGGATTGTGTAGCAAATCAGTTGTATGTACTGGTATAGATGTTGGTATCAGGTCAAAAAAGCTCTATCTGCATACCGAAAGCATTAGCAACGAATGAATGATCTGCCCCTCTTCCAACAGTGGCCCACACGACAAAAACAAGTTGCAAAATGCATCTAATTGCATGCTAATGTTACTCATTCCCAAATAATGCATTTCATCACCTAGCTTTGCTGCCTGATGTTAACACTTCATGGATCCATTAGTGAGAACAGCAGTCTGTCCACCCACCCAGTCAGTCATTCCCGAATACCTAGTGTACGTGTTCATTATCTCACTTTAACTTTTGATTGTGCTACCAAATCTGCTGTAATTGTCTGCGTACGGTGATGCCTTTCCATCGCTACCCGCTTTAACCCCTGGGGGCATCGAGCCAACTTGTCAACAAGACCGTCGGTTCAGAAAATCCTGCAAGTGTGCCAAGAAATGTGAACAGCAGCAACAGCACTTTGCCTTCGCTAGTATAGCCACTATAGCTCTCCTTTGTAGGGTGTGAAGTGTGGACAAAGTTCGACCTAGACGGTTTTATTTATCCCCAATTGTAAAGATACGAACGAGCTGCTGAACTCCCTTCCAAGCGGTTTATTTTGCTCTCCCCTCACCGACTGAAAGCAGATTCAGTAAAGAACAGGCTGTGCCAGAGTGCTCTCTGGTGCTTGGTAATTATGGTAATTTGTTTGGAAGATTTGCCACTGATGGCCAGTGGCCTACAGTCAGATGTGTACGGATTTTCCGAGCTGTGAATGGATATAAAGCCTTGAAACTGTCACCGATTCCCATTCAGTGTCAAGTTCCACAGGCAGCGAGGGACTCCTGAGACCCAATGAAAGATAATCATAAAATAACCTAATGGGCAAGAGACCAGGGCTGGGTATTGGCAAGAACCTCACGATACAATTCCATTTCAATACTATGGGTCACAATACGATTTCGATACAATCCGATACTTCACATAGTATCAATATATCGATATTATATACATTATATGACAGAAATTCGCAATGAATTAATACATATTACACAGTGTATCTTCTGAGTATTGAGATTATGATCATGTGCATGATATGGTTTAAAGGACAAATTGCCAATTGAGCCAAAAACTGGAATAACATTCCAATCTTTATTTAAGTTAAACAATATGAACAATACACACTTGTGTGCTGTAGTGCATTGGAATATATGTTAACACATACACTCTGTGCTTCAGCAGAAAAATGTTTTTTTTAAATGCACAACTGGTTTAGTTATTTTGTGCGTTGAATTATAAAATGTGGCATACACTCTCTATATTGCATTGAAAATAGTCTTTGGAAATAGGCCAGTGCAAATTAAACACACACATAGTGTGCCTTGGAAAATAGTGCAAATTATTTAAGTTATTTTTAACCACTCATTTTGCTAAAAAAAAGGTTTTAAAAAAGTACATATGACTGCAGTGCAGAACATGGTGAAGACCAGTGAAACAAAAATTGTACTCCTTCTGCTGACTCAATCGAAGTAACGATGGTTTTAGCTGTTTGGGATCCACAAATGTAGCCACTGGCTGTCGGAAAACATCCGCGTGGTGCCTAGTCAGGTGAGCACGTAGGTTTGTCATGTTACCAGAGTATTTCAATACCAAATGGCAAAGCTTACAGATGGCATTATTTTGATCCGATTTTGTTTATAACTCAAAATATGCCCAAACTTGCCTACTAGCAGGCATACGCGTGGGAAGTGGACAGCATCCGCTGTCATGAACAGTTTTCTTATATAGTATAAGTATATATTATATTTACAATAAAGACATAAATAAGTGTGCCCCTGTGTGTCATAAATGAAACTGTGGGAGGTGCCGAATGGAGCTGTGGGAGGTGCTGAACATCAAGTTATGTCAATACAATTTTAAAGGACATTGTAGCTATTGTAGCAAGAAGTGGTAGCTGGTTCGCCATGAAGCGACTGTTTCTATGCATGCCTCCATGTTGTTAATGTATCGCTCTTTGCCTTGACAACCTAACCAGGTTCCAACGCTGAGCTGCAATTCTGTGGCAGCCAGCACTAACATGCTGTTAAGTGTGTTATCTTGTTTTCATGTTCTGGCCGTGTCCTTCTACTCATCACTACAATTTAAATATGCATTTAATAACTTGAAACACTAAATACATTCCAAATGGCATGTCTGGGAACTGAATTCTGTATCAAAATGATACAAAACAATAATATTTAATCCCCACTGTGTTCAATCCCCAAAACATCTTCCCGCGCCTCTGCCAGCAGGTGCTCGATTTATAGCATACACCATTGCTAATGCCTGGATGGTTCAATGGGCCATTCGTACTACCAGAAGTAGCTGTGAAAAGATTGCTGGGGTGACACCTACAGGCAAGATATATTGATAAAAGAAATCGGATCTTGTTTTATAACGTATAACATACCTGGATTTAAAGAATTGATACTGAAATCGATATGTATTGGTGTATCAATTTTTTTACTCAGCCCTACAAGATACAGATATTTTCTTTGAAACACTGGCATTTCCTAAATAACTACACACACTTGTTCTATGATTTTCAATATTAGCAATCTGTGTACAAAGCTTCATCTAAATCGGCTTGAAACAATACTTGTTCAGGAATGTTGAAGAAATATTTGTGGTGCTTTTGTTTATTTTTGCTTTTATGCGGAGCTATGCAGCCTGCAATAGAATCAGCTAGTTCCATTCGATCTGCAGTCTTTCAAATGCTTAACGCAGTCTGAAAAATAAACAAGTATGCGACAGTTTTCGTTTTTCTCCAGCATGCCCGATTCATGTACGAATTACTAGTCTGGTCAGCTATTCTGCAAGTCAGCCAAAAAGATCAAATCTGTATCACAATAAACAATCTATGAATAATTCACAATTCAATCAGGCATATTTTTATTTGTTATTTGATCTTGCGGGCTAGCTTGACCTTACATCTTCCATAAAACTCATACTCAATTTGAATCTCAAAATATGAGATGCTGAGCATCTGCTCTCTCAATCCTTACACTAGGTCAGAGAGACACTGCTTCATAGGCTACATGAAGAGCAAAACAGAATACCTTTTAAAAATACTTGTAAGCTAATCGCATCAGTCTCTCAGCATGTTCATGCAATAGGCCTATTCCTTTCACCGCTTCCTGTTTATGCATCATGCAGTAACAAAGCACCTCCTCTGTAAGCAAGGTCAACAAAGCTATTGCACTTGAGCAAACCATTTTCAAGGTTTACTTAAGAAAAGCAAACTATTGTGCCTTCACTTACGGGTGTGCAAGATGTCATTTTTAACTATATAGCATTTGATTTTGTCTCGTGGTTTACCCCAAAAGTGAAAACGCAGTCTGTGTAGTCTTCTTAAATGACAACAGTTGGCATTTTAATTTCATTCATTTGTAGCGAATAGCTACAGAACTCAAAGGCTACTTGCAGAGCTAGGCTAAACATTCAAATAATAACTTAATTGGATGCAGCTGAAGTGCACAACTTTGCAGTCCATTGAATAATAACTGTCCGCCCCAGAGGGAAGGGGAAGGGAAGGCGGCGTGAGCTCGCTGCATTTTTTAAGCTGTGTTCAAATGCATCTTGTACTGTTATAGAGTATATTACACTTTGTTGCTAGCTAGCCAGCTATATTAGCTAGTAGCATTCAAATTTTAGAGTTCCGGAAGTTACAATTTTGTGGTGAATGTAGCTAGTTAACTAGTTAGCTGTCTTAACACTATACGAAAATGTTAGTGAATATTCTTTTCAATATTTGTGTTTACAGAAGCATGGATGAACAAGCTGGGAGCTGATCGTCAAGTCAGTTTTGAAAATGAACATGGATGTGTCAAATGGTCAAACTCTTGACATTTCGTATCAATTAATAAAAGCTGCCGTACTCGTACATTCAATCATTGATAAGCTGGTTGCCACCTTGTGGGTGGCAGCACAGACAGGAAGGCCAGTGAAAAGGAAGAAGACACAGGCCAGATCTGAAGCCACAGCTGTTTGGAATCTGGATGGAGGAATTTCCTAACATCTCCCACCTGAAATAATGGAAATTCTTCCACTGGCAACCGCAAAAGTGGAAAGATCATTTTCCCTCATGAAGTTTGTTAAAAGTGACTTCAGAAGCCATCTCAACACCAGCTCACTAAATGATTTAATGCTAATTTCTCTGGAGGGTCAACCTTGTGTCTGCTGTGACTAAGTGATTCAAGGAAGGAGAGAGCCAAAAGGCCCATGATTAAGCCATACAGGCGGAGAAAAGGCCTACAGGATGGACTGTAAAAATGTGAAATTTTAAAAATATCTTTGCCAAACAACAATACAATTGCATTTTAATAGTAATATATAAAGCCTAATTGCTTTTAAATCCATCAATTGAGTAAGTGCTGCTCTTTTTTAATAACAAAAGGTTATCCATCCTAGCATGTCTGCCCTGAAATGCAAAAATAAATGCTGTTGAAAATCAGTTAAGGGGGGGGAAATAAACCCTGTGTGGGAAAAAAAGTTAATTTTCTACCCTAAAATAGAGGGCACAACAGCAAACCAAATTAGCAGGGCAGGGAAACTGCAGGATAAGGAAATGTGACCCAGTCTTCCAGTAGATGTTTTCTGGAGTATATGCAGTATCCAGAAGAAATCTTTCTGGGTCCCGGGATTACTCAAAACTAAGACCTACTCTACATGTACTCTAAGACTAAGACCCAGGGTACACACTTCCTCTAGTGGTGACTTCTGTAATATGATTTTTTTTTTTTAAATAAGAATCGGCAGGTTAAATATTGGGCAAAGGGCATTAAATCATTGATTTAAAAATTGGGCAAACCAAAATTCCAACAACCCTAAGTCTTTGAGAAAACCTTACAAGTACATCTCAAGGAGTCTTGCTAATGAGAAATTGACTGTTGTCTATAGTAAATGTAGGTACTATTTATTTGGTTTAAAGAGAGGAAAATAACATTTCTAAATGCCCAATTAAATATTTTTTCCTTTTCTCTTTTTCCATTTGATTTTTTTGTTATTGGGTAAAACAATCGAGAAGCTGCCCCCATTAAATTAAAATTACACTGGTTAAGGTGCAATAAATTGTTTCCCTGTAGATGTATTTTTTTATTCCATTTAGAAATTTCCAATTCTATTTGAAAATAGAAAGTTCATCAACCAAGACCAATTCCTCAAAGAATCTCAGAAAACAGGGACTTGTATGCACATTATCAATATTTTACACATTTGACACCAAACAATTAAGTCATCACATAGTAATTCCATGTGGCATGGAAAGCATGAAATTCTCTCCTCCTCTTGGTTGTATGGTGCATGTCAACTGAGCCAAACCCTCAAAGCAGTGCAACTGTCTCTATGCAAAACCTCACGTGTTTACAAACTCTCCACCAATGGCATATTAGTCCTCATCTGCTCCAAGACCTCACATGCTCCCTATAGCCTAGGCAATTTATTTATACTATACAATTGGTTCAGACTTTTCAGTTTTTTGCCCCCAGACTTCTGCATGCAATCTCCTAAAGATAAGCATTTAATTAATAAATGTTTTATTTCCAAAGCTACAAAATGCTGCAGCCTGCTGCTTCCCATTCATTTCAGGCAAACAAACAGTGGCTCAGTGTTCAAAAAGGCTTTTGAACCAATGTAACCATTGACGGTTTAACTATTGTACTTAAACGCTTACACCACAAAACGTTTTACCATTTGCATAAATCAAGAGAGATGCCAGTACAAAGCAATGACAAAACTGCTGCAATTTAAAGGCTTTGAGGGGCTAAAATCACAACATTGGGTCCAGCTCCATTTTAGCTGAGTAGAAAGGATTGCTGACTACTCTGAAGGCGGCAAAAAACAAAAACGAAAAAACAAGCTGGAGCAAGCATCTGTCCTTCAGAAATAAAATCACATGAGTATGACATGAATCACTGCAGTTTGTTCCCAAATATCTTATGCACAGAGATCAACAGCAACAGCTCGCTGATTCTTGGAAAATAGGCATTTAACCTTTTGTTAAAAAGGTAAACCTTCAACGAATACTTACAGAAAATTATTTTCCAGAAAAGTATTCATGGCTGTTCTGGAAGAAAAAAAACAACGTTTCCACTCTTATCCTCCTAAGACTTAACGGAGCCATTTAGTAAACTAACCACTTAATTTGAACCTTCAAACAACAATCCTGTTTGGAACAAGCTGAAAGAAGAACACAAAAAATACAAACAATTATTTGGTCAAATCAAAAGGCTTCCTCCTTAGTTACAAAGCACAGGCTGGTCTTGTTTTTTCTTTTTTTTTTTTTTTTGCATAACTACAGGTTCCTAGGAAACTCAACGCAATGACAATATTGTGATTATGACCTAGGACAACTCATGTGTCTTCAACAGCAACAATGCAGGGTCAGGAACACACTTGCCACTAGAAGAAAACCATGAATGCTCAGCATAGGCCCGAAGTCCTATCAAAGACTCATGTTCACATTTTAGGTGGCCTCTTCTGTTTTTTCAGCTTTAGTCCAGATGCATACACAACCTGAGTTCAGCATTTTAAGAAGCGATGAGTAGCCCTGTGGGCTGACTATCGAGCTGCCATAACTGAATACATGTGCTGGGGAATGGCACAACACTGAAAACGGCAACAAACCCACAGCTGTAAACGGTCTGTCTAGGCTTTGACATAAACTGAACTGGCCTGAGTTTCCATAAGTCAAAATGGGGGAGAAATTTAAGGATGTTCTCCCACTTGAGACCATTCATTTATTTCTAAAGCACACATTTTAAACAGAGATGTGCTGAGAAAATAATGCTATGCAATAAGGACTTCTTCCCTCTCCACCTCTGCTATCTTTTGTGTACGGGTCAGCAGGGTGAAATTCCTTCCGTTCTTTTAGTGTGAGCGTGGAGCTAAATCTGTAGTATCTCACTTTGGTCATCTACATGTAGCTAGCCAACACTTCTGGAACAAGTCTTGCATCTCCGTAACCAAAGGCTGTGCGCGTAAAACAAGACGCTGCTTGCCAACTTTTAACAGCACCCAGGCCAGCATGCACTTCGGTTCCACAAGCTGGAGTCACAAACCTCGCTATAAATCTTTACACATGTAATGTAGGAGGCTATTTATTCTTATAGCTCTTATGACACAGTTGGCTATATGAGAACAACAAATTCCAAAGAACTGACTGACGGTGTTCCTGCATCTACCTTATTACCTAGCTAGCCAGCTAATTATCCAGTCACGCAGGATGTAACGTGAACACAACTAAGGTCTCTCCACGCCCTTTTCGAGTTGGTTAGACTCAGGCGCGTTAAAGCTAGGCTAGCTGCTCAACGTTACAGCACGCATGCAACCCAGAGAGCACAGAATTAATGCTAACTAGCCAAATATGGATCGTGAACAACAGAATGACAATTTCATTTAACTCGTTTGCTAGCTAGTTAACATAATGTAACGTTAACTGATATACTCGTCACGAATGAGTAGTACCTATATTGCGGTTTAGCAAACTACCAAATTACTCGCTAATACGTCAATGGTTATACATTCAAAGTTGATATTTTTACAGTTGAAGTAATATTATTTGTCGAAAGGACAATTTGTTACGTTACAAACTGTACCTAACAAATGCCAAGTAAGCCAGTTTGCAAATAGCGAGCTAGCGGAGTTCTGAACTCAATGACCATAGTCCAAATTTGATGCATCTAACTTAGTTAGCTAGCTAGCTAGACCCATGTAATGTTATCGAATTTCAAATAGCCAGGAAGTTTAACAATTATTATAGCGAAGTTATTTTTATAACTTGAACAATGATTTCCATTCAAATACGAGCTGGTTTAACGTTACTTGTAGGCGATATGTGTGACCAAAAGTGAAAGGGCGCCGTCAAATAATAATCACTTTCACTTCGCTAATTGATTAATCTCAGTAGCTAGACAATTTAATAAACTAGAAAGCCTCGTACACAGCTCTTCTGTGGCGTCTTAGCTACGCTAATTAGCAGAGCTAAGAGCTAGCTATTTCGTTAACTAGTTAGACCAAACTTAATTCCAAGTTGATTTCGAACAGTAGCGTTAGATAAATTACCTCTGCAGTCCGTAGTGAAGGTGGTTTCTTCAAAGCTTGTTTGAATGATATATCCATGAAAGCAGTCATTGTCTGTCATGTAGCTAGTATTTGATGTTCCAATTAAAAAAAAAAAAAATCTTCCTCAGCCACAATTCAAAATGATTGAAGCTGCTAATCTCCCATCCGGTGGCCCTTTCCCTCGTCCCAGCATGGATTCAAGGATTTCTCGTAGTGTTATTTTGTTAACGAGCAAACTAGCCAGGTAGCTAGCTAGCCAGACTTCTAAAATCGACGACTATCCTGCCGCATAACCTAGACACTGATTTTTTTATTTAATGAAGCACAGATCCGCGTCTGACTTCTAAGAGTTAAGTCATTCATTTTGCGTTTTGAATCTTCCGACTGCTTTGCTACAGTAGTGCTCCACTGAAAAGTTGTTAGCAAGCTAGCTAGCCAAATACGCTGCTGGGCAGCATAATTGTAAATTTGAAAGTAAAATTTTGTTCTCACTCAGTGCCTAATCCATGACTGGAGACCATGCAGTCTTCAGTAGACACAGGCAAATCCAATCTGAAAACTAGCCATACAGTTTTTAACAGTCAACTTTCCACATTCTAAAAACAGACAGTCAATTGTTCAATAAACTATATCTACCATTGGCTAACTTTAAATACAAGTAGGAGTTTATAGCTAGCAAACGTTAACGTCGTTAACTGACTGCCAGAATCATAGTTAACGTGAGCTACTTTGCAGACATGTTTCTGTAGCTAGCTAACGTAACTCACTTCAATAGTTTGTCTCCAATCACGTTTGTTAGCTTTCTGGCTAAAGCTATTAAATATTTTCCGTTCAACAAAACTAGTTAGTTACAACATTTTTAACCTTCAGTTCCATGGGAAATTAAACTATTCTGAGAAAAACATACATAAGTAGTTAGGTAAACCGCAATACATGCAATCGTAGTTTAGTGGAAGTTAAGTTTTCCAACGAAGCCTATTCCGTTCTGTATTCCTCTCGACTGCGGACAATTCCACTCCCATGGAATTGCAAGCCCAAGTTCTAAAATATCGCGAGAAATTCAGTTTACAGTGACCATGCCTGATTCTGACATCCAAGCGTTAGTAGTTATTGATGTTAACAAATTTCATCATGTTAATCTATTTTATCTTCTACTAAAACTGTATGATCAAATAAATCTGTTGAAAAAATACATGAAATTAATTAATTTTCTAAACAAAGAGTATAAAGCATATCATAAAAGGTCAAGATTAATACTTTGCCTTTAAAGCTTCACAAAGTATCTGTGTAATCATGTACTGTATGTTTTTAAAGCTCAGCATCAATGTAACTTTTGCCTTACAGTAGCACTTCATTAGTCAGGGGTGAGAGCTGGCCCTAGCGATTAACTGACTGAATGTCATGCCTGGTGAAAATCAAGAGAGAAAAAAACATAAAGGAACTAATTTGTCCTGATCACTTCCTCTGAGGAATTTCTAACCTGTAAGACCTAAAAGCCATTCACAATCTCTAAATGATAGGTCATGAACTGGGAGTGTACACATTTGCTAACACTTGGGACAAGATTGGGACATCACAGGGCTGCCAACTCTCCTTCAGTGGGGTTGAGTCTCACACAATTCACCCATTTCACATGCTCTCATGTCACACCTGTAGTTCCTCACACATTTTAATCTAAATCTTGTGAAAGAAAGCAACATTGATCCAAATCCTGTATATTTACTGTATCTACTGCCTGGTACACCACAACCTCCCTCTCTACAAATGGGCTTGTTTTAAGAGAAGCTGCAATTCTGCTTATAATAAAGCGACTTTCTTCCCAAACTCCACCAGTAGATCCAACACTCCCGACACCCCACACTGGGGTTTAATGTCATTCTCTGTCACCTCTTAAAGTTGGCAGCTGTGACATCATCATGCTGTACCTTCCTGTTCTCACACTGCCAGTTCCACTGCATCAGAAACAATCCACACGTTACAAGCTTAACGGTCCATTACAAGCTAGGAACGTAAGATTTTTTAAATTAAAAATCTGGCATAAAGGACTCACACACTGTCCCACGAAACACACAAAACTCTGTCCAACAAGGCTCAACAATAATTGATACCTTTACACCATAAGGCGAATGCACAGTGCATAGAAAGCACAAGAGGTGCTTAGTGAACCGACAGCATCACTTGAGTGTATCAGAAAGAGTTCTGAATTATAAGTCAAATTGATGTCAAAGTCAATTAATCAATATCCAAAATCAGCATAATCTATTTCCCCCAAAATATACAAGCATAAAGAGTGCTACATGACTTGATGCCTGGTATAATTGTTGTCATCTTACATGCCTTTCAAAAGCATTCCTTTAAATAGATAAAAGTGGTGCACAACATGTTTCTGTGGAAGAGGGCATCCACAAGAATTTATAGATAGAGTCCAGTGGAGGCTGGACCAGGTAGGCAAATGAGGCAATGCCTCCTCAATATTTCAAAGATAACAGCTCATTTTGGAAATTTAGAGGAATAATTGAATTGAATTAAAGTGACCAATATTGACATGAGAGCAAAGGGAATAATTAATTTGCATCATATTTGTTTTATAAATCGTGGCAGAAACAGTGACCTTTATCTACAAAAAGATAAATAGGCATATCTCAATCTCTAAAGGGGCTTGTGGTCTACTATTTCAATGTATCAAATACCAGAGGCTTCTGGTTTGTTCTTTTTTGAACTAAGGGCTCAATCATTGTAATCATGAATAGTCAGTGAATGGAGGCAGGGCTCCTAATCATAGCTCCCTAAAAGGACAGCCATGTCATGGCTTACAGTGGATTGGGAGCTGTCAATTAAAATACAAGTCCCTCCCTTTCTGATGTTACACGGTTGATACAGAGAAATCAGTGTGACTGTGAGTGAGGCGACTATGGCAAATTGATTTAATCCCAGTTTTTGACATCAGGAATTGCAACTCAAAAAAGGAGTCTACACATGTTTCATGTTAATGTCAACTAATTACCTATATATTTCTGCTATAAAAGTGGATTTAAAATCAATCCTTTAGTGTGTTGGTTTCTAAAGCAACATGAGAGATCTAACAGTTTAAAAGACGTCAAATAGTTGGTGTCCGAATAGCAGGTGCATCTCATGTTGCTTTGACTCTATGTGCTCTCTATTTTCATATCTATACCTGGATTCTTTCTCTGCTGTTTTCAGTCTTGGATGTGTTTCAGTGCGTGTGGTCAAAACAGGATGTGCACAGCCATTGTGTAAGTACGAGGTGCCAGACATTAGTTTGTTTTTGAAGGAACTGTGAAAACTTAAGTTAAAAAGAACATAAACAAAGGTCAATTAATATGTCTTTGTTCGGTCTTTTTTGGGTGCATGGACGTTCATACCAACAAAATTGCAATTTGAAGTTGATTACAGTTAATACAACTTAAAAAAAAAAAAATGTGTTTGGGGTTGATAAATGATCCACTGGAAGACATGCTTAAATATGTAACATTGGCATTTTTATTGCACATTCCCATAAAATTGGGAAAGGATATTGAGGAAAACAATGCATATTTAAGGTACATTATGTACAAATAAATGAAAACAAACTGAAGACAATATATACAATTAACATTTAACTGTTACACTCCATACTAAATAATTTAACTGTATCTATAAAGAGAAATATAGATATAAATACATAATTTAAAAGAGAAATAATCTAACATTTTACAAAATGCAAATCCTGCAGTAGCCAAGCATTTCTAAAGCACAATTTTAGACTGCAAAATTAATTATCTACAGACTTCTCATTCTTTCATGCCACATGTCAGTTAAGACTCAGATGCATGACGTTACCTCCAGACAAGACAACTGTTCAAATCAAATGTAAATGCATTTATGCAGTGGATAGTAGAAATATTTGTAAAAGTAAACCTGTCATTTAGGTTTGTCTTTTTATTTTATATAAAAAAAGTCAATGTTTTTTGTTAGTGATTCCAAGTGTTTTTTCTTTTTCAATTGTACAAAGAAAACAGATAAATGTTATTGTGACTTGCAGGCATAATGATAAACTAATTCCTTTTCAAGCATGCGTAAACATGGGATGACTGACATCTAAATCACTGTGAAAAATACTTAAGCATTTAAGTTTGGAAATATAATGCAATTTTTCCAACATAACCAAAAAGAAAAGATTCTGCACTGTGATATTCCCATTAAGAATCCCACTGCTAATATAACATATTGTGCCTTTAGAAGTGTGAATAGAGGGTGTTTCTTAATTATCATAATGTTAGCATCCCCTTTTTTATAGAGTATAGCATTGTGTATTCTATTTTTATGTTTAAATAGATCCATTTGAGTCAACATTTTCATGTACATACAGATGGACCCAGTTATCTCCTTGCATAATATCAACCTGCTTTTTATACCATTTGTCATAGATTTGTATTATATTATAAATTGAACCATATTAGCATCACAACCATCCTAATATCCCAAAAGCCATTAGCCCCAAAATGTCACATTTATATCTTGAATGATTTCTGAGATATGATTGATTATATTAGTAAATTTTGCCATTTCGGTGCCCGGTTTATTTAAGACTTTGTAACTTTTGATCTATGCATGATTATAGACACAATCTTGGTGTTATTAAAGGTCTTAGTGAGCTCACAATATTACTGGCCATTGATTTTTGCAGGGAATTTATGAGTATGCATTTTGAGTATACTCAAATATGAGTATACTTCCTTTAACCACATTAACATGTTGTAAGAGGAAAGGCTGGGCAGGCACTAAAAGAAAAAAAAAAGCCCAAAGACAAGTATTTCAATAAACATTAACGCAAAAACATCCTTCAAGATACAAATGTGAAACTTTGAGTTGTGACCTCAACAGGCAAAATGCACGTGCCAAGGGTCATGACAAAGTCAGGTCAATTTCACATGGAGTGACCCAAATATTTCCCTTTTAAGCAAAATAAGGCAGCTAAAAAAACTGCAGAGACAAACACCCACAAAGGATCTGAGGTAGCACTGCACCTGTGGGAGTGATGAATGTTAAGCACTACCACGTGCTTCGTCATATAACACGTACTGACAGCAACCTATTTGGGTATTCTTTTAAAAATGTTCTGGAATTGAACACTTTTATCCATATTAAGTGAACAAACAGCAAATTCATTCGCTATTTTGTTCATAAAACATTGTGATGAGACCACCAATGAGACAGTTGGGGGCATGTGAAAGAAAGAAAGAACACGAGTAAACAAGAATAATAGCAAAAATATAATTGGCACGAGTGAGGACTTGTTTTCCATATTTACTATGAGCCAAACAGTTTTTTCCTCTCCAATGGTGCGTTTCCTTTGTTTCCTATGGATAAAAATATGGATTAAAAGAATGTACAATGTAGTAATACGGCAAAATATATCATTTAGTATCATTGTTTATTTGTGTTCTAAAGAAAAGTGCAGTTTGCAACTCCTCTTTGGCATTGTCCATCTAAAAAAACAACAACAACAACAACAACAACAACAACAAAAATAACAACAAAAAAGTGTAAAAATACGCTCCGGATGTAAAATGACAGTAAAACATTCAAAATAAAAGAGAACATTCTCCTCTGGTGGGAAGGCATGGAGTATCTCCACAAATCCTCAGTCATTTATAGGAGGAGACAGCAAGCGTCTCTATCGCCTGGCACAGTGTCTGTCCCGTAGCAGCCGTGCCTGAGGCCACTGATCCAGGGCCTGTAGAGTCTGTGAGCTGTACTGGCACACACTGAGGGCCTGTGGGGCGGGGTGGGTCTGGCGCGCTCAGCCTGAGCCTGCGTTCTTTGTGCCATACCTATGGTTCCAGACTAAATAGTTTCCACCTCAGCCTTTTGGCAATCTACAGCAGTATTTGTGCCACATATGGCGAGTGCGTGCCCGCTACCGCCGCCAACAGAGGAAGGTCGTTGGACTCGATCCTGGAAAAAAGAAAACGAAAAACCAAAGAACAGGTTTAGTATAGTTTTCTGTGGACAAGCAACAGCTCTCTCTCAGACTCACACACACACGCACACGCACACACGCACACACGCACGCACACACGCACGCACACATGCACACCACACAATGATGCAACTGCTGCCATGGTTGGGTCACTAAACGCAGGTCATCAAGGATGACGAATATTAGCTCTGACCCAAATCCACCCCCTCCATCCGGTTATTACCTGGGAACGCTTTGGTTGAGGTCACTGAGACTATCTGGGATAATAAACTATGCGTGAAACACTACAGCACTGTATATAATTTGAACATAATGTTTAAACAAGACATTCAGCTCATATAGGCTTGCCATTTTGCCTACAGTCTAGAGGGTGTCCAGCATGTAGTCAAGCCTGGCCTCAAGGCTCTCTGCTTCAACTACAAGTACTCATAACATAAATAAATGAAAAAACATGGGTGCAACATTGATTTTTATTTAAAATCCTTTTTTAGTGTTAGTAGCCAATTATTGATTTTATTTTTAAATACATTTTTCTTTCCCCAATTTTTCCTTTTCTCCCAATTTGAAATGCCCAATTCCAATTGTAAGCCCATCCCAGACAACGCTCCAAAGCGCCCCCTGGGCCATCAATTTATTTTTATACATTTTTCTTTCCCCAATTTATCCTTTTCTCCCAATTTGAAATGCCATTATGACCGGAGGACAGATTGCATGCCATTACAGATTGCAGAAGGTGGACTGCCAGCGTCCAACCGATCAGAGGAGTCGCTAGTAAGCAATGAGGCAGGAGGAACCTGCTGACTGACAACCCTCCCTCTCTGCGTGACAATATGGCCAATTATGTGGCTCCCTGTGGCCACAGTTGGCACTGGCACAGTCAGGGTTTGGCTCCGGACCAGATAAATTAATATATACAGTACCAGTCAAAAGTTTGAGCACACCTTCCATCTGGACTACGGCTAAGCAGGCACTCCTCATTCTTGAGCAAGATAACGACCCGAAACACACTTTGTTGTGCAAGAACTATCTGGTGAAGGGGGAACGTGAAGGACAACTAAAACTAAGGACCTGGCCTGCCCAGTGTCCAGACCTCAATCCCATAGAACTTGTATGAACTGGACAGAACAGTCAAAGCAAAGCAACCCACAAGTGCCTCTGGGAATTGCTGCAGGAGAGCTGGGAAGACATATCGGGTGATTTCCTGCTGAAACCTATTAACCGAATGGCCCGTGTTTGTGAGGCTGTTATCACAGCAAAGGGTGGCTATTTTGAGGAATCCAAGATTCAATTTTCAATTAAATTTGATTGAACATTGCTTTGATGTTCCTTTTGTTTATAGTTACATGTGTTTTTTGTCATTTTCAAGTATTTAAAGAAACTTATATGGTGTAAAACATTGTCAATTATGAGATAATGATAGTTTCCAGCAGGTGTACTCAAACTTTTGACTGGTACTGTATATATAAATAAAAAAATTTAAATACAAATAAATAAACACATATTTTATTAAAAAATAAAAATAACTCACCTTTTCCTTCCCAGTGTTACAGGTAGGGTACGCAGCTGTCTGCAATGATGTCTATCGCTGTATTACTGCACTGATCTCTTGCGCGAACTATGATTGTTCTGTGTACGTATTTATGCACATCTTGTAAGTCGCTCTGGATAAGAGCGTCTGCTAAATGCTTAAAATGTAAAATGTCATGTAAAATGTGACCAAGAACTGCATCCCTGAACGTGGGCACAATGACAAGCCTAGATGGACCGAATGGCCTCTTCTAGTCATCAAACATTCTTATGTTCTTATCAATGTGCCAAGGGGTAGTGTTTTAAGTGGATGTTCATAGGTATCACCCATATGGCTTTTCATGTACAGCACACCACACCTGGCATCCTAATGGCTAACCCCTGACCCAAAACAAGTGCAAGTGTAAAGGCTAGATGGTATATAACAAGTCCTCAGTATAAAACCTCACATGGTGTCAAATACAAGACGCGACATCACATGAAACCAATGAATGCCTATTTATCAAGCACATTTAGCACAGAAAAGTATACAGTAAGAAGAAGAATCTTACCCTAACACCATTCCCAGCTCTTTGACGTGCACTCTGGTGTGACCCCTCAGGTACTCTGCCAGCATTCTGCTCTTAAAATATAGCTCCTGGAGTCTGTCTTCAAGATGCATAATGCACTGTGGAGAGAGAAAGAGACGAGTTCTGTCCCGACCCACGGCGCAAGGTTGATTTCCAGTATGGCAGTGATTTTAAAATGATGTAACATCAAGAGGAGCTCACAAAATTTGGTGAGAGGTTGAGCTTGTACAGCTGATAGGTAGAGAGGAGAAGACTGGTCACCATGTTGGACACCAGGACCTCCTTTCCCAGTTTGTTGTCGGTGGCTCGTCTCTGGCTGCTGGCCACCTGCACTGTCCACTTGTCCGTGTCTGCTATAATGCAGACGGCCTCCGCAATGGGCTCATCCAATACTGGATGCTGTGGAAGAAAAGAGATTAACGCATTGGCCCCATGTCTGGAAAGAAGGGCAATCTACACTCGCCACGCGGCACGGTGTGTTTTAAGATGTTTTACCTGTACGGCGTGGGCCAAATCCGACAGCAAGCACTGCCGAAGGCGCTCGTCGCTGGGCATTCCGTGCAGAACGAAGTCCGGCACGTATGTCGGGCAGTACCCTCCGAACAAAGACCTTCCGAAGTTGGCGATGCTTGGTTTGGAGTAATTCTCAACCAGCTTAGACCTAGTGACAAAAAAACAAAAACGTACATCACAGAGAGGGAACAGATTTAGTCCCACTGCAACAAACCTTCTTACAGGCATTTCAGCGAGGGAGGCGCTCATATTAGCCGTTTGCAAAAAGAGCAGATGGATTAATTGAATGTGAATGAAATGAAATGAATGAGATGTGAATGGATACAGATTTGATGTCGGTCTTAAGCACCCACCCGGGGAAGGGGACCTCCACCTCGTCCAGCCACTCCTCCTGATCCTCCCCGTAGTAGGAGCCTTCTGGCCGGTGGAGCTCCTGTCCCGTGTCCTCGCTCTCACTGTCGCCCAGGGCACTGTCCGAGCTCTCGTTCCGGGGGATGTCCCACTCGTTTAGGGGGACCGCCTTCTTCAGGTCTGCCTTGTCCCCCCGGGGACGGGAACAGAAATCACAATGCCTCTGTCCTGCTCAGCAGAACACCTCCTGCAGAGGCTGCCGATGACCGTGTCCGTAGAGCGGCAGCCACACCGGCTGTCGTCCGTGTCCCTCTGCCCCACGGCACTGGGTGCTACCCCCTTCCCGGGAGCCCCTGACGGGTCCAGGAGCTGTTTCTTTGACGGGCCTGCCCTGCCGGCCTCTTGCTTTGACACATCGTCAATAGTCCTGGTCTCCACCGGGTTGTCATCGCTGAAGTACTCATCGAACAAGTCCATGCACTCTTCCGGGGTGGAATTCCACTTGGGCATCTTGCTGGAGACGCGGGACAGCATCTCTTGGCCCTTGGTGGTCTTGATTTGGTCCTCTATCGCTGGCTTTGCCTCACAATTTGTCTCGCCTCCGTCGTCGCCCCCGCCTCCTCCTTCTCCTCCTCCTCCTCCTCCTCCTCCGCCTGCTGCTGCAGTTGCTTCCTGTGCTTCATGATCTGCTCCTCCATTCTCTGCCTCCTGCTCTCCGTGTCCGACTCCGGGGACATGGAGTCCCCAATGAGGAACGTCACTTTGGAGGTGGGCTGACCCTCGCCCGCCAGGAAGGGGCCCGCCAGGCCCTTGTCCGGTGGCTTCTTCTCCAACGGTATCCCGGAGGAGCGAAAGACTTTGACCGGCAAGCTCCCACCATCGGGGGCCTCCTCGCCACCCTCCCTCTCTGGGCCCGCCCCCAGCTCCGCCTCCAGGGCCGAGACCTGATCCCTGGGGGACGCCGAGCCCACACACACCACCGTCTCCAGCTTGGCGTCCAGGCAGCAGCTGGCCTTCTCCTTGTAGGGCAGTGCGTCAGCGGCGTCCTCCGCGCGGATGGCGGGCGGCGCGCCGGGCGCACTGAACAGGGCCTGCAGCGCACTGCCGCTGGAGCCCTGGCTGTCGTCCGCCTCCAGCCCCAGGCACGGCTTGTCCGTGTAGGTGCTGCTCTGACAGCTGCTGTCCGAGGGGTAGCCGTCTTCCGCCTCGGCGCCCTGGGACAGGTAGTCCCCGCGGGGCTTGTGCATGGTGACCAGCACGTAGTCCGACTCCTCCACTTCCCCACGCCGCAGCGACGTGGTGATGAGCGAGCCGGGCATGACGATGGCCTCGTCCTCGGCGCTGTCCAGCATGTGAGTCTCCAGCAGCTCCGAGCAGCGGATGAAGTAGGTGAGGAAGTAGAGCAGCCGCTGCACCAGCTCCTGCCTCTTCCCCACCACCACCGTCCTGGAGAGTCGCACGGGGGAGCTGATGGCCCCGTACAGGTCGCCTGCGCAAAGAGAGCAGCCTCGTCTTAGCCACGGCGCACGCCGCGCACACAGCGAAGGCACACTGTTCACCCCACCTGCTGCGCATGCGCTTACACTCATGCACACGCACGCATGCACACCCCGGCATGCATGTGTGCACGCACATACACTCCGCCACCTGGCCACGCACGTGCACACACGCAGACGCACACACACATTCACACACAAATTGGTGGCATGGATGCCTGGGACTAACAAAAATCTGGGCCATACTACCAACCTGTAATATTCCCAAGCCTACGGGACTGTCATCTTACCTTTTTTTTTTGTGTTTATGTGGTTAGTACACATGACTGTAGAGCTAAGCACTTGTCCTCTTTGTTTTGATTGATGTGGGTGAACTTTGAATTAAAAACCGAGGTCTCATTAGCCAGCTCACTGTCTACTAGGTTGCTACATGCAGGTCAAGACTCACTGAGTGTCAAGCTGCAGTCATTGTTCCACTAGATTTGGATGGCAGGGTGGGAGTTTGCAGCGGTCTGATTTTGCAGAAAAAAGCCGAGTGATGTGTCTGAAAAATTATCAGAGTAAAGGTAAGCCCCACTGCAGTTTCTAGATTGTAGATTGTGATACTGCCATTTAAGGCAGGCCTTGCGCATGTAAATGCTTATTTGCAAACATTATTGGCATTTGGCTGCACAACTACACCTTTTCTTTGGTGTGGCTCGGCAAGAGCACATATGTGGGCTAATTTGTTGCAAGCTATCAGAGTTTGCTTTCTGGCAGCCCAGTGGCCTACCACATGAAATAATTATTTTACCACTCCTGTGCACACACACCTTCACACTCAAAGCACTACTACTCTTACCTGTAGTTACTGGTATGTCCTCATAATTACACTACTGATATACTACTATATTTCCGGGTTTATGCTCTGTATGTACATTTTGATACAATATCAGGGGCATTTTTTCCTGAAATTTAAAGGTTTTGCAAAAGTTTCAGAAACACAGTGTACATCTATTCAAATAAACCACATTCAATCAAAGTGGTTAGAAATAATTAATGGGTTAATCTTTGTTCTTTTGATTCAGGTTTTTTTGTTGATGTTGTAAACAGTCCCATCTTGATTGTCTCTTATGCTATATTAATCTTGACCACTGGATGGCGCTATACACACATTTAAAATATTGAATGTTCCTTCTACCTAACATTCACTGATATACTGTTTGTGACCAGTATATGTATGAACTATATATTTTTCATAATAGGGACTGATTAATTCATACCGCATTTTTTCATTTAATTTAATAATTCAAGCTGGACTGCCACTTATTAAATTTAGTAATTACAAAGTAAATGCATCAAAATACAACAAACATGGGTTCCATTGCAGATCCAATGTGTCTGTGAGCATTGTGCTGGTCTACAATGAGATGTAAGGAGGTACTAAGGTAATATGCTTGTAACTATGCTAATGTAACTTATAATAATGTCATATTTTTAATGCAATATTATTTCAGTGTGATTGCGATAGAGATGATCGGGGGGTTGACAACGTTTTCTTAACACAAAGTTAAGCGTAAAGCTCTGTGCTCAGCTGACGGCCTTGCTTACCGAGCTGGGCCCACAGTGGGTTGTAGGGGTGTGTCTTGGCCAGCATGTCCACGGTCTGGGAGGAGTGCTTCTCCAGGAAGATCTTGATGGGCGGCTGTCCGTTTGGCATCACCGTGGGGACCCATGCCAGGTGGCTGGTGAGCACAGCGGTGAGGAGAGCTGGGAGGAACCTGAGGAGAAGAACAGAGCACTCTCGTTTCCCCAGTCCACACTACCACTGTCTGCTCCACAGTTTCAATCTGATGCATTGGCCAGTGATCTAAAAGGCAGCATTTGTATGGATACACATTAATATTAAACATTTTCTAATCGCAAATTGCTGTAGTTGTTATAGCTCAGTAACGATACTGCCTTTATTGTTTATCCATGTTTATATGAACTACTTTCCCTATTGATATCTCTTCAGATTAACAGTTAGCATTATGTCAGATCCCTATACTACCATCATTATCTTTATCTTCGTTAATCTAGTTAATTATCAAGTGCAAATAAAGTATCTCCAAATGGGCTAAATAGTAGAATATCAAACGGTAAAATGTGCTGCGTGTGCGTTCCGTGGCAGAATTGTCATGGGCCCTACACTATAATAAAAGTGACTTCTCCATGTGATGAATAAAACAAAATGATATCACATTCGTACTACAAAAACCAGAGTGCTGCCAAGAAGTCCCATGGACATAGCGTGAGCCATTTCCCAGTCGCGCAGGTACGCCTGCCGCGGAGGCACAGGGACGCAGACGCACTACTCAACTGATTCTTGGAGGCCTGCTCCATCAGGCAAGCGAACTCCCTCATGAACTGGCTGCAGAGCTGGTTCTTCTCCGCCGTGCCGGACATCATGGTCAGCCACACGGGCTCAGCCACACGGGGCATGGTGTAAAGGTTACAGATGGTCGTCCTGGGGAGGGAACAGCACGCTCATTGTCTCCCGCCGAACAACAAGAGCACAGTTCTCGAGGCGCTTATGAGGGACACCCTATGTGACGGTTCACCGTCTGGACATTCCACACAGCCTCAGAGCGGGCCAGAGTCCCGCGGGGGAATCTATCAACCGTGTGTAATCTCCCAACTATGCGCATTAGACAATTTCAGAACGTTTGCAGCTGGAACATGATTTGACTGAAGTAGTTATTGAGTTAATTATTGAGCTCTTGGGCTATTCAAGTCCAGGCTGGATGCAGCACTGGATACTTTTTAGATTAGGACATGACGAGCCCAGATGGGCTGGACATATACAATGACGTTATTGCCATATGTTATTGCATAGGTCCGTAGTGCACTATAATACACTTGTTTTTCTAAAATGCCACATAAGTTCACTGTGCTGGGATGAGACAGAAACACTGCCGCACTTTGTCACAGAGTAAACATGTAAGAGTACTTTCACCTCGTCAGTCAAACTCCTCTTAAAATCTTTCTTGGGTAAAAAAAAATACATTTTTTAAAATTTATTTTCTATTTTTACAGTTCTCAGTGCTCCATTTAATTTATGGGATCCTATAAAAAGCTCCCCGGTGCAACAGGCAATCTCTTTCGCTCAGGCTACCTGCAGCACCTTTAGTGGTATCTTTGGAGAGGCCGCAGCGCTTCCTAGCATTACATTGCCTCAGCAGCTGTTCAGCTGAACTTTCCAGAAAAGGCACGAATTCCAAAATGTAGAGCAGGAAGGAACCCTTTTCACCCGTTAATTTTGAAGAAGAATTCCGGCGCAGTCTATTTATACATTCAAGGAAGAAACACTATACGCGGCATAGTAATGACTAAGGGAACCAAGCTGGAGATGAATGGGTTTGTAAGCACGTGTCAGGGGATGGCAATGGCAATGAGACTGGGGGGTATTTTTCCATTTTGTTCTGTTATGTTCCATGACCTCAAAGCACTGGTGGCAAATAAAAAATCTCCAACATTATAATTAGACCTGAAGGTGAGATATCAAAAATATTTGTTTGTCTCACGCAATCGCATTCCCCCCCATGGCACTGACATATTATTTACTATTCTGGTAGGCCTGACACTGTCTGAAAGAGATAGTGTTTCCTCAGAGGGGAATCGGGTTGCCATGGCAGCGAGCCAGCAGGCATATGACTAGAGCAATGGGAAGCCTTCTCATTGACCATGTGGGCAGTGGTGCAGAGACACGAGCTACCCCACACGCTTTGCTGCAGGGCTCCCAGCGTGCACTGCGCCCAGGGGTAGCTGTGGCGGGTGACAGCTCTGTTTTCTTTACTGCGGGCTCTAAACAGAGTTTATGTCGGCTCAGCCTCTGCCAAACCTCCAGAGTCCAGAGCAGAACTGTGCTTGCCCTCCAGTTAAGTCATAAAAAAAGCTGGTGTGACACAGACATTGTACGGTTTACCTTGAGAAAAAAATAAAGAGGAATCAAGAGGCCTACTTAATATATTTCAAAGTAAGGCCGTTTCCTCAAAGAGAGACATCTACAGCTGCACACAGAACATATGCAGATATGCCAACATTGGACTCCTGTAATCAGGGAGGATCTGTGAAACGCAGGGAGTGAAGCGAGCGGCGCACGTATTGACTGGTCGTGGCTATACTAACAAATAGGACAAATGTGCGCATGCGCGTATATTGGGGTGAAGTTGGTGAAAAACACTCGTTTGTCAGCTGCAGCGCTAGCCATAGCGGGTACATGTACATATGTACTGCATGCGGTGAACTACACTCGTTTGTCAGGTGCAGCACTTGCGGGTACTTGTGTGCATGTGCTGCATGCAGCAAACTACACTCTACACTACTACAGTACACAATAATAATACAAAATAAAATGCACTATTTAATTCCAGGAGTAGGATACGGCACATGGCCATAAGGTCGGGATTTGGCAGATTTTCCGGGAGCCTTCTGGCGAAATTGGGACAGTTGGCATGTGTGCATATGTGACTCCCCCTGATTTCCTGGTAACAAATGAGGGGATTTCCATCTGTCCCTCCAGTAATGAAATGGAACTGTTAAAAACTCACCTGAATTCGTTCAGCCCGTCTACTATCCGGCTATAACCCAGCGCTCTCTGGCTGGCATCAGCTGACCGGCGGCTCATTTTCATGGCCTTGTTTAAAGACAAAAAAACAGAGGCACGTGCTGAGAGAGCTCCACAACAGTGCCAGGCCCCTAGAGCCTTCACACACACACACACACACACACACACACGCACACACACACGCGCACACACACACGCACACACACACACACACACACACACACACACACGCACACACGCGCACACACGCACACACACGCACACACACACGTATACAATCATGCAACTAAACATTACTTTAACTCAATGTAGGTAATTTACTTGAAATGTTGTCCCAAAGGAAGTAATCATAAACAAGACAGAGCTCAAAACTAAAGACAACACAAGACAGCATTATAAATTGCACTATATTACACACACACACACACACGATGTGCTTGCGTCATACATGCTCACCTGTTCAATTGCACTTTTGAGTTTGTTCATGTGACTCTCGAAGAGTGGGAAGTGAGAAAAGAAGAAGTCCTGGAACTTGCCGTTCTCCTCCTCGTCTTGTGACAGCGTAAAGATGACGCCGATGGCAATCTTCTTCTTCCGGGCCACCCCAAGGCTGGGCCCACTGCTGTCGTCAGACATGTTGAAGCTCTCCTCCACTGACCTGTACACGCACACGCACACACACACACACACACACACACACACACACACACACGCACACACACGCACACACACACACGCACAGACACACACGCACAGACACACACACACAGACACATACACACACACAGACACACACACACAGACACACACAGACACACACACACACGCACAAACAATTCAGTTATGTTCACTCACTGTAAAATTTTACCTAAGTGCCACAATTAGCACAGGTCGTTCCATTTTGTCCCATCCTTGTGTTCCCTGGCTCAGCATCTACACCACAGGGTACTGACGTCTTCCTTCATCGCACACTCACTTTCTATTTATACTCTACTTAGGTACTCTCAAAACAAACAGACAAAAAAACAACATCTCATCTATGATATTGCCAGAGGCAAATTCATCATTTAAAAGAAAAACATATCTAAAAAGACACAGCTGAAGCTACGGTTGTTTCTGGTTTGTGATTTTAATTTGAAAATATATATAAAAGGGCTCATTAGGTGGGGTGTACTGTTTAAAGTCATGCTAGCTGGGGGGGTGAGGGGGTGTACTGTTTAAATCCGCACCATCTTGGGAAGACCCCGTTCTCCAGGCTGGTGGTCTGGCTCCGGAGCCAGCGTCTCTGGTAGCTGCTGGCACAGCTGCTGGTGAGGGAGGAGCCAGGGGAGGGGAACGGCGTGATCAACAGACTGCTCAGAGACGCTGTGGAGAGAGATATAAAGGGAGGGAGAGGGGGAGAGTGGGGAGAGGGGTGAGAAAGAAAGAGAGCGAAGCAAAGAGGGGGAGAGCAATGGGAATAGGGGGGCAGAAGGGTAAGAGAGGGAGGAGGTAAGAGGAAGAGGAGGAACGAACAGACAAGGAGAGAGAGAGAGAGACAGAGGCGGAAATGAGTTGAGCGGGAAAATTAAGTTGAAGTGAGAGCAAGAGGGAGGGAGGGAGAGAGAGAGAGAAAGAGAGAGAGTGTGTGAGTCATTGACTTTACTCATTCAGTACAGCGGAAGCTCATGTCCACACACCACCGTCTCGGCCCTCCACTGCACCGATTACTGAACGGCTGTGAGATTCACCGTGGGCTTCTCCGATCATGTTTTTTTGGGGGGGCGCCAGTGCGAAAACAAACGTGGTGCATTCCACCTGCATTCGCCAGGGTCGATATTAACGGAGATCAGTGGAGCGCGCCCCAAAAAAAGTCTGCACGTGAGGGGTGGGAAGAGCTTTAGGAGAAGTACAGGGGCCGAACTGGAATCTCATTTACCAGCACCAGTTTGGGAGTTTCTATTTACGCATCTGCATGTGACGCCTATGATAGAAAGTGAGATTCCCTTCGTGCCTGTGAGGTGGGTTTCCATTGCACAACTGTTTCCAGCCATGCTGGCCAGTATAGAGGACACAAAGCCATGGGGGAGTACATGCTAAAGGCGTATATGCCTGCACTCCCCCTGGGCCCTGTGGACATGAGTGGCCTTTCGCATTGTCTCAAAACTAATGGGGCCGCGTGGCTCACGTCGTCTCGCATGCAAGAGCTTAAGGGAAAGGGCGTCACGGACAGAGCCTGTAAATCAACACCGGATTCAATCTGCTGACAGACAGTGTGCAATCCTGCAAGCGTGATGCCCAAGTGCTGCCACGCTGTCTCATCTCGATTTCGCCAAAACAAGTTGCTTTGCAGCGGGTCAACTTTTAGGCTTTGCATCCATGAAACCACTAGACGCTTTTGGAACAATGGAGGTCATTTCTGTGCTTCTGCTTTCTGGGTAGCCGGCTGAATCACACACGATAAAATACCTTGAAACTGAAGAAGTACCCTACGATCAACGCACTTGAAAAGAGAGAGATTCCCCTAAAGGGGGGAGGGGGTATTCTCAGAGACGAACTCTCTTGAGTTCATCCTGGCCGTTACCTGATCTGGCGATCCCGCTGTCCCTTTCCTCATTCAGCCCTCTGCCCGGCATGTCCATGGGGTTGCTGTGTCCTTTAAAAGAGAGAGAGGGCACACCTTTCAGAGAGGAGCGCGCGCAGGCTGAACACCACACTCAGGCCGCAAGCACAGGCGAAAGCGCTCCGGTTTCCCCACCACCATTCTTTGTGTTCGCCATCGTTAGGGGAAGAGGGGCGGGGGGGCACAAATCACACCTCTGGGTCCAAAATCTGCTGGCCCCCTTCTGACGAGTCTGTGGAGCGCCAGCAAAATAATCGCTGGTCGAGTCTACTGGCTTTTGGTCATCTTCCACGTGGGGGCGTGCTGAGAATGGTTGGCGCCCTTCTGGAAAGCGCTAATCCGCAATCGAGAGTTGCGTTTATATTAATGGAATAATTTGGTCCCCTGCTGATTTGATTTATGACGAACTCAACACAAGCACTGCTGCGATGTGTGGGTGCCTCCCGCTCCGTCCTGCTCCGTACGGACGTTCCTCTCTTGCATAACTGGAGCGCTGCGTGCCATGCTGCCACACCATGCCTCGCGAAGGTTGGGGGAATGGAGGCTATTTTTAAGGAAATCACCACCCCGGGCCACACACTCACACACTAAAACAAGGGGAGAGGTTTCAGTGTCATGACCAGGCAGAGAGAGGGAGTGAGGGAGGTGGGGAGGGAGGGGAGGTGGGGAGGGAGGGAGGGAGGGAGGGAGGAGGGGGAGAAGGAGGAGGAGAGCTTCTGGTGTACAGCTGCTCATGCCGGAGGGGAGGGGGGGTGAATGGCGAACGCGTGCACACACGCCCACATGCAGGCACTGCACACAAGCACATTGCAAACCTGAAAAGAAAGAGGCGCTCTTGATCAGACGCAGAGGGCCCTGCTCAGAGAAGGCCCGGCGGGGGCTGCAGAGCTGAGAGAAACCTGCGCAGCACAACGTGAAACAGAAACACAGACAAGAACCGGGGGGTTAGTGAAGCACTGCCCAACCAGGACCACAGGGTCAACCTGGGGCAACAGGAATATCGCACAGGTTAACCTCTCACTGAAGGAGCGAGTCAGGAACATCGCAATCCCTTAAGGAAAATATATCTGAAGACAACCCTAATTTGGTTGCATGTGTTGCGTGGATATTCCAACGTGGACTGTACGATATGTACGATATGATATATTTTCGAAGGGATTAAAAAAGAGCAAAGATTCAAAACAAAGGAACATATTTGCCAAGGTTTTGATGTGGAGAGATTCCACCAAACAAAATGTTGTGTTTTTAATGAATGACCAAAAGCGTTTCTCTTTTTCCCTTTCAGAGAAACATCAGCAAATTCAGTTCTGCAACCAATGTTTTGAACAGTCTAATATGAATGTTAAAGCATGGAGAAAGCAAAGACACAGAAACAGGTTACATGAAGACAGTGTCACATACACACAATGATACCAAACCAAGAAATGCCAACTAAAACATATTAAATACACCATGTTTTCCAATTACAAAGAGGCATAACAATGCCAGCATATCCTGGCACGGCCAACCTCTCGAGAATAGATTCATTTTTCATTTGAAAGTTAAGAAAAAATAATACAAAGGAAATAATTACAATCCCAGCAAATACGGTTAACAGTATCCACAGACACCGTCATTTGGAACCCCAGTAAATGGAGTCCTGGTGATAAACAGTGAATGCATCCGCCTGCATACCCACAATAATAAATCAGGCGCTCGTTTTAATCGGGTTCTGCTCAACCTCGTCAAACTAACGATGCAGAACCTTTAAGGCAGATATCAGCTCAGGAGATCTCAGTCACTCCGCCGATATGTCCTGCACGCTCGCTGAACTCTTCGGTTACCTATGTTCCCGAGAAATCCATTGGCAACGGTGTTTTGATCTGGTCGGAGTGAATTCGGGTCTTGGTTGATGAACTCGAGGCTGTCTTGCAACCTGCCAAAAAAGAAAAAGAAATCGGGGGAGACAACATCAGGCCGTGCCGTGCCGTTGGGGCCCAAACGAAGGGCCGACTGACTCGGCTGGGGGCGTCAGAGCCGTGGGCCCTGAAGCTCGGGAGGGAGTGGAGAGCTCACGTGTTGAGACTGCCGTAAACGCTGCTTCCCGTCCGCGCTGTAAACACTTTGCTCAGCATCAGCTGAGAAGGCGATCTGAGGACACAGGTGCAGACAGAAGGAGAAATGAGCGCCGCTGGACTACAGACGAGCTACAGGCGTATCAGAGCGGTGTAACGGCACAGCCGCCCGCGGGCCTCCGGGGGAATGCCCCCGCACTGGCTCCCTCCCTCACCGTATCTGGTGGATCTTCAGTGTGGATCCCTTGTAGCTCATCGCCACCGATCCAAACATCATCTCTCCCAGCATGTTGGCGTCCGAGGAGCAGCGTGAACCCTGCGCGGGACCGGGACAGAGGGACAGAGGGGTGAGAGTGTCCATCTGGGGGAGTGAGTGAGTGTGTGTGTGTGTGTGTGTGTGTGTGTGTGTGTGTGTGTGTGTGTGTGTGTGTGTGTGTGTTTGTACCAGGTTCGGCTGCTGATTGCAGTCCCTGATTGCGCATGTGTGCGTACGTGTGCATGTGGATGTGGGTGTTTGTGTGGATGTGGGTGCATGTGGATTTGTGTGTGTGTGCGCTTGCGTGGATGGGGGTGTCTGGATGTTTATGTTTGTGTGTGTGTGCGCGCGCGCGTGTGTGTGTGTGTGTGTGTGTGTGTGTGTGTGTGTGTGTATGTGTGTATATGTGTGCACTTTTGTGTTTTTGCATGTGCGTGCAGGAGTGGGTCTCCATCAGGTTCAGCTGCTCACTTGGAAGCGTAGTCCCTGCTCCCTGGGCTCAGAGGCGGAGGAGGAGGAGCTGTCCAGGGAGCTGGAGCTGCCACCAGTGGCCCTCAGCTGACAGCACTTTCCGAACATCTTAGCCTGGGCCTCACTGCAGGGCTTCTGCACAGAGCACAGCACTAGCACTCAGTCTCACATACACACAGTGCACCACAACACAGCACAACACACCAGCAGCACTTCATCACATTTCTCCGGGGCTGACCAATTCAGAATGCATTAGTACCAAATGAACCCGCCTATTTTGATTGGCTCAGGCCGTTTGAGCGCTCAAAATGAGTGCTAATTTATTTGTAGACGCAGTCTCGAACAGCAAGTTCATTGTGATTGCCAAGATTGCCCATGCCTCTTCATTAAAAGGAAATGTAATATGTATCCCTCTCTGGCTGCAGAAGACACGATTTAATCAATAAATGTTGTAGTTCATGAAAACTAAACAAACTCAATCTTTATCTTAGCAATTGTGCCACTTATCCTGTCTGCAGTGGAATGGCATAAGTACAGAGGAATTCAGATGTGGAAAGCCTGCATTTGGTCTGGTAATGGCTCACATCAAACAAATGTCTCGTCGTGCCCTGACAGAGTACACAAAGGCTTGGAGCATGTGAGTGCCTGTCATATGACTTCCTCAGGAACTCGTGGGCTGAAACTGCTCACTCTCTCCCTCCCCCCTCCCTGCCTGCCTGCCTGCCTGCCTCTCTCTCCCTCCCCCTATCTCTATCTCTCTCTCTATCTCTATCTCTATCTCTCTCTCTCACACACACACACACACACACACACACACACACACACACATCACACATCTCACATCACACACACACACACACACACACACACACACACACACACACACACACACACACACACACACACACACACACACACACACACACACACGTTTGCACGCTCTCTGTTTCAGCCTCTCCCTCTCTCTGGCTCTCGCTCTCACTTAGGACAAACAATATCCTTGGCCAAAAAGTGTCATGTGATTGAGGCCACACAGAATCCTCCTGATCTTAGTTCCACTTCAACATTCCACATAAATCAGACAAAAACAGAACCACAGATTATGCATCGTTTACTATGTGCAGCTAAAATGTTTGTTACCAGGATATGATGCACTTCAAAGGCCCTCTAATATATCAAAAAGGCAATCGACACAATTGTATTTACAATACATCTATACAGCCCTGGTTATATTTAATCTACAGTTGAAGAAACAGTGAGTTAACAGTGCAGTTCTGGGGTGAAGTTGTAGTCGGCTCGCATTGCTTTGCACAACCCATGACAGCGCAATGACAAATAGACAGAGGACGTGAGAAAGCAACTTGTGTCATGTGAATTCGAAAGAATGCTTACACACCGAGCGAGCGTCAGCTGATTCTATTATTATTGGAGATAAGACCTCCAGTTTAAACCGGTCGGAACCTCTAATATAGCCCCAGGAGATTTAAAACAGCATTACCTGTTTTTTCCAACAGCAAGGATTACAGCTCCCTGCTCACACAGTAGTGCTGGCAAAGCTTAAAGAGTCTCTCACCGAAACCGGGCCGTCCTCCGCGCTCCTCTTTTTGGCGTTCGAGTCGAACAGGACATTTCTTCCCCGTCGTTCGCAGTCCTGATACACAATCAGTCTGATCTGGCTCGGCTCCAGCTCCGGAGAAGGCCAGCTGCGGAGCAAACGCACACCAGCATTTCTCTCATTAAGGCGCATAATGGCATCGCTCAAGCTGCACTTACGAAACCGTGACAGGAGGATTAAAGAGTTAAACGGTCGCGCGGTGCCAACGAGCGCCGCGGCGGTTGGCTAACAAGCTCTCTCTAGGCTGTCAGCTTGTTCAGTTCTTTTGTCCGGCCAGCAGCACCTCCATCCTTCCCATTCCTGGACGCACAGCACCGTGCCCAGGGCGAAAGAGCCCAATCAACAAGTGCTCCAACATGCTTTGATTAATTGGAAAGTGTGACATGTATTCCCAGTGGTTTGTCTGTGGGCTGGAGCTGGTGTGCAGAGGTCTATTTATAAAGAGATTTATTGTGGGGAGTGTGTCAGTGTGTGCTGTTTTCGGGCCTGTGTTTATTGGTGGGAGATTAGGGCACTGACAGGGCGAGGGAACAGTTAAGTCCGAGCCCCCCCATTATTCGAGTCAGTCATGTACTGTAAAATGTTCATTCTACACCATCTTGGTGCACAAGTAAACAAGCAAAATACATAATGCAAGGTTTTTGAGCACATAAAATACATATATACATATACATATATATTTATATATATGCACACACACACACACACACACACACACACACACACACACACACACACATTCTAGTAAGTCTATTAACAATTTGAAATGCAAGCCACAGATGGTATATTTTCTGTCTACTAATATAATTATATCATTTTAATGTTCGTAAAATTATGTTCATAATCCTGGCAAAGAGAATGGATTATTTTATAACCCTGTAAACTAGATTTCTTCCAAAAGTCATTCATTTTATTATTTTTATTAGCAGAGTTCATTATTTAATCTTTACCATCTCTACCTATTGCTGTACCAAAATCCAGTTGAAAGTAGTTTTTTTAATACTTAAAAAAAATATATATATTTAGAATTTAGTTCAAAATGCTGTTCAAATGAAGGAAAGGAAAACATTTTCATCTGCTTTCAATGTCAAAATACTGAATAACGAAGCAAACTAGATTTTCCTAGGTAGGTACCAAAAACATTCAAACACACACAGTTCCCAATAATAATGGCCAAAATATATAACATTGCTGTTCATTCTAAAATGACATTAAGAATACGTAGATTTTGCTTTTAAAACCTAGGGACAAGCCTTTCCTGAAATTGCTCATTTGACGGAGGCACTCGTTGTTAACACAAAAAGAAACATAGCCTAGTAAGTACAGTGATATTAACATCATCATGTTCTGACAATTTTTCTGAAAGCTTTCATAGACACACAGAATCTGCTCCATCTATGTCCGAGTCTGAACAGCCCCCCCACAGCACACTACCAAACTACAGCCCTGGACATGACAGCATGCCTCAACTGAACCGATAACAAACTTTATTTTTCTCGAAGAGTAGAAAGACACCTCAATCACACATCCTGAGAGCACATTGGTTATAAAACACCACACAACCACACCACACAACCGATAAATTCACAGCAAACAGTACATTCCTGGAAGGAATGCTTGCTTTGACTTGACAATGGTACGCTTCTCGGATTACACTTTTGAACAAACGAGTCGACCCAAGGCGCAGAGGCCTGGCCGTGGTTTCCGACATCGCTGAGGCTCATGTAACCGCTACTCAATGCTAAGTGCAGGCTTGAGTATAGCAACGACACTGTCAGAATCCTTTAACAGGCATTATTTATCCCCCCCCCTCCCCCTCGCCGTGTGCAAACTTAAGTTGCAACTGCCCGATACAAAGCAGTGGTGCAGAAAAAACAGGCCCATTTTCTTTCGCAATTTGGAACATGCTATCGTATCTCCCCCCCAGACAGAAATATCGGCTACTAAATCCTGACTTGGGCCTGCCCAACCGCTTCACTCAGCAGCCTGAGAAACGTAAGGGCAAATCACGAGTGCCTTGTGCAATCTGACTCTGCTGCATTGCGGCCGCTTTACTTACACAAGAGATCAACTCGTCTGACTCCGCCGCCAGCACGTAAAACCAACAATTGACAGTTGGTTAGTGGTGGGAAAGAGGAAATGGGCAAATCGGGTGTGTGTGCAATAAACCGAGTACCTTCGGTGCGAGCTTTATGAAGCAGCGAGCGGAACGCTGAAAAGCATGGCATCCTCAGAATACTGCCAAATATGTTATGGGCAAATTATGCACTCGGGACTGCAAAAAGCAGGACGCATAAGCTTCAATTTAAGTGCAGCCTCCTCATCGGAGGAGTGAATATCTCAACTACAATGATTCCATAGGACAACGGTTTCCTTCAAAAAACGCTCTAAAAGCAGTTGCACAAAACAGCAAGCAGCATGCCAACCCCCAGGCTGCATATTCCAGTCACAGTCGCAGTGAACAATGGCAGATTGGACCACAGACACGCGATCAGACGTGCACCAGCAACCACACTGCAAAACACATTCCCCCACACGTTCTTTGAACCAAATGTGCCCTCAAATGAAGCTGACCCATTTCTAATGAAGTGAAACCAACCAAGAGGAAGACCAAACGACAGCACGTACAAGCGACAACCTGGTTTAAACATTGCTGGGTACCTTGGCATCATTGTTCGTCTGCCAGTCTGTCCCCGCTCTCCCCAGCCCTCTCCTCACCCTCTCGCCAACGCTGGCTAAGAATAGCTCTGAACTCAATTCACACAACAACATGAGACTGTCAGGTGACCTCCAGGCTGTTGCTGGACACCGCTTGGACAAAGGCAGCTCCGTGCTGCTGGAGAGTGGACAATCCGTCCCTGAGAAACTGAAGAAAGTGACAGGGAGAGCTACCCACACGAGGGCTTCAGAGGGGGTAACCTGCCCTCGACGGCCACCGCCAGACCCTGCCCACTCAGAGGGGGATGTGGTGCGGGAGGTGGGGCAGCCTCCAGGGTTTCATAAGATCAGCTGCACGGAGATAGGCACCAGTGTGTGACGCACTGCTGCCCGTTTGTGGCTTTCACCGCTCCATCAACTATTTTTCCAGTGCGATATTCCCTGCCATGAGCAGGCCCAGCCTTCTAATGACCGTTTGAAAATGAAACCCTGTCAGGGCACTGGGAGCCAGAATAGTCTAATCATGCTTTCTTGTGGGTGAAAGCTTATACTTGGCTCCTCACCCTATTCCTCCACTGTACACGCAAGCAAACATGCACGCAGACCAATGGTCTAAGCACATATTAAATATTGGGGGGGGACATAATGAAAGGGGGGAATGTTTTATATCTACAAATTATTGGGGGGCTTGTTTTGAATATTGAGGGGTTTTTTTATTTTAAAAACCCTGTCCCCACCCAACTCATTACGCCTATGACGCACACACACACACACATACACTTGCACACACTCACAGAGAGACTAAAGGAAACCCTGGCTCCAAACATTCAAAAAGCATGCTGGGAGGGTTCTCCATTTATTTCATGGAGGCTTCTGCCAGGTACAGGAGTGAATTAATCCTCCTGTACCTCACCCCCACAGTCATGTGACCAGCTCGCATCCACTCAATCAATTTCCGGACACTTCATCTCCCGATCTGTAAACCCACTGTAGCCCACGAATGGCACACCCACTAAGCATTACGCAATTGAGCGATTCACAGAACAATGCTATACTTGTAAGCATTGTATACCATTCCCTTTAATTATATTTCCTATTTAACATAATTATGTGGTGTAGTTAACCTATGTGAAGTGAATAATCCAGATACTTAAAGGGCAAATCTTTTTAATTTTTTTATTTTTTTTGCTGTTTATTCCCATTTTTTTCTCCCAATTTAGTATCCAATTAAACTCTCTTTTTCATGTCAATTATCCCCTCCCTTGATTGGGAATTCGCTGCCGTAGTCCCAAGACCGGTAGTGAGCGCTGCACCACCTCTTCTGACCCTGCACCCACCTAAGCCGAAGCCTGTCACCGTAACACACAGGAGCACTCATATATGCAGCGAGCTCATTCGGCTTTTATCCCTCCCCCCTTCCTGGGGAGGAGAGCCAATTGCCATCCCCTAGTGGCACTTCCGTCCAGAGCCGAAACTGGCACGACTTGGTGAAATCAAACCCCGGCCGCAGTGGGCAGCTTCGGACGTTCTACCGCTACACCACCCGGGAGGCCCTTAAAGGGCACATCTTAATTAAGTCTATCTTACGTCAGGGAGTCATGAATATCTGCAAGCATTGTAGCTTTTTGCAATACCATTCGCTTTATATTTTGTGAGACATACACTACTTGATCATGTATCTAATGTCAACAGCAAAGTACAGGATTTTATGTTTTCAGTTAGATAAAGCATCAAATATTTACACAAGCCACCAGTGCAGACTACAACCTGACACCAAACAGAAAGGCACCTCAAGCCCTGTGGCCATTCCTCCACCTTCACCACAAACCCATTCATCCAAAATCATCAATGCCCCCTCAAGATTCAATATGCTACGTGCTCAATCATTGGAGGAAACTAGTTCTACCTCTCCTGCTCCTGGGCAAGCTGAGAGCCCTACATAAACAGAGCTGTGCCCTCCCTGTCTGCACCGTTTCCTTGGTTTCAGGTAGTGACTTACGCATTCCAACCTCACATGATCCGTGAGTGCACAGATGACATCACGTGCACATTCCCAGATTTGCCACGTTCAAACACAGCGAGCTGTGGCGAACTGGGTGAATCACAGACCACAGACGCGTTGGTCACGTTCGAAACATGCCTTAAAGCAAAGGGCGAACAAGAGAAAAAGGGAGGGGGGAAAGAAAAGAAAAAAGTCTGCGATGGCGAACAGGAACAGAACCCCCATTTCTGAACAAAGAACAAGGGCGGCATTAACACAGCCAGCCTGCCGTTGCTTCCGAAGGAAATGTACCGCAGTGGTGGTTGAGCGCTAACGATCCCAGGAGAGCAAGCGTCTCTCTATGGCGTGTTCCGACTTGCCTTCTGGAGGCTATTAGGACTTTGAAACAAGATTGCCCAATTCCAGCTACAAATTGGGAGTGTTTATTATGCTCCATCTCACCCTCTGGAGGCTTGGCAGGAGGTGCTGTGCTAAACAAATAGGAATCAGGTGACATTCTGAAAGACCGCTTCCTGGTTTGATTCGATAACGTGGACCTCCACTGCACTGAACTGATAACTCAAACAGGGTACGTCGAACGCACCGTACGTGCATGCAGGAGGTCGCGTTACCGCTCACAATATGCCACATGCGTAGATAACAATGAAGATCTTCTGTAGGTACGAAGATGGTCACAGAAACAAGACTGTGTTTTGTTGTTACGTTATAATAGTATGAACCTTGGTGAGAACTGCCACCAGTTTACTCATTCACTTCCTACACTATTCCAATAGTCACGATTGCACTATGGCACCATAGCAACACTAATGACAACAGCACGCCAACAGGAAGTGGCACACCAGTTTGGATGTTGACATCACCGCGTGAACTTGAAATAACAAACTGCACCTAGTGTATGCGTGTATGTTAAATAAACTTGGGCGTTTACAAGTAGTAACTATTAACAAAGTATGATATGAAAAGGTGTAAAGTGCAACTGATTCTGTTGGGATCCCTGTATTGCTGCACTTCAAAACTGAAATGTGGGATTTTTATATTCTGGAGAAAGTCTGGGCAAAAAGGAAATTAACATTTTCTTGGAGAGTATGATAAATACTTGAAAATATAACAAACACAATACACTAAAATCATACCAAACATGTTGAAAAATGAATGGTTTGAGATTATGTAACTAACCATAGTAGTCAACCCGTGAGGCATTTTACACAGAAATAATAAAAACGTTTTAATTTTATTTCCATGACACCCAGGGTGTTTTATTTTGGAACAAGTTTTTTTGAGACCGATCCGTGGAAAAATGGGCAGAAAAAGAACATTCTTGATCTATTTGAAAATAGCAGCAGATTTCAGAAAAGAACATTCTTGATTTGAATAAGATTTCTGAAGTAAATCAAAAAAAAAGGAAAATGACCCCATGTGTGATGCGTGTTAATAGGAAATATCAAATACTTATTTCTTCCAATGTTACATCAATCAAACATCGATGAGACTGTGTTGCTTTTGAAAGTAATAACAAGGACATTTTTCAACCAGTCTGTTGACACACCTGTTTGCCTTGGGAAACATCTACGTGTGCTGAAAAATACTTTCCAGATACTTTGCAGAGCCATATTCCAGCTATTGTTATGACAGTGTGTTCAAAATTAGTCATCTCCAAAAATGCTAAACTGCTTCTGGGAGCCCCCACACCCCCACACTTTACTTTCACGTTGCAGCATTTAGTAATATGAGGGCTCTTGTGAATTGGAATGCTTGTTCTGTTAGATTACTTTGAGCACATTACAGGATCGGAGAACATAATACACTTAATACTTTAGTCTTAGATAGTACAACATGGTGTGCACTGTCATAGGGTGCCCTGGTCAGAAGAGTTTAACGCACCACTGAGGGTTCATTCTTTCCTGGTTCCCGACATTAAAGGCAAACAGCGAGAGTCAATCACTTCTGTAGTTTAAGCAATGTACAAATATGAAGACGAGAGATGAAAATATCATATCATCACATACTAAAACCCACAAAAAACAAAACCAGAAAAAATTATATTAAAATTCAGAGCCCTTGCTATAGCCTATATTCTTTTCCACGGTCAAACCACATACTATTGCAAACTTAGCCTGGCACCAAATTCAGGGTTATCCTGATGAAGTTCATTTAGGGTTAGCTAAATTAGTCTTGTGTACAGGCATGGACAAACTTCAACATTTCAGATCCCTTACGCACCGTTCCAGACAGCAGTGATTGCCAATTTAAGGGAAAGCGAATAGTTGTTTTTTTTTTTTTGTTCAATTTCTATTTTCATGTGAAGTACCTTGATTCAGGTAGCATTTCCCCATCAGTCAAGTGAGATACTAAAGCTGCTACAAATTGTTCTAATGTAGGACATACCATGGATTTGAAGCTTCCCAGGTAATCGAGCAATACGTAGGCTACATTATAAATAATATCAGGTTCTGCAACTAGCGTTCAGTAAATGATGTACGTGTATGATCACTGATTTATGCAACTACAACAAAGACAATTTAAAGACAGCTCAGGAAAAATATAGTATTGGATTTTTTTACTGCCAAAATAAATGCATGTTTGTTCAAACGGTAAGTTGGGGGAGGGGCAGAGCGGGGTTGTGAAGCTTACGTTCACAAAAATATATCTTTACCATGACCCTGCAATTCTGAGAACTCTCCAAGCCACTTAAAATAGCTCTGATTGGAACATGATGACAAGCAGTCTTAACAGACCACTAGTCTGCTGCATAGCCTTGCATCTGTAGCAATGAACGAACACTATGAAGATAAGCCCACAACTCATACAGGTAGCAGCCCTTTAGTTTCAAATACCCCTATTTTCGTGGTCTACACCTTATTACGTCTACATTATTACACAAAATTTGCATGTGTCTGTGTCCAGGAAAACATGAAGATTTAAAGTGTGTAGGAGAGTGTGTTTCAACTAGTGATCCCCCATACCACATGATCTACCTTTTGAAGTAAAAAATGCAGGGGAGAGGTGAAACATCTTTTGCATTTCTATATTTTAATCTTTATTTCTCTAATTTAATTCTCTAATTGAAATTTTTATTTTTTTATTTTTAAAAAGCAAACCACACGTTTTTGTTTTTTCAATTAAATTCATGATGCATTACGTGATTAATGAGTACCTTCCAAATTCTTTTGACAAGTCCAGTAAAATTGGTGAGGGGTATTATGCCATTAGCTGCAGCCTAACACTTATGCAGGACCAGGGGCACTGGCAGAGGAGCAGAGCAAACAAAGCCCCTCACTCTTAACCAAGAGTAATTCGCAGTATGCTGCCCTGAGTCACATGCACCCACCAGAAATGTGAAGGGTGTTTAGGTTAATTTTAGCGAGTCAGCCAATCAGTTGCCCTCCCTGGTATTCAAGAGGATGGCCCTTTCTCTGGTGTGGGCCACAGAGCCTTTCAAATTAAATACTGGCTGCTTTTCCAGCATTTCTGAGGCTTAGCATTTCAAGGGTTTTATTTCTTTTTTCCATAATGCTCTTTTTCATACAAGACCCTGATCAAAGCCACGATATTCCATTTAGTGCAGTGAAGGCAGGTCAGATTACAACACAGAAAACCTGGGACATTGGCGAATGTTACATGCTAACGGCTGTCTCGCCACGTAATGCTCAATGACTGACAAGTAATGTTAACAAGACAGATACCCTTAAATGATATTGCCAAACTTAACAGGAATAGTACACAAGCTACTAGATAGCATGCAGCTTTCAAACACATCGTTCTGTGGAATCAGCTTCAAATAAACTGCAACTTAAAAATATTATTTATATTTTACCCGATTTTTCTCTCAATTTTTTTTACCAATTGTGCCCTCTATTCATTGAATTTCCCTCCTCATGAGTCCACCGCCTACAACTATGGGACGAGCCCCTCCCTGGGGCCCGCAGTGATGATGGCGACAAACCGCCTCCTTCGAGACGGACTCTGGTGTGGACAGCCAATTCCACCCCCGAGTGGGACTCCCGACCAGAAACGCGGGGCAATCAAACCCTCGCCGCAGTGGGCAACCTGCACTCCAGACAAGTGCCTTTACCGGTTGCGCCACCCAGGGGCCCCAACAGATGATTTTTAACCATTTAAACAGCAATTAGAAGTAAAATTAAATATGAAATGCTAAGTAACCAATGTCCTGCTCAGGGACGGCACTTGTGAAGGAGTTAATAGTAAGCCTATGCTTAAAATCACGTGGCAAAATACTGTACTATCATGCGGATGGCTGTACTGTATTCACAAAGACAAGCTGAGGTGTACAATGTACAAGGAAATATGTTTTCAATTCACCGTTGGCAGTGACAAAGTTTTTATTTTGCCAACTCCTTCCTGTATGTCCTTCTAAATTACAGAAGTGCTATATTCACTGACCAAAAGCAAAATAAATTACAAAAGATTCAGGTAACCAATCAGCAGAAATCAGGGAACTATGCAATATTTACCAAGGAAGGTTAACTGGTCCAAAGCTCAGACTACTCAGTCCGTGATCTAAACCATATCTTAAAATAGTCCAGAACCCCAGTGTGTAAATAACAACTGAACACCCTTCAATCCCAATGCTTGACGAATGATGTCCTGGTGCCAGAGAAATGTTCAGGCCTGTAGGCCAGTGGTGAATCACAGCCCCCATGGTGATGAGGGCTGATGTGTGAAATGCTCTTCAGGACATATCTTTACTGTCTGGACATCTTTATGGCAAATGACTGACATGCAAATAAAGGTGAGAGGTGATAACAACTTTACATTTACATTTTTAGCAGACGCCCTTATCCAGAGCGACTTAGAAGGTTTACATTTCTTTACATACATCAATTTATACAGCTGGATATTTTTTACTCAAGCAATTCAGGTTAAGTAGCTTGTTCAAGGGTACAACGGCAGCACCCACAACTGGGAATCGAACCAGCAACCTCTGAGCTACAAGCCCAGTTCCCTAACCATTATACCACAACAAATCAGTTTAAGACAGATCACAATTTTTGGAACTTGAGGGTTTAACAGTCAGACCACACCAGAGTATGCTTAATTGATTGAATTACCATCCTAGAGGAGCTCTATTAAGGATATAGAGCTCCTTATATCCTTATAGAACTGTATTCTAATTACAATAGTCTACATAGACACATCTTACAAAGGGACAGCATATAGCCAAGCTAATGTACCTTGTCCAAAGGCCTGGTAAACATGAAGAAATGCTAAACATTCTGTACTGAAGTGATTTTGTTCCGTTCTAAACTAATGATCCAACTAGTGGTCCATTATTTAAAAAACGTACAGCCAAAAGATAATTCGATGTTGTAAACGGACTCTCTTGGTTCAACTTGTGAGAGGTTAGGTCATGCTATTAAAAAAACATGTTGCAAGTGCTGCTGGGTGGTTTGTCCAGTTAAGGTACTGTACTAGTGTGTGGATGAGCGCCATGGTCTGGTATCGAATCCTGACTGTGCTACTGCCGACTGTGGCCAGCGGCTTGCCGGTAGCATTGCCCAGGGAGGGAGGGAATTGGTTGGCAAGCTTATCCGTGTCTCGTCGGACATCAGCGGCCAGTCTGCCAGTATAAAGCTGCAGATGAAGCATCTTCCTCCGACTCATGTTTGTGTAAGCTTAACTGCGGTGTGAATACGGCTGACCTCGAACATTTCGGAGGACAGCACGTGCCTGCTTACGCTATCCTGAATTGACAGCGGAAGTTGAAGCAAGCGTGGCTTACAGGGATATTCCACCCAAAAATATAGCCAGATATTTCAGTTGTTTTAAAACTATCTAGACATTCCAAAATTCTCTCAGACTACCTTCGATTCACCTCACATGGTCTCCTAATACTTTTGGAAGTTGTAAATGTTTGAATCAATGGCCGAAATAAAAATATTGCTCATCTTCGAGCCAATGATGCAATAACTTTCAAAGCAATGTTTCCCGAGTAATGTTTTTTTTTTTTTTTTTTTTTTTCTACCAGTACATCTTTCAACAGTATTGGCTTCATTAAAATATTATCATTTAATCCATTACAAAGTGGAAAAAGCTTTATAAAGATGTTGGGTACTGTGGCCAAAATAACAAATAATGTATCTTTGTGTGTTGTATGCATGTCATCCTCAGAAAATTCTAGTTTTCCACTCTTACAGCTCTTGAATATTTTTGTACTCAAAACACAGGGCTAAAACCCACAAGTAAAACTAGTCAAACGGAAACAAAATAAATTAAAACAGCTCCAATAAACCCAATAACTTGTATCACACACTGGCCTGGATTTTTTTTAGTGCATGAATAAATGACTGGTCAATGGATTGGTTTTGTAATTGGGCTAGGTACCCGAATTTATTCATTCAAACTAATTAACTGAAATGTAATAATTATATCTGTAATACTGGGCTTAAATTACTTCATTGCAATCACTCAACACGTTATCAGGGTCATTTTATAAATGGTTCTGCCATTTAGTATTATGTTGTTTCAGTAACAAACGTCACGCAACTAAAAGGCAATTGCTTTGTCATTTTGCTTTCGCTTTTGACTTTAGTCTTTTTGCGTATACATCTCGTTATCTCCCCAATTTCAAAATGTGTTTAAATATCTTGTAGCTAATCCGATATAGTCGGCATCTGGCATCAATATTATCATCTCATTTTGACTGTTAATTCTATTTTAAGGACACATATACCAAGCATACCGAATTTGACTGACCTATTGATACCATATCGTTGTTGCTAGGTATCGTAGTATGAGTTTAAGACATTCGATGCACCATCGTATTTGTTCAGTCTACTGTACGTGTCAGATGAGCCTGTCACGTGCCAGCAAACTGAGCGCGAGCACACTGTCCCAGACAAGCGTACCGTATGCTGCAGAACATTTGTACTTTGCACTACGCACAGCAGAAAAACGGACATTAAATGTGTTTAAGAGCACAGTTCTATTTACGCCTCACCAGCAATTGTATTTTACAATCCGTATCCGTATATTTTACCACCATTAAACCCCTCTCCCATTCCAAAACAATCCCAATTTCTAAAGCGTTGGGGTTTTCTTGTTTTTTCAAGTATCCGGTTTTAAACAATTCCTTGGGGAGACTTGTAGTCACTTCAGCTGCACAGCCAGCTAGCATAACATACAAAATGTAGAAAAAGCAACAGCGAATTAAGATGCATTTGGTCCAAGACAGAAAAGGGTATACAGCACGAGTTAAATAATTAACCAAATACCACAGGTCACATTTGAAATGGAAGCAAACTCCAAAAATATCACCATGCCGAAGTCACATCTCCACGCAAAACCTAGGGAGACATAAAGAACCCCAAACTGATTAGCCAGCTAGCTAACAGCTATGTCACATACCTGTACGAGTGGTCGTCTTTTGTGCACTTCGGAGGCGGTGAAAAAGCATATTTTTTGTTAAAAAGTTTCTGAAACAATGTCGGAGGCATTTTGTACCAAATAATTCGGTACAGAAATTCCCTTTCTTATCATCAATCCACAAGCACACCTAGTTCCTTGAAACTAACTCCATTTGTGTCAGAGTCATATGACAGGCATTAGTCACACAAACTGCTTGGAAACGCAACTACATTTTTCTGATTGGTCAATACGCTCGTGCTCCTTTTCTAAATTACACTATTGGATGTTATTTTTGGCGAAACACCACGTGGTCTATAGAATTGCTGTGTTGATATTTTGGAGTGCTGCACATGAACCAATATACAAATGAACACTTCAACAGAACAAAGAAATTCAAAAGTAACCTCGCGCTTAACAGAATTATCCGGTTTCAAGCAATCTCTGTGTCAATGAGCAATAGCAACCAATACCTACTAATAACTAAATAGGTTCAGCAAGCACTCCATGCATTCACTCCATGCAATACCACGGCTTATGAATGTGTTCTAATGTGGCTCAAATCAGAAGCACCACCAAAAGGCGTGATTTATTTAAATTAAGTTGTTTTATTACAATTACAATCAAATTATATTTTTACACTTCACCAGAACAAACAGTAAATATTTTTAGCATATGCCTTATTTGCCAAGATGAAACTGTACTCCTATCCTTCTGAAATGGGGAAAAAAACCTGCCCATGGAACTGTCTGACCTTTCTGTAATCTTCATAGAAGACACCTGAAAAACAAATTCAATTCTAAATACAAGACAAGCTGATGGGAAGAACCCCATTGCTGCTCTATTTTTATTCCAAACAAATCATATAAATGACTACATCTTCAGATAACAGAATGCATTTTACTGGCTTTTGTGCAACATGTAAACATTTTATACACAATCAACATTACTAGTCTTTTTTCATGTTTTTTCAGCAGTTGCAAAACATTGTCAGTTGTGAAATTAGTTCAGGTGGGAGAATATATTTGGAAGGACCATTTACTGAGGTGGTGTTTTTGGCAAGACAATTTCGCAAATCTTCATGTTCAACAGCAGCTAAAAGGCTGCAGAACTAGCTCTCAAACAACTTGTGTGTTTTGAAAGAAACCATTTTGAAGGGTGCTTTTTGGGCTTTGCAAATTGAACACTATAATGGACATTAATTATTAGATAGCAAATGACATAGAGGATTTGAGCTGTCAATACTTTTCTCACCCTCCTCTGTGACAACTTTTTTTAGATGTGATTTCTTCAAGAAGTTCTCCCCCTCGTGGACTAATTGAATCCAAGAGACCTCATGTAGTTTGGTGGGATCATGTACCTCAGAGTTTGTGAACTGTAACATAAGGGACACAAAAGGTTAACAAAAGTTTGAATAGAGCCAGCCTTGTCTGATATGTACTCAATTAATCAAATTGGAAAATAAAAAAGTAAGGTAGGACAATAAATATAACAGGAGCCCACTACTTCTTTAAAACAAAATCGCCCCCTGCTGGTGTATCAATTTGCTTGCATAAAAAATGGGCGCAACTGTGTATTAGCACTAAATAGAGCTCCAAATGATACAAGACTAGGGATGCAGAGATATGAAAATTCTGGACTGATACCGATTGTTCAAATAACAAAATCGGCCGATACCGATTTGTGCCCTGGCAAAATTATTAATAATTCTGCCCTTCATTATACTTTTCAGTGAGCACAAATTCAATCATACAAATTAATGTAACAGCTTTTATTGTAACATTCTTTCACATAACCAAAAGTGTCAACAAACCCCCCTAACTAATGTAGTCCTGTCTGCATTAAAACTCCTTAGTTTCCGGAGAAAGTAGTAATTGTTGTGCCTTTGTGTACCTTGCGTTGGTGTTAGCAGTCCAGGTCAATTTGGAGTCAATGATAGAGGAATACAAATATCTTGGAAGGATGTTCTTGATGGTTCTGTCATTCGGGATCACAGGATGCAGCGGGCATGTTTCTTTTTAAAAAAAAATTTTGCTTCAGATTTTTCTCCCATTTTCTCCCAATTTGGTAGCCAATTAGACCTGCTCTTTAAGTCAATCCCCTCCCTAGTAATGTGAGTTCGCTGTTGCCATAGTCCTGCAACCGGTAGCGACACGCGACCTGACGCCTCCCTCTGGCTCCTGGCCAGAGCCGACTCTGGCGAGACGGGGAATTGAACCCCGGTCTCCGTGGCCAGCGTCGGACGTGTAACCACTGGGCCACGTGGGAAGCCTGGCATGTTTCTTTTCTAAAATCAATGACCATCTCCTTTGTTTTTGCTGTGTCAAAGCATACATGTGTTTAAATACGTCTAATCTATCCATCATTTGAGAAGTTATCACAATAAGGAATATGGAAAATGTATGGCGAAAAAAAGAGGCAAGCAAAAAATCATAGGCAGCCATATATATACCCAACCCAACAATGCAGACAAGCTGAAGGCCGCTATCAAAGCAATCTGGGCTTCCATAACACCTCAGCAGTGCCACAAGCTAATCGCCTTCATGCCACGCCGCATTGATGCAGTAATTCATGCAAAAGGAGCCCCGACCAAGTATTGAGTGCATGTACACGAACATACTTTTCAGAAGGCCAACGTTCCTGTATTAAAAATCCTTTTTTTTTATTGGTCTTATGTAATATTCCAATTTTATGAGATACTGAATTTGGGGTTTTCATTAGCTGTAAGCCATAATCATCAAAATTAAAACAAATAAAGGCTTGAAATATTTCACTTTGTGTGTAATGAATCTATATATGGGTTTCACTTTTTGAATTGAATTACTGAAATAAATGAACTTTTCCACGATATTCTAATTCATTGAGATGCACCTGTATATATACATACATACATATTTGTATTTGTTTACGTAAAGTGAAAACTTGAAATTATGCTTGAAAATGTACCGCACATACAAGCATTGAATGTTAAACAAAGTTGGGTTTGAATATCTGTATATACTCAGCTTTTTTCCGCATACAAATTAGCATTTCAATATCGTTATCGAAGCATTTGGTCTTGATAACTATTTTTGCCCATATAGCCCAGCTAGAGTGCATGTTGTGCAAGTGCCAGTGCTCCTGAAAGCTAGTCAATCGCAGCATCGTCAGTTACAGTTTAGCCTGTAAATAAAAGATGCTGCCTTTACATTCAATTCTGAATATTTAGACCAAATTGAAGCAACACAAATTGACGGATAATCATCGGCCACTGCCATCGGCAAATTTGATCTTATCGGCCGATAAGCCGATTGCAGTCAACAAGGTAAATATCGGCCTATACCAATAGTCGACCAATATATCGGTGCACCCCTATTCAAGACATTAAACATTTATTTCCATACCTTTAAATATACTGGTTCCATTTCACCAGGCACCGGGGCACTGCTGACAATAGGCTTGGTGGAAATAGACAAAAACAAAACAATTGGCACATAATTTCCTCTTTTGATAAGTCATTGGCCATCATAACCACCACAATAAAATCAGATTACATAAATCAGCATCTTACTGGTCTGGAGGGAAACAGAAATGGGAGTTTTCCTCTCTTGTTTTGAAGAAAAGCATTCTTTTCCATGCTGTCTGAGAAGTCAAAGAACCGTGCTGGCTTTGGGGAGGCCTTGTGCGACAGAGTTTGTGTGCCTTCTACAGAGGAGTTCACTCTTTGTTCCTGCTCGGGGTCCACCATTATAGGGCTGGACGACAGATCTTCCACGAGTTGGAGATCAGAGCTCAGGTCAAAAAAACTGAAACCACTTTCGGTGCTTGTAATGGAACTCGCTGACTTTTTGCCCACTTTGATTGCATAAGGCTTTGTAGTTTTGTCCTCTACCTGCTCCGATTTCTGTGTGATTACGGGCTCAATGAAAGTCACAGCCTTTCTGCATTTGCTGGGTCTAGGCCTCTGTATCTGCAATTGAGGAAAAACATATTCACCCAGAATAAAATAGTAAGTACTCTTTCAAAGTGACAGAAGGCTACCAATGTAAATATAAAAATTTTAAACAAGCCTTGCATTACCTTTTTGGGTTGTTTGAATGGTGTGGACGCAATCTTCATTCTAGCCTGGAGTGTCCCTTCTCTAGACACATTTTTAGTGATGTTTTCTAAAGAGAAACAATCATGTTGAAATCGTCCATGTATATTCCACAAGAAAATGTAACTCATTAATCTGGAGTCTTCACTTTGTAAAGTGTTGATACAATAATGATGAGCAATGTGAATACCTGGTACTCCAGTAGAACACACACCAAAAGTGCTCTCTAGATTTCCTGCCTGGTATCTACAAGTGGCATGAAACAGCAATAAATTAAGAGATTGTGCTGATCCAACGTTACATTCAATTAGAAAAGAAATCAAAAGAATAGCAATATCCCATGTGTTAATACAAGTAAAAAATTAAGAATTGCCTTATAGTAAACATGGTAGCTGTCTAAATACATTCAAAACCATCTGTTTCACCAAATCCAGTGTTTTGTGTTGATGAAACCTATGTTCATATTTTCAGAGAAATACTATTAAATGAACAATATGTTAAAGCTGGGGTTTATTTTCTTTTTCTTTTTTTCTAAAAGATTTTGTTTCTGATTTTATCCCATTGTTTCCTCCCAATTTAGTAGCCAATTACCCCTCTATTTTGTCAATTGTGTGAGTTTGCTGCCATAGCCATGAGACTGGCAGTGACAAAGGCAAAGTACCATCTCCTCTGAGCTGGTACTCGCCAAGCCATCAACTGTAACTCCAGTACTCCAGAGCCACTTCTATACGCAGCGAAATCATGTCGGCTTCCTTCCCCCCTCCCTGGGACGGACAGCCAATTGCCACCCCCTAGTGGCACTCCCGAGGGCATTTTTTAAAAAGTGAAAATGTACACATCAGTTCCTGATAGCAGAGTACATGATGCTGTCACCATGTAGACTTGTGCTTTCTACATACACCCAATTACAGAACATCTGCAACCCATCCTTTAACCAGACACGGATGAACTGCTGTTATTTTCAGATGCATGGTGGCACTCACATGCCAGCAGCTCCACAAAAAGTTTATCATTCACAATACTGACTTTTAGCAAAACATTTAGATGGTGTAAAAGGGGACATACAAACGTACCTTTTTTCATGATCCACCTCATCCTGTTTTCTCGAGACCTCTACAGAGATAATTAACAGGTAACATTCTATACAAAAGCAACCAATCTACTGTCTGGCATGTGTCAACAATTCGTTAAACTACCCACAAATATGTAACTGATTTACCAATAAAACAAATTTACAAGGCTATTCAAATGTATGAATAAATCAGGGGGGCACTGTATGCGACTTAAAAATGTTACCCAAAAGAGCATTTCATTGATATTAATTTTCTGTGCCCAAACCAGAGTGTATACACAGACATATCCTTGCAGCAAGTCATTAACACAGAACTGGAGTTTTATGAAGTGCTAGGGGGACAAATCAGGGGTTGATTATTAAAATATTTATATTTGCCAGTGGTTAAATATTCTGGTATTACATTACAGGCATTTGGGAGATGCTCTTATCCAGAGCGACGTACAACAAAGTGTTAACCGTAGTCAAGAACAGTTTAGCTGAAAGCCACCCTAGCGGGAAGTACAGTTCCAGGTGCTAGGAGCAACCACATAGTTAGACTAGGACCCTGTAGGTAGATCTGTAGCCACAATTCAAAGGCAGCAATAAAACAATCAGTGCGGAAAATAATGCCTAAACCTAATACAATACATAAACAAGTAGACATGAGTGAAATACTAAACAGCTACGTCCCTAAGTTAACAAAAAACGGACTACAGGGAGAAGTGCACCCTGAAGAGGTGAGTCTTCAGTCGTCGCATGAAGGTGGCCAGGGTCTCAGCTGTTCTGACTTCCACAGGAAGGTCATTCCACCATCATGGAGCCAGAACCAACAGGAGAGGAGGAGACCGGGAAGCGCAGGTGCGGAGGGGGGGAGGTGCCAGGCGTCCTGAGGTAAAAATGACTTTCTCCCCATCACACCATGGTAAAGCAGCTGAATATTAGCAAGATTACCCAGTATGGATGAGATGTTAGGAGGCTGCCTCATGTTGATGTGAGCAGCATGGCTCAAATCCAGAAGAGTGGAGTTTCTCACTTCGAATACCTCCTCCACAGAGAATGTCGGCATCTCCTCTGCACACCAGAAAGTATAGTAGATCACAAGCATCTACTAGCATCTGTCCATTTCACCCGACAGCTACACTGCCACAAGATGTTAATGGAGGCTGGCATTTACAAGCACCTTACAATTTACATTACATTTACATTTTAGGCATTTAGCAGACGCTCTTATCCAGAGCCACTTACAAGATGTTAAAATACATGGTAGGAACAATCATAGTTCACGCAAGAGATCAGTGCAGTAATACAGCGATAGACATCGTTGCAGGCAGCTGCGTACCATACCTGTAACACCGGGAAGGAAAAGGTTAGTAAAGTTTATTTTTAATTTTTTAATTAAATGGAGTAAGCAGGGGTATATAGTGCTGAGCAAGTAGGCAGTGGTGATGACATTTGGGTAGATGCAAATAATTCAGTGGTAGTGGAGTCTGAAAAGGTGGGTTTTGAGTCTCTTGCGGAAGATCGCAAGTGATTCCACGGTCCTGACCAATTGCGGAAGGTCGTTCCACCAGCGAGGGGTCAGGACAGAGAAGAGACGAGACTGCGAGGAGCAGCTGCCAGGCGCCCGGATGGATGGGGCAGTCAGTTTGCCAGAGTAGGCAGAGCAGAGGGGTCTGGCTGGGGTGTAGGGAGTGATGAGTGACTGGAGGTATGGGGGAGCAGTTGTCACGGCAGAATGTTTCCGTTTGTATGTAATGTAATAATATGCATTGCCTGTTCAGTTGTACAGCTAAGTTAGCTGGCTAGCTATGAATAACAATTGCTTGCTCAGCTGTAAAACTAGCTAACTAGCATCACTAACACAATGTAAAATCTAAAACAATTAACAATATAAGCCTATAAAAAAAAGAACCTTTATAATTTCATCTGATGGAGTGATCGGTCTCCAACGACACGATTTTTATTTTACTAGCAAGTATTTCACTAGCCATCTAAGAAGGCGATCCATATTATTATCTTCGTAGCTAGCTGGCTATATAATTCATATATTATGTTTGTAGCTAGCCAGCTAGCTAGTTTTACAGCTGAGCAAGCAATTGTTATTCGTAGCTAGTCACCTTCCATATATTATATTCGTAGCTAGCCAGCTAACTTAACTGTACAGCTGAACAGACAATGCATATTGTTATCTTTGTAGCTAGCTGGCTATATAATTATAATATAATTATATATTATAATTCATATATTATGTTCGTAGCAAGGCAGCTAACTTAGCTGTATAGCTTATTCGTAGCTAAATGACATCACCCGGACACCTGGACACATTCTTCCGGGTTGTCTCACTCAGGAATGCGAGCTCATCATGTTGGCATAGCAACTACAGTCCAAAATTCCGATGACATCACCCGATGACACATCTTGGCAAACGGACACATTCTGCCATGACACCGTACCTCTGGCCACTTGAAAAGCAAGCACCAGTGATTTAAGCACCTTAAGTGAGGAGAACCTACCCAGACATTTGACATAAAAACAGACCTGATTTGTTCCTTGTTTGAACAAATGCTCCTTTGGTTTACATGAACAACAATCAAAATGATGACTGCAAAGTTTCCCTCTTTTCTTGGACTTAAAACATTGATGGGAGGAAGAACCCCCAAACCACATCCCTCTTGCTCAGCTGTACATTTTAAAATTGTCCACACATTTAAATTAATATAGTGCCTCTGTATGGTGATAGCACACCCACCTACCTCAACACCCCCATAGTAAATTTTGAATTACTGTGAACTATTGCGTGTAACTGCAATACCTAAGCAAGAGTACTCCCACAGACATGCGTAATGCAAGGTAAAGTGCAAAGAGCATTTGTTACTATACAGTTCCCTTTGATTTGTTGTTAATTCAAAGGTGAGTACAGACCATCATCTGCCCTGCGGAAAACTTCGGGTGATGGCAAGCTAGTGTCGGTGGAATTCCAACAGGGGGAAGTGGCAGGCGAGCTGGAGTCCATTAGGTCGAGAAGAAAGGAAGACACGCCGGACGGCATAATCATGTCTGCAGGTCGAGGAAGATAGGCCTTTGTAAAAATGTGCATCAACAAACGAGTAATTCGATAGTGAGAGGCTGTCCAAAATAATCCCTTCTAATTGAAATACTAACCTGAAATGTCTGGATTGGTAGAGATATTCGCGAAGCTGCTGACGGTTTCCTATAATGTATGACAGACAGTGTTTATTAATGGTGGCAATTAAAATATTACACTCTTCGAATTATTTTCCTTGCTAGTTGGATAATATGCAAGATCAGGTATGGCCTGTCATGAACGTACTTTCGAATGCACCGGAGATGGTAGATCCATTCGTTCCTCCGTTGACATGACATATCTGTGCAGTAAAAAAAAAAAAAAAAAAAGTCAGTATCTTATAGCAAGTGTATTTAGCAAAGATCCTAGACTTGTAAAATGTTTTAATGACATACATCTTGTTAATTTAACGTTAATCGTTACTCACTCATGATGATCTGAGAATTCGTTTATTGGAGAGAGACGCAACCTTCCTCGGCACTCAACAGAAGGGCACAATGTAGTCGGTTTATTAACTGTTCTTTTTTCTATTAATAAAAACACCAAGGAATTGTTGCTTGCTTCATAGCTAGCGCGTAGCCAACAATATGTACATAATACACACGGAATAATTTAACTTCAGTGTAATTCCACTAGGTAGGAATTAATTAATTAAGCAAACGTTCATACGAATAACGTATACGTAAAGGCCAGAGAAGCCAGTTGATTTGAAGTGGCTAATGTTAATTATGTATATGTTCATTTTCCATTGCGTTACAGTAAATTAAACAAAAAATAGAAAGTTAGAAAGTTACATGAAAATAAATAGCTTAGTACTACGTTCGCCATCTTGCTCAAGGCATGAACTGTCCTTACTCATACCGGCTGAACTCTTCCGTGCAGGTGTGGCTAAACGGCCTTTTCTGGAAAAAATAGATCCAACTTTAATCCCGAAAACAGTTTTTCGTTTTATGATACGGTTGGACATTCTGGCATGTTGAGAACGACTCATTCTACAAAAATCAAACCAACTGTGTTTATTTTGAGTTAAAGTTAGTCACAACTGGACTTCACCAGTTATCATTCGAGCGAATGTTGCCAACTAGCAGTAATTAGCTTGCTAAAGCTAGCGAAGTTCATTTATATTTTTTGTGACACAGGAATGCTTTCAATTAGCTGGCTAGCAAATTTTACATTGTTTAGTCGCCAACATATGTTTTATCATTTCAAACTGATTTGAGACTAACTCAAGACAACTCGACTAATGAGGCTATCTTTTCAGGTTGGCTTATTTTGTCAGGGAGCCGTTGTTGCGCTTACATACCGACCGCTGTGCTCCTCCCGCCTCTCACACGTGCATCCAATCTGCCGCCTGCTGCTTCAAGTGAAGCCACGCCCATTTTTCATCACGTGCGCTGAATGCTGATTCTACCCATACTGTTTTAAGCATAGATATAAATACTTAGATGCCGCATTGGCTGCTGTATGTTGCAGCGATACGTCTGCACGGCCGCCATATTGTCGCGGGCAATAGTGAAATAGTGAAATAGTGAAGCCACGTACCTGTGAAAAGTTATCCGACAAGTTATGCTTCTATGGTTCCTCCTATTAGTTACAGCCAAATGCTGCATAACTTTGCGGCATTTTTGCATAGGCTAATTCTTCTTCGTACCGTGTTCACAGTCAGGTTCTGCGGAAAATTGTTGAGGAAACTCAACAATTGTGAAATGTGGAAATCAAGTGACCTACGTGTTATACAGATCTTTCTCACGTTTATAACAAGCCCAATTTTACGAAAATTGGTTGAGAATTAAGCGAGTGACAGTAGATTTTATCAGGGGAAGTCTGCATCTCGCAATACACATGCGTTTGTTTAGACACGGATCTTCCCCGCGTTAATATTTATTTATTTTAATTTTTATTTAACCTTTATTTAACTAGGTAGGTCACTTAAGAACAAAATCTTATTTACAAGGACGGCCTGGCAAGAGATAATTAGTCTCAATATGGGAACCATGCAGACGCATCTGAAAAGGGTGGATGAGGCATGTATTTACATCTATGGTTTTAAGTACTGTACTGCGTTCTGAAACCCAGTACACTGCATTGCAGACATGTCTGTTAAACATAAAGACTACAATGCCATAGAAATAACTTAGCTGAAGAATGGAGCGTAAAATACGAAACAAATAACACTTAGAAGTATACATGTGCAACAATAATAGCTTTATTCCCCTCGTGCAATTTGGTTAGATAAACTATATAAAACATAGTATATACTCTATATGACATGTCTTTTTTTCTTTCTTTTTTACATATTATATAAAATATATGTCTTAATACCTTTCACTTCATGCTTGTGTTCTCTCACATTCACCAGGAATCTTTAATGCATTTTATTCTTCTAGCAAGGACCCCAGTCATCCAGTTAGTAGCTAGTTAAGGTTATGTTTGTTTTACATGCAAAATACTTTTCAGCTATCAGTGCTTTCTCTATCTCATTACATTCATTTGCCAGAGTGCTGTACAAACATGCCTGCAATGTTCTTTACAATGTACAGTGAGTTTTCACATACTTTGCATGTATTGTTGAAAAAAGGTATGACATGGATATAACCATCATATTCAGAATGTTTTCTCTTTGAAGCAGATAACATTTTACTTTCTGAAAAGGCATAACTTGCATGACATTGTAACATATAAATTTGGAAGACTTTTGTAAGAATTTGTGGAAGTTATAGCTGTAGAATCTTAAAAAATATATATCAGTTTGAGTGATGGGGTTATTTTTCATATTGTAAGGTGAGTGACACATCATTTTAAATACAAATACTGTTATGTTGAATTTTAATGTATAAAATAATGTGTTACTCTAATATTGCTTTCCAATTAGAAGAGTAAATTCATAGAAACCAGAATCAGTATCTATAATAGTGTTCATTTAGAAGGTGTATGGGTTATGTATATTTTATTAGTCGGAAATGTACTATAAATTCTCTGCAATCAAATTAGAAAAATTGTACATATGTAACTATGTTGACCTAGTTTATAACATTAAATAAATTCAAATCTAAATACTGAATGCCACACATTTCAGATTATAAAAACTAATGGAAGCTATGAACGCAACGCAATGATTCACCTTCATAGTGGTCAGAACCGTTTCAGTGGCCTTACAGTCAGAATATCTGTTCTGACACCAGAAGGTTATAGTTGAGATGTATAGTAAAGTTATAGTTATTAATCTTTGATTAAACCATATCAAAGACCTCTACGCATTGCCTCTGTGCTTGACACTCAGCAAGTACTGTATGTGTAGAGGAACAGTATAGGCTACTACTTTTTAAGAATGTGTGGTAAATGAGAGGAACTGTACAATAGTGTGCTGTGGTGCATTAGCTGAACCCTTCACATTGATGGATTAGATGCTTGCACTAATGAAATACTTCCTGCAAACATATCCCTGAATTTTTGTATTTGACATTGAAACATTGCAAAGAATAAATTAAAATCTTGTATGATTGTTCCAGAATTTTTCTTTATTTGTCCGTCCCATTCCCATCCATCCCTATTGCTGGAAGTATGTGTTACAAGGTGCTGATTCAATCTGACAGCGGATTAAATAATGGTACAATTCCTTTTCTCACTACACAAAAAAAAAAAAGAAAAAAAAAGAAAATCCTTTCAATCCATTGCTTAAATATAGTTACATCTAAATTTCCTCAATATGTACATTAAAGTAATAATTCTTTGGGGTTGAAATGAAGTCAAAAGCAATTAAAAAGGTCTACATAAACCCAAAGATAAAACTCTATGTCTGCCTTGTGTCAGTTTGATCATTGTTTGCTGGAGCTCGCAGACCATGACTACATAAGAAAGCCTTGTTTTGTAACGGTTGACTGTTGTGCCTGTTGACTTTGCATGAATAACCCAGGATATGCCTTAGACCCCGAGCGAGTAAGAGGTCCGCTGAGGATCTGCTGAGACCGTAACATGCACTGGCCTTTGCACAGACACAGTCAAGAGTTCATAGGAAAAACCTTGCAGATTGATTAAGTACAAATAATTTCTTTGTTTTCATAATGTTTTGTTTTTTGATCGACACACGTGATGAGGGCTATGCAGGCCATTTTTGGCTGCCGTTGCATCGGGCCAATTTGTTTTTGCTTTTTTTAGCTCTTCTGTTCCCAGAATGCACACAGGTCATTGGGTCCCCCAGAGAAGGAGCACTCATAGAGCAGGAAGAACATGAGCGGAATAGACTCCTTCCTCAGCCGTGGCCCACGGTGGATTTAGTTGGTGTCATCTGTTTTGTGTTTTGATGAGAAGTTAAGGACAAATGGTTAATGTTACAGCAATATTGCTACAAGTCCTAGAAACCAGGGCGCTTATTTGATGGGATTACATGGAGATGTTGGAGTACAGCTGCTCGATCTCGTCCTTGAAAAACTCTTTCAGTTCTGGTCTCTTCGCCTTCAGTGTAGGCGTCAACAGCCCATTATTTATGGAAAACATCTCACTATGAACGTATATATCTTTGACCTATAGAAAGACAGATACATTTAGTTAGGTGTTAGTAGTGATAAAGGATTATAAAATAAATAACAAAATTAATTAATGAATTATAAATAATGTAAACATCATTTGTGAAGGAAATTTGCAGCCACATGATGTCCAGCCAATCCAAACGTCAGATATTTGCTCCTTTTTACATTTGTACATATGACAATCGTCCACTTTCAGACTATGTCCCATTCACCTAATATGCTGACGTGGTCTGTTTAAAAGGCCTGGTACAGCACTGCAGTAATCTGATGAAGACCGTTCGCAAATAAATCACTGGGAGTGCTGAAACAGTGGGTGGGCACATTCTTTTTTACTCAGCTTGAATTACTTTTTGTAGCCCGTGTATGACTGTATGTGTACATGTTCTATTTTTCCGTAAAAAAATACTATGGCTCCTCAATTTCTATAACTCCATAGGCTTTTCGAATGGGAACGACCCAGCTTCTGACTCTGATCAAATGGCCTGGGCTGAAACAGGAGATGACATGTTGCGCATGTTACACAGGCGGTTACCTGCTCAAATGAATGGAGCCCACTGGCCTTGCCAAGCTGCACCATATCATCCATGATGGCCTTCTTCAAGTCCTTCACAACAAAAATACAGCAGGGCTGTTTTATTCACAGTTTTATTCAGAAATATTGCATATCAATTTCAGTAATATTTAATGCAATTGTATAGTCCCAAATATTGCAAGCATCTACAGTATTAGAACATAAGAACATAAGAATACATAATGATGATAATGGGCCGTCCGGCCCATCTAGGCTCATCATGTCCTAATCTAGTATCTAGTACTACATCTAGCCTGGACTTGAATAGCCCAAGCGTTTCTGCCTCTACTACCTGACCTGGCAAGCTGTTCCAGGCATTGACAACTCTCTGTGTAAAGAAAAACTTCCTAATATCTGTGCGGAATTTGCCTTGAACTAATTTCCACCTGTGGCCTCTTGTTCTGCTGACCCCACTTATCTTAAAATATCTTTGGTATTTTACTTTGTTAATCATACTGTATTTTACAACCAGCATTTGAAAATGGAAACACACAATCTTTGTTGAGCATGAAATGAGAGGAGTGCATATTACCTAAATAATAGTGTTCAAAAAAGTTCAAAAAGTGATATGTGTACCGTATTTTTACATAGATCTCCATAGCAACCCTCGAGGCCCTTTTTTCTGGCCCAGGAAGGCATCACATCAGGATCTGGGACCACAATACCCACCAGGCATGACTGCAGGGAGACACAGATGCATCACACACCCAGGGGACAAGCACATCATGATTATATGCTATTATTCGCATATCATTTGGGATTGGAATCACATTAGGATACCAAGCAGTATACATGAGATCCACCTTCAAACTAAATGTATTACTTTGAATGAAAGTGAATTACAGTAGAACCTCAAAGGTCCAAACCTCAGTTATGTATTGACCAACCAACCCAACAGGTATGAAACCAGAAGTAGCATCAAGCTCAAGTTTGTTATTATCACTGATGAAAAAAGGTGAGCATTAAATGGAAATGAGTCACACTTTCACTTGATTAAAAAAATTGAAATACAATCAAAATGAAACAAGTGGCATCTCTAAACACTCTTGATAAAGAATACAATGTGAAAAAGTTAACAGTGTTTCTATGTACAAGAGAAGAGCCAGAACAAGATAAAACAGTTAGCAAAAGTGACCAAAGATAGCGGGCCACTAAAAAAGAGATATATTGACTTGAATTAATCTAAATTTAAAATAAATTAATGTTCTAATGAGAACCAATGGCTTGATTATTGGTTATTAACTTAAACATACGTTTATAGCTACAATATGATAGTAGCATATTTTTTAAAAGAATAAGGCTACAGTAACGCAAGTAATAATTCCATTCAATGAAACATCCAAATTCTTAAATTTGACTGCACTTTGAATATTTCAGACTTGCAAATTATATCATTCCTGATGTGTTCATATGAGCTTCTATTGAAATCACTGCCAGACAGGAATGTATGCTTCATCTTGTGCCCAGAATAAGCTTAGCAGATGGCAATCTATTTCGCAGTGGTGCTGCTGATATACAGTACAAATGCAATTTGCAGTCATAGGTCTAAATGTACATCCACACTGAGCATGTGCAGAACACCCCAGGAACACCTCCACTGGAACTGTAAACACTTTTTAAGCTGAAGCCATGTGTTCCACATTCAGTTACCTGCAGGCTGTCTCCATGGATGTAGAGCTGAGATATTGGCTGACTGCGGATGTAGATGTTCTCAATCTTTTCTGGGGAGATGTACTCCCCCTGGGCCAGCTTGAAAATGTGCTTCTTTCTGTCAATGATCTTTAATGTGCCATTCTGGAGGGAGGGCAGAACACCACATAAACAATTCACGATTACATTTCAAAGGAATACATGGCAAGACATTTTCATCTTCATAAGAAATAAATGATCCATAACTTAACTGAATGTACTCAGCCAAGTATTTTATTTATTTTTTAACCAATTTTTATTCCCATTTTTAGAAAACCCAATTATATTCATAGGTCTGGCTCATCGCTGCGACGTCCTTTGTTTTCAGGAGAGAGTAGTCAAGCACACACTCTCCTCCGAAGTATGTTCGGCCAGCCACCAATTCTGTTCACTCTACAGCAGGCAGACTGCAGATGCCCAATCTACTAAAACCCTCCTTCCCTGGGTAACACCAATGATGCCCCCTAGCAGCCCCCATCAGCCCTGTTTTAAAAACAGTCCCCATCAGCCCTTTTTCAAAACAAATGACTAGTGCAGGGCTATTGAGTGTCTGCAAGCATTTGTTCCAACCACACACTATACCACCTGATTTAACTTATTAGCTCACCTCCCTGAACAAGGCCTCAAGGCCTGGAATTGAATAGCCCTGGACTAGTGTTACAGTTTCAACCTATGTGCGTGCACATGCCAAAACACAAGGGTCGAGCATTCCTCTATTGAACACTGATGAAGGGGAGACAACGTACAGACAACCATTTCCCAATATCTCCCGTGTGGAGCCACCCATCTGAATCTAACGCCTCATCAGTCTTCTCCGGGTCTTTGAGGTAGCCCTTAAACACATTGGGTCCCTTCACACACACCTGTAGGGGCGAGATAAATAATATATAATATATGGCATTTATCCGATTATCCAAAGCAACTTACAGTAGTGAATGCATACATTTTTCAGTATACATATGCATTCCCAATGGGAATTGAATAAGAGTTGTCAGCGCCATGCTCTACCTACTGAGCCACACAGAACTGCAAAGCTTCAGCTGGGAGCCGGGTAGTAGCCATGTAGTGTAATGGTTATGGAGCTGGGCAAGTGATCAAAAGGTTTGCAGATTTGATTCTCAGGTGGTGCATTGTTGTTGTACCCCTGTACAAGGTATCTAACATTCATCACTTCAGATCGTATTATCTCCTTCATCACCTGCCATCATTCTGTTCCATTTGCATACCTACAACATTCCTTTCATTATTTACATGTCACATATACCTTTTATTGACATGTGACATTTGTCTTCACCTTTGGCATATAATATTATCTACAATGGGTGTGGACTTATTCTCTACATTACCATCAGTATCATGCAAAATCATTGTATGTCTAAAACTTTAATTGTCAGTACGAACAGTATGAAAATGTGTATTTTAATATTTATCAACACAAAATGTTGCTTTAGCCACATGGCATTTTGAAACAAATGTATTAATTGTGGGGTATAAGACATTTTCTGTGCGTAGAGCTGGATGTGAACTTTCAACCCATGCAAAAGAGAAAGAGACATAATGTCACATGGATTTGGACCTTCTTACCTCTCCCTCTCCTTTTGAGGCAAAGTAGTTCTTGTCAGCCACATCCACCAGCTTGATGAGGTTACATGGCAGAGGTGCTCCAACGTGACCTGGTATGAACCATTATTATGAGATCAATCCACCACACTTTATTGCACCGTAATTCGAACAAAGGCAATGCAAACCAGGCCCTAAAGCTTTTGTGATTTGAAATGTAAGCTCCAGCTTTCATATTGAATCGCTTCATTTCAAATGTGAAAGTATGACTGCAGGTGAAGACTTCTGCAAGCATTACCAGTACAAATAGTTTGATCTGTTTTGGTCCTTGCAACAAGCCCAGGTGTAATGCCCAGTTTAGGTTTGCAGTGCTAATACCCCAATGTCTCTCATCAAAGATGAGTAGGAATATAAAGTAGATGGGGAGCATAAGTAAAAATTGAGTCCAGTATGTTTGGAAAATAATATATAGTTGAATAAATTATTTTTTAAATAGAGCTAGACCTGAACACAGCCCTATGTTTAGGCAACATGTTTAGGTATGTCTTACTCAAGGGAGAAACGTAGGGCTTTGTGGTGGTGCAGCTCCATATGACGAATGATTTATTAAACTATACGTTATTTTATTTCCACATTGGACTCTATTTTTGTGTGTACTCCCCACATATATTGTTTAAAATGATTTTTAGAAATGTACAGCAAATGAAAGGAAAGACTTGAGGTCTGTTTAACAGGGTAGTGCATAATCTTACCAGAAGAGGGAGTGGTTTGATAAAACTTTGCTTTAGAGCTATGACTGTTTTCCTGTTATGAGAAATAAAACCATTCTGAAACATGAAACTCTTGAACAGCCTCTGGTCTTTTTATAATGCCAGATTATGAAGCTCAATGTTTGATCTCAGCAATACTTCGGCATGGTGTGACTGATAGAGATTTGAAATAAGAGAAGCAAGATGCAAGTAACATACAAGTCTGTATTTTATCAGCTGATGTTAGCAGAAGATTACAGGAAATGGGTGTGCACTTGTAAAGTGGGATTCTCTGTATGAGCCGGATGTGGAATGAGAAGTGATTCTGTATTGCACATGCACTTATCCAAATGGAGGTTTGGCATTTCTGGTGCTTATGCTCTGTAGAGGCCTTTGGGGTTTTGATCAGTCTATTATTAATTAATCAATGAATTGGATCAGTTGAAAGGCGTATGCAGTGCAAGAAACCACATGTTTTGACTGATTGGTGTTTTATTTACAAATTTCAGGTTAAGGGTGGCCTTCTACTGCTCTTTGAAAAACAAATCGTACCCCAAAATAAACCGAATGTTTATTACAAAGGTATAACCACTAAAATCTTGAAATCATTACATGCCAGAGGAAAGTGTCTGAATACAGAATATTTAAATTACCAGCCACTTAATCATAATCATAATTTTGTTTAAAAGAGAAAATACATGACTTTTTATTGTTTTTCACGTATAATAGGTGCATACAAGATTTTTTTTAAACTACGGTGTTCTGTAAGAGGTGCTAATGGCAGCCACAATGTTTTTTCATTTTTTTGTAATCCAATTCTGCACAGTAACCTCAAAACATTGCAACCTGATCAGTGAAACTACATTTCTGTACCGTATGTATGAATATATGTGAGGGTGTGTGTGTGTGTGTGTGTGTGTGTGTGTGTGTGTGTGCGTGTGTACGCATACATGTGTGTATGTGAGCATGTGTATGAATGTGCGTATACATGCATATATGTGTGTGCATGTGTATGTATATTTATGTGTGTATGCATGTGTGGGTGCGTGTATATAAGCATGTGTGTGTGTCTGCCTGCGTACAGTGTGATACAATGTCTGTTTGAGAGTGAGAATCATCCATCAACCAGAGTTTTTGTTCTGCTTTTGATCTGTTCTCACGGTCTGCTTACAGCCCTAGAAAGGATGTGGTAAATGCAGGCTGGTGAGATAGGAGGCTTCAGCTGTGCTACATCAGCAGCCAGAGTACTGCAGTCTGAGTGCACTAAGGAAACATTTAACCACCAGACTATTAAGAGATCTTTCACATGAACAATTAACACCAGTCAACATTTATTCTTGGAAATATAATCAATTTTGGTTGTTGGAACCTTAAGCTCACAATCATTGCTATGGCGATGAATAGCGAACGATGTAATAAGTTGTGTTTTTAAAATCGAATTCCATTGAATTGTCATCCAGTGACATAAAAGGCCTTGTGAGCATTCAAAAAGCATAATTGCCATTGAATTCTGAACCGCAGGGCTGCAAACAATCCAGCTCTCAGACAAAAAGGAGGAAAGCAGAGATCACCTGAAGTCCAGTCTCCAGGGGTAGTGAAAGTGCAGCCAGCTGTACACTCAGTCTGTCCATATGCCTCATACACCTGAAACGGAAGGAGAGAGGAGGAGGTTGGGTGACGCACACGCACCTGAGCAGGGTGAGGCAGTAGGAATGACGTTCCGTGTGTAACATTGTCAGGCCGGGACTGGACTCACCTGACAGCCCAGAGCAGCCCTCAGGAACCCCAGCACGGTGGGGGAAGTCGGGGCAGCCCCCGTCACGATCATCCGTAACCTCCCGCCCAAGCTGGCCTGTCACAGGGACACAGCTTAACACACCTTAAACCGTCACAGCCAAACACGCAACACAGATCCGCCCCAACCCTGCACCTAAAAAAACACACATCCAGCAGGCATGCGTGCTGCCAACACTGCATCCATACACACACGAACGCACATGCCCACACACGACCATGCACACTCAAACACAAATGCATGGACCTACCACACACCCAAACTACACCCACTACACTCCCGGTACACTACAATCCACCAAACACCGCAAAAACACCCACCATTGCACACAACTCATCCACAACTCTATATCCAGCACATACCCAGTGCTATAACCAGCATACACATGGCACTACACCTTTCCCATCAGCCCACCTGTATCTTGCTGAAGAAGATCTTGTCCCACAGGCTGTCGCTGCGAATGACCCCGCTCTGGACCTCTGCACTTTTTCTCTTGGCTGCGAAGTTGAGCAGCCAGCGCTTCACCGGGTTGTTGGCCTGGCTGAAGATCTGTGAAACAGAAAGGACGGTCAGGGGTCTGTGTGGTGTACTGTATGCTGGCCAGGGTGGAGGGGAGAGGCTCAGTGGTGAGGGCCAGTGGTACCCACCTTGTCGTACATGCGGTTCAGCAGCCGGGGCACCACAGGGAAGATGGTGGGCCGCAGTGCTTTCATGTCCTCTGACAGGAGCCGGATATCACCTTGGAAAAAGCCAATCCTTCCGCCATGGCAGTAGACTACGGACTGGGAAGACAAAAAAAGGGTCATAGCATAAACCCTGAGGGGGGGTAGAGGCAGTCATGAAAGCTTGCTCTTACAGCGAGAAACCTTTCAAATGTATGCACTATTTTCTCTCCTTTTTTAGGCAAAAACTGCAAGGCACTGCAATTGTTGGATTGGTCTCTTTAGTAAAACTATACATTGCTGATGCAAAGAGGCATATTTAAATCTACTGGAGAGTTCATTAAACATTTGTGTGTGTTTAGGAATCTGTAGCACATTTGTTGATTTGCTTGATTCAATTTTTTACCTTCACACACTAGGTGGCGCTGCAATTCAAAGTAAGTTGTAGCAAAAATCACTCCTTTATTGTTGCTCTGTTTTTCTACAACAGAGATTGTTTCAATTGTTTTTCCAACTAAAACTTGCATGTGCTAGTCAACCTTCTTTAGAAGTATTTTCTGTATTATACAAACAAATGAATATAAACTCAATTTGACCTGTTCCACTTCAGTATAGTTTGGACATTCTTTTGTGAGAGCAGATGAGGACAGAATGTTGACCTCATTACATTTCCCCAACTTCCTCAATTTGCATACACCATCAGAGCACAGAAAAGGAAAGTTACAAAAACCCATATGTGCTTCTGTGTGTGTGTGTGCGAGAGCCTCTGTGTGTGTGGACATGTATGTATCTGTGTGTGTTTTTTGTTATGAGCGTATGCGCGTTGGAGGGGGTGGGGACATGACTTCCTGGTCTGGCTTCTCACGTGCTTAAGATAGAATGGGCTATGCTGCACAGTCAAATAACAGTTAACCACAGGATGTGGGTGGGGGTTCCAGAACTGCCAGAGTTTAGAGTCACGTGTGCTGTCCTCCTAAGCCACCGGAGAACTTAGTAGCTCTAGATATTAAATCAAGAATCTGACAGACAAACAGGAAAAAAACTGTAAAAAAAAAATGTTGGGTGGGCGGGGGGGCTGAGCTAACACAGGAAGGAAGAGTCCTCTCAGAACCAAGACAGAGACAGACAAACAAACAAACAGACAGAAAGTCAGCCTTGCCTGCAATTGCAGAGGGGGTAAATTGTAACAGACACTTACCTGGATGAGTCTCTCAAACATGTGAGCAAGGGGCAGGAAGGAGATGAGCACGTCGTCCTGGTTGGGGAAGATTACTTTCTGCAGCAGGGCGGCAGGTGCAGACGCAGGCATGGGGGACAGAAAGCAGATGCATACTGACAGAAAAAATAATTTTAAAGAGTAAAATACAGAGAGCCGAAGACACCAAAAGGTAGACAGACGGCGAAGACAGAGCAAAGACTGGGCAAAGCAGGAACAGTGACAAAGAGAAATATGTGAACCATTTGGGTAGGGCAGAGATTTTCAGAAAAAGAGATTCGGGAAGGAACCCCACAGGTGTGTACACTAAACTGAGATTAGGGCTTCTTGCTGGAACCTGCACTTTTTCAAAGAGCAATACTGTGTAAATAAACTGGCAATGGAGTGAATTCTTGTCTATGGTAACGTCCAGCCTTTAACCTACTGAGCATAGGGTAAACAGATAAGCAGAACATTTTTCAGAAGAGAAGAAAGTAAGTGTATCAAGTTTGTGATAAGCATTAGTATTACAAGAACAGCATATATACATGAGCATTACAGTTATGATAAGAAACAGCTGCAGTATTTTTAAAACTTAAGGAATCCATGTAATCAGAGCACTACGGGAACTATATGCCAAAGTCTCTGCTTGCATTTCAGCTGTGCATTATAATGCTCCTCCTGGTGTTTATCAAGGCCATCCCCTAAGGGCCTGATCAAAGCGTAACCTGAATCTACCTACATCGGTCACTTTCAGGAACCCGGAGAAATCCGCCACCACGTTCCCATGGGTCAGCATCACTCCTTTGGGGTTCCCTGTGGAACAAAAACGTGCGATTCATTTCAAAGAATGGTTCCCTGTTTCAGTGACAAGCCGGTTCTGGGAAGAGATGTTGCGAGAGTGGAGATTTGCTATGCTGATTCAATTATCACCTGCACCAGATCTACTCCAGATATAGGTGTACAGGTGTTTTGAGATAATAAAACTCTTGTCTTGTAGGTGCACAAAGCCCCTTACAGACATTTTAAAGACACCATTGTTATAATTCCATTCAAATTAAGAAACATTTCTGAAGGGGCATGAGTTTTAAGAAATGCATAGTGCATTTAACCTGAATACACCCAACTGGAAAATACATTATTGTCTTGTTTTATGAATTTGTGCATTCTTAACATGTATTTAAGAGGTCATATTTGCCCATGAGTAATTGCAGTTGCATCAAGCAACCGTTTTCTTGTCAGCCCTTTGCACATAACCACACACAGCAGGATGCATAGGTTCAACATTACAGTAAATTACCCATGCGCTCCTGTGGATGTATAATGATTAACTGCACAGGATAAGATAACAGCCCTCTTGGCCCTTGATGGGAGATATATATATTTAGTTTGGCCAGTAGGGGGAGTTTTCCTTCCTGCTTTATGATTTGGCATTGTGGTGTTACTGTACTACTGTACTCACAAAACACATTTAAAATTTGAAATGAAAAAAATAATTGTTTTGCATTGTCTTGTTTAATGCAAGAAAAAAAGCATGAAACTTTCTTCAATTAACCTTCCCAAGTCAAAGCCAGAACTGATCAATAGTAGGCCATGGTTTTATTTTAACTTCAATATAATGTAAATTAAATTACATCCAATTTAAATCCAAACTTGATTTGTTTAATTTCACTAAACATCCCAGCTTATGTATAGGAAAAAAACACAATGTCGCAGATCACAAGTGTCCAACTTCGAATACCTAAGGCTATTCAGCTATAATCAGTTGAATGACCTTAATATGGTCATTGTGTGTGTAGCAGTAAACTGGACCAAGTGATTGCAGGTTTGACTCCTACATGGGACACTGCCATCATACCTAAGGCACTTAACCTGAATTGCTCTGGCAATGATCCAGCTGCATAGGCAGGTGGAATTTAAAATGCAACCGACACAAGTAGCCCTGTTAGTAGGCCAAGAGAATAAATAGCAACCATAACAATCGCACAACAGGCAGAAACACACACCTGTGGTCCCGCTAGTAAAGCAGACAATGGACAGGTCATCTGGCTGAGGCGGCTGCAGAAATGAAAACAGGAAACAGATTAGTCACAATAGAACTTTTAAACTGCTCGGGAATTTGGGACTCAACACTGTGAGTTTATGTAACCAGTGACAACATCACGGCGCTACATCATCATAAAAAGGAACGCAGTAATGTTAAATTGGGGCAATGTAACTGTTTAGCAATGTTGTTGTGACAGGCCAAAGAGGCTTGCGAATGCATTTCGTAACACTTACGTGAACTCCCAAAAAACATGCCTTATTTTAGGATTTAGATTGATTTTAAAAATTCCTCTTTATGCATTTGACAGAGCAAATGTGCCAAAAAAGCTTAGAATTGTCAGAAGTGGTTGGGTGCTGGCCAACATTCAACAGATTTTTAAATGTTTTTGTTTTTTTCCAGAAAAGCAATGTGTTCAAGTACTATTTACAATGGAAACAATAGGCTAGCCATTATAAAAACTACATGTTCTTCTTTCTTTATCCCACAGTCAACTTGGGTATAAAAGGTGCGACAATTTCCTGAAAGGTCATTTCCCATTTGGAGGGAACCAAGTAGTCAATATTCCAGCATTTCACCCAAATCATAGATTTTACATAATATATATAGCTATTGTATTGCTTTTATAATAATCATCTTGACAGGTTGGAATGTGAGCTTTTTGACCTCATTAGACACGGTGTCCAATGATCCAGTTTTTGGAACAAATTAATTGACCTTTTTGACATCGTTAGACACGGTGTCCAAAATGGTGTCTAACTTCATAGACATCTGTTTTTTTGTTTTGAACAATACGCATAGGGCTTAGACTCGTATCTTTAAAAAATTCAAATTCACATTGGCAAGCCGATGTCTAGTTGTATTTCTGCTGTAAGCGCTTCGACTCTAACGTTCAAAACAGTTATAAAAATCACCAAAGGGTCGATACTATTCGTAGGCCACCATATATCTTACAAAATTGAAACTAAGGGTTGATACTATTTGTAGGCCACCACGTATCTTAAAAAATGTAAACTAAAGTAGCTAAAATAGGTGTTTTTTGTTAGTTAACATGCCATCTTACCAACACACTATACGTTTTTATAAATTGAATCAACAACTATACACATGAATCTGTAGTGGTTATTAGGGTAATCGCTAATGAACTGCTCATACCACATTTAAACAAATAATTAGTAAGATTAGTAAGATTCTCTGGCCATAGTCCTGGGTCCTCTGGCAAATACCCTTCTGCATTCCCCTCACTTTTTTCCACTTCCTCCTCTTTCTTCTCCTCATCCTTCTTACTACCCTCAGAGCAACCTTCATTTTCCTTGCTCTCTTCACCTCCATCATCCTCTTCACTAGTCCTACTGCTACTCTCTGCCTCTTCTTCCTGCTCACTCTCTGCCTCGATCCCATCTTCTTCCTGCTCACTCTCTGCTACAAGGACAGGCCCCTCTACACGCATGAAGCATACAGGATTGATATTAGCCTCTTGGCCTGCTTATAATATACAATGAAACAGGCTACAGGCTAGATTCTGCTTAATTTACCAGCTAGCTAGCTAACTTTCATAATGTAGCTAGCTACGTTAGCTTGTCTTGTTATAGAACTGGATCAAATGAGTCTTCAAAAACAAAGTTTCAATGCATTTCACCATCACCAGTAGTATATTTCCCCGCATTTGCGATTGCTTTCAGCCAGTAGCGAGAGTGAAACTGAAATGAGATTAATCTCGATTTTAAAAAAATGAACGCGTTATCCATTTGAAATTAATCACATGCGTTAACGTGTTAACATTGACAGCCCTAGTTCAATCGAAACAACGTACCGATATTAGCTTAAACCACTCTTAAACAGTGTTAGCAAGTTGGAAAGACATAATTGACTGAAACTTGCGGGCTCCAGCATCAGCACCAGTCAGCGTGATTAGCCGTGTTTGGCGACGAATCTTAGTGTAGGTATGTTACAAAAATTTGAGATGTTATAAATCTAGCCTGAAACTTATCCCACCAGATAGAGCATGACAATACCTTTAATTTGATACCTTATTCACTCTCATATCTTAAGTTTTAAGGAAGTTATGGACATTTTTACACCACCCCACTTGGGGCCCTAGATAATCAGTTCCCCTTTTCCCCCCGGTACGACGCCCCTGCACCCACATCGCCGTTTGCGTACGTTGGAGCACACACACACACACACATCGGCTTGCCATTTTACTATGAATAGAATCGACCCTTTGGTGATTTTTATAACTGTTTTGAATGTTGAAGCGCTTACAGCAGAAAAACAACTAGACATCGGCTTGCCAATGTGAGTTTGAATTTTTTAAAGATACGAGTCTAAGCCCTATGCGTATTTTTCAAAACAAAAAAACAGATGTCTATGAAGTTAGACACCATTTTGGACACCATTTTGCACCCACATACAATTTGAATAATTGGATTAATATAAAAATATTTCATTTTCCCATATGTTTGACCATAAAATATAGCTCATTATCTGTTGTTTATTTTATAAAACCTTTTTTTACTCATCTTCATCAAGGGTGCCAATAGTTCTGGACTTGACTGCATTGATTTATGAAGGGCCACCAAACAAGTACAGGTAGTGAACAAAGAAATGTAAACACAAAGTGTTCCAAAAGTGAAGGGTTCTGGTGATTCTATAATGGCATTGGAGGCATTTAGCTGGCATGGTTTGTGTGCCATCACACCCTTAGAATGCAAGGTCGATGTCAATCGTTACTTAATGGTAATAAGTGATCATCTTCAACCAATGCCAGGGTGCATACAGACCTTGTCTGACCACATGACCAACATGTGACTCACCACTCTATTGTGGTTCTCTGTGGCTCAGTTGGTAGAGCACAGTGTTGAAAACGCTTAGGTTGTGGGTTCAATCCCCACTGGGGCCATATACTGAAAATGTATGCATTCACTACTGTAAGTCACTTTGGAGAAAAGCGTCTGCTAAATGGCGTATATTATTATAATATATTATTCTATTAAGTGAAATAACAAAAATTGGAAAGCCACACATAGCACATCCAAAAAAGGCACACTTACTTGGAGGTTTAGTAAGCCTTTATTTAGGCTATTAAGTAACTTTACATGGGTGTTTCCACTACTTTGTTTACTACCTGTAGGGCTTTTGTTTTTGGTTGTCCTTCAAGAAACACACTTTTCCAATGAAATATAAATTTTTATTGAGTTAAAACTGCTAAAGTGTACATGTTTAACTTTTGTTACACTGTGAAATATCTGTCCCCTGACTATTAATTTATCAGGGTAGAGAACATGGCTTTTTTTAAACAGAACAGACTTCGGTTTGCAAGACAAAAAAGCCAATGATGATATGTAACAATGCTAGCCCAGTACAAAAGTATTTCATAACAAAAACAGAAACACGCAGTAGCTCTGCTCTGTTTACAGCTTTCCTGTCTTGTTGAAAGGCTGGTAAACACATCTCAAGTTGGACAAAGAAGGTGTCTGCTATATAGTCCCTTCTATTGTATGAAATAGCACAAGACAAACTACACAAGACAAACTGAGGTGTATGGTCAAATTAACGAGAAACAGCATTCTGTCATGCAGCTTACAGCTTTAAAGGCACAGGAGCTGTATTTACACAGAGAGGATGTCTCTAAAAAGGATTTGACTCACACAAATGCTCGGGTGATGCAGCATGTGGTTTAACTGGTTTTGCACACACACACTCGGCCTGGTGTGCAACCAAATGGGAGTGGCTGAGAGCTATAAAAAGCCCCATCTTCAATGAACACAATAGGTGTCCCACACTGAACTGAATCAGCTCTTTGAATCAGACAAGGTGAGATGCTCATACGCAGAAGATCTAACCGAGTTTTAGAGAATTAGATGTATGGGTACACTTTCATGTTTTTAGCATCTTTCATGTGTTTTTTTAGGTATTGCACCTCTGTTTTGTTGTTTCTATGCTGTGATCTATAACTAGTATGCATGTGCATTGTCCATCAGGGTCGTAAAGAATTACTGACGTGAAGTGAATTGAGAATGAATGGCCACAAAACATCCTCTTTGACATCAAGAAAGGTCTAAACAGAGAGATGTGATCATTCTGTTACCACAGAATGTGCCTTGAAGGCCTATCTCTTGCTCGATGCCCCACTGCCCAGTTCCATCAGTCATGCAGAATAGCAGTGGCGAGCGCTTACTTACCAAGGGGTTTCTGTGGTGTTCTCTGCCCAAAGCCTGTAGATGATGAGAAAATGCAAACAGGACATGCTGTGTTAGGCTAAAATTGCTTCAGGACACTAGCCAGAATGGCACATCTTTTAGGCACTGCATAATACCATATCAATTAAATACATGTAAAACATAATGCATTCCACATTAAAAGTATTTAATTGGATTTAAATGAAAGGGCCATAACACTACATTGAATTAAAAGCAGGAGTCAACAAATTTCAAAGCATGCCAGTTGACTGTGTTAAAAGGAAGGTGTTGCAGGTGAAATTAACATTTGCAAAACAACATTGATCACAGACAAATAAATAAATAAATAAATAAATAAATAAATAAATAAATAAATAAATAAATAAATAAATAAATAAATAAATAAATAAATAAATAAATAAATAAATAAATAAATAAATAAATAAATAAATAAATAATATGAATAAGCTTGACCCTTCCTGCCTCAAATTTGTATTTTTTTAATTCTCACCTTTTTGAAAACTGCCATGTTCTACAAAGTAAATTATAAATGTGATTATTTTTGTTCATCTTTTTTATTTGTAAAGTAGCTGGAATTGTAATTATTGTATCATAATGTGTTATGATGACACACCACTCTACAGCAGCAAGGAAAAAGCAGAGCCCCTTGCATTGACCAGTGAAGATAAGCTGATGCGGTTTGACCAGTTGACAGCAGGACTGTATAAACGTGTGGATATCCTCACCTCCACGTCCATAAGGGACTGGACTTGCACCCCACACTTTTCTCCGTGCTCCACGAGGAAGTGATCAAAGGGGTCCATGAGGATGATCCTCTTCAGGTCAGGGGTTTCTTGCCGCTCCACATTTCCCAGCAGCACCTGGGCCTTCTCCTGCTTGTCACAAATGACTGTAGAAATTTCGGCTGGGAGCGAAAATGATAGCATTATTCAGACAATATTAACAACACACTGTTCGACTATACTAACACTCCACACAATTAAGACACCAATACCAAACAGAAGGTCCAAACAACTGCATAGGTTTTTGTTGGATACAAATTAAACCCCATTTATGAAGTGGAAGGCAAACACATTGGGCCCTATTTTCGTGCCGGCGCTAAGTGGCGTTATGCCCTAGCGCAGGCAAATTGCCAGTTTTGTCTGTCGCAAACGGAATCTTTCCCGTCTCTGCCGAGTTTGGCAATTTCGTGGTGCGCAATGAAGGCATTTGCGCGACTATGGGCTGGGCAGCGCAATAGGGGGTGTGACTATGAAAACAGTCAGCGCTATGCAAGTTTGGTGTCAAATAATGCGTTTGCGTTAACGTCCAACTAGACCATCTCTTAGCGCAAACGCTGGCGCTCTGTGCAATTTGGTGACTTTATTGATGCGCACATATGAACATAAGGTTATCTGAAATCACATGAGAATGTTTTGTGAATATTGTGAATTTCCCCCCACGTTGAGGCAAATCATCCAATCAATGGGTAACTTGCAAGCGTAATCAATTAAGCTAAAAACTATTTCACTTGTGGTTATTCAATGCAGGGACCTGAATGACTGAAGCCAGCAGGCCATACATCGCTACCGTTCAGTAAGATACACTTGTTAAATAAATCTATGTTTGTATGCACATTGTTTTTCTTATGTGAAAGGGTTTTATTCTTTCCATTTGCACTACAGAAAATGCGATAGGCGATATGCGAAGGCGATATCGTGACCGATACCCTGGGTTTGGTAGCCGATGTTTGCCAGACGGCTATCAGTTCGGCTATACATGCAGTTTCTTCCAGTCTTGTCCAACATGCATATTAGTTTATTACTTTTCCTACACCCGACAGCCAGCAGAGAACTAAACAGTATTTTTATATGCAATGTGGTCTGCACACATCTGATCACGGTATCATTTATGTGAATCGGAAGGGGGTCCACTCCATTAATATCCAGGTGGTTTGTGATGCACACTCCAGGGTGACACATGTAGGCCTACTGCATGATGAACATAAATGAAACAGGCCTAGTTGCAGTTGTGAGTTTGTTATTTATTGCTTTCCATTTAACAATTACATTAAGTTAGAAGAGAAACGTTGTTTTTTTAAAGTTGGAAAGCCTACAAATAAGGAAATAAAGAGATGGTAAAATAAAACACTTTCTTTTAACAATGTAGGTCTCAAAATATAAACTCAAATCATGAAAATAACAAATTAATGTGCGCCTTGTTTTCCCCCTCTGATTCGCGCGCCAACTTTTCTGCACCTCCTTGCTCTCCTCTTTTGAGAAGAGCTCCTGGCGCAGCCGCACAAAACTGTCATGTCAGGAAATTGCCAATTTGCTATAGCATTAGCGCACTAGTATTTAAAGGGATAGAAAATAGGTGTTCTGATTGGCCATTATGAAACCAAACCCCCACCACACCCACATGTATTTTTTAAAAGTTAGTCCAACCTCTTTTACAACTGCGCCAGAGGTGCGCTATCATCCTAAATCATGAAATTACCGAAATTGCGTTAGACACGCCCTAAAGCGCCACTGTCTTCGCTTTGCGTCTGCGTTACCGACATCATCCTAATTCACCAAAATAGGGCCCATTGTGTAAATAAAATTGCAAAGGATGCTTGGATACACACAGATACACAAATATGTTATACAAACAAGTGTAAGGGTGCAGGTGGCGTAATCCTATCTCTTACCAACATTGATAATGTAGCGAATGGCATCTGGTCCAAGGGTGTCATAAAGTGGCACGACAACCATAGAGTAGGTGTAACAGGCCAACTCTGAAATGATCCACTGCAAGCATAATGAAGAAAAGGTCAGAGGTAGTTATGTTACTGTATAAAAGGCAGGTGACATTTAAAAAACACCATTATGGCTCTAGATCATGATCTCGAGTATATTTTAATTCTATTTGCTATGTTGTGATGGATTCTGAGAAAATTTGTTTTGGGACTCACCTCGGGCCGGTTTTGTGCAAAAACCCCAATGAACTGGTCTGAGCTTGCCCTGCAGCCCTGACACAGCAGCCCCGACCCCAGGTGCTCCGCCCGGGTCGTGACCTGGAAGTAAAACAAACAAACAAACAAATTTATTGCAGCATTTATTGTTTATTGTTTTATTAGGATCCCCATTAGCTGCCACTGTGGTGACAGCTAGTCATCCTGGGGTCCTCAAAAGGAAAAAAATACAATACAAATAACAAAACAAAATGCAAGGAAATGAGACAATGATTAAAATAAACAACAGTAATAATTATGCAAATGAAGGCTAATATGCAACAATATAAACCTAGTGATAACAAATGTAATACAATCTCAAAGTAAACAGATCCATTGATCATAATAAAACCAATGTGGATCATGTGGCCATCTTCATCAGTTCACCCTTTTATGCCTTTTTAAAAGTGTGTTTATTTTCTATCAGCCTAGTGGATACTGGTAGCTTATTCCAGTTGAAAATGGCCCTGTAGCACACTGTGGATTTTAAATGGTTAGTCTTCAATCGAGGAAAACTTTGTGCTTGTCTGGTGAGATGAGCGTGACTGTTTTCAACATATACTAATTCAACTAAGAATGTAGGATTCTTGGCAGATAATACATAAAAAAAAAAAAAAAATGAGAAGGCATACAAGACGTCTGTATTCAACTGGCAACCATGAGAGATGTTGATTCACTTTAGTTCTGTTTGAGCATTGGAGAACTACCCTGCCTACCCTGTTTTATGCTAGCTGAAGTTTGTTAAATTCCTTCTTTGATGCAGAGGACCATATGATTGGACACTATTCTAGATGTGATAAAGTGATTGTACAACCTGGTGAAGAACCGAAGGTGATACATATGCAGTGTATTTCCATGCCATAGCAATGCCTTTGCCCATTTGGGAACAACATGAGCTGACCAACACTAGTGTGAATCTAAGGTAATTCCAAGGAGTTTTGTTTTGTTCACTTGTTTCAATGGTAACCTTTTGATAGACACATTTAGTAGAACATTATTCTGTTTGTGTTTGGTTCTGAAAATAATAGACATTGTTTTTGATATATTTAGCACCAATTTGTTTTCTTCCACCCATCTACACACTTTTTTGTTTAGTATTTCAGACAAATTATCAGCCATTTGTGCTGCACACTACAAAGTTGAATCATCAGCATATATTACAACAGTTGTTTTATCCAATATGCAAGGTAAATCATTAGTAAAAATAAAGTATAAAAAAGGACCAATGCAACTACCCTGAGGAACACCACAGTGAACACTGGCACCATCAGAATAATCTCCATGAATAAAAACCTATTTACTTTCTCACGAATAAGCGGCTTTCCAACATGACATATCATTTCAATATACTCAGTGATATTTCACAATCTATCAGTTCAAAGATAGTGCTGAAAACCAACAACTGCACCCTGCTAGACCTGTGGGCCTCCTTTTCCATTCATCACTCATCTGTCATACTGTATGTGATAAGGCCGTGCAAGTGGAGTGACCCACTCAATATGCATGCTGAAATTTGGTTATTAACCCATTATTGAAAAAATACTTCTGAATCTGTTCAAATGCAATTTTATCGATCACCCTACTCAGTATTGGAAGTAAAGTAATAGGTCAACTATTTGCCCCTGTGAATGTACATCTCTTATCTTTGGGCAGCTTCTTTCCCAGAGAAGTTCCCACTTCTCTGGGAATATACCTTTTAATAAGCTTATATTAAGCATATGACAAATGGGGGCAGAGAGATGCATTTCGGCAACTCAAACCAATCTTGCATCCAAACTGTCACTCCCTGATGACTTGCCATCCGACCACAGTGCACATCATGAACTCACCGTGCTTTCCTCAAAGGGGCGTGTTTGTCAACAATTTTCTCCATACAGTTATTAAGTGCTGACTCTGGGTCATCGTCTCAACACAGCCCCAACCAATCTTCATCTCAACATTTCATTGATAAACAAATCCTGAATAAAATGTTTATATGTTCTACAATAAACTATCTATTGCCACCTTTAGGTACTTTAGTTTTCCTTGTGACTCCCACTACATTATGATCACTACAGCCAGTCGGTACTGAAACAGCCTTTGAGCAGCACTCTGAAACATTTGTGAAAATGTGATCAATACAAGTAGATGATGTAGCTGATTTATTATTCTGGTTCTGGTTTGGTAGTGTTACAATTTCTTGTAAACCACATTAATTGGCCACGGAATACAGCATATTCCTCAAGGAGCAATGTGGCGAAAGCCAATTTATGTTTAAATCACCCAGCATAAATATTTCTCTATTTTCATCACAAACTGCATCAAACATTTCACAGATCTCATCCAGGCACTGTATGTTTGCACTTGGAGGCCTGTAACAACATCTAACTAAAATATCCTTTAGATATGGTATGTGAACCTGTAACCACAGTGCTTCTACATTCCACAACATAAGATCTTTTCTTATTTTCACCGGGATATGATCCTGAACATACAACACTACACCTCCTATCCCTTCCAAATATATTATAACCACACACCATCTTCATAAGATGACTCCAAATGTGAGCAAAAATGTGAGTATTGTTTGACTAACTACATAATAAAAAACATTAAAAACGACATAATATTAATCAAAATTTAACTGGTAACGTGGGCCTCCCACGTGGTCTAGTGGTTTCACCGTTCGACATTGGCCAAGGCAATTGGCTGTCTGCCCCAGGGAGGGGGGGAGGGAAGCCGACAAGGTGTTCACTGCGCACAGGAGTGGCTCTGGGGTGCCGTCGTTGGCTTGGCGAGTGCCGTCTCGGAGGAGACGATACTTCGCCTTCATCGTCGCTGGTCACAGAGCTATGGCAGCAAACTATGAGAGAGAGATTGACCTAAAAATAGCAGGTGTAATTAGCTCATATTTTAAGCTGGCTATGTCTCCTCTCTCCCAGGCAGCTTTCAGCATGGGCAAAAGTTATTTCCTCCTCTTCTGCATAGCCTCTGAAAAGTCCTAATTTATGTAGATGCTGGTGCCCCTCAGCTTCTTTACAGAAGCAATAATGGCCTGCCTGTCCTTGAAGTGCAGAAGTTTGACAATTATTTGTACCCTCCTGGTACTGGCTCAGTCTGTGGGTGCACTCAATTTCTATGTTTTTGCTATCTAATCCCGAGTCATTTCGGACTTTCTGATTCATTCCAGTTCTCTCCCTTTTTGTCTGCAATCGACTAAGATGTTATTTCTCCTAGACTGGTTCTCTATGTAGTCCAGTCAGCATCATATCCAATTCCTCCTTTGATTTATTTATATCCTTTTCTAGAAGTTTTATTTTTGTTTCCTTGTGCTCAGTCCTCACTCCATCAACCTTGTCTCGAGTGAATTCCAGGCTGATTTTCACCCCCTGAACATCTCTGGTGACATCATCTAGCCTTTTTGTTAGTTCCTTCAATACTCTCCTGCTAGCTGTTGTAGCATTTCTTTATAAAGGTTCCTCTGCTGCTCAAGTAGCAAGGAAAGCATATTCATTGTTACAGGTGAATTATCTTCTTGTTGGGACACCTTAACTTGTTTGGGAGGCATGGTGCTTCTTTCCAAGATGTACCACCTGGACCTGGTGAGCCTGGGATCTTGAAATCAACCAAATCTGTTGAGTGAGAGGCCTTCAAGGCCAAAGGCCCAGAATATCCAACTCAGACAGAATCACAGGTCCACAACCAGATCTTGATCCTCAGTTTTGATGATACAGTTGATGTGAACCCTTTTTTATGGAAAAGTAAATTATGAATCAAATAAGGATTACAGAGATATTTGATAAATAGTATCCAGCCTAAACTCTTGAACAAATACAGCAGCGGCCATCGTGGAAGTGGAAGTGTGGATTCAGTGACAGAACACAGCAGCACCGACCTCTGTATGCCACTAACTTTCTGGCATACAGTTTCTTTAAACAAAATGTGTCATTGCCTGCTTTCTGTAAATAGTTTCACTAAAACTGGTCCTTAACTTCATTCTAACTGTGACCGCATTGAGCACAGCACATTTGTTTTGCATTGTCCCCTGTCACCTTAGTTAATGTGTCACAGAGTATGTTACCTCACATCTGTGCACATGTAGCCACACCGTACCATTTACGAGTATTTCCTGTAATAATTCTCTCACCATCATTTAATTGAAAACCAGTCGAGCAGGAACTGCATTATAATGAAAATGCAGTAAGATTCCCCTGTGCCGCCCCGTAACCATCAGACCTGTTCCCTCAAATGACACATCCTGCTTTGTCCTCTTTCCAGAGAATGACAACAAGGTCGAGGATGGGATTGGTCGAGGAAGGGATTTTTAAATCTAGAGGAGAAGTATAATTCTAAAAATTAAGTGAATGAGGTCAATAAAAATATTTTGCATTCATGTTTTTGCATATTCAATCATTTTAATGGGGGATTCTGCAAGAGCATTGTGTACTGTATACAGATGCACTGTACATCCCTAAATTAAATTAAACCAATAGATCTTTCTTCTGCAAACAAACACATCCAACCAACAAGAAAACAGCCTGATACATATTAGTGGAGCCAAGTATTTACACTTCCAGATTCAATTTGAGAATCTTTTGTTTTATTTAGCTCACAGTTTTCCCATTAGATGTTGTGTACACTCACCTCTTTGTAGGATAGCCATTTATATGGCTGGTTTGGTTTCCGAGATCCTAAACAGGGTCCGTCACCTGCACAGACAGCACAGGAAGTCAGGACAGGTTCAAATGCAATGACCCAAGCTTGAACAGTGCCATTTGAAATGATAGCATAGCACTTTACAGGTTCATTCTTTCATCAGTGCACACAAACATTCAACATTTTTAGTCAAGCTTTAATTAACAGACTGATACAGTACCATTATGTCTATCATAGAGCTAGACATAATTCAAGTTATATATGTGTGTGTATATATACACTCTCACACTCTCACACACACACACACACACAGTTTCACACATGGTTGGTTGCCTGTCTGCAGCGCACATGGTGCGCCTACCCAGCAGTCCCTGTCCGTGAAACACACCGGCTATGTGGAGGCCCCTCTGGAACACCTCGTACATGGTCTTGGCATCCTCGTGGTAGTATGCAAGCAGCTTGGAACTGTCCCCCAGCATGGACCTGTGTGCTCCTTCCTCGTGCTGTGAGAGGGTCAAACACAGATCGTCAAAATGCCTCCATGGCCTGTTTCCTCCGGTGACGGGGATACACATGCACCCATGAACCCACGCCCATAGAAACTCATGCAATCAAATCCACAATGCAGTGAAATGTGAAAATGGACATAGCTTAAGTCATGATGTAAGTTAAGATGATTCCCTGACAGACAGAACCTATAGTCAGTACCCATGGACTGACTAAGTAGTAAAAAACGTACAGTGCTCTCCAAATTTAATCACACATTTCATAATGATGAGCAAAGAAGGCTGTATAAAATAAACAATACAAGTAATGAGCTGTATTGTATGCTCAAAAAATGGGGACATTATATTTTATGTACCAATACAATTGCTCACAGAAGATTTTGCTTAACAAGTCATTTTTTAAACTAAAAAGATACTCTTTCGTTTAGTAAGTGTTGCAATTTCAAACCCCTAATAATTATTTTAAATACCCCCCTTCCCCCGACACATGTAAAATCCATCTGTCATCCATCATCATGGGGAAAGGGAAATAACGCAGAAGAAACAAGACAAAGGGCTGACCTTCACAAGCCAGAAGATGGTTACAAATAAATAAAAAGCTAAAGATGACACTTTTCACTATTAGGCCAATAATTATGAAATTTAAAAGCTCTGGAATCGTGTTAAGCGTGCCTGGTAGATGACAAAACTGCCTCTTGTTCCCAAGCAAAGTGAGGCAGATTGTTTGGAGGCAAAGAAAAATCCAAGGGCCACAGTAGGGGACACAAAGTCCCCAAAACTACCATCAGATGCCACCTCCATGCCATGATGCTTTTTGGAAGGGTTGCCAGAAAGAGCCTCTATTGAGGCAAATCAACAAAAATAAGTGTCTGCAATTTGCTAAACTCCAAAAATTGTGCTTTGTGGCCATGCACACCAGGGGTGGATTTGGTTTCAATAGAAGGACACATGTTTAAAAGAAGCTCATAGCAAAGGTGAAATATTGTGGTTGATCTTGATGTTATGGGGTTGTTTTCCATCTACTGGTCCTGGGGCTCTTGTTAAGGTCAATGGAATCATGAACACCAGAATGTACCGAGACATTTTCCTTCTCTGGTTGCCTCTGTGAGGAAGCTAGATCTTTCAGCAAGACAATGATCCCAAGCATACCTCAAAATCAACCAATAAATGGTTAAATGATCACAAAATTGTAGTCTCCAGACCAAAATTAGTCCATCTTAGTGTCCAGACTTGAATCTGATTAAACATTTGTAGGTTAGACTGAAGAGGGCAATTCACAATTGCAGACCATGGATCTGAAGGATCTTGGAAGATACTGCATGGAGGAATGGTCAAAGATCCCCCCCATTATGGTCACCAATCTTATAAAACACTATAGAAGACAACTCAGTACTTTTATACTTATGTATGTAAAGTGCTGAAAACAGAGGTGTGAATAATCTTTTCTGGGAAAAAATATTAGTTGTTAAACAAATTATAAAACTTTTTCTCTGATGATGAGGCTCACGTGCAATGTGTCAAATAGCGCTCCTGATGTCATATAAAACTCACAACAGATTGAGCCAAACATGGCCCGAGCTGCTGGACATTATGGCATGTGACAAATAAAGCGATCAGAATCAATGCACTGCAGGCCTATGGCGCAACGATCACATGAACGAAAAGACAGAGCAAAGGGGCGGAGCATGAGTAAAAGAGTTTGGCTCCGTGATGTGTACATCTGAGTAACAGGAGTGAATGGTGATGGACATCAGGATATCTCCTGTCTGCAGGAAAGGGATTGACATGTGGGGTGTATTAGTATATTGGGGGGAGAAGGGAGGGGGTCACCTCAACTTCTTGTGACTGCTGCCGGAGGTTGCAGGGGGGTGTGATGGCACGGGGGCGTGTGGCCAGCCAGTAGGCCAGCACGGCGGTCAGGGCGCCCACGCCCACCAAGGTGGAGGTGGGCAGCGAGCGGAAGAACTGGCTGAACTCATCCAGCTCTGGCAGCCGTAGACCCCTCAGCAGCTCCTGGGCCTGCATCTTCTCCATCAGCGTGGAACTGAGCTCTGCAGGGAGGGGGACGACAGACACGCGCCGCTAAAACCTTCGCTACGCCCAAACCGCGCACAGATACCCAATCAGCTCTCCGACTCCTCGGGATAAGCCTGGACTTGTCCGTGACACTTCAGCCAGCGTCATACGGGCTTTTATGAGTTAAGGTCCACATTCTTCCCAGCCCAACCCCCGAGGATACGTATTTCAATGAAGCGCACATCTAATGAAAACGCTGAACAAAGAGTTCCTCCTCGTGGAATCACTCATCACTACAAAGATGAATCGCCCACTTCTGCACAAGCCAGTCTACACATGACAACAATGGAGACAACAACCACAATGACAACAACGACAAAGAACAACAAGAAAAGCGACGTGTAGGCATGCAAGTTTATCACAGTCTGCACTTTCATGAATCAGAAGGAATCAGTTTAGCTCTTAACTGGTGACATAACCTCAGCTTACTACTGTAAAGATATTTTTGTATTCATTATTTAGCAGATCATTGCACATTATGCCACATATCACTTCAAATAGCAACTTACAGTTCTGCACAGCTAGGGTGGCAGTGTGATCAGGAGACAGAGTTACCAACAGGTTGTAGGTTTGGCTCAGGTGGGACACTGCCATTGCACCCTTGAGCACAGTATTTAACCTGAATTGCTGCGGTAAATATCCATCTGCATAAATGGATAATATGTTAAATTTCAACTATACACAGTAAGATGGTCTTGATAAGGGCTTGTGCCAAGATAATATATAATATATGCCATTTAGCAGATGCTTTTATCCAAAGCGACTTATAGTACTGAATGCATACATTTTTCAGTAAATGTGGTCCCATAGGGAATTGAACCCACAACTTAAGCATTGTCAATGCCATGCTCTACCTTTTGAGTCACACAGAACGATGGAGAATAAGAAAATAATGAATAAATACTGGACAAGCTTCAAGCTATCCACTGAGGGCCAGTGATCAATACAAACAGCCGAGGTATTCTATCTATATTCAGTCTGGACAGGGGAATTGGGGTGATTAACGGACACGCCTACTAGCATGGCAGCCCGTGCGCACACCTGTGTGGCATGTTCTTAATATATCAGTGCGCTTAAACCGCTCTGCATTCTTAGTAGGTGGCTGGAACCGGGAGAAAAATGTGTAGAGTGGAGTTCTGCTGAAATGGTGATTTTATTTTTGTTTCATATTTTGGTTTATTGTTGCTGTCCTGAACCCATGAGGGGAGGGTCTAAGTCCTTTTTTTATTGTGTGGGTAGAAAATGGCAGCTTTCTCTCCCCCCTACTTGCTCTCCTTGTAAACCTGACAATAAAATCCAGTCTGCAGACTGACAACTCCATTCCCTGCATCCTCCTGTTCTGTTACACTCCTGGTTTTGTTGCACAGCGTGCGACGGGGTTCAAATGCTTTTTTTTGCCTAATCATATTACTTTGAGTCATACATCTGCAATTGGGTTTTTAACCAAAGGGGTGTGAAGGGTGAGCCTTCGCCTATCTTTTAAAATGCACATTGCTGGCTAGGAACGTAAAGTGCCAAGTGTTTAAATATGTCAACCATTTGAATTGGAATGGATGTTAATTGAGGAATTGTATGTTTGTGAAATGTATAGGACCTGTTTCACTGTGTTCAATTTACAAATCTCTCAAAAGTTGATCTACACCAACCATTTCATTTGACTGATTGTGTTTGTAATTGAGAGTGTGATTGTACAGTATGAGTCAAAGCCAGAACCAGTGATTACCTCAGGTTCCACCTGAGCCAATTTAGGCTATTTAAGTGCAGGTGTGCGCCTGCTGAAGGCAAATCTATCAGTCTAAACAAGGTATGAGTATGGACAAGAGTGCTTTTGTGCTGGTTTGGGATTCTTACATCAAAGATATTCAAATTACTGAATAGATTTCCATCTCCATTATGTCCATAACAATGAAATTCAGCCATTGGCTAAAAGTGTTATTTGCTTTTTCATGAATATGTATGAAAGGGTGTGGTTGAAGACAGAACACCCATAGCTTGCACATAAATGCAGAAAGGACCAGGCCACCCTATTACCAACTGGAATGGAAGGAACCCAAAGTTTAAAATCTATTCAGTAAAAGGAGTATCAGTGATGACACTCACATACAGTACGGTTTAACATGACAAGGTAGCTTTTAGCAGACCGAGAAATTTATTAAATTATTTTATTAAAAAATTGGTCTAAAATGACCAAAACCTAAAGAGAGAGCAAATAAAAAGACATCAAACATTTCAGATATCACAGGAAGTGTGAAGTAAACTAATACTACTGTGCTAGCTGCCATTTTTACCTGTAATAGTGAAAACCCCACAGGGACCTTTTGCCCTTTTGCTTCTATAAGCATGTGATAAAAAATAACCTTGCGTTATAACCCAGTGACACAACCGCATGGACTCAGACGGGGAAATAAGATTCATGATTCATGTGCAATGATCTGATTCTTGTATTACTCACCAAGGACCTCCTGTTTAAGAACACTAGGAAAAAGCCCACACATGGTGAGGAGTGACTGGCATTTTATCAGTGTGTGTATGTTTGCTTGTACGAGTGCTCTTGGGTTGGACCAATAGGAGGGGTAGGGGGGCATTTGGTATCCTCCAAAATCATACCTCATTTCACAGTCATCATCTCTTTTAAATTCAAATTCACTCTTCAATTGTTTACCACTTTGGGTAAATCAAAGAAAGTTTGCATGGTTTTATTTTTTTATTATTTTATTATTTGCCTTTTTGTAAACAATGATGAAAGATCGCGATTTGATTAAATGGTCACTTTTAAGTCATTCCAAAGCCACCTATTTGCAGGTGCTATGCAGAAACAATTATCTTTTAAGGAGCAGCAAAATGTAAACAGAAAATTAAAATACAATAACCAATAAGATTATTCCTACTAACAAACATGAGATACACACACTTGGAACACACCTGAACCATATTCACAGCCTAATTAATCCTCAACGAACAAAGAAGCCCTGTGTATATATTTGTTTCTGCCAATGCATCATTTATTCTAATGACAGTAGAATAGCTGATTTTGCATTTAGGGTATTGATTTCACAGCAGGTGGGGGGGAAAGCTCTGAGAAACGACTCTTCAATGATGAACATGGACCGTTCACTTTTTTAAAGGCTCTCTTTTGCAGAAATGCTTGTTAAACAGTTTTGCTGATGGCCATTGATCACAAGACATAAACAAACAGCTGTGTTCTCAGGACTGTGCTTCCAATGCTGTTAAAGCAGAGACATCTCAAGATCCATGGATCGCTCATGGTCGACAAAATAAACACATATTTCTTTAAACTAACAACGATGAAGGCTGCAAGGGGCCACCCGGGCGGTCTAGCGGTTACAATGTTCAATGCTGGCCACTGCGACAGGGGTTTGATTCTGGAGGAGACGATACTTCGCCTCTGTCACTGCCGGTCACAGGGCTATAGCAGAAAACTCGCAATACGAGGGGGGATTGACATAAAAAATGGAAGGTGTAATTGACTACTAAATTGGGAGAAAATGGGAGAAAATCTGAAAGAAATTCTACAAAAAAAGATGAAGGCTGCGATTTTTTTTTAAAAGCGGTGTAAACCTGTGTAAAGTGGAACAGGGCTAATCAGAAAACCCATGAGACAGTTACACTGACTTCATCACCCTGAAGGAGAAAGACTAATCATACTTCACCTGTGTAAGGATCGGTCGGGCACTTTCAGGATGCCTTGCAGTGTCAAAGGGGTGTTAGGTCTAAGACACAGGCCATGCAGTCCTATCACCCACACCCACGCTCATACTCAACAGGGAGGCTCAATGCTCAATGAGGTTACCGGAAGTGATTTAAAGGCAGAGAGTCTAATGGCACTCAGTTAGCAAATTATGGTGGTATAGGCATTCAGCCCATCTGTGAAATAAGCTTCCCTCACAGTGTCTACAACTTCTGGTGAGTTGTGAAGAGCAGCAATTTGCTATAGTGGTTATAAACCTTTATACCAGATTTGTGGGGTGAAATTTCAGGTAGGCACTGCCATTATATCCTTGAGCAAGGTACTTGGCAACAGCGCATTCACCAGTATGAATGAGTAGTATGTAAAACATAAGCTACAGGTGTTGCTCTGAATTTGCTAAACAAATAGGCAATATCATGTAAAGAACAAAAAACGATGTGCAATACTGACAAAAAATGACACAATTCCTCAAATCTGAAGACCGATCACACTTCTCAAAGAGGCTCTTCTTTGGTGCATTCACATGGGCGAACTAAACCATTTCCTGTTACATCATGAGAGCAGATATCCATGACAGACCGCTTCCCATTGTGGCTTGCATATATCAAATTTACCTTCTCAACCTAATATGGTCAACTAAGTTTAATCTAAAGAGTTATTGAGGAATCCAATCCGATCTGAACTATGTGTCTTCAGAGTGTAAATAAAAAAAGAGTATTATCACTGATGTAGTAAGTTTGTAAGATCGTAAAGATAAGTTGGTAAAAGAGTAATCAAAACTCCTGGAATTGACTTAGGAATATGAGCATAAATGAACAGAGATGACACTTCCTATGTACAGTACTGAGTCCAAGCTGTGCATAGAAATAATCAGAATCGTCTACTGATCTTCCCCACCTTGCATCCCATGGAAGCTACAGTAAACGGGCCCTGAATCCCAAGGCATATTTAGCACTCACTGAATGGATGGGATTGGCTGCCTGTGAACCATAGGGGCTTAAGGTGTCAGAGGAAAGACCACGCTTGGCATGAGTCCCACCCCCCTCTCCCCATCTGCAAAGCGTCACTTGCAATTAGGCTTCGCTGCCGCAGGATTAGCACAGAACCTGATGCTCAGAAGTAACCCCGCTCTGTCTTTTCCATTTAAAGCCACCCAACCTCTTTTTCACTCACTGGCCCTTCAACCACAACACAGAACATTTTTTCATTGTTTTTTGTTCACAGTCACTACGCAGCACTCAACGTGATTTGCAAATAGGCAGGATAATTTGAATGCAATAATTTGCATACTGCACACACTTTATTCCACTTCCTACATGTGTTCTTTCACAGTTAATGTAGCACAAAAAACTGGATTAAAATGTCATTTGCTTAAATGAAGGTCAGCACATGTTATTGCATCTGATGTGGTGCATTGCTATGAAAAATAAATGCCACATCGCACAAATGCACAGCACATTTCTTTGTGTCGGTTTATAGTGTCACTGATAAACCAGTACGGCACTCTCCCACACATGAAGTGCAGCAACCAGTCAGTGGGAAAAGGTCTTATAACATCTGTAGCCCCCAGAGCCTCTCAGATTTGCCTTAATTGCGATTGCTTCCTGCAGCTGGGAGAATCTGATGACACACAGTAAGCGGAGAGGAAAGACTCTGCCCTAGTTTGCTCTCGATCGGCCTCCGTATCACACCACCCTCACCAGACGCTGTGCATTCCCCCCCCCCCCCCACACCCACAGTGCTCTCCTTCCTGGAGCACATGACACCACAGGGACACCTCCAGCTAACTCAGCCAGGAGGGGTGAAGTCAGCTTACACATTCAGACACACAGACACAGATATGTTCACACCCTACATGCATGTGCACATGCATGCATGCACACACACACACACACACACACACACACACACACGCTCATGAACTAAAAACACAAAGAAATACACAGACATTTGCAGGCCACAAACACATAGAAACATATGCCCACACATGCACACACACATACTGTATATAAACACACAGTAAAAACCATATAAATACACACACGCATACACACTCATACATACACACCCAGGCACACACACACATACACAGGCACAAACAAACATGCACACATATACATATATCTAGGGACTAACAGATTATAGAGCAAGTATATTAATATTTTGGTGAGGAAATTATAAAAATTCTTCAATCAGGTCTATCAAACATAAAAAATGCTGAATGCTGGATACTAAAACCACAACCCCATGTGATCTGACAGGAAGGGAAATTTCACTTGTTCAGTGCTTTCCTGTTTGTATATCATTCACATATCGTTAATATATTCATAAATTCAATAGGCTATATGTTGAAAGATAAAGAAATATATAGAAATGTGTTCACGACTGCTATCTAAAAGCTGTTGCATACTCAAATATACTCTATTTCTATGGTTCTTTCCCCCATAATTAATCCACCTGTGAATGGAAATGTTTATAATTGAAAGCCTCTGGTTTGCTTCAGCTTTTACTGTTCATTTCATCCATTTCGCAAATTAAATTAACACACCTTTATAAACAAACTGCCATTCCGCACTAATTATGCAGATTTAATTTGAAATGTATGCCTACTACATGTGAACATTGTTATAACATTTCCATCCCACGTGCAAGACACACTGGATGCTTTAGGATCAATATACTCAGCAGGTTTCTCCATGGGCGCTGGCCTCAATTGACTCCATTGTTCCAGACCATTTGCTAGCAGAAAACACAGGCCTATGGGTAATTTCCCATTAAATATTTCATTAAATCATACAGTATTTGTCTAATTATGTCTGCTAAACAAGAACAGTAATTTCAGTCATCACATTCCTGGAGGAGAAGGAGGAGTGTAGGAAGAACATTTCATGTCAATTTGTATGACTATGGTTGTTGAGTTGGAGGTGATGAGCCCAGTCCTAGCTCTACTCTGTGTAGAGTACATTGCCATTTCCTATGTTATGTCCTACACCAAATTCAGTTATGCTTAAATTCAAGATCATAGGGGTTCCCCCTGAGTAATGACAAACATATCAAATGCAATGAAGAGATAGCAGCAACAAAACAGTGAAAGAGACCTACCCTTCATACTTCTTTAGCTGTGATGTTGTCTTTGGTGGAGCGTGTGTTTAAACATCTTAATTATTCAAAGGAAAAAAGAATAGGTTTACCATTGTGATTGGGGCAGCGACAGAAAGGATAAATTATAGATGCTGCTCCTGGACTTGTGTCAGTTTACAATGACATGGAAAAAGGAGTGTGCATATAAAGCAAGAAGAAATCTATTAAATGTCTTGGGCTTATTTCTGTCAGTTATCTGCAGCCTGAGATGGCATAATTGCATATGCAAATGTATCAGTTTTATGGTGCCAGTTAAAGCTTTAAAGTTTAGAGATAACATTTCTGCCAGGCATAGTATTTGAAAAGGAACATGAGCAAATTACCCCGAATTGAATCGCCAAATAGCCTCTGCCTACCTCAGTGTTTCAGTACCCCTCTTCCCTGGACAGCTCCTTCCAATCAGACAAGACCGCTTGAGCGCGTGAGGCTCACGTCACAGCCCAATATATCATGGGTAGTCTACTGTAGGCTAGTCTGCTCGATAACTTCCTTTCCCTTGTTAATTTCAAGATTTCTTTTACAATATATATACGTATATATAATACACTTTAACTTGTAAATACGAGTGTAGGCTACTGGCGATTAATGACACATTTTTCGAACAATGTGAGGCCAGTAGCTGTTTAAACTGAATGCGCACACATGTTACATTTTAGAAAACGATTCCAATGAAATAAGATTTACGTAGGTGCCGTATTACAATAAAAATGTAATCGCTATATAAATTATAGAAATGATGACGTGTACATTCATGGCTGCCCGGTTTACGCAGGGATACAGTATGACACGGGCCCGGCTCACGAGCCTACAGCATCATCCCAATGCAAATTTTGAATTCATAGGGACGTCTTTGACTAGCCCTAGAAAACGAATGTAATTCAATTTCAAAATAGATGTTACGGTTTCAAAAAACGTTAAAACCTAATTATAAACACGAGTGCTATTCGTGTAGCCTATTTACCTAGATACAGATGGATGTGCAACTCCACAATATGCAATATGTTCATAATAGTGCCTCCGGTATCAAATTCATGTTTTGGTATTTTTCTTTTTACTACAACAGTGGAATATAATGTCGCGGACACACAGTGTTGTATTAAAGCAAATTCGAAAACAGAAGGGCGTCACTGTTTTTTGTAAAAGCATAATTTTTAAACATCGATATCCCCCTATCGAAACATTCAATACACGCAACCTTGGATGAAAGCAATATTCGTAGGCCTACACAAACATCAAAATATCACAAAATTATTGCATATTTACAGCACGGGGCATTTAAGTACAAAAAATGCATCTCTCCCGACCCAGTGTATATCCGGAGTCTAGGATTTAAAAGCTTGTAATATGTATCCAAGTTTATTGGTAACGACGAATGCCAACAAATTGCTACAAAGAAGAACACACACGAAACCGCAGAAATGATAATGAACTTACCTAATACAATCCAGATAGACCCAGAAACGAGGACGAAGGCAAGCATGTCTTTCTCATTGAGTCTGCTGTCGCAGCACACAAGCCGGTGTAGTAAGAGTATAAAACTGCAGCATCGACTGCAGCAACTCTCGGACAATCTGGGAGATTAGGTGAGAATCACTGAGTAATACTGTAGTGAGCTAGTCAATTCGGCTTGGCAACGTCGAACCGATAACATTTCTGTGCTTTTCTCCAGTGCTTTTCAAATATGGGCTATACGTATCACCGAAATCGTTGGATGTAAAGGGTGTTTTGCTTATATATTTTATTTTACCTCTAGAATTCCGCGCAATGGAACCAAGTGCATCAAATATGCTCGCGTGAGGGACAGATGCATTCGAGACAAGGTGACACAGTGATAACACGTTCGTGTTAGGTTTCGGGGTAGGAGCGTGCATGAGACAGTCATAGCATTAGAGTCCATAATTAATAATTTCACACAGCATTTAAAATCCATTATAAAGAAGGCAATCCAGAGGCCCTTCTCAGTTTATCCCTTTACGGAATTTCCACTGACAAAAATGTCACAAGTCATTGAAACATAAGCGATTGTAGTAAATATTCAGAACATGGGTGAAACATATTTTTCTAAATACTCTAGTTTACAATCGTCTGCCGGAAAATATTATTTTACATTATATACAGGATTTTGAGATACGGTGGGCTCTAGAGCACGCACGGAATTCTACATATTGAAGGGCCTGGGTCATGCTGGTTCAAAATTCTTCAAAAAAGGGTCTGGCACATTTAATCACGTGGTATATGTCACTACACTGCATGTATCTACTTAACCTTGAAATGCCCATCTTCCACAGAGTAGCCTATCATATTTCTGATGCCCTTGGCAAAATAATTTCAATATTCCAGTCAAGATCATTATGACCAAGTCGATCCATCCGCGTCACAAAACAAAGCATTGTCACCATGCATTCAATATGCAGAAACTGACAACATATTCGGAGATAACTCGATTTTTAATAAAGCTTAAATATCACATGAATAAACAGTACATGATTTATACCTTAATGATGAGTGTAGGCTATCAGATATAAACATTATTAGACTACTTCGAATACATCCCTTTACACTTCGGGCTATTTTGGTACATCGGTAGTTTTTTTATCCCTTTAATGTTTTGTCCGTTTGACTTCCTTTTATTTCCTCCTGCAGAAATGTCTTTCTCTGTAATTGCCTTATTATGGTAGTCACGTGACTGCCCTTATCAAGTGGGTCATGGTCAGGAACCCCCATATGTTACTTCCGGTCATGACGGCTGCCGCATCCCCCACGGCTGTAGTTAAAGAAACAAATGTGGCTGTATTCACAGACTCACACCTGAGGCAGTTAATGAGTAAATGCCGTGGGCTAGCGAGGTATTATGCAAGGTTACATGATTAGTTCAGTATCCATAGGCTACTGCTGTCAAGGACAAACAGAGATGAAGTATCCCTGACAACTGCAATGTGCACAAATTACCGTATGAGAGCTGTGTCTTGGTTAAAATTATGATCCATTTTTTTAATAACACACGAAAATACTTGTATTTTACATCAATGAGACCTGTGACGTCCGATATTTATATCCATATCATCTGAAAAGCCCAAATACAGAGTATACACATATGACTCGAAACTGGCCCGGCTATTTCCGTCTGCGAAAGTGTCCAGCGACGGTATCTCTTCCTGACAGGATCATGTGGCCTGACTGGCCAGTCAGACGCATTGTGGAGAGGGGGTGGGACTCAAAAGACTTGGAGTAAAAAAGGGACGGAGCAGAGAGGCCTTTCCCCTCATGGTGGAGCTGCAGCTTTGACGTGCTTCAGTGTCACAGGGCTGTTGAGGCAGATGGCTCAGGACAGATTTAGTGCATATGTCCAAGCCGCTTCCTCCAAAGCTCCAAGCTCCTTTCCTCCTCTCACGAGGTAATTAATATCGTCAAGCATATTCCACTTTTGACAGAGATTTACGCATATATGAGGACTTTCTCCATTCTCAAATGATCTGTCTCCTCAGCAAATCTGAGAAGCTTTTCTATAAGTTACATTTTCTTTAGAAATACTTTTACATGCCAATATCTGAATTAGTTTCCACCTGACAAATTGTCCCTCTTCTGGTTCTGTTTGCGGAATTGAGCTTGAATGAGCTTTTGTGGTTCACCTAATCAGTCCCTTTTAAATAATAAAATACAGTGTGTGACACCAACTGTCAAACATAGAGGAGGAAGCGTGATGGTCTGGGGCTCTTTTGCTGGATCCAGAGTCGGCGACTTGCACAGAGTGACTGGCACCCTGAACCAAAAGGGCTACCACAACATTTTGCAACGCCATATAATACCCTCTGGTCTACGTCTAGTTGGTCAGGGGTTCATCCTACAGCAAGATAATGACCCAAAACATACCCCCAGGCTATATCAGAACTACCTTAGAAGAAAAGAACAAGGCGGTAGGCTTCAACATGGAATGGCCAGCACAGTCTCCAGACCTAAACCCCATTGAGCTGCTTTGGGATGAACTGGACCTAAGGGTGAAAGCAAAGCAACCTACAAGTGCAAAACATTTGTGGGAACTTCTGCAACAGTGTTGGGAAAAACTTTCCGAACAATATTTGATTTCCGTTGTAGAAAGAATGCCACGAGTGTGTTCGGCTGTTATATCTGCAAAAGGTGGCTACTTTGATGAGTCAAAAATTTTGATCAAATTTTGTTAAACAAAACGATTCCATGATTTCTTTTTTATCTCCAATTGTTTATTTGTTCGATGCTTTAATTTCAGAGTACATTGAAACATTAAACTGCGTAAATTTCAATAAAAACTGGAAAAATGGAGGTGTTCTAAAACTTAGTGTACTTAACAGGAGTGTACTTAATTAAAGGCCAGTCGAAAAGCATTGCCTCCCTCATCAAAGCATACCCCCCTGGGTCAATCTTCAACAAAGTTGAGATTGTGCCATAATCACCTGATTCACTTATTATGATGCACATTTCATCTGATTCACTTATTATAATGCAAGTTCAACTACAATAAAACAGCATAGAGGTTTAGGCAGATGCAGTGCCACAAAACAATCTGCTTTGTCACATGTCGCTTTGGATAAAAGCGTCTGCTAAATGGCATACATTACATTACATTACATGTCCTTCCTCTTCAGCTGATGGAGGGGAAAAGACTGTGATGAAACCCATAATTCTTGTGAGGCAGCATTCAATCTTGAGGCGATATGATATGAAGTGACTATTCATGATAGACAATAGAAAATGTTTCCTCTTTAGAAGCAGTGATACATCTTAAATTCCACAAATACGGAAGCTGGTTGGCTCATCCTCTAAAATAATGGGTCACAGCATGTGAATGCACCTCATGGTCTGGAATATAATCTTGAATTTCCTCATGCTGACTGTGGTTTGTAGACCCACAGGATGACTTGTTTGTCCACAATGCCCAGGGAGAGAGGGTTTCAGTCTGATCCTCCGCTTTGGATATACACATACAGGTAGTGAACAAAAAAATGTCAACACCAATGTAAAGTCACTTAATAGGGTTTTGGGTCATCACTGTTTTGATGAAACTGGCTGCTCTGTTCGAGGTAAAAATTTGCAGCCAACTGATCTGCAGTTGCTCAGCTTTTTTGCCGTGCACTTTGAATTGAGGCACAGACATTCCAAGAGTTCCATGCTTACATCCTCTTAGACATTGTTCTTTGTAAAACCTTGAGCTGTCAGGGTCCCTGAAGATGCATACTCTTGAACTAAGTGTAGTTTATTATATATATATTTTTTTACTATACTTAAGGCTATTTGGTTCTACTGGGATATGCATTTTCCAGCCAGACCCCTCCGCTCCGCCTCCTCTGGCAAACTAACTGTCACATCCCTCCGGGCGCCCGGCAGCCGCTCCTCGCGTGGTGGAATTGAACTTCCGCAATCGGTCAGGACCGCGGAGAGATTTGCAATCTTACGCAAGAGACTCAAAACCCACCTTTTCACACTCCACTACCACTGAATTCTGTACATCTAGCCAATTGTCATCACCACTGCCTACTTGTTCAATACTTTTGTATATGTATCCTTGCTTACTCCTCAAAAAATAAAGAAAGAAATAAAATAAAATAAATATTTACTAGCCTTTTCCTTCCCAGTGTTACAGGTATGTTATGCAGCTGCCTACAACGACGTCTATCGCTGTATTACTGCACTGATCTCTTGTGCGAACTATGATTGTTCTTACCATATATTAATGCACATCGTGCAAGTCGCTCTGGATAAGAGCGTCTGCTAAATACTTAAAATGTAAATGTAAAATGTATATTTAATCTTTCTGCCTCTTTCATCTAATAACCCCTTCCAAATAATATTTGCTTCAGGACATGTTAAGGCTTCCGCCGATTATTCCCAAAGGGCACGTGTTGGGAAAACCCAGTGCTCGTGCTGAAATTCCGCAGGAAAACACCAGGCTTTCCACGATAATGCGCCTAGAGGGAGGAATGTTGGTACTTCAATTCGAATGAAAAAAGCCAACGTTACATAAACCCAACATAAGAGTCCCAAAACCTTGTTTCAATAATCAATTAACGTACAAAATATTGTGTACATTATGTAAAAAGGCCATAATATGGGGACAACTACCTGTAGACGAAGATGCATACATGCACGTAGAAGTACTTTTGAACGGCGGACGGTGGACCCCTCAGTCCCCTCTATCGATGAAAGTCTGTACTGCAGCGTTTCCCGGAAAACGCTCTTTTACTGTTCATGTCCAATTTATAAGAACATGGCAGAATTTATGGCTGAACATTATGATTTATGAGAGTCGGTTGTAACTGAGAGATATTGCGTCAGTTACCCTATTATCGCAGTTCATTGTATTGGTTTGTAAAAATGTTTTCGGATCGTCGTTTGAGCTACATATATATATATACAATATATATATATTTACATTTTACATTTTGCATTTTACATTTTACATTTTACATTTTACATTTTACATTTTACATTTTACATTTTAAGCATTTAGCAGACGCTCTTATCCAGAGCGACTTACAAGATGTGCATTAATACATGTGCATTAATATATATTTTTTTTTCAAACATAATATAATGTGCGTATAACTCATTAATAAATAATAGAATAATAGAATTATCCTAGAACAGAATGAAACTATTGCATTGGCCTAGGCTATTCAAGAAAGCATTGGTAAAAATATTAAGTGATGTGGTTGCTACGTGCAGCAATCTAGCTATATACTTTGCAACTTGTATTGTTTTTGAACTGCAGTTCCCTTTCCCACACCTTAGTGAACAACGGCATGATTTCTCGGAAATCAGGCTGTCTAGTTGTCCGTGTGGTTCTGTGCTACTGAGCATGCTCAAACTGCCCAAACCCTGCCTCTCTGCATACGTCAAGGGGAAATCCCAGATCTGCTTTAAAACGAAGCGGCGCTTTCTCGTTCCCTGCACACACAGTGTGATCAAACTGGATACAACAATATCGGCACAGGAGTGGAATAACTGCATTTGCTTTTGAGCGGTTTTTCATTTCTACGATACACTGAATCAGTAAGTTTCTTTATTTTCTGGTGATCCATTATCTGAAGTGCAATCAAGTTTTCCTGTAGGAAACATCAGCTTTATATTTATCAATTAAATATAGTTATAGAGGACTTTAGATATTTGTGCATGCAATATGATATGTAAATATCATGATATAATTTGTATTTAACTTTTTTATTGTTTTCGCTTATTGCATGATTATGCATAACTGGGTGGCTGGATTACCTTTATTCTGTGGATTACTATATCGATTTTTTTTCATAGCCCATAAATGTTGTGCTATTTGGATAATCTGGTTATTGTTTGTATGAAACCGTATATCATAGATATAAATACTGCGCAACCTGGATAGTTGGGAAGACCTCGCTTTAAGCGTAAACGTCTCAGTTTAATCGTGATGCGATCTTCGAGGGCACACTTTTGGATGATGCAGTCCTACGACAAAAGCAGGACATTTTTAGATTGGTAAAGTGAAGAACCTGCAATGAAATATGTCAAGGCGTGCCAGGAGACACGGGAAACAGTATAATATAGTATATTCTACTGCTTTAGAAATAAGGAACTACGTTTAAAAAATGGTATTGCTGCTGTATAAGCAATCTATTGATCTGATAGTTTATATTCTCTGTAAATACAGAGTATTGGATAATGTGATGTAAGATCGGACACAGAGCTACTCTGTATGTCTGGCAAATGTCAATAGCTTGTGCGGTCGAGTGCTATGAGGAACACGTTACAAAGTGAGACAGCTCACATTCCATATAAAGACAATTGGCTTGACAGACAGAATCTTCTCAAACGTTTTTTTTTTTTTTTTTTACAGTTAAGTTGAATGTCCTGAAACCAACAACTAATTCTTAAATTAATATGAATATGATAAATATTAATATCAAAATGTTCCATCATCTCACTTTCTTGCTCCCCCAGAAACAATGCCTGTGTCAAGAATGCGAATGAGGCCATGGTTGGAGGACAGAATTGAATCAAAATCAATTTCTGGATTAGTATGGGTAGACAAGGTAAGCTTGACATCAAGGATAATTTCTCTCATCTGCAAGTCCTGGGATTGCTTTCAACAAATATCATGCTCATTGAAATCTATCCACTTGCATGTTCAACATAATGTCAAAATAAGAGTTCCACTTAAAAAAAAAAAAAAATCTGGACTAAGTTGGGACTCAAAGGCAAAATCCTTTTTTACAACATGTCAGAAGACTGAATAACAACAGAGGCATGCAGCTTCAAAGGATATTCTTTATTTATCAGGAAAAGAAAATGTTTTCCATTCCCTGGAAGCATGCAGCTCGTCATGGGTGGCAGGTGGACAAAGATGCATGTCTCTTCAAGCAGTGGGCCATCCACACAGGTGAGGTGGAGACACAGGCTTGATTTATGTCAATCGTACATCACAATTGAATTTATTTATGTTTAAAAAATATATATTTGACAAATGTAGCTTGAAGGTTATTAAAAACATATGTCATGTTTGCATCCAGGAAAGTTCAAACCGGGCGTGACTAACCCAGACCCCAAAACGTGGAAGGCCAACTTCCGCTGTGCAATGAATTCCCTCCCTGACATAGAGGAGGTCAAAGACCGAAGTGTGAACAAAGGTTGCGCGGCAGTACGTGTCTACAGAATGCTGCAGGTTGTTTCAAAGAAAAGAGGTAAAGACCAGAGATGTGCATGCCCTGCTTAAAAGGTCAACAGTGTATCAAACTATAAAGCAGTGAAGATAATGATTATGTTTATGTTTTTTACTAAATAATGTCCCTCTTTTCTCTTTACAGATAAGAAGTCGAGCAAGGAAGTCAAGAATAAGAGCAAGGTAAGCTTTGATTTGAGTATTTGTTCATTGACAATGTCTTTTCCAAGCTCAATTTACAGTACAAGACATACACAAACCTATACATATTGCTCCACAGTTCTGAATGAGCAACCATCACATTCACAGCTGTATATATATGCAGTTTCAAAGAACTCTGCAGTACACCAAACGCTCATGCTTTTGATTAGCAATATTTATTCAGGGACATTGAACAATGTGAAATGTTTCACCGAATGTACACAATACCATTCTGCCTTGATTGGAAATATAGTACAGCAAGTTAACATTTTCTGTTTTCTGTAGGGGGGTAAGTCAAAGGTCAAGGTTGAAGATCAGGACTCCAAACACTCCAGCACAAGTATGGATGAGGATTCAATGCAAGAGAACACAGTGGACAGCACTCTGGAACACTTAGGGACAGGTAAAAATGCTTCCTGTTGTATATACATTTATATGGGAAAAATAAGTGGGAAATGCTTATTAATTACTGGAGGAACATGGGGCCTGTACTGTTTTTATTGCCACACATAGCCTAAAGAGGGTATTGGTCAAAGTTGAGGCCAAAAAATGCATGCAATTACATAACTAATTAAGCGTGACTAAACACATGCTACTGTAAGTGTCTGACTGCAAGTTAAAAATAAAGGACCTCTATTTACTTGTCCATAAGAATCCATAGGCCTGGTTTTAATCAACAATTGTCTCTCTTTGACTCACAATTAAAAGGAAGCATTAAATATAAATTCAATAATTTTTTATTTACAAACACCGTTTGGCAAGTTCAGTGATCAACCAAAACGAATTAAAAAGAAAATAGTGTTTGCATTGACAAAAATATTACGTTCATATTTAAATATATTAATATGTTTTAATATATTAAAATTCAAATCTCTTGCAAAGTTAAGCAAGTGGGTGTGGGTGATGTTAGATTTCTTAACTCACAGCAAAAATGAATTTCAGTCCCTAACAAAATCACATTTTTGCCTTTTAGATGTAGACCTTTCACCGTCCCCATATGGAACCGGGGAAGAGGCACCAGACTGGAGTAGTTTGGAGGAGATTGGTCCTGATAGTACTGTCTTCTCAAACTTCCAAGTGTCACCCCTCCACCCAACAGGTACCATAGACGTAATTAATTTCATGCTAAAAGATACCACAGATATTGTTGCTTTACTCTCTCAACATGCGTCATGCATATCAGGAAGTATATATTTTTAATCAGATTTAATCTGCATTACTCATCTTTGAGTGTAACATGGACATAACATTTTCCTGACAGTTTTTGGGGTGTTCTTTGATTGCAATGCCTATTTATACCATATATATGTATATGCTGAGAAAATATCTGTGTGTAATTAGATCAGTATTCTGAAATTCTGATTTCAGAACTGGAATACATAGGCCTGAGAATCTGTAATTCTCATGTTTTTTTGTAAACCTTTCATTTGACAGATTTGGAAGATGAAGCAGCCATCATTGAGGTGGGTTCTGGCTTTAATATCATGCATATTTTTCCTTTTTGTTGTATCTTTGTTTAACATGTGCTCACTCTTTGATAGCCAGGCACATACCATGTTTGTCAAAGGATATAAGAAACTTAATAGGTAAAACCTCCAGCAAGTCTCATTTCCCGTTTTTGTCCCTTCAGATGGCACAACAGTTGGAGCAAGATCAGTCACAGTGGCTGCAAAGCAATATAAATGGCAAAGGCTTCCTGAGCAATGAAGTTGGCACAGCAGAGTCTTTCCACAGTCCTGAAAGCAAGAGTAGTGACAACTCAGGTAATTTGAATGACTCCACCATCACATGACAAAGGGCAGAGGCATGCCACACCGATGTTAAAATATACTAAATTCTAAAGAATGTTAAAAAATAAACACACACACACACATAACATTAAAATACATTACAGTAATTTAGCAGATGCTCCTATCCAGAACCACATGATATCTGACAAAGGCACCCATAAATATCAAGCACTGGAATTGTTTCTTGAGCATAGCTTCAGTGTAGAAAGATATTCTGTCATTGCACTATAAATGTATTAAGAGCAAAGTAGTTTCTGAATTACAGTATTGGTATTGAATTACAGTATGTAATTTGAAGTACAGACACTGTGCAGAAAATTATATTGGCTGCTTTCTGTTGGAAAAGGTGTAAATTAACTTGCTGCAAGGGAAACGGTTGAATAATATGACACAGGGAACGTTTGAAAGGTTACTGTCATGGGCTTGTGTTGCTGACCAGCAAAAGTACTTACCTTGTACCTTGTTTGTAGATACCATTACTGTTACATTAGTTTCACATGATTCATACAGAAAAAAATATTGCTTTTTGATATTACAGTTTTGTCTTTTCAGGAGAGGAAATCGAGTTTACATTTTGCACTGAATACACTGAACTGACAGGGAGAAACATGGACCTTGTGAGCTACCTAGATCCGTGGACCGGCCTTCCCCAGCAATGTCCATCTTCCAGCTATGTCTCACCAATGCTGTGCCCCCTCTGAGTCCTTCAAGCCACACCTGCTGTGACCTCACTCCCTTTTATTGACTCTGGGACTTCATAGATTTGGATGTGGTCATCTGAACTTTTTGCCCTTGTTTTGTTTGAGTATTTTTACAAGGCGGTATATGGAAACAAACTCCTAAATGAAAAGACTCTTGAAGCTACTGTATTTCCCATTGTATCCACACTCAAACTTGTTTAACGAGTGCATGTATGTGAAGTTTGTGTGTGTGTATGTGTGCATGCAAGTGTGGATGTGTGTGTGTGGGTGTGTATGCATGTGTGAGAGATGTACTTAGAAGTCATTTGTGGTATGACAACTTCATTTCATGTTTTATTCCTAAAGACAAACAATATTCCGTTATCAACTTTCCTGGTATATTTTAAGATTGTATTTTTGAATTTTTCAAGAACAAATGTCTTTAACAAAATGTGGTGGTGAAAGGTCTTTGGACATATTTTGTATATTTGTGAATTTGTAAATACTGATTGTAAATTGTTTTGTTACTAAACATTAAAAAAAAAATATATAATAATAATGTGGTCCCAGTTCCCGTTTTACTTTTGCTTTTCTTTCTTTCTTTTTCTTTCTTTCTTTCTTTCTTTCTTTCTTTCTTTCTTTCTTTCTTTCTTTCTCGGTTGCTTTTTCTCCTCGGTCTCCCACGCCTTTTCCTTCCTTGTTCCACCAATGAAATGTTGTGATGTAATATTGGTGTTTGAGTTCGTAATGTAAATATAAAGTTTCTGACTGTTGACAAATTATAAAAATAAGCGATGTACATGCATGACTGGAGAGTCATTATAATGTTTGTTTTTTTGGATAGATAGAGACAGGTTACCCTGTGTCTGATGATGGCCACTTACTCGAGATGTAATGGATTCAGTGGCGTTAGTGTAATGTAACACAGAACATGGACAAATGTCCCATACCTGCTGGTATTAAGGCTGATTCTGACCAACTCCATTGAGCTGTACCAGTATTTTCAATGCCATCACCAAAAACATATCTTTAGCAGGGTTGATAGCACCAATCATACACATCCAGCCTGATTTTCAGAATCCAATACACAATGTACCGGTCGCAGTTTGTTTTGATGATGAACATTTGGCCCAGATATTGGTTTCAACCACTCACATAGCCCACTGTTCTTCAGGCTGGATGGATTTAGATGAAACAACAATTAATTAATTTCCTGAACAAGTCCATTGGAAACATTTCAAAGGCAAAATTCCATTTGAAATACAAATGAATGAAATGTAGATAAATCAAGGCTGAAAATGAGGTTTTGGTTGATGAAGCTCTGAGGTGCATTCAGTAGTAAAATGGAGGTGTGAATTGCCCTGCAGTTTTAACTGAGATTAAAGCACTCTCAGTATAGCAGAGGGTGCACTTGTTTTCAGTGTGAATGGAGCGAGTGTGGTGAGTGTCCAAGTGAGTGCTACACATTGGTGATGGTTGAGGTGAGCTTCCTCCCCTGCGCTGTAAAGCACTTTGAGATTGTAAAAGGCGCTATATAAATGCAATCCATTAACACATACTCATATCAAACATGATGCTCTGTTGCTGCAGCATTGCGTCCACTTTCTCTGCCTTCTTTTGGAAAGTTTGGTCATCCAATACTGGAACTTAATTAGCCTCATGTCAGCAGCAACCATCACTGAGATGATCAATGCTTCAGGCCAAACAGCTTGCCATGCTGCACATCACAAAAAATGGGAGACTGGACCTGCTACCTAAGAAACGTTCTCACCTAAACTTACAAACTTTGAGTGAACTTCATGAACTTCAAGAGTAAATTCTCCTTCCAAAATGATGGGGCCAATATATCACCCATATATTGCTGCAACAGTGAACAAATAACTGTTTGCAAAATAGCTCAAATAGACGATATTCAGAAATTAAGTGGCAAGTTTCAAAATACAACAAATATAATATCTTAATCCCCCCCCCAAAAAATGTATATACTAACCTTTTCCTTCCCAGTGTTACAGGTATGGTATGCAGCTGCTAACAATGTCTATCGCTGTATTACTGCACTGATCTCTTGCGCGAACAATGATTGTTCGTATCATGTATTAATGCACATCTTGTAAGTCGCTCTGGATAAGAGCATCTGCTAAATGCTTAAAATGTAAATGTAGTGTAAAATGTAATCATATAACACATAACACATTTTCAGCAAAAAGCGTTAACATAACATCACAAGGTGCAAACCATTAACATCTCATCTCATCTCATCTCATCTTCAGCCGCTTATTCCTAGTTAGGGTCGCGGGGGGGCTGGAGCCTATCCCAGCATGCATTAGGGCGAGAGGCAGGAATACACCCTGGACAGGTCGCCAATCCATCGCAGGGCACTACATACACCATTCACTCACACACTCATACCTACGGGCAATTTAGACTCTCCAATTAGCCTAACGTGCATGTCTTTGGACTGTGGGAAGAAACCGGAGTACCCGGAGGAAACCCACGCGGACACGGGGAGAACATGCAAACTCCACACAGAAAGGCTCCCGGCCTGGATTCGAACCCGAGACCTTCTTGCTGTGAGGTGACAGTGCTATCCACTGCACCACCATGCCGCCAAGCATTAACATTTAAGGCTGATTGTGTTTGATTCAAACACACTGATAATTGCATTCATTTTCAAAGGTGCATTTTCTTTGTCTGGAAATGCAAAATTATTTCATAATTGGAGCAATATAAAGTTGGTGTTGGGAATCTTCTGTTGGCAAGACTTCCACCAGAGATCGGTAATAGCAATGCACAAAGAAAATCCTCATCCCTCAGTGTCAGTGTGCATGTGGTACAGCCGGTTTCATTTCCAAGTAAGAAAATATTGTGTAATCATTATTGAACTACTGTAAGCTGGTACAGGGGTATAAAGAACTATAATAAAAGCATGACACGGAGCAGCGAGGGTATTACTTTGACCCTACTATCACTGTCTGTGGTCTACTGTGATGGTAGCATTGTTACAGTTCAGTTCTATGTGATTATGTAGGCTGTAACATATAGTACTCAGCACTTCCATGCATTTACGTTAAGTCTTATTAATCAAAGATGCAGTGCTGTTTTGCTTGTATTTTCCACTCAGTACTGCTTTTTTCCTGCGTATGATTTCAAGCCTTGGAATCATAGGTAGTTAAGGATTTGGGAATAAGCAACTTTTAAAACTTAGTATATAGATATATATATATAATTTTTTTGTACACACACACATGTCCTGTATGTACACCTGTTAACGCCATAACTGGAATAAAATCATTGTTCCTCCCAAGTCATCAAAGCATAATAATTAAAAAGTACAATAACAACAACAACAACAACAACAACAACAATAATAATAATACAATTATAATAATACACGGGTAAAGAAGAGACTACTAGAGCAATTTAGTTACACATAGAGGAAACAAGTGGAGCCTTTTTGCCACGTTTTATTTTTTCATCAGCACTTAGGTAATAACTGAATGAAACTGCTTCTTGCAGTGCAACAGACACCTGTATCCCGTCCACACACAGTCACACAGAAAACCTCACTTTATATGTATGTCCTAGTAATTAAACAAGCTTAGCTGTGAGACATGGAATTAAATAGGGATGAGAACAGAGGATGTAGTCATTCAAGGAATATTTGTGGATCCTGTCCCATGTTCCCCAACTTTACTTGTATGTCGAACAATATCTCTTAAAGGCATCAATTCACTGGAATAAACATGTCTGTAAAACAGTAATAAACCCTGAATACAGTGTATACTGTACGCATCATATAAGAAACTGTTTAGGTGAGTACACAACAGAATGAAATAATCAGGACCGCATCCCCCTAAAATATCCCATGACACTAAGAAAATTGAATTTAAATTGTACACCAACAACATTTTATCGCTGTATACACCTGTCAATCACCATATACGTGTTTCCGTGGGTACAAGCAATGCAGAGCAGTGATAACCAGTGACATGTTTAATCATAGAGCTGTATTCTAAAAATCGCTCTGAAAGTGATCCGAATGATATCAATCATTATTGCTGTAGCTCATTCTTATAGTTATTGATACAATGTAGAAACGTTCATTCATTTGAATTGTAATGATTTCTTTAATTTTATCTTTATTGTTATCATTCCAGGTGGAGATGGGCTAGAGCCTCACGCATCTGTATTAGCCTCACAAAAAAGGATCAGTTCCCCATATTCAAAACAAACACAAAGGACCCTAGCTATGATCCCTTCACTGTGATCCTCATCTATAATATCAACCAACCTACCCTGCCTCTCCATGTTGCTCATTACGACTTCCTGTCAGTGGATCCTTCATTTTACCCACCCACAGCTTACTGTACCACCTCTGGCCTGAATAAACTCATATGAATGAAAACTTTTTTCATTGGTATTTTCCCTTGTGAATTTTTTTTTGTTATAAACATCATTCTGTGTATAATGGTCACTAAAATGAATGGGGGAAAAAATGTACTACTTGGTTTAATTGGTTGCTCAGAGTTAAGGAAAAAGAGTCACAGTGGTTTTCTTGCATGTCAACTTCACCATCATCATTTGCTAAAACAGGTCAACGGACCAACAAGATCAGGCAGATACAGGAGAAGGCAAGTGTTGTGATGAACAGGAACGAACTCAAACGCAGACACAGACAAAAGGTTTAGAACAAAAGAATGATAATTTAATGATTTTAACAGAGGTAGTGGAAACGATGAGCTGGAGGACTGGTGATGGGAGCTGGACAACGGAAGGGATGCACAGGAGGAGTGGACGAGATGAATGTGCAGGCAGGCTGAGGGAACCGGAGGGCAAGCTAAGCGTGCAGGCAGGGCTGGCAGGACGAACAAAGCTGGCAGACAGACGAGGAATGAACCTGGACACGAATGGAGACAACAGGAACAAGGATTAACATAAAAGAACAAGAAACACAAAGACTCAGAGTATAGTCAAGGATTTCTAGGGTCAAGTTCTACTGGTGAGAGAGAACAACGATCTGACGATGAATGACTGGAAAACCGGGGTAGATATACTGCAGGGCTGATGATCTAGATGGGACGCTGGTGTGCAGGAACTGATGACGGGATTAGCAGCAGGTGAGCAGGATGAGGAGTAATGAGGAGTGATAATTGAATAATAGAAAATAATAAAACAATTAACACAATCATGAGGGAAGACACAAGACAAAGGAAAAGACAAGACAGGAACAAAGGGAATGTGACAGCAAGACTTGAGATGGAAGGCAAATTTAAAATCCTACAAGCTACAATGTAAATGATTAGTGTTCAGTCCCCTGTGTGAGTGAGAGCATATGTTTGTACACAAAGATAAATGCCGGCTGGGCTGACAGCCCACAATATGTTTGTTTTGGATTGCTCATGGATTTCTCATGGATTATCTCCAGCATTGTAGCTTCAATTTGAACAAGAGACAAATAGTTAGCTACAAGAGATTTTAAATGATGTGTTGTGTTCCCAGAGTATGAAGCTTCTATTACTTATAAACACAATGCTTTTAGTATGTTTACGTCAACATGAAGAAGTTCTGGTTTGGGCCTCAGGCTGAAGTGTGTTTTAGAGGGACAGTTTAGCCTGTGAGCAAAACAATTATATTAGTGGAGACTTATGGTACTCTTTGTGCATTGGTAAGGTCATGATTGCTGGCTTTTCCATCCATCTTGAACAGCACCCTGAAATGAGAAATCTAATCATCAGCCATTTAGTATTAGTACTGCTGGCAATAGTTTCAGACAAGTGTTATCCAGCTGTTGTGAGTGGGCATCTGTAAACAGTTCAGTGAATGGTGTCATTTTAGTTTATCTTTCTTTTAAGTTCTATTGTCCTATATCAAGTACCGGAGTCTGGGAACTAATTCTGAAAATGATATTGTGGGAAGATTCACTTGGCATTCTGACATGGCTACAGTTCACTGCTCCTGCATCACTCAGAGTTCCCATCCTTGTCGAAAATGACTTGTGTTGAAATCCTTCCTAAGGTAAACTTTGAACATACACATTGAACAAAAAACACATGACACATGATACAGGATAAAAATTAAAAAAAACATGGTTGACATTGTGCTTAACTTTGATAAACAACATTTGCAAGTATTACCTCATTAAAGTAGGAAAACATTAAAGGAAAATGTTGCATGCAAAAAGGGTTGACATTTAAAAACAAATCTGAGCTCAGAGTATGTTTTCTCATGTATGTTGTTTTAAAAAACATTTTGTCTCATCAAAATGTGAGACTAGAATGACATTTTTTGAATTACCCATCTGTAGCGAACAAGACTCTTTTAATGGTCTCTGTTCTGTTTATGATGTGAGAGATTACAGCTGCAGAAGAAATGCAGATAGTACTCTCGCGATGTGCCACACCAGGGAAGAGCATTCATTTGTTTCCTTATTTTGTATATATACTTTTTTTTTTACATGGGCAAGACTGGTCTTTCTTGTTTTAATCATTTACCCTCATCTAGTAGGCTCTTCCTGGATTCCAGACCAATGTGGTGCACATTCCAACCTTCATTTGAAATGAAGACAGCTTTATGTTGATGTCTTCATTTCAAACAATTCAATGACCAATCACAAAATTGGCAAGCTATGACAAATCTCATTCTCAATTAGTTCATTTCACTGTGTACCCCTTTTTCAAAAAGCAAGCCAGCAATCTCTTTTTAGTTGTTATAATGCTACGTACCCTGGATGTTCACCACTCTGTGTGTTGTGCAAATGCAAATTCTTGCTTATCTGATACTGGTGTCCATTCATAAAAGCCACACTATAAAACTATTCATAATGTGTGTGAGGGAAGGATTTATATTTAAAACCTATTCAAGGTTTAATCACACCATAATCACCTGAAAAAATTAGGGTTTATATTTATGTGTAAATAAGCTCAATCTTGCAAATAATTACTAGTATGGGCAACAGGAACAACAGCAAAACTATATCGCAAAGCCAAAGGCCCTGATATAATCTAGCGGCAATGTGCTTTGTCTTCAAATTTAATATAATATATGATAATATATGCCATTTAGCAGATGCTTTTATCCAAAGCGACTTACAGTAGTGAATGCATACTTTTTTTTCAGTACGTATATGTGGTCCCAGTGGGGATTGAACCCACAACCTAAGCGTACCTAACCTAATTTGAGTGACAAAAGTAAAAAATGGGTTATGCAAGTGTTACACAAGTGCTTTTGTTCAATTGTTAAATGGGAGTCTTCAGACCTACAAGTGATATGTTGAGACAGCCCATGTTATATCACTCAATATATTTAATAGAAATAAAATGCGCAAACGGAATCATAGCAGTTTGTTTGAGGGAATCTGCCCATAATTTTCTCATTTAAAACTGTAATAATGCAATCCAATACACTGGCAGAAGAGGGCCAAAGTACAGTAGTGGAGGAGGACCATTGTGTGCTAGCAAGAGGGGAACTCCATAAAGGCCACCCTACATAATGAGTCACTGAGTGGGAAGCTGTTATGCATGTGCTGAGAAATGGTCCTAGTTTCTTTGAAATGACTACACCGTTCCCAGGTACACCCTTCAATGAAGAATTCCTACTCCAAATTATGTCTTTCATAGTGCTAAGCAGAGGGGGAGTGGACACCACTTTTTGCTTTTAGTGGGACTTTCCTTTGAGTTAGCTCACAACCATGTGATAAAAAGCCAGACATTCTAATGACAAACCCAGCAAATGTGGGCGTTAGAGTAAATGACAAACATCATCCAACGCTATTATTTCAGTGAATAGGTCTCACAAACTTGCATTAACCCCTTGTTGACGATTGCTGCAAATTAGCCTCAAACCCCTTAAGACCTTAATACAGCAAAAAATTAATTATTTTTTTTTTTTTTATTCAGGCAATAAGGGGTTAAGGGACTCATGCATGTCTTTCTCAGCTGTTGCTTTAATGGGATCTGACCATTTAAATGTGTTGGACTTGGGCTGCAGAGTGCACGAAGAATGATTAATGAGATATTTCTTGTGAGGAGTCTGGCAAATCATATGAATTCAGTGAAACACTGTTGGCAGTCTTGCGACTTAGCAACTCAGTGATAAAGTGAGTTGACAATATTTTTTGCTGGCACATGTTGTGTTTTTGCTATGTATGCTATGGTATGGTGCTGTCCTTGCCCAGGAAATTCAGGTAACCTGTGTCACTCTAGAGACATGTGAGTGCAAGGAAAGAGTAGGTACTATAGGTGTGTGAAACCTATAAACAGGAACACGTGACACTGAAAATGTTTGCACACACTTGCATGGCATGCTGCATGGTAAGCCTTAATGGTGACAGTGGCCTGGATCTAACTAACTTGTCCATGACTCACAGTTAAAGTCAAGTGTTAGTTTCCATGTTCACAAACAGCTCTGTGATTTCAATATCACTAAAAACTTGTCAAACTGCTTTTAAGAAGAAATAAAAAGCATTTGCATTAATTTAAGTGTCAAAGTAAAGAACATTTTTGATTGAATTCAGGCCAGTGTTGCCTTTGCAAAAACCTGTGCATGAAGTTCACACACATAGACCCTCCTTGTGATGAGTGGAATTCAGGAAGTCAACACTCTCAGAGTTGCGCAGCAAATGTGTTGCCGCAGCAAATATTGAGAGTTATTGTTTCTCTCTGCTGGCTCTCGAGAGTTGACTACAGTCAAGTTATATAAACATAATGTAGCTACTGTGGTTATATTTCTTAAAGATTTGCCAGAACCAGATTTCTTAAGGATTTGCACATCAAGATGTAGTTATAGATTCTGCACCACCATTCTGCATGCTTGTGTTTTTGTTTTCATTTGATTTATTTTTTGGTATTTGAGGATTACAACTGCTTCTTTGAAATGTAATGGTATAGCTTACATTGTCCTTCTGAAATGGAACACCTAGGAGAAGTTTCCAGTACACAGATTAAGCTTTGTCCTTGACTAATTTGCACTTTGAAGACTAATGTAAATGTGTACAACTAGGGGGCCCCCATCCGATACATTTAGTGAGTATTTAAAACAGTTTACAATGAACACTCTATCACCAGTTACACATATTAAATATATTTCCTATGACACACACCACATTTATAAATGTGAACTGCAATGTCTATTTCAGCTGTATTGAGGTTATACGTTTACATTTTTCATTACCACACTGAGTAGTTCATATTTGTGAGTCATTCTACAATTGCACTGGCAAATGCTGTTCCACAATAGGGAAAATTCATTTTAAATGATATATATAATTAAATATTTAACTAGGTGGGGGTACAAATTAAACCTTGCAGGAGGTAGGTGTAACTTCAGATTAATAGTTTCACCATTGCACTGGAGAACAATGGGTTATCTGGACAATGCCACTGATAACAACAAGCACCACAAATGCCAGCAAGAAGGGCAGTTATAGACAGGAGCAATCCAATGAATTACTTACATTTCATTTCTTTCTATTATAATTTCCATGTGTACAAAGAAAATGTGCTTGAGATAATATCATTACTTGAAATAATATGAATATCAGGTGGTGAGTCAATTAAAAAAATAAAGTTCTATACACTATTGAATATTGGAACTTCCCTGGAGTCACTGGCTGCATCACATTGATGGATGACATATTTCCATCAAGTGATTTTCAATAAATGTTCAAGGTGTGTGTACTCCCAATTAAACTGGGAGTACACACACCTTGAACATTTATTGAAATACACACATATATTGTTGCTGGGTGGAAAGGTGCAACTCATGATTCAAGGACTTTCCAAAATGCCTTTGTATGCTCAACTATTTTTTGCTAATCTAATTAGGCATTTGACAAACTATATAAATTCATTTTAGCCACAAAAGGTAACTCAGAAAGACTTTTTATGGCATGGTAAATGTCGTTTTCTGGAAAGTAACACCAATGACATTGTATTGTGGGTAGGGAATGCTGCACCACCTCCTCCGAGCCGGCACCCGCCTAAGCCGAAGCCTGTCAACGTAGCACACAGGACTGCTCATATATGCAGCGAGTTTGTTCAGATTTTATCCCTCACCCCCGTGGGGCGGACAGCCGGCCAGAGCTGAAACTGGCGGAATCGAACTGCGAACTGCGACCTGGTGGAATTGAACCCCGCTCACAGTGGGCAGCGTTGGACGTTCTACCGCTACACCACCCGGAAGGCCAGGATAAGCCATTTTTCACACACAGCATACTTTTCTTTTTTTCTTTTACAAAAATTTTGTAACCTTTTCCAATAAGAAGGCTGAGATCAATTATGTAACAAAAAAAAACATGTTTATTTAAGCAAATACATCGACATGTAAATATTTATCATTTAAAAATAATTTTCCCTATTGTGGAACAGCATTTGCCAGTGCAATTGTAGAATGACTCACAAATATGAACTACTCAGTGTGGTAATGAAAAATGCAAACGTATAACCTCAAATAGACATTGCAGTTCACATTCATAAATGTGGTGTGTGTCATAGGAAATATATATAATATGTGTAACTGGTGATAGAGTGTTCATTGTAAACTGTTTTAAATACTCACTAAATGTATCGGATGGGGGCTTTAGTTGTTTTAGGTTTTATATAAATTTGGCTTTAGCTCAGCTGTACTTGGAAAGACACAGGGCTGATAAGTCCCACTATTTATTTCGTTATGGACATAAACATCCTTACCCATAATGAATTTCCATAAACAGGGGTCTCCATTTCCACTCTTCTTTGTGCATTTCCTCCTCTTTTTCGAGAGCCAACCAGGATGTCAGCGTATGCGAACCTCTAGAATTATCAGTTCAATTAAGGGGGTAATTAACGTCAGGTGTTTCAATCAATGAGATGACCATCAGGAGTGAGTTTGATGGCCCTGCCCTATGTAAAAAACATAAACCTGAGTCTTCACTATCAAAGTCTGGTCTTCACCACAGAGGTCTGTGGAAGCGTGCCATGCCTCGATCAAAGGAGATTTCTGAGGAGATTTCTGAGGACCAAAATAGTTGTTGATGCTCATCAGGCTGGAAAAGGATACAAAACCATTGCGAAAGAGTTTGGGCTCCACCAATCCACTGTCAGGCAGATAGTGTACAAATGGAGAAAATTAAACACCAATGTTACTCTCCCCAGGAGTGGTCATCCAACTAAAATCACTCCAAGATCTGGGTGCACAATATTCAAGGAGGTCACAAAGAACCCCAGGGTAATCTGCAAGCCTCTCTTGCATTGGCTAATGTCAGTGTTCATGAGTCCACCATCAGGAAAACATTGAACAAGAATGGTGTGCATGGGATGATAACAAGGAGGAAGCCACTACTCTCCAAAAATAACAATGCTGCCCGGCTAAAATTAGCTATGGATTTCACCTGGATGCACCAGAAGACAATTAGAAGAATGTTCTGTGGATGGATGAATCGAAAATATAACTTATTCTCTTAAATGAGAAATTATATGTTTGGCGAAAACCAAACATTACATTCCAACATAAGAACCTCATCCCAACCGTGAAACACAGTGGTGGCAGTATCATGGTTTGGGGCTGCTTTGCTGCCTTGCGACCAGGACGGCTTGCCATCATTGATGGAACTATGAATTCTGGATTGTACCAGCAAATTCTACAGCAGAATGTCAGGGTATCCGTCCATGAACTGAAGCTCAACAGAAGGTGGGTCATGCAGCAAGACAACAACCCTAAACACACAAGTCTACCAATGAATGGTTGAAGCAATTTCATGTTTTGGAATGGCCGTGGTCAAAGTCCAGACCTTAATCCAATAGAAATGTTGTGGCAGGACCTGAAGTGAGGAGTTCATGCCAGGAAGCCCACCAACATAATTGAGTTGAAGCAGTTCTATAAGTAGGAATGGGACAAAATTCCTCCAAGCCGATGTATGGGACTGATCAACAGTTACCGGAAACGTTTAGTTGAAGTCATTGCTGCTCAAGGGGGTCAGACCAGTTACTGAAAGCAGAGGTTCACATACTTTTTCCGACAAAGATATTTAATGTTGGATCATTTTGTTCAATAAATAAATGAAAAAGTATCATGTTTTGGGTGTTATTTGTTTAACTGGGTTCTCTTTATTGTTACGTTCCACGTGTATGTGTGTTTTTGTCTTCTCTGTTTCCGTGTTGTTCTGCAGGAGTGCCATCCGCCATTCCATTCGCCTTCCCCACTGTCAATCATTTGTATGTCCTGGTCCCGCCTCCATCAATCACCTGCCCCTCCATAAAAACCCCGTGACTGCTTCCTGCAAGACCCCTGTCTGTTTGTTTCGGCTGTGTGACTGAGAGACTGAGAGCCAGTGAGAGTTTGAAAGTGTGAAAGTGTATGGTTGTATTCCCTGTTTGTTCCCACATAGGCCTTGGGATAGGCAAGAGGGAGGCCTCTATACATTTTCATTGTTAGGTCAATCCTGTGTATAGACACATTAGGAAAGGGGTGGTTGCCATCTGTGTACCTTTGTTTACGGGTAGCTAGTATAGATTAGATAGGTAGACTTTTATTTTGTGTAAAAGTTTAGATAGTCAGCCTATCTTAGTTTTTGTTTGTAGCTAGCCCTGTTCTGTTTTATTTAGTTCATTTCTTTGGCAACATCCGTGTCCCTTGGCCTTGTGTCTTTGTGTTTGTATTTGACCTTTGTATATATGTAAATAGCCTCACTACTGTCACTTGTATATGTATATAAACACCGACTGCACCTTCCCCTCTTGCCTTGGCTTTATTATTTACCCCCATTTTCGTTCATCACCCGATCCTATTTATATTCTTTTATGTTACGAACTCCCCAGTACCCCTAAACACATCGTAACATTATCAATTTGTAGAACTTAGATGAAGATCTGATCACATTTTACGTCAAATTTATGCAGAAACGCAGAAAATTCTAAAGGATTCACAAACTTTTTATCGCCACTGTATTTTCGTAGATCAACAATAAATAAAAGGAGACATACATTTAAGCTGAGCGTATTTGTTAATTGATGAATGCATTGATTAAATGGGGATATTAATTAAATCATTGAAACTGTATTCACTAACAGAATCCCCTTAACTGACAGATTGGGAATGAAGGGATTAATGACATTAGTGTCTCCAGTAACTGGCTAGAATACTTTTTTTTTCTATCTTACTAACGTTTTGTTCTATATATTGTAGCTGCAGTTTCATTCTTAGTTATTTCAACATTCTGTCACACCCTGAAAGCACTCTAACTCCATGGAGAAGTTTCATTCTTGATCAGCGTCTGATTCAGTGTTTGCCCCAGACTGAATGTCTCAAGGCTTGTATCAAGCAGTCATCCTGTCATCTTACAATCAATAATTACAGGCTTGCCTTACTGAATAATGATGTAATCCATGTTATTCATACCTAGAAAATGAATTTACACCAGAACTTGAATATCCTAGAAGTTCTTGTCCTATCAGAGCTCTGTGGGCAATTTATGACACAGTCTGTGACAATACATGTTGGGGAAAAAACCTTGGGACATCATGTTAGTTTCTACCACAGACTGACCACATGCGCTTCTTGTAAAAGACTCAAGTGATGCAGTTCCCATATCTGTAAGGAAGAGTGGGTCAAACAACACTTTTGGATTTCATGTAAGGGAGCAGGAAGCCCCTCCTTTGTCTTTATTCAGACAAATTCAACCCTGGGAGATGTAATAGGTGTAGTGGTGTTCATTCCTGTCGATTTCTCAACCAATCAAGAAAGTTGAAAAATTGCATTTTAAATTCCTCTAATGATTCTGCCGTTAAACTGATTTTAAATAGATGCAGTCTTGGCTCTTTACCATTTTCAAACATTTCCACCATGGAGGGTGTTCATAATTTCAATGCTTAGAACTCCAATGTGACTCTGAATATCAATCAATCCATCTAGCAAGTATAACCATCTTTCTATAGGAATGGTCACTGGTCCCATCACATTAGTTACCTGAGAACATATCTGATTGATGAACAAATCTTAATTTAAGAATAAACATGCTACACCCGTGTACACGGAGTGGTCTTAGAGTTCATTGTAAATGGCTGATTTACAAGATCAACTATTACGCTTAGGGGATATATATGTTTTTTTTTTTTGATATAGGATCCCCAGGACCAAGTCTCGGAAGCCCTGACATAAGACATCTTCCTTCCTATATATGTATTTGCTTATGGATTATTTTATGTATAATCATATTTATTACAATCATTTAGTCAGGCACTGTGCTCCAATGGTTGAAAATATATGTGGAGAAACTATTCACACCCTTGAAGTTTTTTTTCACAAAAAGAGCTTGAAATCATGACACTTTTAAATATCAATTAATATTTATTATCCATGCAACCTTCTCCACATTGTCAAAGGAAAGAAAATATATATAGTACAAAAATAATAAAAAATAAAAAACTTAATAGTCTAAATATTCACCCCCTTTGCTATGACAAACCTAAATGAGTTCAGGTAAAAAAAAAAAAATATCACAAAATTAGTTTAATTGCCATTCCCTACGTGCAATAGAAGTGCCTCTCATGATTTCAGAAAAATCTATGAAATACACCTATCTCTGTAAGGTCCCTCAGTCAAACAATGAATTTCAAGCAAATATGCAACCATAAAACCAAAGAGCTTTCAAGAATACAGCTCACAGATACATTTGTAGGAAGTTCAAAAAGTCACTTTGACCATAGTCAATTCAGTCATTAAGAAGGGAGTAGTTTCATGCACCCCCCAGACACTGCCTAGATCAGGCTGTCCCACAAAACAGCAGCAAAAACAAAACTAGTTAGGGAACCACTGTTAGGCCAACAGGGAATTTGAAAGAGCTACCGAGTTCAGTGGCTGAGACGGGGGAAAACTATCAACTGTATCCCTGTCACTCCACAAGTCCTGCCAGTGAGTTTGCACAGATGTAATGCTTTCATTTTGGCCAAAAAGTTCCAATTTTGTTTAATTTGATCAGGGAATCTCACTAACAGTGTTCCTTTAAAGCCTACAAATCTAAACAAATCCACCCTTTGGTGTCTTACAGCCTGAAATTAAAGCATGAAATAAGACTTTTTCCACCTTTATTTACACATTGTACCCTACAACTTCCAAGTGGAAAAAAAATATTTCTGAACATTATTTAAAAATAAAAAACAAGAATAACTTAGTACTTGTTAGTACTAAGCACCCTTTAGGTAGAAGCACCCTTTGCTTGAATTACAGTCATGAGTCTGTATTTGCAATGTTTTCCCATTCTTCCTTATAAAACTGTTCAGGCTCAGTCAGATTAGTGAGCACTGTTGGTGGACTCTTAAGTCATTCCACATGTTTTCAATAGGATTTAGGTCAGGGCTCTGACTAGACCACTCATAGACATTCATAGACTAGATCACTCATAGAGTGGGTTCATAATTGGCTGCAAGGGCGAATACAAAGAGTAACAGTAGGTGGGGCCGTATCTGACCTCGGTGCTATGGGCAGTGGTGTCCCGCAGGGATCGGTGCTGGGACCTCTGCTCTTCCTTATTTACATAAATGATCTTGACATGGACGTTAGTAGCAAAATAGTTAAATTTGCAGATGATACTAAACTTGGGGGTTTGGCAAACAGTTTGGAATCGACTAAAGTAATCCAAGATGACAAGAGAAAATCCCCAAATGGGCAGATACATGGCAGATGACATTCAATATTGCTAAATGTAAAGTTATGCATGTGGGAAATAAAAACATTAGACAGGAGTATTTTATGGGAGGAGAAAAGTTAGTAGGTGTTCAATTTGAAAAGGACTTAGGAATTGTAATTGATCAAAGCCTATCTGCATCAAAGCAGTGTGCTACAGCAGTGAAAAAAGCCAACAGGATGCTGGGATACATCAAAAAGTATTTAGTATAAATCAAAGGAGATTATATTAATGTTATATAATGCCTTTGTCAGACCCCACTTAGAATATCTTGTGCAGTTCTGGGCACCGCACTACAAGAAAGATATAGAAGCTCTTGAAAAAGTCCAAAGAAGGGCAACTAAACTGATACCTGGTATGAAAGGTAAAAGTTATGATGATAGACTTAAGGCACTCAATCTATTTAAACTTAGCAAACGGAGACTTAGGGAGGATTTGATTGAGGTTTTTAAATTCCTAAAAGGGATTAACAAAGTAAAATACCAAAGATTTTTTAAGATAAGTGGGGTCAGCAGAACAAGAGGCCACAGGTGGAAATTAGTTAAAGGCAAATTCCGCACAGATATTAGGAAGTTTTTCTTTACACAGAGAGTTGTCAATGCCTGGAACAGCTTGCCAGGTTGGGTAGTAGAGGCAGAAACGCTTGGGCTATTCAAGTCCAGGCTAGATGTAGTACTAGATACTCTTTATATTAGGACATGATGAGCCTAGATGGGCCGAACAGCCCGTTCTCATCATTATGTATTCTTATGTTCTTATGTTCTTATTCGCCTTTGTGTTTTTTCACCACTCCATTGTTGCTTTAGCTGTGTCCTTTGGGACGTTGTCATGCTAAAAGGTGAACCTTCCCAAATTCAACTTTCTTGCAGATGGCATCAGGTTTTCCTCAAGGTTTTCCATTTTCCCTTCTATCCTGACAAGTGCGCCAATCCCTGCTGATGTTAAACACCCCATAACAGAATGCTGCCACCATCATGCTTTACAGTAGGGTTGGTGTTCTTTGGGTGATGTGCTGTATTGAGTTTTTGTCAAACGTAACGTCTGACCACAACACTTTTTGCCACTTGACTTCAGACTCAGAGTGCTTTTTTGCATACCTCAAACAAGACTGAATGTGGAAATTTTTGAGTAGTGGCTTCCTTCTTGCCACCCTACCATACACACCAGGATTGTGGAGAGCTTTCTGTATTGTTGACACATGCACACATTGACCACTATTTGCCATAAAGTCCTGTAGCTCCTTCATAGTTGCCATTGGAAACCATTCTTTTGAAAGCTCTTGTTGCTCACAATTGAGGAGGAAAACCAGGATTTTTGTCTCTCTCCATCCCCCCCACTCTCTCTCTCAATTAGTAATGATGATGATCTACAAGACAATCAAAACGTCTATAATTTATATCAACTCAATCACCATATACAGGTGGCTTACAAGACCCCATGACTGCACTCCTTTTCCATTTCAACTGAAAGTCATGGTTCCCCTATTCAAGGAATTTCAACTATTTAAAATAAAAGCACAAGCAGGGACTTTTACAAAATAATCCCCAGGATGGACAGGCAGGCACACATCAGGCCAAGGCACTACAGCTGGGGTCATCCAAGTCATCCAAGTTTTGTGGATTTATTATTTTTATTATTTTAAAATTTTATTTCTAGTTTTTTATTTTTTATTAATGTTCAGAAATGTTTCGAATTTGTTTCACTTGGAAGTTGTAGGGTAGAAGGTGGAAGTAAAGGTGGAAAAAGTCTGATTAAATATGTTTTAATTTCAGGCCGTAAGGCAACAAAAGGGGAAATGTTTGAGACGGTGTGTGACTTTGAAGGGGCACTATAAATGCTTTGTTACTAACTAAATACAGGATTTGAGATAATGGCTTCCTTCTTGCCACTGACATATAGGCCAGCTGTTGCTTTGACAGAGCATGAGTATTCACCCAGTGGTTGGAGGAGTATGACACTGACATTGTCCATATGCCATAGCCTTATTAGTCAGAAAATCGGAACCCGATCAAGAATGGGATATGCTAGAACAATTGTAACAAGTTTTACGGAACACTGAAATGCTTGCCAAAAGTCACAACTAGAGAGATATGTGATATGTGTGACAATTAGATATGATATGTGTCACAATTATTACATTTTACATTTTACATTTTAAGCATTTAGCAGACGCTCTTATCCAGAGCGACTTACAAGATGTGCATTAATACATGGTAGGAACAATCATAGTTATTATTCAAACAATTATTCCAATCCTATGTGGCAGGCTGGCGGTTGGCTGTGGGGTGGTCTCGCAGCTCCAGTCAGGCTGCCTGTAAATACAGGCAGCAAACGGGACAACTTAACCTGCACAGCTAATTTTGCCTAACGGGAGCTGGCCGAGGGCTGAAACAAGGGACAGCGGCTCCTCATTTATTAAGTCCCAGCTGCAGCCACTCATCGTGAATAGACGTCTGCTTAAAAAATGTAGATTGTGACACTTGAGACAGGGATCCCGATGGCTGCATTGGTCTCGGCTCCCCTCTGCTAACTCAGGGGAGTGATTGCAATGATTGGAAAGTACCTGTGCAGTTACCATCAGGTGATATTATTTTATTGTCAAAGCATATACATTGGACAACTGACTTCAGGCAATTATTTATATTGACAAGAGTGGCAAGACTTGCGAACCAATGGTTGCCTGTTCCATCCCTAGGTGGGGTACTGCTTTAAAAGCTGTGAGCAAGGTTAACCTTAATTGTTTCAGTTCTTTGCCAGTTGTATATATTGGTAACACAAAATGTAAAATGTGATGTCTGTACATTGCCCAGAATAATGCCATCTGCTAAGCACACACCAGCACATACACACACAATATCACATTTGACCAACGCATCATGACGCATGGGCGGCACGGTGGTGCAGTGGATAGCACTGTCGCCTCACAGCAAGAAGGTCTCGGGTTCGAATCCAGGCCGGGGGCCTTTCTGTGCGGAGTTTGCATGTTCTCCCCGTGTCCGCGTGGGTTTCCTCCGGGTACTCCGGTTTCCTCCCACAGTCCAAAGACATGCACGTTAGGCTAATTGGAGAGTCTAAATTGCCCGTAGGTATGAGTGTGTGAGTGAATGGTGTGTGTGCCCTGTGATGGATTGGCGACCTGTCCAGGGTGTATTCCTGCCTCTCGCCCGGAACGCATGCTGGGATAGGCTCCAGCCCCCGCGACCCTGACCAGGAATAAGCGGCTTAGATAATGGATGGATGGATGGATGGATCATGACGCATGTGATGACATTTAAGGTTAAGAATTGAGTGTCTGAAATGAATGACATACAGTAATGAAGGACTTCATTCAACGTGATATAAAATATATAAAATATCAAGGATAAACATTTGTGCTTATGAGGAAAATAAAATACTATTTCTAAAACTGACAGACTAATTTGTTAGTTCAAGAGCAGGCTGCTTAGCCAATTTGCCTGGCAGTCTGCCTATCTGCTTTTGACAGTAGTTTTAGAATTCTATTCTTTACTATATTGTCACTTTAGTTGGATTGTAGAGCCGGGGGTTTCCAGGTTAGGTTTTTAAAAAATGATTATTTTTCTTTTTTACAAAAACAGAAAAAGAAATTAAATACAAACATAATTCAAACCCATCTGTGTGTCCTCTCATCTTGCAGCCAGGGAGTAGAGCATTTAGTGTCACTTCTGCATGACAATTTACTCTCTCCATTAGTAACAATGATCTACAAGACAATCAAAACATCTATAATTTATATTAACTCAATCACCATATACAGTTGGCTCACATTTCATCTGAACAAGTAAGGACTGCACTCCTTTTCCCTAGGTTCCCCAATTCAAGGAATTTCATCAATTTAAAATAAAAGCACAAGCAGGGACTTTTACAAAGTAATCCCCAGGATGGACAAGTAGACACACATGAGGCCAAGGCACAAATTGTTATATTGCACTACAGCTGGGGTCATTTACAATATTTGTCTAAAAGAGCCCTGGCCCCTATAACTGTAGAGAATCATTTTTTCTCTCTTTTTTTAGAGAGGCCTGTACTCTGAGGCAATCACTTTATATCTTCCCTATATGGTGGCTCAAACCCTGACAGGAGCCAAAATGCTGGTGGTTACTGACATACCATTCGCCAACTACTGTGGTAAGTGGCTTTCCTATTGGGGCCCCGTCTGTAATGGCTCTTCCAGGGATTCACTTTCCAGGACAAAAGGAGTCACATTTCCATTTAATCTTGAACCTGGGATCTGAAGAGCAGGAGCAGGTGGAATCTCCTTCCAGTTACACAAATCAGATAAATGAACAAGATAGTCCTTTGCTTCGGTTGTTTTTCAGACTTGAACTTTTTCAATCTTTCACAGCTTGAAATTCTGCTCCTGAACAAGTATTTGTCAGTCAGCCTGGCTGTCTTGAGATTCCACAAGGGCACATTCGCTCTGTGTGTAACAGACTCAGGGACGGCTCAAGGCACATGCCATACAGGCAGCTGCCTGGGGCGCCATGTCGGCTAGGGGCGCCAGGTCGCCCTCACAAAAAAAGCGCCAGGTCACTGGTGGCTGGTGGGCACCCTCTCCTTTCCTCCCAATGAACAAATAAACAATAAGAAATACACTTTGCACCCCTGTTCTGTTCCTCACACAATGTTTCATCTGGCCTGCACTTTGACAGAGATGCTGTTACTGAGGTGGGGGATATGATGCCTGGCTGCTTGCTGAAAGTGGGGGTTATGTGCGCGCATCACAGGCAACCCAAGAGACGTGCTGTCGCCTGTCGGGTCAAGCGCAGGTGACGGGGTCAGAGAGGCACTCACTACTGATGCACTCAGGCAGAGAGCCAACATCAGCGCGATGCAAGATAGATATCAAATCGATGACAGATTTTATATTTGCACAATGACTTTGAAAAGGCACAAGCCTTCAGGTGCGCAGGGGAGAAAACGGAGGAAGGAGGAGAAGGAAAAGAGAGCCCAATTAAGAGGTAGGCTATGTCATCAAAATGCAGTTTTGTTGTGTTTCTGTGTTATTGTAGGAGGCTAGGGAGCTAACTAGCTAAGCAATAAATAATCGAATGCTAGCTAGATAAGCTAGATAATGTCTGTAATGGCTCTTCCAGGGATTCTAAGAGCTACTGCTAGACTCATACAGATTGAAGGATGAATGCATGCTGATGCTGAGTTACCCTCACGTTTTGGCTTCAAGCTTATTAGTACCCACCTGTAGTTACTACCAACACTAGGCTACTACACCTGAAATTTGAGTTGCAAAACCCTCATGCTTGCCTTGAGTCTCAAGCTTTATTATTAGGCTACCAAAATTAGTAGTAGGCTACAGCATTATATCAGTGATAATAATGTGGCTAGCTATCCATAAAAAATCAATTTAAGTTGTTTGTCCTACAGCTGCTTTTGCTTGTAATAGGCTAATAACTGTACCTGTCTGTACAGATACACTCAGCAAATTTTTGCAAAAGCCCCCAGCTCCTGGAGAAGGGACATCTGATGATCTCCCATCTACACCACTTTCTGAAGCATGTAAGTAACTTGAGCCAATTATTTGTGGTATCCATGTAATTGATAAAAGGTTGTTGTTGTTGTTATTGTTGTTTACAGTTGCACCTTGTTATTAAATGTAGGTCTTAGTCAAATTAAATAGTGTATTTGTTCAGTGTTTATATGCAGTAAAATGGCACAAAGGACTTAATGCAGTGATGTAACAGTATGAATGTACTATATGTTTACAGCTGCAGCTCCTCATTTTTGTCTTGAATCCATGGTGATGTCTGATTGATATTTGTTGGGGGCACCCAAAATGTGTAGAGCCGGCCCTGAACAGACTCAGTATTTAAATAATGCGTCGCAGATAGTGAAACATTGAGTTTGTACAAGTACATTTCCATTTTTTTTTTCACTGTGGGAACATTAAGGGAAATTGAACGCACCGGATAATGATTAAACGGGCGGAAATGTGGGCTATATAAACCATGTTTTTCTCATTAGAGGAGCTCGGAGAGAGGGTGAGGACACGCAGGCTGGTGAGACCCTTCCAATTGTATTGATTGTGTAATTGCAGGTGTGTATTTGCGTATGAGTAAGAGTAAGAGTTTGCCTTCAAGTCATATTGATTACCAGGGGAGCATACAGTACTGAACACCAAAAGACAGCATGGGAAATATAGTTCCCATGTTACACAAAGTTATCTTCACACAAATGAGGGGTAATACAGTGCTTTGGCAGACACTGTAGGCCACATTGGAACTTTGGTGAACTCCTTGCTTTAGTATTTATGAGGAATGTGACTTTCATTTATTTGTTAAAAAATTAAAAGCTGTTTATACTTTATTTTATATTATAAATCTGTCAGGATCACAGGAATATCAAGACTATCAGACATTAAATAGGCAGGGCCAGGAAACAGTAGGACTATCAATATAGCTAGCAATGCAAGCAAGCGAGTTAGCTAGCCAGCTATGAAGAAGTAACCATTGATTGAGCTGTTGTGTTTTTACATTTTTATTCAAAATGTCTCAAAAACGAATTAGCAAAAAAAAACACTACCAATGGCAGCGGAGCTTTGTGACTGTCTACATTAATACCTGATTTAAAACAAAGCTGCTGCGCAGCACAAGCTGCTGTGTCAATTACATTAAAAAAAACATTGTAGCTATTGTAGCTAGAAGTGGTAGCTAGCTCACCATGAAGTGACTGTTACTATGCATACCTCCATATTTGTTCATGTATCGCTATTTGCCTTCACAACCTAGTTAGGTTTCAGGGTGAGCTGCAGCTCTGTGGCAGCCAGCACTAACATGCTGTTAGTATGTTAACTTGTTTTCATGTTCTGGCCGTGTCCTTCTACTCGTCACTACAATTTAAATATGTATTTAATAAACTTGAAACAATAAATACTTTACAAATGACATGTCAGGGAACTGAATTCTGCATTAAAGTTATACAAAACAATACCATTCAATCCCTGTTGTGTTATTATAACGTTATATTTTTTAGTTTCAGATTTCAGTACCCCCAAGTCAAAACATCTTCCCGCGCCTCTGTCTTCACATCTCCTCTACCATGGATTTTGGATTTACATAAGAGAAGGGTGAAGGACTGTCAGGTAAAACCTGGTCCCAGAATTGTGCTAGACCCAGCGCCTTTCTCTTGTACCAACATCCCCTGATGACCACAGGTGACTGCATGTTACAAGTGAATATACGCACACAAAACTGGCCAGAATCTTCAATATGAAGACTGAATATGAAGCTGTTTGCAGTTTCCAGTGGCTTGATGCGATTGTCATTTTGATTTTATGTTTGTGTTCTTCTTTAAGTTGGCAACATGTCTAAGGCCCAAAACCTGGAGGGCCAGGGACTGTGCTTTGGCTACTCTTTTGCCCCAAGACCTGTCCAGCTAGGCTAGACTGTGGTGAGCCAATATAATTAGTTCTGTTAGCTATATCACACACATAATAAGGTAGTGGACCGGAACTAGTAGTACGATACTTACCCAGACAACGTGTACATGTGTGCTGCTACTGGTGAGTTAATAAAGTCTATAAAAAGATATGCCAACGTTTCCCACTCCCGACGCTTTAGATTCTGCACAGCCGGCCTCATGTTGCAAGTAAACTCACTTATTTATGTAAGGACACTGAGGTAATCTTTAATTTGTTCACTTTTAAAGATCCAGCTCATGTAAACAGCTATGACAGAGTGATGAGAAAATTGGACAAACATTTTGTGCTGAAATACACTAAAAACCAACAAAAAGTTGGTCAAATCTGGTTTTAACACCCAAGCAGTGCACGTGCCTGGAAAACAATTGGTGCTGGCGGACACCTTATCCAGAAACCCACTCCAGAACAGTGGCAGTTCAGAGAAACACCAATTTGACACCATCAGAGAGGCCACGTGTGCTGACACAGACATGCAAACGGTAATCTGTTACAACCACAAGGGATGGCCCAAACATGTGCCTTATCAGCTGAAGAGCTGCTCTGTCAGCTGAAGATGGATTGCTCCTGTACAGAGATGGGATTACAATTCCGGCCTCACTGTGGGAAGAGGTTCTAGAATAGATCCACAGAGGGCATCAAGGGCTGACAAAGAGCCACGAGCGTGCCAAAAATGTCTGTCTAGTGGCCAGACATTGGGGCAGACATAAACAGGAAGGTCGCTACCTGTACCTTTTGTAGTATCCATAAAGCGACACAGCGAAAGGAGCCCCTCATAACGATGCCTCTGCCACCTGTTGCATGGCAGAAGACAGCAGCAGAACTGTGCGAGCTACATGGAAAGTCCTACCTAGTTGTGGTGGACTACTACTCTAGAGACATTGACATAGCCCACCTGCAGCCAAAACAAGTAAACAGCTCAAAAGCATGTTCGTCCACTGGGGCATTCCTAATGAACTTGTAACAGACAACAGAACACAATTTGTGTTCGCAGAATTCAAACAGTTTGCCCGCAACTATGACTTCAGCCGTTCAACCTCCGTTAGCCCACTACTCGTAGGCTAACGGAGCTACAGAGAGGGCTGTTCAGACAGTGAAAAGACCTGCCCAGAGTTGGAAAGCGCCTGCAGTCGTGGTCAGCAAGTCCCCTGCACCATGATCCTACACAGTCCAGACAGAAGATGGCACGGTTTTCTGTCGCAACCGCAGACACCTGCAACTGTTCCCAGAGAGTCAGGATAAAGATGACAGTGATAATTCCCAACGTGACAACAATGAGACAACTACACCTACGGGCCAGGAACAGTAGGCCTTACCAGTGGCTCTCCCAGCTACTCCCCCAGGTGAAACTGTCAACACTTTGCCACTCACCAGAACCACTTCCAAGGGAAGAGTAGTGAAACCTCCCATCTGCTACAGAGACACCTAAAACTCACTCCATCTTGTAGCGTAGACACAGCAACTGGAAGAGACACAATAATCCCCATGTTGCTGTGGGACTGGTGACAGTCCTAGCATAGTGTTGAAAAGAAAAAGAAGAAAAAAAGAGAAAAAATAAAATATATATATGGACACTACACGATTGTTCCTTTGTTTTGTTTTAGAAATAATGATTTGGTATCGTTCTGTGGGGGAAGAAAGAGAAGGAAATAAAAGTCCGAAATTTTCACTGTTATGGAATTGCTATAACTATTTTGAGTTTTATAATTTTGGTTATTATTTACTGTAAAAGGGGCATGGTTCACATTAGTAAAGGAATGTAATTGTTACGATTTTTTAAAAGGGGGAGATGTGGTTAGTTACGTCACACACATAGCAAGGTAGAGGACTGGAACTAATAGTATGATACTTACCCAGACAACATGTGACAATATGTGCTGCTATTGGTGATAAGTCTATAAAACGCTACTTCGTCGTATGATTCCCATGACATAGACCTGCCAGGATCTAAAACCCCAGCCAACGTGGGTCAATGTTTCTTTAGCCCCTTTCCCACATGCACCTTAACCCGTAAATGTTCCGGTAATTTTCCGTGTTGGCGTCATGTGGGAACAGGAGCCAGAGTCACTTTTCCATGTAAAATGCTCTGGCAATTTTCCTGCTCAGGACCCAGTAAGATTTACAGAAATCTTCCGTCACGGCTCTAGTGGGAACAAAAGCAGCAACATTCCCGGCTAAAGCATGCAAACGGTTACGACGTTCTTATGTAAGACGGTTTTACGTTGCCAAATAATGGTGGGTTCATAATATAATATATATAACAATATAATATAATATAATAAGTGATGTTAATGCACTAGCTAGCTAGTTAAATGATCAAACCAAACATTTAAACTATTATTTTAACAATTTAAATTGTGAGTTAGCGAACTAGCATTTCACATCCAGCTAGTTACTGACGCTAGTTTATGGAGGCTATTTTCCAAACATTTCACATACATCTATCTGATAGCAGTTACCTGCAATATAAAAATCTAATTACATTATGCAAATGTATAGCTATGTGGCATAGGGACATTGTATTAACTAATCACATTGCCAAATAATTGCCAAATAGTGAACATTAGCTAGCTAGCCGATTAGTAGATCTGGGAAGTATTGAGCATTGCCAGTAGTTTTGTCTTCTGTGTGCATAGTTAGGAAATATGTAACCTTTGTCAATTGACTCTTGAAAGGTCATAAATATATGGCCAGGGTGGTTCACTGTCCTCAGCATCAAAATCCATTGTAACTCCTAACGGTAGTTAACGGTAGTTAACAGTGTCTTTGTTTTAGCTACTGAACATGTCTGGAACTGTCTATCCGCGGAGACTATTAAATTAACCGACAGCTCTGTGGCACCGTCAGAGATGCCGTGGTCTATGGCGAACAAGGTATAATGAGACAGAAGGCCCAGATCATTAGCAAACTGAAAAGTCTCCGTAAAAACATTCTTCAAATAAATACATCCTGCATTGGCTGATCTATCCAAAAAGATAATGTCTTGTGGAAACAGACTCTGCATGGAATGTTTCCGTATAGGAGACTTATATGGGAACGATGAAAAACACTACCATACCCGGATAATTGAACCCGGCTTTTGAGACTTTTGAGACTTCACTATCATGATCAGGCACAGGGAGTCTGGTCCACTGCCAGCCATGGTGATGACCCAAATCACAACTCCAAGTGCTTGGTTTCAGCCCCCTCAGCCTGATTACACCAAGAGATACTGTATCTTTAAATGGAAGCCTTTGCTAGTCCTCTGTTAAACATTAAAAAGATAGTGGGAGTCATTGGGGATGGGCCTATGCTTTTATTCAATTAGCCACAGCATTTAGAGTGGAATATGAAAAATCTGGCTATTCATATCTGAGTATAATGTGAACAAATTATATCAGAGAGAGGAATAACTTGACGTGACTAGCCACTTAGGGTCGGCATAATTACATCACTGAGGCATCGGAGTAGGATGTAAAAGCGCAGGAGCTATCAACTTCTTATCTGGCTAATCGATACCTAGTTTTTATATGAAAAATATTATCATATGGAGCATGTTAAGTTTTTCATAATGCAAGCACAGAAGTAGAGTTTTTAGGAAAAGTAGTTACTCCTCCGACCAGAAAGGGTGTGTGTACAAAAAATGTCCCCAGTGGCTCTTTATAATATTTCTGGTTCTGTAGCACTCATGTTTACTATTACTCTGTACAGTACCTTTTTGAAGCTTTGAATGTCATTTTTTTTAACCAGGCGCCAAAATTGCAACTATTTTTGATCTGTTTCTTCAACCTAAAAACATCAGGTAAAAAGTATGTTATTCTCTGTCTTCTTTGACACCAAGTGTGACAAATGGCTCATTGTGCCTCTGACCTACGATTAATCTTTATCGACCGTTATTTTGTATTCAAGAGTGCTCACAACTGTATGAGAGGCATAGCAAATCACAGTGATTTGCTTTCTGAAGAAATGTATTTGTGTAATGATTGTTTGTTATTAGCACATTAGCATTGTGAGCATCGCTGTTTAAATTGCTGCCTCAAACATAAAAACAACCATTTGTGTGACAGGACTGGACATTCCCCCAAAAACCCTCTATGAAACGTTGGTCACAGCCCTGAGGACAAACCACATTAACCACGCAGAAAGCAACTTCAAAGGGGAATCACTAAATATGCCAGCGAGAGAGAGAGAGACAATAACAAAATAAAATCACATGACGGTAATGGCACAAGTACTTCCCAATCATTGCAAAATCTGTGTAAGAATGGCTCAATAACACTTTGCATTAATTATTAGTTATTAATAAATTAAAGCTAGGAATAGTCACTGTAGATAAACTTAATGCTGTGTAAGGGTGTATGGCTACAAAGATATCACCAATGTCAAGAGACAGAAAATATGATATACATGTCAAATGCAAGCTGTAAGGTAAACTACCAATATTTTTTTCACTTAAATGCACTTAAAAAAAAATATAATTGTACATTGATTGTTCATTCCAGACAATCCCGTGTGCATTTTAATATGAAACAGATATCAGTCAGGCAGTTATATCTCTATGAAACAAAATTCTGCAAATGCACAATTGTTCATAGTTGAACTAATGACCTTAGATGACATTGAACTCTGCCTATTCCATTTTATGGCAACATAGCCATGTTTCTAAATTTGTCCCGGAATGAAAGTAGGGTGGCAATGCAGTATGATGGTGAGGGAACTGGCCTTGTACTGAGCTGTGCTTGTAACACAGGGGTTGCAGGTTTAATTCCCAGTTGTACTTCCCAGTTGTTCCCTGCAGTTGTACCTTTGAACAAAGTACTTAATTGTATAGTTGTTCAGCATGTAAAACTGTGTACGTTGCTCTGGATAAAAGTATGTGCTAAATTCCTAAATGTGACAATGAGTGAGGATGATCAGACAGCCGTTCATTTGGTGGATGTGATAGTAACTCTGTGGAGTAAATCCTTATCATTAGAAATGTTACCGTTTCACTAAGCATATAAACATACAAAACCTCTATCACTGAGACTCTCAACATTGCTTACTTTGCGAAATTAAGATGAACATTACATCATCTATATTCATTGCTGATAAATGCATAAACATAATAATAACATTAAAACATGTTTTGTAGTAACAGGACATTGGTTAATACATGGCAAAATTATGATTATTTCAATGTAAGTGTCTATTTGTATCAGTATATATAGTAATTAATGTCTGTATGGTGAAAATTGCTTTATACATTATTTTTGGAAATGTGTTGTCAACTGTTGACATACCACAGGACTGTGGGTAACTCCCCGAAAGTTATCACTCACAAACAGAGCAGAGAGAAGAGTTTGGTACTTCCCTAACTTTGACCCACAGTGACATAGCACTAGTCTTGACTCACAGAAGCATTGACAGGGACGACCCAAACATTTAGACAGTTGTTTTGAAAACTCCAATTTTTTTAGTGTTAAGCACCAATCATAAATTAAAAAATGGCCTCTTAAACAATATCTTGTTGGTGCTTACTGTAGGACCCATAGACACAATGGTTGTGTTGCTGCTAAGCTGTTTGCATTGGCAACAACATATAACAAAGAGAGGAGGACCTGTCACCCGGAGGGGGAGTGGTGAAGAATTGGCAGTTGTAGTTGTATTTGCACGCACGCAACAGGTTGTTGGGGGAGGGGGTGGGTGAAGGAGCTAGACTCTGCTGACAGCACTCCCTGCTCCCCCCAGTGGCTATGTACAGTATGTTCCCACTATAGACACAGACAGGCAGAGGAACAGGAAGTGTTTACAATCTGAGGCTATTTGTCATTGCATGCATGCTTTTTGCTGTTATACGCAATAAAAGTTTAAGCTCTACAGTCCAATGGCACTGATAATTTCATTCAGACCTCTCATTACCTTTAAAATAATTGGTGAACAACCGCACTGACCAGCAATGCTGTAACATCATCAGCCCCTGCTCATACAGTAGGCACTCTTGTTGGACTCTTGTATTCAATATAGGGTACAAAGAACAAACTCTCAACTCGAAACATATTTTCTAGAACTAGGTCATTAGGTGTTATTCTCCTATGATGTAGCTATTAACAGATTAAATAAAAACACAAACAATAGATATGGAAGTAGCCTTATGAAGTAATTAAGATTCAGTGACTATAAAGACCTGAAAATCTGATCCTTTGATAGGGAGGTAAGAATACAAATCAAATATAAATAAGGAGATGTGACCGTTTTCTTTTGTGCTAAAATGTTTGTCTTTTTCCTAGAGCATACATTTTGATGATTGTGGAGGGCGTCGGTCTCGCCCATGTGGGAGTGGCATGGTTGCCTGGGTTTTACATGTGGCCTTTGGAGCAGGGAGACTTTCCGGGGGCAGGTTTGGCACTCTCACAGGGTGTGAGAGTGAACTGTCTCCCGGAAGGTTGCTCCAAAGGCCATAGTTGATTTAATTATTATTTAATTGGTGTCAATTAGTTAATTGATATGGAAGTCAATTGGCTGATTGGGTGTCTGTGTGAGAATGTGAGTGGGTGTGGTCTGTAAATTGTTGAGTGATTGATAGATGGGTGATTGCCTCACGAGTCCCACCTGAGGCAGGCAGAAAGTGAGCCTATTTAAGAGCAGGTGGGGCAAGTGGGGGATCAACCAGTCTTGTCGTGTTATATGTGTGTATGGAATTGATTGTCGTGTGTGCATATTGTAGACAGTTAGTCTTTGTCTCGTCCTTGTTGGAGTGAGTGTGTGCGTGCACGCGTATGGTATCGTGTTGTATTGTGGATTATTGTTGGATGTTTGATGTTGGATATTGTGGATGGTTGTGGTTTGTTGGATGTGACTCTGTCCGGCATGGTGGCGCGTGTCTGTAATCCAAGCTTCTGGGAGGCGGAGTATGTTGAGTTCTGTGTGCGTTTGTCGAAAGTGACTTAGTAGAGTGCTTCCTGTGTGTGTGGGGAAGAGGGAGAGGGGGCGCATTAAGAGTGTACGCCTCTCACCCTCGGGGTGATTGGAGAACTCAGAATGCATGGGTTTGGGAAGCACTTGAATGGTCACTGGATATGTGTGTGCCCCATGTCTGGGCGGAGAGACAGAAAAAATTAAATAAAAAATCTGGTCCGTAGACCGACAAACTCCACTCCGTCTCCAGACTGCTCTGTTCCCATCACGTGGGATTGTCACGTGGCGTGTGACAATGATGGACCACATTTTGATCATCAAAATGCCACAATTATAGCATAGAACAATTCAATCATATTATGCGTCAACCCTTTTGCGATTATACAGTAAAATAATGGGTGGAAAACCATTTTTAAAAAATCTAACCAATTATATATCATTCTTTGCTCGATCAAATTAAAACAAATGCACAAAATACAAAAAGATATTTTCAATATTGACTTTGGTCATTCATATCTTTTCAGAACTGCAAAATGGTACTATGCCAAAAGAAACAAACACTTATCTTTGCAAATAATACAGACAACAGTACCATGTGGTATTTTATGAAAAATAGGATGCCTTAAGCATGAGATCCTTCCTGTATCACCTTTGGAGTTTGGACTTATTTGCTGTTTAGACCCAGAGATGCTGTGCAAATAAAGGGCAATGATAGCAGGACAATATCAAAAGCCTCAAGCCTAAAAAATAGCCATGTCACCCACTCCAGGACAACAACCTCATAAAACTCCTTCACTGGCAGGTTAAACACAATAGGCCTCCATCACATCATTTATTGATTCTTTATTGCACTTGCCTTTTTTTCGTACTGCACTCACTGGATCAAGAGATAATTTTTTTAGATTATGGGAGGAGACATGGTGCAGTGGGTAAGAGGCAATGAGGAAGACAATAAACAAAGGGTCAGTTATAGCTGCAGTCCTTCTGGAAGGAACCATATTAATGATGTGTTTTTTGTCCACAGACCGTAGCTGTGGAACATTTGGAAAATGTGCAGTTAAAAAATCGCAAAATGTATTGTAATTGTACCGCAAATAAAAGCTTGATTTTAAAAAATATCATCTGGCGTGGTCCAGTGGTTACAACGTCCGACGCTGGCCACGGGACCGGGTTCAATTCCCCGTCTCGCCAAGTGTCGGCTCTGGCCGGGAGTGCCACCAGGGGGCGGCGATTGGCTGTCCGCCCCAGGGAGGGGGGAGGGGAGCCGACGTGACGTTCGCTGCGCAGAGTGGCCCTGTAGTACCGGGTTACGGTAGACGGCCTGCGGGTGCCGTCTCGTAAGAGGCGTCACTTCGCTTCGTCACTACCGGTCGCAGGACTACGGCAGCGAACTCACATTACTAGGGGGATTGACGTAAAAATAGCGGGTCTAATTGGCTACCAAATTGGGAGAAAAATTGGATAAAATCAGAAACAAAAAAAAAAAAAAAAAAAAACTATCATCTATCATTTATGTCAATGTTAGATTATAAATCCCAAATGTTATCTACTGAGAATGTATTTCAGGGTGATTCCCTAACTTTGTAACTCTGGTAGATGCTTTAAACAAGAGCTTTTTTTACATGTGGCAAAGAGTCCAGTGTGAAATTCTCATACATGTATGGTCTCCTTGCCACTTCAGCATTTCCTGGAAACACAGTGCCTTGCTGAGCAGACCTACTGTTTAAGTCACATGGTTTATAGGAAAGCCAAAACACTTCTCATAAGCTCCTCGAAGCTCTGGAATGCAAGGGATCATCCATTTACTGCGTAGGTGTTCAGCTGGATTGCAACAAATATGACTGTGCCTTATCAAAATAACTGTACAACTAAATCTGGAAGCAAGCAAACATACCTGCCTTTAGTGATAATGTACAAGTTAAACTGGTCCCTGATCTTAAAGCACTACTGACATGGTATGACATAATTAACATCATGTGTTTCTACAACAAAGGGTAAGCTGTCTATCCTAGGAAATACAGACATTTACAGGAAAAGGCTGTTCTTTAGCCTTTCTGTACTTCTTTACTTTTTTCTGTTCACTTAATAGGGACAGAAGATACAAAAGTTGCCAATAATGGTAGAATAATACAATCATTAGATTGAAGTACTGTTCAAGGTCTTGAATCCGAATACTGTGAAGGACTGATATATGACAATAGAGAGCTCAAAGGGCAAGTTCCAACAAACTCTTAATATTTGGTAATTGATCCATATTGCGGCTAATAGATAACACTTGATAAATTCCCTTCCTCAGATCATAAATTGTGTTTAAACTTCTAATGGAGGGCATTATGCAGTTTGTGTATGCTGCTTGAATTCAGCAGGCAACATAAGTTATCTGACTTATATATGTTTGACATGTTTTATCAAAGCAGATCGCAGTGAGCTTGCCCCATTTCTTGTAAACTGCATGACATTTTTGTATTCATAGAAAACTGTGCAGACTGCTAGGTTATAAGCTTGGCAGCATTGCTATAAGCTTGGCAGCATTCCAGGGCATTGGAACTTGCCCTTTGTGCTCTCATGGGATCATTAGACATACTATGTTTTTACAGCAGGTTTAACATTACAGATATGTAATTGACAAGCCTCCTGTCTATGAAAAGATGACGTATCCTCTCTTCAAACCACACCCCTTTGAACAGTAGTAAAGCTTTCACCTGGGTCTTTTGTATGTATTTGCAAATACACAATACTGTTCAGATTAAAACAATTGATGATAATGTTCATGATTGGCTGAGGGATTTAACACAGCAGTGGCCTATACTACTATCAGAACAACGAGCTCACCATTTCCACTTTCCCTATAACTTTAATAATGAATGACATTCATACAAATTAAGGCTAAATTAAGTTTTCATTCAATATTTTGTGGCAGATGTCAACAATATGGACATATTTCACTAAAATAGCCTTTGTCAGATTGTTCTCTGGATAAATCTAGCAAGCACATAAATAACATTTGATTAGGCTCCAGTGTTCAATTATGACATCAAGGAAATTAACATCAGGTTCATCATCGCTTCAGAGCCTCAAAACCCAAAGACTTTTTACTTTTATTTAACCCAAAAACGGTTATTTTCTCTTCTGAGTTGAGTGTGTCATACCAGCAGGGTTACAATGTAACTACTATATTAGTGAGTTACTCCTTTGTAAACCCATCTGGATTCAGTTCAAGTTTCACAGAATTGTTGATTTAGTGTTTTGCTATATTTAACATGAATAATAATAATAATATTCTTGTGTATCTGTTCATTACCATGGAGCTCTGAATTTCCAGGGAATACCAGCACAGTTGAAACAGCATGTAATGAAAAATGGGAAAAAATTGAATGAACTCATTCCAAGCATCTCTGGGCATGTTTTATGACACTTAAATCATATTGATTCACAAAACGAAGACTAACACGATAAGCCACACACTATTCCCAGTTTCCCAAATTGGAATGTTGTACAAATTCCCGGTCTTTCCCTTTCTCACATAATACTCATACTGTACAATGTACATATTCATCATCATGGGATGTCAGGTCATTGTAGAAATAAACTGAGGCAGGCAGTTCCTGACAAGCAGGTAAATGGAGCCTATGAACACAACTGAGGTGATGACTCTGTTCACATAAAATGCTGTATACCCTCCCTACAAGCGGTGCACCATAGGCAAGGCAAGGCAAGTTTACTTGTATAGCACATTTCAAACACAGAGGCAATTCAATGTGCTTTACATAAGAATAAACAAAAATAATTATAAAGCATAAAAATAGTTAAAAGAGTACAGAGATATGAATAGCATTATTTAAATAATTAAGTTAAGATAAAGTGCAGTAAGAATAGAGTGCAATATTTAGTTGTAGGCACATGAGAAGAGAAAAGTTTTTAACTGGGACTTAAAAATTGCTACATTTGGGGCACATCTAAGATGTGCTGCCATAGCAGCATGGCAGTCTGCACACGTATATCTACGTCACGGTTTCACAGAAACTCTAACTTCCTCTGCTACTCAAAACAATCTGTAATTCTATCCCCAGGACACTGAAAGCAACAGAGGCCTACCTAGTAGCTTCTATTCCTGACTGAAATGTACAGGCTGAGGCTTGGAGAAGCCCCTGTTTAATGTGTACATTTGATCAATCTTCACATTACAATAGAAGAAATCCCTGTAATAATAATAATAATAATAATAATAATAATAATAATATTCCTGCTGATATTTCTACTACTCATTAATTTAATTGTTATTAATGTTATATACAAGTATCCTAATAAAGATATAGCCATACATGCATGTAACATTGAGAATGTGCATTGTAGGCACTGTAAGCCGCAAACTGACTCTCTGGTTCCAACACTTGGTGTTCCATCCCACATCAAACAAACTGCCACTTATTTGGAGAAGTGAGCAGTTGTGTGAACACAAGGTCACACAAAGATCACTGAAATTCAACAGCACCTATGCGCCATATGCCCCCCTTATTTTATGGACGTAACAGTATCGATGGCAAACCCCTGCCTTTAAACCTACAGGCAAAAGTAAGCTACAGGAGTAGTGAGGAGGCCTCATTTTTTTGTCTTTTAGTGACATCTCGTGGACATACTATATATTACAATGTTTTTGGACCATACATATTTTTGTAAACATTTACATTACCTTTGCATTTTAGGCATTTAGCCGACGCTCTTATCCAGAGTGACTTACACAGTTTACATTTCTTTACATACGATCCAACTACACAGCTGGATATTTTACTGAAGCAATTCAGGTTAATTAAGTACCTTGCTCAAGGGTACAACAGCAGTGCCCCACCCAGGAATTGAACCTGCAACCTCACAGTTACAAGCCCAGCTCCCTAACCATTACACTACACTGCCAGCCATGTAAACATACACACTATTCTTTATGAATACAATGCATTTTAATATTTGAATGTATTTGGAAATATGTTTTAAACATTAATAGAATGTATATTAACTTTAGCATTTGATATCTACAATTACAAAAGCATTTGATTGCATGGATGTATTTGGAAATACATTTTATATAAAGTGCTTTATATAAAATAACAATTTAACAGGAAAATAACCCAAAATGGGAAACTAAGAAGACATACATATTATATCTTCCAGCAGACAACAGGCTTTTAAAGGAAATTAGGTCACACCTTAACTCTCACAATTTCAAAAACATTACTTATTGACACATATATCATAGCATTGAATATAGGGATTTTAAATAGTAGCAATTTCGTAATTCAAAGTATTTCGAAAATACATGTAGTATTTGAAAACACTTCAGATACATGAAAAAAAGGCATTTTCAAATACAAATAGTTAAATACTCGTGAATTTGACCCAGGTCTGTTTATAGAACAAAGCAAGACATAGGATACATAGAAGGGACCTTTGGAGGGAAACAGAGCTTTTTAGAGTTTATTGGCATTTTCACCATTGGAACAATCATCTAACATTGCTTTAGAGTCTTCCTCTCTCAACATCTACAAGAAGAATTTAAGGACCTTTCTGATTAACCAAGTCAGCAATTAGGCTACAATGCACACATACACATGCATGCTCGCATTTATACGCATGCTCGTGCACATTCATTCACAGGCACACACACAATCACATATCATTCATTTTTATTTTTCTAATTTTTTGTTTGTTTGTTTGTTTCTTTTATTTGATAGCATAATGTATTTTCTTATTTGTCTGTTTCTTTCTTTCTTTCTTTCTTTCTTTTTTTGTTTTGTTTGCCTGTTTGCTTTGTTTTCATTGATGAGGGTGAGGCACCATATAAGCCCCTCTGGGTTTCTAGCCCCATCCTGCATTGTGTATGTGATTATATATTTTATTTTTCTGTTATGTCCTCTGTTTTTAAACCAGTGTGCAAATAAATAAATTAAACAGTTACAGTTAAACCGTAGTGTGTTGTTTTGCCACTGAGAACAAGGGACACAAGAGATCTCTTCATTCAAATCCCATTTTTTAGATTAAATTAATGAGATTAAATCCCATTTCAGATCTATGTTCTCCATAAAATATTTGTCCTTATCGCTGATATCTCATTTTGAAAATGAGAAACAAACAGAATGGAAGCCTGGATTCAATCAACATTTGTCCTTAACTTGGCTCCCGATACATTTCTTTAAGCACAGCTTGGCAAGTTCAGCAATTACCAGATTTAACTTGTCAAACTCTGTAAAGAAAATACATACACTTGCATTCATGTGTAAGTGACAACTAAGTACAAAACTGTTGATGCAGGCAATTATTTATTTGAAAATAATAATGTTATATTATACATGTTAAAATTGAAATTAATATCGCTGTTGACATGAAACCTAACCTTACAATTTGTGGGCCGAGATGGATGGCTAAATTAACAAATATTGTCTGCATGGGATGAATTATCTTGCTTCTGAATTATCTATTGCCTTCTTGCTTCAGGCTACATGACTAGCAATGGAAGCACTACATAGCATGGTGAAGGCTTCAAACAAACAAGGCTTACAATACAATTACCCAAAAGTATTGGTTCAACATATGGTTAGCCAAGTGTATATATATATTATGGGTGTAACGGTACAGGACTCTCGGTTCCGTACATGCTGTGAACCGAACGAATGCAATCTTGCTTTGACCACTAAAGGCCTCTACCTGCTCGAACGACAACACGACAGCAACACAACCAGGGCTCTGCAACATCAATGCAAGCTTTGCTACCTAAAGGCCTCGACATGCTTGAACGACAACAATGCGACAGCAACACAACCAGGGCTCTGAAACATCAACGCAACCTTTGCGACCAACGCAGAGTGCGGAACCTTTTTTGTATGCAGTTGCAGCAGTATTGACAGACATTTTTTGTATTTAAGAAATGTGCCTTACTTTGTTCTGTAAATTATGACCAATTAGCCACTGTTTACAAAGTTAATAATAAATGAAAAGTAATTTTATGTTTTGCATATCTTTTTTTCCCGCTGTAACGTAAACGTACCGAGCCGTGACTTCAAAACCAGGTATGTACCAAACCGTGATTTTTGTGTACCATTACACCCAATATATATATATATATATATTAGTAATTTAACCTATATAACCTATTTATACACAGACACCTACACACACACACATACAGTGCCCCCTTTAAAGTCTATGCCCCATCTCAAAAATGTCACCTTTTGTTGCTTTACAGATTGACATTAAAAGATATTAAATATCAGACCTTTTATTTTTAATGAATGTTCATACATTTTTACTAGGATGATGGCGCAGCAGACTGGCAAATTACACTGGCGGATGGCAGCACTTTAGATGGGTGCACAGGTTGCTTGTGTTTCCATCTTTCATGGCGATTTGCTTTTCACAAAATGTGCATATCACTTTGTCCAAATTGTTTTCGCAGTTGTATTTTTCTTTTTAACAAGATTTGCCATCTTTCCATCACGTAACCTAGCATGGCTTTAGTGTCTTTATAGGGCATTGGAACACCATGAGCTGCCAGAATAGCTTCAATGCACCTTGGCATAGATTCTACAAGTGTCTGGAACTCTATTGGAGGGATGCAACAACTCTTCCACAGGAAATTCCATCATTTGGTGTTTTGTTGATGGTGGTGGAAATTGGGTGTTCAAATGTTCAATTGGGTTGAGATCTGGTGACTGAGATTTGGGCATGGCATGGTCATCAAACCATTCAGTGACCACTAGTGCCCTGTAGATTGGGCATTGTCATCCTGGAAGAGACCATTCCAATTAGGAAATAAATGTTTCACCATAGGTTGAAGGTGATCACTATTAATTGCATTGTGTTCACCTTGCCCTCTAAGGCAGGGGTCCCCAATTACCGGGCCGTGGACCAGTACCGGGCCATGGATCATTTGGTACCGGGCGGCACAGAAAGAATAAAAACGTTTTAATTGTAATTTTATTTCCATTTTATTGACTATCGCAGTCTGCAGGGTGTTTTATTTTGAAAAATGACCACTTCCGTCTGTGCCTCTTTTCCGCACTTGTCTTAGTCACAGTTTTTTTCCATGCACCGATAAATTAAGCCCACAAGCTAACCCTAGCAAAAATGAGTAAAAACAAACATTGCTGGAGAGCTTCTTTGAAAAGGGGGAAAGACCCAATGATGAGACAGCAGAAGACTCCAAGACTGCCAAAAAAAGAAAGCTGCATTTAAAAGAAAATGCCAAGAGTCCTACTTAAATTACAGGTTCATCGCAACAGGTGATTGACATGCCCCAAGCCTGCTCTGTATAATATGTGGCGACCGGCTATCCAACGAGGCCATGAAGCCTTCAAAACTGCTTCGCCACGTAGAGACCAAGCACCCTGCATTACAAGACAAGCCTTTGGAGTTTTTTTAAAGAAAAAACGTGAACACGAAGGACAGAAGCAATTATTGAAGGCCACCACATCATCAAATGCGTCTGCACTGAGAGCATCATTCTTAGTGGCTAACCGCATTGCCAAGGCTAAGAAGCCCTTCACTATTGGTGAAGAGTTGATCCTGCCTGCTGCTAAGGACATTTGCCGTGAACTTTTAGGAGAGGCTGCAGTTAAAAAGGTAGCACAGGTTCCTCTTTCGGCTAGCACCATAACTAGACGAATTGATGAAATAGCAGAGGACATTGAGGCACAATTGTTAGAGAGGATTACTGAGTCACCGTGGTACGCAATCCAGGTTGACGAGTCTACCGACGTTGACAACAAGGCAATAATGCTTGTTTTTGTGTGATATATTTTTCAGGAGGATGTACATGAGGATATGTTATGTGCATTATTGTTGCCAACCAACACCACAGCTGCAGAACTATTCAAGTCTTTGAATGATTACATATCAGGAAAACTAAACTGGTCATTTTGTGTTGGTGTATGCATGGACGGAGCGGCTGCCATGACTGGACGGCTTTCTGGTTTCACTTCTCGGGTCAAAGAGGTTGCGTCTGAATGTGAGTCTACGCACTGTGTCATCCATAGAGAAATGCTGGCTAGCCGAAAAATGTCACCTGAACTTAACAGCGTTTGGAAAGATGTGATTAAAGTTATTAACCACATCAAAGTACATGCCCTTAACTCGCGGAGACATAAGGACTGGACATAAGGAACACACTTCGGGTGTCACTGTCTCCCATCACCCCTAGATGGGACCGTCTTGTTGCAGGGAAACGAGCTGAGTTGGTGAGTATGGTGAGTTGAGTCACATTTACATTATAAATGTAATAATTAAATTAAGAATTAAATTATGTAATATGCACTTTATTGTGTTTTGTTATGCGCGTGATTCTTCCCCGGTCCGTGGAAAAATTGTCTTGCATGAAACTGGTCCGTGGTGCAAAAAAGGTTGGGGACCGCTGCTCTAAGGGGTTCAGTGGACCTAAACCAGGCCAGAAAAATGCACCCCACACCATAACAAAGTTGCCAGAACCCTTAATTTACTCACATGTTTCCTTTATTTTTGTTATACATAAAGGCAAGTTGTATTTGTAATAGTTATTACAATACAATAGCAATACTATATGCTTACCCGTAAAAACAATACATAGTTTGTGGGATTATTATTATTATTATTAAAATAGAGTTTTAAGAAAATATATTTTGAAATCCTCAGGTAAAAACAATAGCCTACTGTTTAATGGAAATAGCATTAGCTAACGGTAAATCCCTCAAACACATCATGTACACATACAATTGCTTGATACTATAATATATGCCATTTAGCAAACACTTTTATCCAAAGCGACGTACAGTAGTGAATGCATACATTTTTCAGTATATGTGGGAAACAATGGTCATCACCGCCAATCTACCTTTTTTCACAGACTGAATAGAACAAACTGTACGCAGGACTGTAATTCGTATCCTCGGAATAGTAATCATTATTATAGGAATAAATAGACGAAGTGATAAAACATACACTTACTGGACTTACTGAAAGGAATTTAAAACGATTCGTTATTACATCCAAAACGTAAACAGCTACACCTATATCTGCACTATAATCTAAAATAAACATGGTGCTAATATAAATGTCTAAATGTGGACATTTACAAATTACATTTTTAAAGTATAACAAAGGAAAGATGTGGGCTTTTCATATTAATTTGTCATGTAACTTTTGCTAGTTTCACTTTCGTATTTTATTCTAGCAGATCCTCCATGGTGCGGAGCGATGTGAAGATAAATCATAAAATCTATTGATATACAGAGAGACAAAATGTACACGTAGAAATGTATTCAATCCTGGTCATAACTAAAATAACATAGCTAACCTGCTATGCTTATTAGTATCAAAATATATAAAGCAAAGCTTAAAACCAATACATTGAACAGACACAATAAGAAAACACATTATAACCATTACAGGATGCATATGCATAGCTCAGTTTTACTCACGTTGAGAAAGAACATAATATTCCATATTCTTAAGGCCTTTTATATAAAAATCCACTGGCTATCGTTGTCGAGATACATGCTACAGCAGGTTTAGTTTTGTTAACCCAGACACAATGCTGATTCGTTTTCTTACAGTTTTGCTTTCACTTTTTACATGTTTTACAACAAGCTGCCTTGAAGGGGAGGAGTAACGTCGTTCAAAATATTTAAAAAAGTCATTTCTATGCCTCTGAATACGCCTTCATCAGATTTCACAAATAAATATTTGCAGATAAACTGTTGTTGTGATATTATGGCTTAGCCTACTCTTCACACTATTTGTTCCCAAGATAAAGCAGTTTCCAAATCATTTGCTTAATTTCCCTGGAAAACGTCCTCAGGGAAACACTGCGTGACAATCTTACTAAAATGAAACTCAAAAATAAGTATTTATTTGATCGATCAAATAAAACTACTGTCCTTGACGTTATTGATATGATAAAGATATATGATAAGATATGGCATAATAAATATGACATGATATAAGATATGGCAAAGTGGTGGATAAGGTTTTCCAAACTTAAATAAAGACAAATGTGAGGATCCTTACAAGTCTCTTTTAAAGTCATAATCATATACTTAATTCACAATAATACAATTATTCAATATTCAAGCAAGATGCTCCCATTCAACACATCAAAATGTGTGTAACAAAATAATGTTGGTTTTATTTATTTGTTTTTGCCCCCCATTTTTCTCCTGTCCCATCCTTGCAACATCCTCTATCAATTTGGGCTAATGCGCATATGCACATGCATCCTCCAAAATGCATTCAGAGAACCACCTCTTCTTTTAATTTTGCAATCTGTCAGCTAACTGTCACTTACGATGCCACCTGATGTAATAATAATAGGTAATAATAGGTAATCACATTGTTATATTAGTCACTGTGATCCCCTTTTAAAACACATTTTAATTGTGTGAAAAACATAAACAGAAAAAAACATTTTTGTGAAAAACTAAGAATTTTGGACAGTTCTGAAGTAGTTTTTGTCCGTTTTCGGGCCATTTTAAAAATGGATCGAAAACCATGACAGTTCTGCTAAGAAAACAATCACTGTGTAGAATGGAATCGTGCATATTACCAGAGGTTTATTGATATCTATTCACAGCTAGCACAACACGTTATTGCAAGTTTCCACAATGATTTTTACAATGTTAGGCCTACTTATTTTTATCCCCAAACCACTAATATCTAGCTATGTTATAATAGGTCCAGATTACACATACTCTGTTTCACTTAGGAAAACATGTTGAAGACAAATTTGCGGCCTTATATAATCAGAGAAAGTATCATTTTCACATCTTTCCAAAAGTAAAATAAAAGCTTTAAAAATGTTAGGCCTATTTGGCAAGCTTGGTTCAATAAACCTTGGTTCAACAAGTGGAAAGACATTTGTTTCCTTTAATATTGTTAGTGTGTACAAGTACACACCATTTTATGCAACTTAATGATACAAGATACAGTCACAGATTCAGGTGCAATAATTTCCTTATGTATATATCATGTAAATATAAATCCCTTATTATTATACTAATTTCTCCAATGAGACAAAGCAGTACTCCTGTTTTTCACACATCCAAGGCAGATGGTGATAGAGGATAGAATGGAATTGATGTTGGATTCACTCTTACGGTATGTTCACAGTTTTGCGGAAAATCCACTGTCTCACTTGACAGGCTAATAACCTTATGGTAATCGGAGCCCGATTAGGCTGACACTCTGATGTGAGAAAAGTCTGCCTAACTTCAGAATAAACCAATGGTCAGTTCTTCTGACAAATCATGGCTTTGTGTAGGTGGGGCTCTAATTAGAGGCAGCAATTCAAGCCAACTTAACCACTGACCTACAACCTTAAACTTGCTAGTACCAATCAGATTGCATTACATTACATTACTAATGGGGAACAATATAAAAAGATCCACAAGCAAGATTACAAATGTATTTAAAAAAATTAAAAATTCTTCAATATTCAATATTTATTTTTGGCAGAAACAAAATGTGCAAATATTGTCAAAAACTACAGCCATACATTTAAAAATGAACAAAGATGATAATAATCAGTAAACACTATGCAACTACCTGTGATAGTCAACAAAATGAATAATACAGATAATCACAGTAACAATGACAAAAACAACAACAATGATAATAATAATGGTGATGATAACAATACTATGAATGATTACTCTATATTCTTATTATCATTATTATTATTATTACTATTCAAAAATATTTTAGTGGTCACTCAGTTTAACATGGCAGGTAAAACTGTCCTGCAATAGGAGCTTGAAAAATGTATTTCATCCTAGCCTCAGAAATGAATGAAAAGTGACTATTTTCATTTCACTGAAAAACTGTGGCTTTAGGTGAAATGTCAAGACCCAACATGTGAAAATTCACGTTTGTATTATTTTATTTTAAGACACCAGATGGCGACATTGATATATTTGAGGAAGCAACAGTGTCCTGGATTCAGACAACACTTGTCCTTAACTACATAGAAGGATTACTTATTTGCAAACCGTGTTTGTGGAGAAAAGGTCATGCACTTACATTTAATTGCGTCAAAGGGCAATTCTCTTTCTTTTAAATTAGTTTTTTCTGATTTTATCCCTGGTTTTCTACCAATTTGGTAGCCAATTACTCCTGCTATTCTTAGGTCAATCCCCTCCCTCGTAGTTCGCTGCCGTAGCCATGTGACTGGCAGTGACAAAGGCGAAGCATCGTCTCCTCCGAGACGGCACTCGTCATGCTGTCGACTGTAACTCCGGCACCCCAGAACCACTCCTGTGCGCAGTGAACTCTGTTGGCTTCCCTTCCCCCTCCCTGGGGCGGACAGCCAATTGCCGTCCCTGGTGGCACTCCTGGCCAGAGTCGACTATGGCGCGACGGGGAATCGAACCCCGGTTGTTGTGGGGGGTTCTATCCCCCATTTTTTTGTGTTTGTTTAATACATTTAATATTTAATAAATTTAATTTTAATAAATTCTTGTTTTGTTTGTATTACTGCCTTCTCTGGGTGATTTAACTGCCTACGCCCTCTGCAAAGGTCTGTGAGTGTCGCCCAACCCCTAGGGACACCACAATAGTTTGCTCAAAAAATTGGAAATTTGTATTTGTGTATACTATTACAATTTCTCAGAGAAAAATATTTTGTTTAACAAGTAATATTTTTTTCCCCAAAATTCACACCTGTTTTCACACCTCGCACGGGTAACACTAATGAGACTTCTATAGTGTTTTATGAGATTGGTGAACATATTTGGAGGGGGAGTCTTCAACCATTCCTCCATACATTAGCTTTCAAGATCGGTCTGTGCTTGTGGATTGCCCTCTTCAGTTCAAACCACACATTTTTGATTGGGTTCAAGTCTGGAGACTGCAATGGTCATAGCAAACATAAATTTTGTGGTCAGTTAACCATTTATTGGTTGATTTTGAGTTAGGCTTGAGATCATTGTCTTGCTGAAAGATCCATTTGTGTTTCATCTTTTCCAAAATGTCTTGGTACTTGCTGGAGTTCATAATTCCATTGACCTTAATGGAATTGACCTTCCATTGACCTGTTCCCAGGAACAATATGCAACAGCCTCATAGCATCAAAGATCCATCACCATATTTCACCGTATGTATGACGTTCTGTTCAACATAAATGTCCTTCTGATGTCAAACACACAGCTACAAAAGCTCAATTTTGACCATAACATCTGATTCCAGTTAGAGTTCCAATGCTATTTAGCAAACTCCAGATTATCATTTTTGTTGAGTGCTCTCTAGAGTTTTTTTTCCTGGCAACCCAGAATATTTTTTGCCTCCCAAACCATCTACTGTACTTCACTGGGCATGAGGGCAGGATGCAATTCGCAGACAGGTTTATCACTGTTCCAGTGGTTTAATTATTTACCTAATGGAAAGTGGTATCTTTAGTTTATCTTGGCTTGTAACCATATCCTGACTTGTGAAGTTCAACAACCCTTTGTCTAATTTCTTCAGAGAATGATTTGCCTTTCCCATGGTGATGGATAACAAATGGATTTTACATGTGTGTTAGCTCATTTTTATACCACAGTGAAACAGGAAGCCTTTACAAAAAGTAGCATGTTAATGCAGATTTATTTGTGTTGCATTTTATCTAAAATAATTATTCTGGGTGTGAATAATTACGACACATCTTTCTCTGAGCTGGCTTTTTCTGATCTGTGGATTAGAAACTGAAATTCTGGTCATAAAAGAGTTCAATAGTCTGTAAGTCTAAATATGAAGTGTAGACCCCTGGCAAGTAATTAAGAGTTGAACTGAGACTGAGGATTCATGAGTGACAGATGTAATATGTAATATTAGATTAATTTCTCACCTTCAAGCCGATGTGTCACAGTGAAAGTGAACATTCTTCCCACAACAAATTGCACGTGTTTGAACTTTAAATAGTTTTGGTGTTTTAAATTCCTTGAAGCACATTCAGGTTTGGAGGGAATAGCACAGAGCCACACTTGTCACAATGATTCACACACTTCTTTGTGAGTCTTTCCTTTTATAACGCCCTGTGCTTTAAGACATTTATCAGGCCTATTTGTCTGTGTGTTTTGAAGGAAAATAAGTGACATTATTTAATAATATTATGGATCATGATTCATTTGCTATTTTATTGATTTGTTTATTATTTCTTTATTTGGTTCTGGGATTGAACCAAACAACTGAACTGGAGTTACCTCAAGTGAAAGGATGAGATTTCCATTGTGAGATTAATTGTGAGTCTACAACAAAAACTGCAGAAAAGTCACTGAACACATAATGTGGCTTTCCTGAATGTACCAGTTGCAGTACTGCAACAAAATACATTGAAAATGTACATTTGCATTTTCAGCAGCCATACAACAAGGTTTAACTGGCGTTAATTGTTTCAGAATGATGTGACACTTTCAAAATAAAGGTAATAAAGGTTTTTTTTTAAAGTAACAAATGTAATAAAGGTATTTGGAATAGGAAATCACCCAATAGGAGACAAAAATGCTTTGTAACTAGAATGGTGAACTTGCTTCTATTGCACATTTTGCCTTACCCGTCATTGATGTGGAATTTCCTTTAAAAAGAGTTAAAGTTGTTCCTTCGTACCTTTGTTAGTAGAAAAATTAATGCAGGCTGAAGTCTTTGTTTCCATGTTTCAAAATGTATGTTTTTAATACAGTAGAGAACATACTGGGTCTGTCCTCTCAAGTACAGATTGACAAATAACCAAAGATCCAAACAGAATGGTCGTGCTTTATACATTGTAAATGAGTGTGTCACATCTCACACTCAAACAAGATGAGGTTTCAAATACAGGAGATGGGGGGAGGACTGGGGCACCATTGTCTTAGACACATCAGGGGGGAAGACACACAAAAAGGGGGGTCATATGTATTCCAACAGTCATATGTGTAAGAGAATAAAACACAACTTGTCTGTCTTTCCCTGGTACCCCTGGCATTTAGTAGACTCTAGTTTCCAGGGCAATTTACACAGTTTACAGTTTTACTCCAATCCATTTATACAGCTTGATGTTTTACTTAAGCAATCCAGCATAGTTAAGTACTAAACAAGCCAATAAACAATAACAAAACCCAATTCAAATCCAGGTAATCAATCAAAGCAATACTTATTTTTCCTCTCCATCTCCAACACGTTTCCCTTCTCGGTACTTAGCAGTTTGCAAGAGCAACAGTATTTATTTTATAGGCCATATCATTATCAAATAATACGAGTCAGGTGTGCCCCGTCAGCCCCCGGACTTCCCATTATGGTGCGGCGGTGGAGCCAGCGGGGAACAATGTATCGCCCCTCCACTACCACCCCTGTAACCTTGATAAAGGTTACAATGGCAGTGGCCCACCTGTGAATATAACCTGTTACCTCAGTTACAAGCTTAGTCCCCTAACCATTATACCACACTGGTGGCCCATGCACACACGCAATATATAAATGACATGGAACTGGTTTCATAGGCCTACCATAATATCAAATAAAATAAAAAATCTCTAAAGCTTTTTCTTAATTAATTACAAAAAACAAACAATAATTAATTACATAAGTAATAGAATAGAATATTCTTTATTGCCATGTTACACACAAGGTAATTGGAATTAGTCTTTTTGCATACCTCTCCAAAGCAAGGCCCAAACACAGGGTCAGCCATAGTATGGCACCTCTGGAGCAGTTAGGGGTTCATTGCCTTGCTCAAGGGCACTTTGGCAGTGCCACAGAAAGTAAACTAACATCCCTCTGGTTTCCATATCATTCTTTTTTTGTTTTCCCTTCCTGGGATTTGAACCAGCAAACTTCTGCTTGCCAGCCCATGTCACTAACCACTGAGCCATGTATTCACCCCCCTTGACTTAATACTTGGTAGAAGCAAGTTTAGCAGCAATTACAGCTGTTCATATATTTGAGTAAGCCTCTATCAGCTTTGCAAATCTGGAAATTGCATTTTTTGCCCATTGTTGTCAGTTCTGCCCCTCTGGCTTCCTGGGGCCACCAAAGAACCACCTGAACTTTGTGTTGTTTCCTCTCTGTGTCCACACTTAATTATTCCCTGATTGTCTTATTGTTTAATTGATTAATGGTTTGATTGTCTTGAGTGTTTCCAATTGGGTCTCGTTGTTCCTGATTGTGTTCCACCTGTGCCCCATTATGTTCTCATTATTTAAACTCTACCTATCTGCGTTTCTGTGCTTAGTCTTTTTGTGAATGTCCCTGCTGTAGCTGTGTTAGCTGTCTAGCCTCTCAAGGCCACTCTCGGCACAATACAAAATAATAATAAAAAATACATTTTTTAAAACATAAAAAAAAAAAAAAAAAGTCTAGCCTCTCAAGGTTCCTTAGTTATTTGTGTGTTTTGTGCATTTTGTTATCTGGCCTTTGGAAGCAGTTTAATTTATGTTTTGAAAGAAAATTAAAAATATATTTTGTTTGAAAAGTACCACCTGTTCTTCATCTCTGCTCATGGTTCCGCTCCCCACCAGCCCTGACAATTGTTCTTTAGAAAATTACTTGAACATCATCAGGTTGGATGGCAACCACTGGTGAACAGCAGTTTTCAAACAAAAACTGATTCTCAATGGGATTCAGGTCTGGGCTTTTACTGGGCCACTCCAGGACATAGATTTTTTTTTTTTTTTAAACCACTCAAATGTGGCTTTTGCTGTATGCTTTGGGTCATTGTCCTGCTGGAATATAAATCTTCTCCCAAGTCCCAGGTTTCTGGCAGACTGCAGCAGGTTTTCCTCCAAGACTTGTCTATCTTACGCCATCCATTTTGCCCTCTCTTCAGGACAAGATTTCCAGTCCCTGAAGGAGAGAAACTGCCCCATAGCATTAGGCTCCCACCACCATGTTTCACGGTAGGGATAGCGTTCTTCGGATGATGCGTAGTGCTAGGCTTGCGCCAAACAGTGCCTAAGATTGATGCCAAAAAGTTCAATCTTGGTCTCATCAGACCATAGAATCATCCTCCACTTGGTTTGAGACTCCTGCATGCCTTCTGGCAAACTCTAGGTGAGATGTATGTTTTCTTCAACAATGGCTTTGTTTTGCCACCCTCCCATAAAGCGCAGATTTGTGAAGCGCCAAGGCTATTGTCTCATGGACAGTTTCTCCCATCTGTGTCATGGAAGACTGTAACTCCATCAGAGTTGCCATAGGCCTCTTGGGGGGCCTCCCTAACAAGTGCCCTTCACACATGGATGCTGTTTTGGAGGATGGCCTGTTCAGTTGTGCTATATTCTCTCGGTTTCTTTGATGGACGGTGCTCCAGAGGAATATTCTGAGTATTTGAAATCTTATCTTTTCCCTGATTTGTGCTTTTGAAAAACCTTTTCTTGGATTTGCTTTCAATGTTCTTTGGTCTTCATGATCAAGCCCTTGTTTAGAAATGCACTAACCTAACTGTATTTAATTGTACACAGGTGGACTCCAATCAAGTAATTATGTAACTTCTGAAGACAACCAGAGTTTATTTAGGTTATTTGTAATACATTTTTAAAAAAGCTTTAGAGTAGTTTTTTTTACATTATAGAGTATTTTGTTGATCAGTGGCAAGAAATCCCAATTAAATCCATTCTGATTCCATGAAGCCCAAATATATGGATTCTGAAAAGAGTACTACGTGACGCACACAGTTTCATATTGCACATAGTGATAGGCAGGTCATCCAACGTTAAATGGCCAATAATAAAAATCAAAATAATACAAGTGGCCCGCTGGCTAACATGGTAATGCATACGTTTACTATGGCCTGCCATAGCCTGGCAGACACATACACAGAACTTCAGGTGTTAAAATACAAGCTTACACGTCATGTTAATTACTGTTCTTTCCATTTTTTAATTTCTTTTTAATTGTCATCATTTCATTTTCAATTCATTGTATTATTTCAGATAATTGTATTTAGTTATGTTTTTTGTTTTTTTTTGACAGTTGTTCACTTTATTTGCCTGGGAACCATGCACAATTAATTAGTACCAGAGTTGTTTATATCTGCAAACCCCTGGCAGGAAGAACATTAAAAACATCACATTGTACTGTGTCTTTCTGTTACATGTGTGTGATTTGGCAATAGGAATGTATGTTTGTCATGCAAAATAAAGCAAATTGAAATGGAAAATTATAAAGTGAAGGCTGTGTATGCAGTTTAAATATAATGGCTGTTGGCTAATGAGTAGCTATATACTATTAATACCCCTTTTTTTTAAACAAATAAACAGAGGTTAGCAGAGAAAAGATCACCTGTGTGATAAGTCTATATTATGTTGATGGGACTTGATGTGTTGAAAGTATAGATTATATGATTGGAGCCTCCTTGGACTCACTGTACTATGATATTGTATAATGCATTTGTTGTGCTTCCATTATAAGTTCAAGGTAACAGTTTTTAATAGCACAGTAATGGAAAACAGGAAACAGGAAAGCAATGATAACAGAAAGATCAATGATGGGGGAGGGATAGAGGGAGCATGGGAAGGTGGACAAAAACGAAAAAAGAAAAAAGAGTTGGAAGTGAGGGGAAGGAAATGGAGGAGGCCTTGGAAGGGGGTGCGAAAGCTGTGTGCGAACGAGGGAGAGAGCATGGAGGGAGGAGGTGAGGACAGAGACTGAGGTAAAAAAATAGCATAGTCTATAAAGGAAAAGAGAAAGGTATAGGAGGACAAGAGAGAGAGAGCAGGGAAGGTAGGGATTGATTGATTGATTGATTGATTGATTGATTGAATTTATTAGAAAGAATGTTAAAATACATATATAGCTTCACCCCATTTGGGCTGCGATACATCCATTAAAACCACTCTAACGAGGATAAAAACACAAAAAAGCCTTCTGGCTTATTTCCATTGTGGTCCTCTTTTTGGCCAGCAAGATGTGCAACACGTACAGAGTTATCAGTGCAAAAACATTTCTCCTGAGGCAGACATTTATACAATATACAATCCAATTATTTACATTTTACAATACATCATTCACAATAAATAAATAAAAAATAAAATAAAAAAATAATTCCAAAAACCCTGCCCTGCTTTACCTAATTAGTCCTAACAAGGACTTCTTAAAACTAGTTAACCCAGTGGCCGTTTTTATGTTGTTGGACAGACTGTTCCACAATACTGCAGCTGAATAGAGGAAGGTTACCTGTCCAAAGGTGCTAAGCTTAAATCGAAAGGGAATTATATTGGTCTCGCTCCCTCTGGTGGAGCAGTGGCATGTCCAGACTGTTTTGACTGGGGTGGCCCAAGTGGGGCACTGACTTATGTAGGGGTGGCATGAAGTACAAATGTGCACATCGGGGCGGGGGGCACGGAATAGCATTAATTAACCATTTTTGTCTCTACTACCCATATCTACTTTAATTACTAACATTACAGTGTCTTACATTTCTGTGTTTAATTTAAAAGATAAATAAAGCTATACCAATCACAACAAAACAGAGTGGCACCATACCAATGTAATATAAAACTTCCATACTTTATTCTTTAAAGTAGGCTGCATGTACATACAAAAGAAAATGCACATTCTCACAGTAAGTGCCAACAAACTTAAAATAAAGTGCCAACAATATTGAAAACGGTCACAGTATAAATTAAAGTGCCAATAAAATAAACAAAATTAAAAACTGTCACAGTATAAAGTAAAGTGCCAACAAAAAAAACAGTCCAGATACTTTTAAAACAGTTAAATTCTTCTGTTTTTGTGTTGGCTTGCAAACACTTTTATAAAGTAATCCATGTTCAATGCCTTAGCTCTTCTTGACTCAATGCTTAGCACACCTAAATGGCTTAGCCTGCCATCTACCATTGTTGTCCTCAAATGATTTTTAATGAGCTTTAGGGCAGAAAAGCTCTGCTCACAGCCAGCACTGCTGACTGGAAGGGCTACAGCTATTTTGCACAGCCTGAAGAGCTCATGAAACACCTCTTGGTATGGTTCTAAAAACACAGTCAAGTCTAGAATGCTTGCCAACTCCGCCTCCCCACTCTCAGCCTTCCTTTTCAAAATTCTCCTAGCCTGGTGAAGCTCATGAGTAAGATCTTCTTGATCACAACCATACATTTCACCCAAGCCAAATACTTGGTCGTCTTGAAGGAATGTACTGCTTTTAGGGTTTAGGGCCTGTAAACCTTTCATTATTAAACAGTTAGGTTTCGAGAACCTTCTTTCCATTTCACCAATCATGGAGTCAAGGATGGGGTAGAGTAGTCTCTGTCTGAATGCATCTTTGTCATCATTAACTTTCCGCAGGCCTATAGTACATGTCACATAAGACCCACCAAGTTTGGAGCTAACTTTTTGTGATCTCTTTTTCTCACCATTCTCAACAGCTATATTGCACTGTTTGGCTGTCTCTACTATGCCATGCCACAGTTGATCACAAAATGTCTCAGTCCTGTACTCCTGAAGTGTATCGTGAAGCGACTCCACCATGTCTATTGCCATAGCTAAATCAACTGAGGGTGACTGTAGCAGGTCAGAAAGCAGCTTTGTGTTTCCAAACAGTTTTCGGAAGGTTGCAAGGAGGGCTATGAATGTGAGGTCAATCTGGGCAAGCAAACCTCGAGCATCAGTGGATCTGTCTCTATGATTTTCTTCGCTTATATTTTGAAGGACACACAACACAGCTGGTAACCTATCCATGAAGTTCCTGCAAGCCAAAGCTCTACATGCCCATCTTGTGTCACTAAGTTTTTGTAACTCCCTAGGATGGCCACCATACATCTCCTTTTGAACATCCAGCCATTTCTGGTGTACATAAGATCCTGTCATGCTTTAATGCTTTAATATGAAAATACACGTCTGGATGCAGCGCAACCAGGGGAACAGCTATGAAAGGAAGCGAACAGACCATTTGGAATTATTTAATAAGTATTCATGGACAAAATATAATTAACATCAGTCTGTGATTCAGACATTTGAGCGGACATTTTCAGCCCTAAAGCGAATGAAAACTTATGCCAGAAATACGACAGGGCAGGCTCGATGGACTTCTTGATGGAACTGAAACACACGGATAATCTGTACGACAGAGTAATTGAACTCTTTTTGAGGAAAGAAAGGAGGATGGATTTTGTGTACATATAATAAGGATTTTTGGTGAGTAAAATGTTGCTATTTTCCTAAATAATATTGCAATTTTATGAGGTTATTATTATTGATGCTTTTTTATGTGTGTCGCAGCTATAGCACCCTCTTCAGTAAAGGCATTTATTCTGGATACACGAGTTATCTATCTGCGATGCAACGGCAACGGGTGCCTGTTCGGTTTGTTTTTGCACTTTGTTTATTTATCTTTCTTCAGTCATGTTTCATGAGAGAGAATGACAGCGATAGAGACGAGAGAGAATGACATCGATAGTTAGAAGCGTGAGATAATTAGTGATTAGTAGTGTTAGTAACTTAATCTAAATCCCTAATGTTAGTAGATTAGTTGGTTAGTACTAACTAATATATACAAAGTGTAATTAGAAAGTAAGAAGGAAGTAAAACGAGATTAGAAACGAAGACGGAAAAACCGAAACAGAATTTCCCGAAGTGCATGACAGAACGAGAATGAAACATGACTGAAGAAAGATAAATAAACAAAGTGCAAAAACAAACCAAACAGACACTCAAAACACAACAATAAGATGGCTTTTATAGCCATAAAATAGTTATTGAGGGGTGGATTGATTCAGACGGAGCACTACTGAAGGCCTAGGTGTGAAATGCACGGCCACTGGTTTTTAACGTATTTAAAATAGTTGTGAAAGTATTTGGGAACCTCCCCTGAAACTATTTTATACCCCAGGCTCAGTTTCAGCAGAGAAACTCTTTTTTCTACTTTGAGCCATCCAAGACTATTCAAATGGGATTGATCCAGATGGGTACATGGTGGGAGATTCAGAACAAGCCTAACTAGCTTGTTCTGTGCAGTTTGTAGCCTATTTTTCATGTTCTTGTGGGCACTATCGTACCAGGACGTGCATGCATAATCGAAGTGGCATTGAACCAGGGTGCCTGCCAAAGCTCGCAGAGCCTTCCTATCCAGGAATCTAGAATTTCTGGCCAGAAATTTGATCCTGTGGTTCACCTTGGTCATGACCCTTTGGGACATGCTCTCCCCAGAGAGAATGTTGTCTAACACACACCCTAGGTAGTTCACTGTTTCCTTATCAGTGACAACAGAGCTGCCCAACTCCACCTTGAATCCGGGATATTTTTTTTCCGTGAGTTGCTTTTATTGTCATTCCGCCACATACAAGTATGTGGAAGAACGAGATTGCGCTTCGATTTACAACAGTGCAACATTAAGACAACAATTACACAATTGCAGATTCTTCCTGTATAACATCAGGAGGATCCGTCCCTTCCTTACCACGTACTCTACCCAGCTCCTGGTCCAAGCAATGGTACTGTCCCGCTTGGACTACTGCAACTTGCTCCTGGCTGGCCTTCCCGCATCTGCCATCAGACCCCTGCAACTCATCCAGAACGCTGCGGCCCGTCTGATCTACAACCTTCCTCGACACTCCCATGTCACCCCCCTGCTCACTACCCTCCACTGGCTGCCTGTTATAGCTCGCATCAAATTCAAGACATTGGTCCTAGCATACCAGGCAGTCAAAGGATCAGCCCCAACATACCTCACCAAGATCTTCAAACCCTACACACCTGCCAGACCTCTCCGTTCTGCTACCTCAGGACGCCTAGCACCTCCCCCTCCGCACCTGCGCTTCCCCGGTCACGTCTCCTGTCGGTTCTGGCTCCACGATGGTGGAATGACCTTCCGGTGGAAGTCAGAACAGCTGAGACCCTGGCCACCTTCAGCGTCGACTGAAGACTCACCTCTTCAGGGTGCACCTCTCCCCGTAGTCCGGTTTTTGTTAATTTAGGGACATAGTCACTTAGTTTACACGTCTACTTGTTTATGTATTGTATTAGGCTTAGGCATTATTTCCTGCATTGAGTGCTTTACTGCTACCTCTGAATTGTGGCTACAGATTTACCTACAGGGTCCTAGTTTAACTATGTGGTTGCTCCTAGCACCCAGGAATTGTACTTCCCACTAGGGTGGCTTTCAGCTAAACTGTTCTTGACTACGGTTAACACTTTGTTGTACGTCGCTCTGGATAAGAGCGTCTGCCAAATGCCTATAATGTATAATGTAATATAATGTAATGTAACACAACAGTTAAGACAGTGCAACATTTACGACACAGCATTTAGGTCACATTGAGGTAACAAGGTCACATTGAGGGTCACATTGAGGTAACATTTTATAAAGTGCAGTAACATTATAAAGTGCAACAGAAACACATTTAGGTAACAATAAGGTGCAGGCATGTATTGTTTTGTTGTGCAAAAAACAGAAACGGCAGGTGGACACTAGTAGCAGCGTGGTGTATGCGAGGTGGCTTCCAGGGCACGTAACTTTGACATCATTTTTACTGACACCCCTATTTCGGTCTTAAAAAGTGTGAAAATAAAGAAAATTATACTCACCCTATGGTGCAGAGCTGCCCTGCTGGCTTTTGTGGTCATACATTGTAATATTTGCAGCATTTATCATTTCTTTAGTGGGTTGGATGGTTTTGCGTTCTTTGACTATTTTAACAATCAACATTCCATTCAGCATTTCTGTTGAAAGCTGATTTCCGATGTCAGTCAAGTTCATCTGTGAAAATATGCGTTCCACCTCCGCTGTGCTGTGAGGTAAAGTAAGAATGCTCATAGAGAGGGGGAAAGCGTGTCTCTCCACTAAATGAGGGAACAAGGGATACCAAGTGCCAGCACTGATCTTGGTTGTCTGTGACACTAGTAGCAGCGTGGTGTATGCGAGGTGGCTTCCAGGGCACGTAACTTTGACAACCGGGCATTGTGGAGAGCTTGCTAAGTGGAGCAGACGTGAGATGACGTGGTCATGCTGTAGTAGGCTGTGCACACAGTTGGCTTGTCCCATTTTTTTATTTCCTGTGGCTAGACAGCCTGTACCAGGACATTTCTATCATTGATTTGGTGTGCTCCATAGCCACCTCTACTTGTGTTGCAATTGTAATTGCCTTGGCTAGGTTAAGCTGCAGCAAAAGTCTCACTCGTATTCGACGGACCCTTACGCGTTCGATCAGCTGATCACGGATCATTTTGTCCGTTTTGTCCTCAAAACACAGTTAGATGCCAAGTCAAGTAAGGCAGTGATATATGCTAGAACATTATTATGTGGTTTCTGAACATACGCTGTTCCATGACCACATTAACCCTAGGCATGAAGTGAAATTCAAGGGCCGCAACCAGGGTTGCCAACCATAAATGTGTGGTTTTACTGACATGACTGACTAAGTTGGACAATTTTTTACTGACATGCCATCATTTTTACTGACACCCCTATTTCGGTCTTAAAAAGTGTGAAAATAAAGAAAATTATACTCACCCTATGGTGCAGAGCTGCCCTGCTGGCTTTTGTGGTCGTACATTGTAATATTTGCAGCATTTATCATTTCTTTAGTGGGTTGGATGGTTTTGCGTTCTTTGACTATTTTAACAATCAACATTCCATTCAGCATTTCTGTTGAAAGCTGATTTCCGATGTCAGTCAAGTTCATCTGTGAAAATATGCGTTCCACCTCCGCTGTGCTGTGAGGTAAAGTAAGAATGCTCATAGAGAGGGGGAAAGCGTGTCTCTCCACTAAATGAGGGAACAAGGGATACCAAGTGCCAGCACTGATCTTGGTTGTCTGTGACTTGGTACTCTAGAAACTCCCTTTCCAGTTGATCAAGTTCACTTTCACTCACAATCTGTGGGAAAAAAGTGTGCAAGTTAAACAATATCACTTGAGCTTGCTGAAACCCTGAGTTTTGGTTGAAGGGTTCTTGCTAGTTTCAGCACTTCATTGTTGATTGGCATGCGTTTTTTCACGCTGGTCACTGAATTGGCATAGAACTGTATTACAATGTCCATAAACGTATCAGCTGCTTGTTTGTTTGAACCAAACTCTATGTCTGAATCTCTTATTGGGCTTGTCCACGCAGACCAGCGCACACTTAACAAGTGCTGCCAGTTATTGGTGACTGTCCAACTCCATTTTATCCGTCTTTGCTGTGTAGAGCTGTTGTTGTTGTAGACTGTTTTGACTAGAGTCCTCTCATGACTTTACGCCAGACTTCACGCATAATCAGAGGTATTATCGAAGTTCAAGTTCAACCACACAAGTGAAGAATCTTGTAGAATTATGTGATCAATGGCAAGTCGTTTTAAAATGTAATAACCCTGGAATACCAGGAATAACCATTTCTGATATCATAAATTGAATTTAAAAAATGTGAATTTCTGATATCACAATGTCTAAATGCGGATATCAAAAACTTGACAATTAAATGCTAAAACTCACTCAGAAACTCATTTTGTGTCAGTTGGACATTGAGTTTTCGTTTGAATTTAGTCACAAATCATGTGATTACAAAAATAAACTAAGCGGGAACATTGATTTATCTTTTAATAACTTCCTTTTTCATGTTCAATATTGTAGCGTTATATCAAGAAGGCCATAGATGGATTTTGCTTTTGATTTGGCAGCAGGCACATGCACAGATAGGGCTCAAGGGGGGCTTGAGCCCCTGCCCTTTTTCCAGGTTATTCACTGGACTTGAACTGCTTAAATTTCAGTAAAAACTGGAAAATGGGGGTGTTCTAAAATTTTTGACCGGTAGTGTGCATCTACCATACGCTAAAATCAATACTGCTCTTTCCCTTGTTCATGCTCAAAAAAAAACATTGTGAGTAGTCGGTTGGTCAACCCTTTTGATTGTCAGGCACAGTGACCTATCTACGTTCTTCATCAAACTTTAGTTGTAAAAAATGTTTGTAACTAGGGCCTGTCTCGTGAAGGAAGTTCAACATAGTCAGGGTATCTTTGCATTAGCTGGCTACACAAAGCCTAACAAAGGCAATTACAGCTAACCTGTCTCATGACAGTGGTTATCAACTCACTCTGATAACCCAGTTTTTTCCAATCGAGCTATGAGCGCGTGCACACAAAAGGGACGACATTCGTAACACAGCCAATTGCATGCAACATGAACAGATCCAGAGCGTTGTTTCACAAAGCAGGATTGGTGGATTAGCGAGATAACGTTGGGCTTAACCCTGGGTTTTCAGTTTCAAGACTGTGGCTCATCCAGGGCTGCGGGTGAGATGGGAGACATGTGGGGAGACGGGCGGGGGGTTTGTGGGGGAGGGTTAATCAAAAGAAATAGAGGGTATAATTGGCTTCCAAATTGGGGGAAAAAATGTGGAAAAGTCAGAAACAAAATGTATTTAATAAAACACAAAACCCATTGGATGGGTCTGTTCTAATGGGTTCTAACAGATCAATGGGTTCTAAAATAGATCTGTTTCCACTCTGTTATTTTTCAAAAATAGACAATCTATAACTATATTAAGCTATTAACGTTTGTTTTGCTTAACAAGCTTGAGGAATTACCGTGACTATGTAATTCATTTTTGTATTTGCTCAAGTTAGATTAACTTCTGAACCAAACTCTATGTCTGAATCTCTTCTTGGGCTTGTCCACGCAGACCAGCGCACACTTAACAAGTGCTGCCAGTTATTGGTGACTGTCCAACTCCATTTCATCCGTCTTTGCTGCGTAGAGCTGTTGTTGTTGTAGACTGTTTTGACTAGAGTCCTCTCAACGTTACCGCCCATTGATAGTTCGTGGTAGGACCCAGTATTAATAACGATGTACTTCAACCACTTGTCGAGCTGTTGTTGAGTTCACAGGAAACAGTCCAGCTCTGGGCTAGGGACACTATAAAAGACTGGCGGCAGTGTGTGTCAATTAATTCTGGATACATAACTTTGAGCCTATTTGTTTGTTTACAATGCATTTTAAAGACTATGATGATGTTACCACATTTCTAGGAGAATGGGGACCGTTCCAAAAAACCGTAATTTTACTCCTCTGCCTAAGCATAATTCCTAATGGTTTTACAGGTATGTCCATAGTGTTCATGGTCGATACGCAACCTCACCATTGTGCGATACCCGCAAACGTCAACATTAGCGCTGTATGGAGAAACAGTTCAATTCCACTGGAAGAAGAGAATGGACTGACACGGTATAGCAAATGCACCAGATACAAACTGGACGTAATAAAACATCTCTCAGATAATGGCTATGTGCCGGGAATCGACGTGAATGTTAGCGAAATAGAACAAGAAGGTTGCGAGGATGGGTGGGAATACGACCGAGATATTTACATTTCAACTATCGTGTCCGAGGTAAGTCAAAAACTGAACTTAATCTTCAAACAATGTGTGTATACTATTTAAAATGATTTAAGAGTTGCTTAGAGTATATAAATCTCTTCCAAAAAACCCTGCTAATGTTTGAAACATGTCAAATATCCCTATTTTCACTCGCCGTCCCCACAATTCCAGTTTGGCTTTGAATGCAGCCACTTTATCTGCCGATTTGAAGACAGTTGTCGTTCTCCCCTGAAGTGACAGATTGAGTTTGTTGAGCAAGTTGAATATGTCACACAAGTAAGCAAGTTTTGCGACCCATTCTGTATTACTGAAATGTGCTGCAAGTGGTGACTGTCTTTCTAAAATAAATCTATGAAGCGGCTCTCGTAACTCTGGCCAGCGATCTACCTTTAGAAAGCCGTATCACTTCTGTGTATAAGAGAAGACGTTTGTGCTCCGCGTCCATCTCCTCACAGAGCTGATCGAACAGACGCAAGTTTAGGGCATGTAGCTACTTTGATGTGGTTAATAACTTTAATCACATCTTTCAAAACGCTGTTAAAACCACTTCTACTCCGGTGTCCCACAGGTGGGACGGTCTGCCACGCCCCCCGTCATAAAATCATAAAAATATGGATATTAATAAGTATATACTTCTCCACATGTCACGCAATACCTACATATAATATATCAAACGATGGGGATTTTTGTCCCGAATCCAATTAAAATATTAACACATTTTAATTAAAACGGGCAAAACGTACAGGCTGCACCACGGCCAACGGCCGTTTTGGGTTACGGCGTGTTGACAATGTTGACATGTTTTCATATAAAATCATATATAATACACGGTCATATTGGACATAGCTAAATACAAAATATTCTAAGGATTAAAATAAGACCAAAGTTGCCTGTTTTACATACAAATTACCAAAGTTACGACGAGTTTTACATGCATTTCCCATTGACTTTACATAACGCGAACTCCTGTTCGTTAGAAAAAACCGAATGTAATTTCACTCGTAATACACCAAATACTGAGAAAGTAATCAAAACACTGATATATTGTAAAATACAAACTTGTTCACGTGAAACTCAGTATAAACACATATACATTGTCATAAGTATTATAGCACTAATTTCATATTTTGTCCTCATCCCACCATTGTCCTCATTCAAGATTCGTCAAACTACATTGCTAAAAACCGGAACAAGAAAAAAAAAAAAAAAGGGTTTGTCTTTGCCCTAACTCTTCGTGGTTTTCATTTGTCACAAAGAAACCTGATTATCACTGATTGACAGCTTTTATATCCTATTACAGATAGAAGACAAGTATATTATAACCAATCAGTTTCAGTGACTTTTTGTGGAAGTAAAGCGAAACGAAAAAGCCATTTGTGATTGTGAGGCGACATCTTTCAGTGTTTGTGTAAAATACACCAAAGCTTTCAGTGCTTGTGAATACAAACACACACCGATTCGATATATGTATTACTAAGTTTTGTTAGGACATGTACATTGCTTTGTAAAGTTGGAAAATAAATCCCCAGAAGTTGATAATTACAAGACATGGAGGTTCGTTTACCGAATCTAAAATCGTTTACTGAGTGAAGACAGATGCGCTTTCATTCCGGTAGCGAACACGTTTATGGTAAATCCATGTTTATATTCACTCCTATTATGTCTTGTGCTAGCTAGCTACATAGCAAAGTATGTGTTTGCTGTTTTTTGGTTTTATTTTCAATGCTAATATAGTTTCATTGCTAGCTAGCCCCCTTGGATTGCATTCGTACTACGAACAAAACCATTTACCACTACTTCTGGTCTTACAGATACGAACAGTAGCACATCTCATTTACATATTTATTTATATACTTTTTATACGTATTTTTTATGCAGTGTGGTTATACATATAATAATGCAAATGATTCTGTTTTGGTCTATTTCATGAGATGAGGATCATTCAGGATGCACAACCATGCACCTGAGATGCACAACTGTGCACCTGGGATTCAACTGGACATCACACATTCCTTCAGCTGTATTAATATATAATATAATATATGCCATTTAGCAGACGCTTTTATCCAAAGCGACTTACATTAGTGAATGCATACATTTTCAGTATATGTGGCCCCAGTGGGGCACTATGATTACAATTACCTACTTGGCCTTGGAGTAATATCTTCAGTATTCTCCATTCTTTTCCCCAGGGTTTATGAACATAACAAACATACAATCTGAGGTATTTACATGGTACTCAATCATACAATTATTGACATAGCCTATGCTATGAAAAAATATATATATTTCAATAGATTTAGTAAAAACGCCTGTTGTTTCCTGTACTTCAGTCAACAATAACATGGTGTACCTAACTAATACTCAGACTAGAATGCCATCACATAGATGCACATACATCTCCCAGTTGTACCCTTTCATTTAATACCAAGATCATGGACCTGCCCCTCATATTTGAGAAATTATAGGCAAATACAATTGGGCAACATGCATATATTGGAAAAATAGGGGAAATTTGTGTATCAAAAAACACCCGAGTCTATTATTACAAAAGCTGTTGTAGCTTTTGAGTAATTTTAGTAATCTCCTCCTAATTTTGTACAGGAGTTCATGACATCACATAGACACAAATCGAGGTGTTATATAGCTTTGCTATCCATATTATTATTTTCATATTTTTGAAGTATTATACATTAAAATATATTTTTTCATATAAAATTGTTATATTTTCTATATTTTAGTTAACAATAACATGGGGTAAGTAATTTATACCCAGACTAGGATGCTATCACACAATCTCTCAATTCTCCCCTTTCATTTGATACCAATTTCATTCATGTGCCCCTCATACTTGAAAAGTTATAGGGGATTTAATTGATACAAATATATGTATATGCACTGGGATGGAATGTTGGGGAAAAGGGGGGTGGAGCAGAAGGGGTTTTAAGTTCAGGTGACATTTTTCGGCTAGCCAGCATTTCTCTGTGGATGACACAGTGCGTAGACTCACATTCAGACGCGACCTCTTTGACCCAAGAAGTGAAACCAGAAAGCCGTCCAGTCATGGCAGCCGTGCATACACCGACACAAAATGACCAGTTTAGTTTTCCTGATATGTAATCATTCAAAGACTTGAATAGTTCTGCAGCTGTGGTGTTGGTTGGCAACAATAATGCACATAACATATCCTCATGCACATCCTCCTGAAAAATATATCGCACAAAAACAAGCATTATTGCCTTGTTGTCAACGTCGGTAGACTTGTCAACCTGGATTGCGTACCACGGTGACTCAGTAATCCTCTCTAACAATTGTGCCTCAATGTCCTCTGCTATTTCATCAATTCGTCTAGTTATGGTGCTAGCCGAAAGAGGAACCTGTGCTACCTTTTTAACTGCAGCCTCTCCTAAACGTTCATGGCAAATGTCCTTAGCAGCAGGCAGGATCAACTCTTCACCAATAGTGAAGGGCTTCTTAGCCTTGGCAATGCGGTTAGCCACTAAGAATGATGCTCTCAGTGCAGACACATTTGATGATGTGGTGGCCTTCAATAATTGCTTCTGTCCTTCGTGTTCACGTTTTTTTCTTTAAAAAAACTCCAAAGGCTTGTCTTGTAATGCAGGGTGCTTGGTCTCTACGTGGCGAAGCAGTTTTGAAGGCTTCATGGCCTCGTTGGATAGCCGTTCGCCACATATTATACAGAGCGGGCTTGGGGCATGTCAATCACCTGTTGCGATGAACCCATAATTTAAGTAGGACTCTTGGCATTTTCTTTTAAATGCAGATTTCTTTTATTTGGCAGTCTTGGAGTCTTCTGCTATCTCATCATTGGGTCTTTTCCCCTTTTCAAAGAAGCTCTCCAGCAATGTTTGTTTTTTACTCATTTTTGCTAGGGTTAACTTGTGGGCTTAATTTATCGGTGCATGGAAAAAGACTGCGACTGAGACAAGTGTGGAAAAGAGGCACAGACGGAAGTGGTCATTTTTCAAAATAAAACACCCTGCAGACTGCGATAGTCAATAAAATGGAAATAAAATTAAAATTAAAACGTTTTTATTCTTTCTGTGCGGCCCGGTACCAAATGATCCATGGCCCGGTACTGGTCCGCGGCCCGGTAATTGGGGACCCCTGCCCTAAAGTGTCAATTAGCCTACCATTGTATAAAAGCAATTATTATAGCAACATGTTGACAAGACCAACGTTTCAGTGAACACGGCTCCACGCTCCCCAAGAAGACTACATCGGAAGCCTGGATACTGTTCATTTGAGGGCAGTCCTACCAAAAACTTTTCGCAGCCATAGAAAACCATATTAAATGTGCCTGCAAATATTGCTTCTCCTTGTTTTTTGTCATAAAGTACAAGCTTCTCCAATTTGGTGCTTATGTCTAAATTAGGCATTTAAATTCTGAAATAAGATACCCCACTTCGGGCAGGTAGGCAAATGAATGTGCAATGCAAATCAATATTCAAGGAAAAGGAGTAGTCTATGTAAATTGATATTTTATGTAGTTCTGAATACAAGGATAAAGACGACGAAGCCGTTGTAGATGTTACCAGTGTGCTGTTTGTATGCAAATATAATTTAGGTGGGACACGAATCACTTCGATTACAGGATTAGTCAAACTCCGCAATAGGTGTCCTTGACGTTACCGCCCATTGATAGTTCGTGGTAGGACCCAGTATTAATAACGATGTACTTCAACCACTTGTCGAGCTGTTGTTGAGTTCACAGGAAATAGTCCAGCTCTGGGCTAGGGACACTATAAAAGACTGGCGGCAGTGTGTGTCAATTAATTCTGGATACAGAACTTTGAGCCTATTTGTTTGTTTACAATGCATTTTAAAGACTATGATGATGTTACCACATTTCTAGGAGAATGGGGACCGTTCCAAAAAACCGTAATTTTACTCCTCTGCCTAAGCATAATTCCTAACGGTTTTACAGGTATGTCCATAGTGTTCATGGCCGATACGCAACCTCACCATTGTGCGATACCCGCAAACGTCAACATTAGCGCTGTATGGAGAAACAGTTCAATTCCACTGGAAGAAGAGAATGGACTGACACGGTATAGCAAATGCACCAGATACAAACTGGACGTAATAAAACATCTCTCAGATAATGGCTATGTGCCGGGAATCGACGTGAATGTTAGCGAAATAGAACAAGAAGGTTGCGAGGATGGGTGGGAATACGACCGAGATATTTACATTTCAACTATCGTGTCCGAGGTAAGTCAAAAACTGAACTTAATCTGCAAACAATGTGTGTATACTATTTAAAATGATTTAAGAGTTGCTTAGAGTAGCTATATAATGATGCTTTATCGGAAGAAAGCCCACCCAAAACTTGGTCTGAAGCAATTATTGCTGTAATACACAAGGAGGGAAAAGCCCATCTGAACTGTGCATCTTACAGACCCATAAGTCTTTTATGTTGCGATTTTAAGACCCTAAGCTAAATAATGGCAAACAAAATTCAAGACAGTATATCAAAATGAATACACCCGGATCAGACCGGATTTATACCAGGAAGACAAGGGGCAAATAATATTCGAAGAGTAGCCTACTGAATATTATGTCCGAATAAAAAACAACACTCTATGCTTCTTAGTTTAGATGCTGAGAAAGCGTTCGAGTTGAGTTGATTGGCTGTATCTAGAACAACACTTGAGAAAGTGGTATTTCATGCATATTTTACTAAATGGTAAATACCACAAAATGTGGTTTCGATCCGAACCAAGTATATCAAGGCCAGAATCACCGATACCGATCCTTTTTATTATTAAAAGCGGCTAATGTACTTTGCTGTAGGGGAGAGCAATGTGTCATGAATTATAAGGTGAATGCATCATTAATAGGCTACTTCTGAATACATTTTCATTACCACCAAATGATTTGCCAAACATTAAACATTTCTTTTTAGGTTCTTTTCGGGTTTGAGGTATATTCTTTTTTTCCAATTCCATTAATTTAATTAATTTAGATAACAAGTTTCAATGGGCTGAATATATTATTTGAATGTCTGAATAGAGTCTGCTACAGTAACCGCTAATGATGACCAATTCGTTTGAAAATGTAACATTAGGCAACGCTGAAGATCCAATTGGACTAAAATATGAATTTCACTACTATATACCTGGATATTCCTTGCCTCTGTAAAGACTCTGCCAGTGAACTCTGTCTCTGTCTCGCGGGCCCGGTTGCTGGGGCATTTCTCCCTTATTTTCTGTTGCAGCTCCGAGTTCTCTTGCTCGTGTCTCTTGCTCGTGTTGCCACAGTAGCGAACAGCCTTCCTACATCGCAGTTCGCGAAGTTTTAAGTGAAATAACTCCAAATGATGCTCCTCTTTCGTTTGCCATGAATGCAACTATGTGTCTCCTCTGGACTAAAGATGAACAGCCTAGGCGAGCGCTGCGCGCATGTTGTTCGATAGTGAGTGCAAACAACAGCACCAGAGAAGCAAAGAGTGCATGCACTAAGAAGTGTGTTCAAGTGCCCAGAGCGTGACCTAACAAGTTACACTCTTGTCGGAAGATGACAACATAATGTTGAGAGACAGTTTCTCTACTCTATGATTAAATAAAAATGGCTACAACGTCGAAGGGAGACGGATCCGTTTTTTGTATCGATCCTATTGACGTCAGTATCAATACTCAAAACAAGACTTAGTTTAGCTAGTATCGATACTTTTGGTATCGATCCGCCCACCCCTACTAAATAGGTTAGACAACTGTATTCGGGTCCAAAGTCTAGGGTGAGGGTTAATGGGTAGGCTATTTGTCACAGTTTCTTAATCTGATGAGAGGAACTATACAGGGGTGCCCCTTTCCCCGTTACTATTTGCTATGAGTAGGCCTACTGAACCGCTGGCACAAATAATAAGATAAAATGAACAAATTAATTAAACTGAATTGAATGTCTTTATTGTCATTATACCAGGGTACAACGAAATTAATATAGGCTCAGCTTAAATGTGCAGGACAACATACAACACAGTCACGAACAGCATACAGTATACCCAACAGTAGTAGAAAAATACCCAACAATAATAGAAAAAAATATATATATAATACAAAAAATATAGGCTACATCTGCACATATTGCACTGTACATCGTACATAGATATTGCACTAGATATTGCACTGAAGTGGCTTATATTGCACAGTGGGGAGGGGAGAAGGGGGGAAGGGGGGATCAGTGCATGTTTGAGTTCAAGGTGGTTATTGCTCTAGGGAAGAAACTGTCTTTCAGCCTGTTTGTTCTGGATCCCATGCACCTGTAGCGCCTCCCGGAGGGCAACAGTTCAAACAGGTGGAAGCCAGGGTGAGAGCTGTCCTTTGTGATCTTTTTTGCTCTGCTGAGGCAGCGGGAGTTGTAAATGTCCATCAGAGAGGGGAGAGGACAGCCGATAATCTTCTGTGCTGCGTTGATGACTCTCTGAAGCCCCCTTCTGTCCGCTTCGGTGCAGCTGGCGTACCACACAGTTATGCAGTACACCAGCAGGCTCTCAACAGAGGAGCGGTAGAAGGTCACCAGCAGCTTTTGATCCAGGTTGTTCTTCCTGAGCACCCTCAGGAAGTGTAATCGCTGCTGGGCCTTCTTGATGACCGCTGTGGTGTTCTCAGACCAGGAAAGGTCAGCAGAGATGAGGGTGCCCAGGAATTTGAAAGTGTCCACATACTCACTGTTGATGTAAAGGGGGGCAGGGTCTGCTCTGTTCTTCCTGAAGTCACAGATGATTTCCAAGGAGTGTTGGACGATGGAGGTGAAACTGACAAGATATTCTTTTACGCGGGATGACACCAATATTCAGATATGCTCAAAATGTCCCCCATATATAGCCTAGCTGATTTTTTTTTTTAAATGTCCCCCAATGTTGACTCCTCGGTTCCAGAGCGGTTCCAGAGCTCCTAAAGTGTTTTAGCCGATTTGGAGAAATATCAGGTGACAAAATAAATCAATCTAAATCGGTGGCAATGACGATATCAGGCAGTCTACCGCAACAAGTTGGAGATTGGATTTTTATTCCACTGGCCAACACGTGGATTCATATATCTGGGCAGTGGCGATTTTACCGCGGGTGCATTGGCACCCCCTACTGTTGTGATGAAAACATTACAATTTAAAAGAAAATGATTTCTGCCCTGTTATAAAACCCTAAAATCGCCACTGTATCTGGCAGTGGCGGGCCGTGCATTTCACACCTAGGCCTTCAGTAGTGCTCCGTCTGAATCAATCCACCCCTCAATAACTATTTTATGGCTATAAAAGCCATCTTATTGTTATGTTTTGAGTGTCTGTTCGGTTTGTTTTTGCACTTTGTTTATTTATCTTTCTTCAGTCATGTTTCATTCTTGTTCTGTCATGCACTTCGGGAAATTCTATGTTTCGGTTTTTCCGTCTTCGTTTCTAATCTCATTTTACTTTCTTCTTACTTTCTAATTACACTTTGTATATACAGTGGGGAAAATAAGTATTTAGTCAGCCACCAATTGTGCAAGTTCTCCCACTTAAAAAGATGAGAGAGGCCTGTAATTTTCATCATAGGTATACCTCAACTATGAGAGACAAAATGAGAAAAAAAAATCCAGAAAATCACATTGTCTGATTTTTAAAGAATTTATTTGCAAATTATGGTGGAAAATAAGTATTTGGTCAATAACAAAAGTTCATCTCAATACTTTGTTATATACCCTTTGTTGGCAATGACAGAGGTCAAACGTTTTCTGTAAGTCTTCACAAGGTTTCCACACACTGTTGCTGGTATGTTGGCCCATTCCTCCATGCAGATCTCCTCTAGAGCAGTGATGTTTTGGGGCTGTCGCTGGGCAACACGGACTTTCAACTCCCTCCAAAGATTTCATCTTCAATGCCTTCAAAGCATGGGGGTGGAAACATCATGCTTTGGGGCTGTTTTTCCGCAAAGGGACCAGGACGACTGATCCGTGTAAAGGAAAGAATGAATGGGGCCATGTATCGTGAGATTTTGAGTGAAAACCTCCTTCCATCAGCAAGGGCATTGAAGATGAAACGTGGCTGGGTCTTTCAGCATGACAATGATCCCAAACACACCGCCCGGGCAACGAAGGAGTGGCTTCGTAAGAAGCATTTCAAGGTCCTGGAGTGGCCTAGCCAGTCTCCAGATCTCAACCCCATAGAAAATCTTTGGAGGGAGTTGAAAGTCCGTGTTGTACAGGCCTCTCTCATCTTTTTAAGTGGGAGAACTTGCACAATTGGTGGCTGACTAAATACTTATTTTCCCCACTGTATTAGTTAGATGTATATAGTACTAACCAACTAATCTACTAACATTAGGGATTTAGATTAAGTTACTAACACTACTAATCACTAATTATCTCACGCTTCTAACTATCGCTGTCATTCTCTCTCGTCTCTATCGCTGTCATTCTCTCTCATGAAACATGACTGAAGAAAGATAAATAAACAAAGTGCAAAAACAAACCGAACAGACACCCGTTGCCGTTGCATCGCAGATAGATAACTCGTGTATCCAGAATAAATGCCTTTACTGAAGAAACAAACCCGGGGTGCTACAGCTGCGACACACATAAAAAAGCATCAATAATAATAACCTCATAAACATCGCAATATTATTTAGGAAAATATCAACATTTTACTCACCAAAAATCCTTATTATTTGTACACAAAATCCATCCTCCTTTCTTTCCTCAAAAAGAGTTCAATTACTCTCTTTTCTATCGCCATCGAAGCTAATGCTGAAAGTCGAGCCTGCCCTGTCGTATTTCTGGCATAAGTTCGCTTTAGGGCTGAAAATGTCCGCTCAAATGTCTGAATCACAGACTGATGTTAATTATATTTTGTCCATGAATACTTATTAAATAATTCCAAATGGTCTGTTCGCTTCCTTTCATAGCTGTTCCCCTGGTTGCGCTGCATCCAGACGTGTATTTTCATATTAAAGCATTTAACCAATCACATTACATCATAGTCAGACACTCTCTGACTATCCAATCAAAGGGTGTGAATACGCTGACGTTACCTAGGCCTTCTAGAAGGCCTTCGTGTCCCCAACTCAAAATCTGATTGGTTGAAGCAACAGTTCGATCAACACTTATTTTATGCTACAGGGCCTGCAGAACTGATTGTGAAGGCCTCCATTTCTTTGGCAGAAGGCAGAAGGCAGATTTATTTGACCCTGGCAACAAATGATGGCTGAAATGTGATTGGTTAAATGCTTTAATATGAAAATACACGTCTGGATGCAGCGCAACCAGGGGAACAGCTATGAAAGGAAGCGAACAGACCATTTGGAATTATTTAATAAGTATTCATGGACAAAATATAATTAACATCAGTCTGTGATTCAGATATTTTTTAGGCCAGCAGAGAAGGCCTTGCAGGCCCTGACGGCCCACCACTGGTATCTGGGTATAATTATCACCCCCTCCACTTCACAATTATTTAAGGCGAACTATGGGAGATTAATATCTCAGTTAAGAACAGATTTGGTAAGATGGGAGGTTCTGCCACTTTCTCTAATCGGAAGAGTGGAGACGGTGAGAATTAATGTTTTACCAAGATTGCTATTTCTGTTTCAGTGCTTGCTTGTATTGGTACCTGCAACCACCTTTAATATGTTGGATAAACTAATTATGAAAATTGTATGACAAAATATAAAACCATGAGTTAAACAAAAAATATTACTTTACCCTAAAGAGAAGGGAGGCCAAATTTAAGGATGTACTACTGGGCTTCACATGGTCGTTTGCTTACAACAAGCTAGGGATACAAGATGGCTACAAATTGAACAAAATTCTTGCCCCAAAATAGTATTAGAAGCCCTTCCTTTTATGCATAATAAATTGGTAAGAAAAATGAAAAGAAAAATGAATGGATATGTTATACAAATATGAGCATTGGTTAAAAAGAAATTGGGGATACAACTGGTAACATCTAGAGCCACAAAGATATCTGGTAACTTGGATTTGTTGCCATCAAAGATGGATTTGGGATTCAGGAGGTGGGCAGAAAGGGGATTGATCACAATTACACAATTGTTTGAAGGAGAAGAGTTGAGAACATTTAATACATTACAACTTAGATTTGGGTTGCCTTCCAGTGACTTCTTCAGATTATTACAGATAAGACATTATCTAACATCACATGTAGATTGGCATAAAATAAAGAAAAAGCCCTCGCTTATTGAAAAATATTTTATAGAGGTGATTGAGGGTCAAACGAAAGGAAAGGTGATTTCTTGCTTGGGTAATATATTGCAGACGTCCATAGGGGGTGACATATTTGACATAAAGGCAAAATGGGAATTGGAGATTAATAAAAAATGATATCTGATGAATCCTGGGAGCAGGCTTGTGAACAGGGACATAGACTGACGAACGCCCAAATGTGGAAAGAATTCAATTGGAAAATTAAAACCAAATATTTCAGAACAATGACACAATGGACAGATGGATTTCTGAGCTGTGCTGGAGGGGGTGTGGGATGGTGGATTACTATACACATATTTTCTGGGACTGTCCAGTGTTGTTTATCTTTTGGAGAGATGTGCAACAAGAAGTACAGATTATTTTGGGCACCACAGTGTCCTAGACATAATATATTGGGAGTTACCCCAGAGGGCCTTGAAGATAAAAATAAACAATATTTACTGCAGGTTCTATTGCTGATAGCTAAGAAAATGATAACAGTGTCCTGGCTGAAGCCCCAACCACCCTCTCTGACCTAATGGGCTGAAAGAGTAGCAAGTGTCCATTTAATGGAGAAGATAACTGCATGGTTGCACTTGACAGTGGACCTGTTCTTGGCAAGGTGGTCCCTGGCCGTTGCACATCTCCTGTTGCTGAATGGATAGGAGATCAGGGTTTACATAAAAAGGTATGTGTCCTCTGTCATGTTTTATTTAATTTTTTTACTTTTTTTTGTTTGACGATGCCATGGCCCTTTTTGCATTGCTTTGTCTCCTCTGTGTCTTTATCCTTGGGTCCACAATGATAAACATGCATTGGAGGTGTACTGCTGCACAATGCATGTTGTAAAGGAGTAATGTGCTTGCTAGTAGAGAGGAAACCCACAATATATAATAAATATCAAGCTACATGTAATGTATAATACAAGTTAAAGATTGTTAAAAAAAAGATTATTTCTAGTTGTATATATTTTTTTATGTGATGTGCTGGATTTCATATTATGTTAGGCCGGTATCGTTTATTCAGTTGCTAAATAACTTGAAGCTACAGTAAGTGAAGCTACATTTCGTTCGGAAGTATTCTCTCTGGTACAGTAGGTATTGCTGCTAAATTATTTGCCCTGACAACCAGTAACTTAATGGATGTATAGTTTACCTGTCATCTCAATTATTCACAATGCCAGGGCTATGGAGCGCTATTGGTGCGAACCTTGAATGTTAACCCATCTATTGAGTTTCTGAATGTCCCAACCAACTCATCTGGTTTACTGCTAATCGTTGGTTCCTTAGCGATGACTCAATTCTACAAAATAATAATCTTGCAATAGATTAGCTGGTCCTGACAGCTAATAGAGACCCACGAGAGTCACGTGATTGTATTCGTTGTCTCAATTGCTTACACACCTTTCTTGAAACTATGTCTCAGGTTCGCAAAACACAATTCTTAAAACTAGCCCTATATGTTGACTGTGCAAAACTCCATATATGCTGTGCAAAACCAAACATTGCCTTCAAAACAATTTACACATCCCTCAAAATGTAATATTTCCATCAAAACATGCACACTTACGCACTATATAAAATAGCAAACATCACACTGCTGTGATTACTTCAAAGCACTATCATCAGATATGTTTGAAACCTGATCATACCTTGTAATGGATGACCATTATACATTTTCAACTGCAAAATGAATACAAATGAAGACAACATGACCATGTCAGAGCAGTCAGTACTGAAAATACTGTCTCGTGATAAAAAAAATAAAGGAAACGTTTGAGTAAATGAAGGGTTTTTGTGGCTCTGTTATTGTGTGTGGTACATTTGTCTGTTATGGTTTAGGTGTACTCAACCCCTTAGAGGGCAAGGTAAATGGCAATAAATACAAATACATTCTAAGTGATCACCTTCATCCTATGGTGAAGCATTTTTATCCTGATGGGAGTGGTCTCTTCCAGTATGACAATGCCTCACCCATAGGGTATGAGTGGTCACTGAATGGTTTGATGTCATGAAAACAATGTAAGCCATATGCTATGGCTGTCCTCAGTCACCGAATCTCAACCCAATTGAACACTTCTGGGAGATTCTGGAGGGACACCTGAGCCAGCATTTTCCACCACAATCAACAAAACACCAAATTATGGAATTTGTCATCCCTGAAATATATTTCCAGATATTTGTAGAATCTATGCCAAGGTACATTGAATCTATGCGAAGGTACATTGAAGGTACATTGGTGGCCCAATGCCCTATTCGTTTCTCAACTGGTTAGTGGTTCTGACACAAGAGCTTCATGTTTTCAGAAATGTGTCTGCAGCATCAGTCACAGTGTGTAAGCAATTGAGAAAAACTGGAAGTTGTTGGTTGTCCAAACACATAATGATAATGAAGGTAAGTAAGTAACTAAACTATTTATATAGCACTTTTTAACAGGGGTCACAAAGTGCTTCACAAAGTGCAGATAAAACAGCTAAAAGTATACACACACATGCACATACACACACACATCCACAAAACAGCAAAGCATTAAAAAATATACTAAAAAGCACAGGCAGTACAGTGACAAAATGTTTTATACATATACAGGTATATATATATATATATATATATATGTATATATATAACGAAAAAAAAAAACACAATTAGTAACACCTGTCAGTTGAAGATCTGTCTTTAGACACAGCTTAAACATGTCCACAGTGCTGGCAGATCTAATATCAAAGGCAAGGCTGTTCCATAGCCTGGGAGCCACAGTGGCAAAAGCATGATCACCCTTCATCTTCAGTCTAGACTGAGGGATAGCCAGCAGCCCCTGGTCCAAAGCCCTAAGAGAATTTGAATGGGGGATAGCAGTTCACCAATATATGCAGGAGCCTGACCATGCAGTACCTTATATGTAGTCAACATGATTTTAAAATTGATCCTGAATTTAATTAGTCGCCAATGAAGTGTGGCCAATATGGGTGTAGTATGAGCCCTTCAACAGGATCTAGTCAACAGCCTAGCAGCTGCATTCTGGACCAACTGGAGTCAATCCAATGCTGACTTGCTGAGGCAGGTAAAAAGGGCATTGCAATAGTCCAGGCAAGATGAAATATAAGAATGATATAAATATTTTCAGCTGAGAAGAAGACACCACGGATCTTAATTTTGCAATATTCCTCAGCTGGAAAAAACGAAAATGGTGTAGGAAACTACTCACTGCCAAAAAATTTACATTATTTTTCAGTTGTTGGTAACCTAAACTTTAAAAAAAACCTCTGGCAGTTTACCGCTTACCTTTGTACCATTTCAGGTTATTCACTGGACTTGAACTGCTTAAATTTCAGGAAAAACTGGAAAATGGGATGTTCGAAAACTTTTGACTGAAGTTGGCAAGTACTTTCCTACACCATCAAAAGGCACTTGGGAACTGGAGGAAACTCTAACAGGAAGCCACAACAAAATCAGAAGACAAGTTTCTGAGAGTCAACAGCTTGCATGATAGGCGGATCACAGGACAACAGCTTCAAGCACAGCTTAACACTGGTCGAAATAAGGAAGTCTCAGTTTCAACTGTGAAGAGAAGACTTCGAGCTGCAGGTTTGACAGGTCGAGTGGCAGTAAGAAAACCATTGCTAAGATGGCAAAATAGGAAAAAGAGGCTTGCCTGGGCCATGAAGCACCGCCAGTGGACTACTGAAGACTGGAAGTAGGTCTTATGAAAATTTTGAAATCTCCGGTTCATCACGCAGGGTTTCTGTACACCGTCGAGTAGGCGAAAGGATGGTTCCTCAGTGTGTGACACCAACTGTCAAACATGGAGGAGGAAGCGTGATGGTCTGCGGCTCTTTTGCTGGATCCAGAGTCGGTGACTTGCACAGAGTGACTGTTAATCCACGTTAACCCATTACTTGTTCCCTGAAAAGGGCCTTTTTTTAAACTCTGAAATTGTAATTATTTTTCCGTTTTTGGTAACCTAGGCTTTTTTTTTTTTTTTTACCTCTGGCAGTTTACTGGTTACCTTTGTACCATTTCAGGTTATTCATATGGTTAAAATGCACCTCCCCGACGTTCCCTCTCTTGTAAAGGATTAATTATTACCGCAGTTGATAATTCATCCTTCACACCATCAGGAAAAATGCATTTTGGAAAAAAGTTAAACATTAGCACAGTAGGGAGAAATTTACAACACAACAGGAAAGACATAGGAGAGGAAGGTTACAAAACAAACAAACATACTTTAACAGCAAGCATTAAAAAAACAATGTCCACCAACAGTACACCATTAACCATTAGTCCGTTTTATGTCCCCAGAGACTGTGATAAGGCATTCAGATCTTATGAATCTCTCCTGGATACTTCTCTGTGTCACTGACGTTGTGACCCATGAGACAGTCTCTTCTTTCTCCAGTGTTATATTATGTAGGTGTGGGTTTGTGGAATTTAAAAGTGCGCAGATTGGGGTGCCAGGAGCTTAGTGTTCCATCTGGGCGGTGTTTATATTGCTTAGGGGGGCAAGATAAGGCTGGAGCTGCAGTGGGGGACTGAGAGGTCATAAAACGGTTGGGGTTGTTTCCTTGACCATGTTGAACCTCTGGCAGAGGAGTGGGGCTGCCTCAAAAGCCCCCCTTCTTTTTGAACCAGGTGCCACTGCTCCAGATAATCAGAGGGGAGAATCAAGGGGGTTAGTGTCCATTTTTGTTGACCTTTCTTTTTCCAACACTATCGTCATGTTGGAAAGGGGAGCTGCAGCCAACAGATCCCTCTCTTCTGGTGTGAGTAGAATCTGGGGAGTGATTAACAGAATGTCCTCCAGAGGGGGTGGGGTCAGCATACCTGCCAACTTCTCTCCCTCTGTCTGGGCCATGACCTGCAGCTCTCTGGGCTCAGCAAGGGAAGAAACTGAGGGCAGAATTGTATTCTCTGCTTGTGTGGGCGCAGGCGGGTGTTGCTCTGTCAGAGCAGATTCTTTCTCCTGGGTGTTGTCCCGCTGCCTAAGACCATAATCCAACAGAGGTTAGGAGTTCCATGTTAGCAGCCTCAGCCTTCTGACTGCAGCTGCAGCCTGCACCATGGCAGACATTATCTTCTGTACATGGAGTGCCATCAGTGATTCTATAGCAGAACCACTGGGATAGGAAGGAAGACTGTCCTGGTCTCTCCCTCTTGGTACTCTCTTGCAGTGTGGCCCATGATTACATGGGTGTTTGCTGAGGTAGTCATCCAATGCATGGGCGGTAAATCCCCAAAACATTGGGCCATGAAAAAAAGGGTAATGAGTTAACGAGAGAGGACAGTGTCCCAAATTCTGTCTGGTCGAGCCCGTCCACCCAGTCGAGTACTCCATCGAGGCCAGAGTAGGTCCGAAGGAAGTCCCTATTGCGATTATCAAAAGCAGGACATAAAGAACAGCTCTCTTTCGTGCCCTGAGATGAGACACCAATAGCTGGTACCTCTTCCATTTCACTCTCTTGGGAACAATACATGTCCGGTTGTAAGTATCTTAATTTTAATTCAGTTAAACCAGAATAACCAAACTAGATCAGACAATGCTCCAAATTAAATATATCTGCAGAATTAGCCTGGTACAATGCATGCATGTTAGGCTCGTCTTATTTGTACCTAGACCGTGGGACTGAAATTGCCCTTAAAACAGACACACGCTCTGAACACTATTTAAAGTTTAAGAACTAGCATTAAATGGTTATTTGGAAAGAGATTGTAGTATTTTGACTTAGTTTACCACAGTTTTGCTCAATATCCTATCTCGGTAGGACCTCCAATATGTCGGAACAGTGAAGTTAGAATAAAAATGGTCTATTCTCTGAATCCAGTAGCTTTAACAGTGAAACACCCTTGTTTAAAGTTCAGCACTCTGAATACTGAACACAAGTGGTATTACGTGTTAAAGCCCCCAACAACAACAACAACAACAACAACTTCTTATCAATTACATGGATACCACAAATAATTGGCTCAAGTTACTTACATGCTTCAGAAAGTGGTGTAGATGGGAGATCATCAGATGTCCCTTCTCCAGGAGCTGGGGGCTTTTGAAAAAAATGTGCTAAGTGTGTCTGTACAGACAGGTACAGTTATTAGCCTATTACAAGCAAAAGCAGCTGTAGGACAAACAACTTAAATCAATTTTTTATGGATAGCTAGCCACATTATTATCACTGATATAATGTTGTAGCCTACTACTAATTTTGGTAGCCTAATAATAAAGCTTGAGACTCAAAGCAAGCATGAGGGTTTTGCAACTCTGCAATTCAGGTGTAGTAGCCTAGTTTTGATAATAACTACAGGTGGGTACTAATAAGCTTCAAGCCAAAACGTGAGGGTAACTCAGCATCAGCATGCATTCATCCTTCAATCTGTATGAGTCTAGCAGTAGCTCTTAGCATCACATTATCTAGCTAGCATTAGTTTGTTTATTACTTAGCTAGTTAGCTCCCTAGCCTCCTACAATAACACAGAAACACAACTAAATTTTGATGACAGAGCCTACCCCTTACCTCTTTTCCTCCTCCTCCTTCCTCTGTTTTCTCCCCTGCGCACCTGAAGGCTTGTGCCTTTTCAAAGTCATTGTGCAAATATAAAATCTGTCATCAATCTGATATCTATCTTGCGTCGCGCTGATGTTAGCTCTCTACCTGACTGCATCAGTAGTGCGTGCCTCTCAGACCCCGTCACCTGCGCTTGACCCGACAGGCAACAGCACGTCTCTTGGGTTGCCTGTGATGCGCGCACGTAACCCCCACTTTCAGCAAGCAGCCAGGCATCGTATCCCCCACCTCAGTAACAGCATCTCTGTCAAAGTGCAGGCCAGATGAAACATTGTGTGAGGAACAGAACAGGGGTGCAAAGTGTATTTCTTTTTGTTTATTTGTTCATTGGGAGGAAAGGAGAGGGTGCCCACCAGCCACCAGCAATTCTTTTTTTTTTTTTTTTGTGAGGGCGACCTGGCGCCCCTAGCCGACATGGCGCCCCAGGCAGCTGCCTGTATGGCCTGTGCCTTGAGCCGGCCCTGCATGCAGGCAAGGTGTTGACTGGCACCAGATCTTCCAAGAGAAAACAGGACAGAGCAAGAGTAGAATTCCCCCAATCTAAAACCCTGTCACCAGCAGGTCAGACTTTAAGTATTGAGTGGGGGGGATTGGCTCACTCCCTTCTTAAGGCCTATACATGCTCGCGTGACTGCAACACAACATCAGAGGTTGAATTGATGTTGCAGAGGGTGTTACAGAGGATGTTGCGTACCTAGCACAAAATTCAAACTCGCAACATGTCCCGTAGATGTTGCACAGCATTGATTGGTAGGTTAGCGAATGGAGGCGGAACTGTCATGGTCATAGTTCATTGAGCTAGTACATCATTGTTTTACATTTTACATTTTAAGCATTTAGCAGACGTTTTTATCCAGAGCAACATCCAGATTAGGGGAGAAAGATAAAAGCAACGATTTTTTAAATTCTGTGAAAAGACCATCCTTAATTTCCTTTAATACATTAACATTAACATTTTCAAGAGTCGTCTGCTGGTTCCTTTGTTCCACGTGAATTTGCTCTATTATTTTAATGCTATAAAGGTGAGTTGCTCGCACACAAGCTGCTTTCATGACAGGCGTACTTCCTTAAGGTTTTAAAGTCTATTGTACTGACAGTACATTAAACTCAGTGATTCTGCAAACAATGAACGATCGACTGTGGTCTTCATGCCATTCTAAATTCTATATTTAAGGTTGCAAATATCCAGATGTTTTGTGTTGTGCTTTAGATTACATATAAATGTAACATGTCACTACAACACCTTAATGCACAGAATATTCAACTAACAAAGCAGAGAAAGAGCAGGGTGCATATAATTTTTTTAAAGCATATAGCAGACGCTCTTATCCAGAGCGATTTACTAGATGTGCATTAATACATGGTAAGAACAATCATAGTTTGCATAAGAGATCAGTGAAGTAATACAGCGATAGACATCGTTGTTAGCAGCTGCATACAACAATATATACAACAACAACTGTATCTATGTCAACGTTAGCTAAGCAAAACTATCTATATCTAGCTAGCTATCTAGCTAGCAACCTGGTATCATGGCCAAATAAAGCTCGCTAACAGTAGCTAACGATATAGATAGCTAGCATAATTTGTTATGCATAATTACCAGCTTCAGGAAGTGTAAGGACACCATGTTGTGTAGGTTGTGCAGAAGTATGTATTGCCAAGTGCTCTGCAACATGTTGCAGAGTAATATTACGTCGCAGTCGCGTTGCAGTCCCATTGCTTACGCAGAAGCATGTAGAGGACTTTAGCCCATCATTTACGATTTGGGGGAGAGTTCCAGTGCAAGCCAGGTTCAGAACCCCTTTTTGTATTTTTGTTTTGGGTCACTTACTATCACAAGATATATGTTCAAGCTCGACATTGATATGCTCCTCTCATGTTGAGAATCGTGGCGATATCAAACATCACTAGGGCCTGGTTAAGCCAGCTTCATTTATATGTTGGTTGAGCTGATATTTGGGGAGGCATAATATGCTCAAGAGCATTACTACCAAGTGAAGAGGCCAACCATACCATGTTGACCTCCGCTTTAATCTGGCGGGCCATAATTATTTTCTCTATGATCCATAATATTCAGCTCAACTGTCAGTATAAACCTGAAGTTGTGGGGTGTGGCACTGGTTCACCAACCCAAGTGCTCTGGCTTCACTCACAGAGCCATAAACCCGCCAAAGAAGGCCCCACTCTGTCTGCCTGCGCAGGATGGTTAAAATGCACCTCCCCGACACCACACACACACACACACTGTATGTTTATATATTATTTACATCTACATTACAATTACAGCCATTTTTAAAACCTACATATGTGACATTACCAAATAATTTTACGGAAGACATTTTTATAACCTACATATAGCATTACCAAATAAATCTAAAAAGGATTTTGGAAGGTACATGCTTGACAATTTAACATTTTCAATGGAAATTAATTATTTTTAGTTTAATTTTTTAATTATTTATTACTCGTAGGAACAGGCAAACTGTTTTTCATTTCTTTATTGTGCATCCTTAATTCACTCAAAATATGCCAACATTTTGGACAAGGTTTACACAAAAAAATCTAGTCACAATAAACCGGCACAGAATATGTTCAGTATTGTCCAAAATAATTCTGCATTTTTACTCCATATCATCAACACACTAATTTTCTTGAGAACATCTGCTTGAAAGTCTTCCTTGTACAGTAAATATGTGTTCTCTCCTCTCTCTACAGTGGGACCTGGTGTGTGGTGATTCGTGGAAAGTCCCTCTGACCTCCTCTGTGTTTTTCATTGGAGTGTTAATGGGATCCTTTGTTTCTGGGCAGCTCTCAGACAGGTGATACTGACAAAGAATAATGAAGGCCAACATATTACATCATTATGTAACAGGAAGGTTGGGTCTTCCAGTCCTCAGAAATCCTGGATGTTCATGTGTGTGTGTTTGTGTGTGTGTATTGGAAGGACAGGTATGCCAATTGCATGTTATGGGTTGGTGTGGCATACCTACACAGCATTTTGGCATATAGAAGTAACTTCAGTGCCCACATACTCTCAATCCTGTACCTTCTGACCTCATGTAAACAAACAGATTTTGGACACTTCACTCAAAACCTGGGTTGTTTTTGTGTTTATTCCTAACTTCTTCTTCCACTTGACTTTGTCCGAATACACATACTACATAGTACGTACTATGAATTTAAAGTATACACTGCATACTATTTAGTATGTACTGTTTAGTATGTGAATGTGCTGTATGCTGGATATATACAGTATATCTACTTTCTACTCACTCGTCACTGCTCGATCTGTCTGCCTTACAGGATCTGTCTTGCTAATGTTAGTTAAAAGTTATAGCTTGGGCGGCGGATAGCATATCGTATCTAACGCATCGTATCTTGGCTGGTCCGATATGAGTGTGGCTGCCTATCAGGGATGCGATTCGAAACCCAGACCGGTCCTGGCCATTAGTCCCTGCGTTTGGCTGTCTGTCCCAGGGGGAAGGGGGAGGGTGAGCCGGCATGAGTTTGTTGAGGAGCAGCAAAGGCATCTGTGGTCGGGTTCCGTCTCGGAGGAGGTGGATCAACTGGCCTGGAAAGATTGGCTCGTTACCCGGAGTATGGGTGCCAGACTCATGGGGAAGAGTGAAGTGAAATAAATAGAGGGTATAACTGACAACCAAATTAGAAACTATATATATATATATATAATTTTTTTAATTGCAGCTAGCTATATAGACAGCAAAGTAGCCTAATTAAAAAAATACCAAAAAAGCTAGCTAAGGCAGCTGACATTACAATCACAAGAATTCATTTTTTTAACAAACCATATAGCTCATTACCTGTTTATTTTATACAGCCTTATTTGTTCATCTTTATCAAGGGTGTGAATCATTTTAGAGGGTATTGTATGTACATGGGGTAAACAAAATAATGGAGACACCAAACAATATATGAATATTATGTTGTCTACCCCTGTATGTGTGTGTGTGTGTGTGTGTGTGTGTGTGTGTGTGTGTGTGTGTGTGTGTGTGTGTGTGTGTGTATACATATACGTATGTATACTGTATATATAGTTTATATGTTAAGAATATATGAAAGAATATGTTCACTTCAAGACTGCATGTTTATTTGAATTAACGTTATACAGAATACAAATAAAACACATAATATGGACAGAATCGCCAGCTACATTATCTGTAGGAAAGATCACCTTCTATAACATTACACGTTTCCTTACAATCGTGTATTTAACTTGATGTGTTTCCTCATCCTGTCAAATATTCTGTCAAATATACAGCATTGGCCAATGATGGCAGATAATACTGTACAAAATAGTTACAACAGGCATTATGTTTAACAGACTGTGTTTTTGTGTGTGTGTGTGTGTGTGTGTTTTTAGGTTTGGAAGGAAAATCGTTCTGTTTGCAACAATGGCAGTCCAGACTTTGTTCACATTCATCCAGATTTTCTCCACATCCTGGCTTTTATTCTGTGCATTGTTCTTTATAGTTGGGATGGGCCAAATTTCAAACTATGTGGCAGCATTTGTCCTAGGTATTTATGAGTCTGCATTACTGTTTTAATCAAAATTCTATGTTCATTGCTAAATGCTGTAATTGTAATTGTGAATTGTTTTAAGACATTCTCATGTCCCAGTCACACACAAGGCACTCACAGTCTACCTGTTGCCAACAGTAAAAGATATGTCTCTCCTCCGATCAGTGCTGTAGTGTAATGCCATATAGCATGAAGTGTGTAAATTAGTCACTGGCTCAGAGGAAGGCACTCACATGTGGGTTTGGGTGGGAATCTGCTCAAAAAAATGAAACCAGCTTCTTAATATTTATATTAGACTATTTGGCTTTTGTGGTTCAGCTTTGTCCCAGGTACACAAAACAGGCCAAATGTTGTTAAATTGTCTTCCTGTTGTCTCTTGCCTAAAGGATCAGAGATTGTGAGCCCATCCATTAGAATCCTCTACTCTACTGTGGGAGTATGCATTTTCTTTGCCTTTGGATACATGATGCTCCCCCTGATTGCCCTCTTTGTCAGAGATTGGAGAATGTTGATGCTGGCCCTAACCCTTCCAGGTCTTCTGTATTTCCCCCTCTGGAGGTAGGCGTGTGATACGACTTGAATTGTATCCCCGTACCTTCACATGTCATGCCCTGTAGTTCACAAATTGCAGTGCTACTTTCCCGAAAATTAACGCCTTTGTCAGAATGAATCACATTACGTTGAAAGGATTGCAGTGCCTTCGCACTGAGCTAAGCAGCTTGCCAGTCTTTACTGTATGACACAGTGCAATGTGGCTTCACTGCCATGCTCTTGCAGAACCATACTATGAAAGGCAGACTAGACTGACCTTGTGACAATTTGTCGTCGGACAGGTTCATCCCAGAGTCCCCCCGATGGCTGCTCTCTCAGGGCCGAGTGGAGGAGGCTGAGGCCATACTGAGAGACGCTGCCAGGAGAAATGGGGTCACAGCCCCAGAGGTCATCTTTCAGCCTACCCAGGTCCTTTTCCTCATGTTACTTATATACAGTACTATTGCATTGCTGAGCCGCATTAATGACAGACATTGATTAAATGTTACAGTACCCTTGGCTTTCAAGCATATGATATGATATGATAATAATATGTTAGCTGCTTATGGACACCTAGCTTGCAAGCTTGCCAGCAATGCATTGACACCATGGCTTTAGCCACACTCTGGTATTTATTTTTAATGGAAAGGTTTAGTCTTTCTGCACCCACATTTTTGCACTATGCAGTGGTGTTTTGTACTTGCAGTACTTGATGTCTTGATTCCTTTTGTATCATATTTAAATACAATTACAGTATATCAACAAGTAAATCCTTAATTTAAGAATGAATGTAATATAATCGCCTGCAAAACACAGTAAACGGCAACAGCAACTAATTTCACAATTAACTAACACATTCTTTTACAAAGGATAGCTTTTCTAACCAGAACAAATTGCTCTGGCTTCAGTTTACTGTGTTTCTTGTCAGATTTCTTAGCGCAGCTGTGAAGTGTATTTTTCTGGGTAGTAAAAGTACAAATTTAACACTTGATTTATTTGTAAGTCAAAATGAAGGACAAATGTTGACTGAAGCCAGGCCTGAGTCACAACAGTTCATGATGTCAGTGGGCCCAAGTCTGACTGAGTTGGTACAATTCCCTAAAGCTAAAGACTGCCTATGCCTGTCAATGGCACTGTGTATTATTAAGATAGGCTAGTGCTAGACTTGCAGTCATTTTCAGGCCACGTGAGCTCTATTCCACAGAGATAAGGATAAGCTGTGATTGCAGGTGCATGAGAACCTCACCGACTACGGGTGGTGAAATAGTTCATCTCTCCCTACCCCATTTACTCCTCCATACAATTTCAAATCGGCACCACGAGCGCACAGATGTGGGATTGTTGACATTGTTCATATTGTTTTGGATTGAGACTAATCATTGAACTGAGTCATTGTAGTTTACGCAAACATGTTTGTTGTGACATGTGTTCCTGTAGGTAGAGAGCAAGGGTGAAAAAATTCACCACCACAACATCTGCGATCTTGTGAAGTCCAGCAACATCCGCTGCATCACGATCATGCTGAGCCTTGTGTGGTGAGGCCCTGTCCTTATAATACAAAACACATGGGGCAGCTCAAAGCCAAGATCAATAGATTTTGTTTTATATAACCCTTATCTTATCCAAAGTTCAGGACTGGCTGATGACTGAAATCTGTTAATGATTTCCCCATTTTTCCAGGATGATAATCTCCATTGGGTACTTTGCCTTATCGTTGAACACCTCCAATCTCCACGGAAACTCCTATCTCAACTGTTTCTTCTCAGCAGCTGTCGAGATCCCGGCCTACATTATGGCCTGGCTCCTATTCCGCTACTGCCCACGGCGATTTTGTCTCTTCTCCATGCTCTTTCTCGGTGGAGTCGTGCTACTATTCTCTCAGCTCATACCGGGAAGTAAGAGTCTTGAAGACTAAGAAATGAGATAGCAAACAGGGAATGACAGGGAGAATGTCTGGACACATGATGTACTGTGTGTCAGCACAATATGGTTTCAAGACATTATACAGTTAAAGGACAAAGTAAAGGAAACACTTGTTATGGTGTGGGGTGCATTTTTCTGGTATGGTTTCGGTCCACTTAACCCCTTAGAGAGCAAGGTAAATGCTAATAGATACAATAACATTCTGAGTGATAAAATTCATCCTATGGTGAAGAATTTCTATCCTGATGGGAATGGTCTCTTCCAGGATGACAATGCCCCATCCAAAGGGCATGTGTGGTCACTGAATGGTTTGATGAGCATTAAAACAATGTAAACCATATGCTATGGCTGTCCTCAGTCACCAGATCTGAACCCAATTTAACATTTATGGGAGATTCTGGAGCGGCGCTTGAGACAGCGTTTTCCACGACCATCAACAAAACAACAAATGATGGAATTTATTTAGGAAGAATGGTGTTGCATCCTATGCAATAGAGTTGCAGAATCTATGTCAAATCGCATTGAATCTCATGGTGGCCCGACACCTTTTTAAGACACTTTATAATGGTGTTTCCTTTATTTTAGTTACCTGTACAAATTGCATATACACATAATAAATTGCAAAGAAAATATTGTTAAGTATGATATAATGTTTGGGAGCTGTGTCCCAAAAACATCCCCATACCTATCCTTGTCTATTTTTCCAAAGAGCCTCATAGTTGCATAAAGACTACTATTTCTACTCGACAGAGTCTGTTCAGTTTTATCATCACTCTGCTTGACAGATCAGAGTTCAGTATCTGTCGCACTGGAGATGCTGGGGAAGTTCGGGGTCACAGCAGCCTTCTCTCTGGTGTACGCCTTCACAGCTGAGCTGTATCCTACAGTCCTGAGAAACACTGCGGTGTGCACTTGCTCAATGGCTTCTCGGCTGGGCAGCATATCTGCACCCTATTTCATCTATCTGGGTTGGTGAGCCCTGATACCGGCACCCCTCTTTCTATCAGCACTCCTCTTTCTGCCAGCACCCCTCTTTCACCAGTGCTTCTCTTTCTCTTTTGTTTCCATTCTCATCCCTCGCTCATCAGACACGTGTGTGCCCTCTCCTGCTGTGTGGTTGATTCTCCATCTTTAGTGAGACCAGCACCTTTTTCACCCACTTAATTCTCACATGGAGGTTTCAGTCCTTCATACAGTAGAACCTCAGAGTTATGATCTGCCCGGTAAATGGAACTTGTATGAAACCGAAGTATAATACACAATTACACCTTATCAAGCTCCTTATGATCACTGTTGCAAAAATGCGAGCATTAAACGAAAGCAAATTTCCATTGATAACAAATATTCTAAATACTATCAATATGGCAAGGAGCATATCTATTGCTAAATAATACAATGTGGGAAGTCTATAGTATTTCATATAAATAAGGGGGAGAACAAAATCGAATAGTCAATAAAGGATTCAGATTCTTAAAATTGGTGTATTTTCATGTCACTTCAAAATGACACACATTTCCAAATGACATTCATTCATATCTCAGAGGTTGTACTGTACTTCCATATCAGTACTGATTCATTTATCTTGAACTAAAGGAGGCTGAAACCTATACCTTAATATGATAAATAATTTCAACCTGTTTCCATTTAGATTTCTTGATTATCCATCAAGCAATTCATTAGTTGAATATCAATATAATCAATGCCAATAGGTATAGCTTTCCAATTCTATTTTGTAATAGCATTTTCTTTACAGCATTAAATATACAGTATGTCTTATATGTACAGATGATCTGAAACTTGTGGATAAATGTAGTCTTTGTTCTCTGTGCCTGAATTATATATGGACTTCATAAATATCCATTTATCTGATCTGCAGTCAGGCAGATCAAAAGTTTAATGCTCATTGCAAAAGGTATTTTTCAAATGTCTGAATTTATTAGTTGCTTTTTCCATTAAATGCATTGCGTGAAGAAAGAGAAGTATCATAAAGAGAAGTATTTAATCCATATTGAAGTGATTAAGATTTCAGGCAAACCATTGAATTTGGGGCAAACCAGTTGATACTTGAATTAAAAGAAATGAAATGTGGATGCAGTATTCTGTGATGTAAAATCAAATGAAACTTTTTCATTTCCATTTGTATATTTTTGCGTTGTCATGTTCTGCTGTGCTTGCCTGCCTGTGATATAATGTGTTATTTATGTCTTACAGGAAACTACTACAAGTCATTGCCTTACATTTTAATGGGGAGCCTCACAGTTTTTTCTGCATTTCTTAGCCTCCTGCTCCCTGAGAGCCATGGTATGCCTCTCCCTGAAACCATCAATCACATGCAGACTGTTCAAGGGTATTATCTCTGTCCTCCAGCACCTTCTGAATATGTGCCAAATTATTGAGAAAATGCAAGGATCTAATTTTTTTTTTTCATTTTTCCATAGGTATAAAAAGAAACCCACATCATATAATTTAACCAGTGACACAGCAGAGGAGGAAAATATGTCAGAAATGTTGTAATGAGTGGATCTCTTCAAATATATTACTTATCACATATGTAACATGTCTGCACCATCATTCAGGGTAGAATAACTTACACTGTCCTGGTATATATTTTTAATCGTGTTTACTTAGCTGTTTCTCAGTGTGAACAATATTTATCTTTTTTTATTAAACAAGGGTTGTCATTGTTCATATCTAAATTAATGTGCAAAAGGGTGCACCCAGACTATCTATCATAATTTTGTTTAACAACTATTTAACAAACAATTTCTCAGTAATGGCGGCACGGTGGTGCAGTGGATAGCACTGTCGCCTCACAGCAAAACTATCTAGTTTCATGTTCTCCCGTGTCCGCGTGGGTTTCCTAACTTTTGTTTAACAACGTTAGGCTTTAAGTCTAAATTGCCCGTAGGTATGAGTGTGTGAGTGAATTTGCCCTGTGATGGAGTACCTTCCAGGGTGTATTCCTGTATTTATCCAGCACCCCCTTTTGACCAGGATTTAGACAATGGATGGATGGATGGATGGAATTTCTCAGTATTCATGTATTTATCCCTTTTAGGATTTAGTAAGGGATATCATTCTTCATATCTAACCTAATATGCAAAAGGTACAGTACCAGTCAAAAGTTTGAGTACACCTGCAGGAAATCAACCGACATGTCTTCCCAGCTCTCCTGCAGCAATTCCCAGAGACACTTGTGGGTTGCTTTGCTATGACTAAAGTTTTTTGTTCAGTTCGCCCCATACATTCTATGGGATTGAGGTCTGGACACTGGGCAGTCCAGGTCATTAGTTTGAGTTCTCCTTCATGTTCCTCCTTCACCAGATAGTTCTTGCACAAGTTTAAGGTGTGTTTTGGGTTGTCATCTTGCTGAAGAATGAAGGAGTGCCCGACTTGGTCGATTCCACGTGGAAGGTGTACTCAAACATTTGACTGGTACTGTATATACGTACACTGTACACAAAACAAATATTTTAAGAATATTACTTTTAAACAATTGGCAAAAGCTTTTATGTGATTAATTGTATCTGGTTTGATCCTTGATATCAAAATATAAATCTGTGCTTAATCCATTAACAATTGCACTAATAACCTATGACAATGTTAAAATGTTAAAATGCCTAACACATGATCCATGTCACATAATGTGCAATTTGGGCAGAATATTTTTAATAAATAATGAAATGGCATAGTTTTATATACATATTATTTCACTTGCAACAGAAAGTTACCCCAAAAAATCCCAAACATGATTTGGTCATGGAAAGGTAGTTCTGGTGACTACATCCAGGTCTCCAAAATCATTTGTGGAGGGTCGTCTTGATTCTGTGGTGGTTTCTTTTGTTCACTGGAGAAACACATGCATTTTAGCCTAACGGGAAATATGGAAAAGCAAGCACATCATTGTCATCGTCATCATCAGCAGCATGATTATCAACATCATATTCATCAATAGCCTTATACCATCAGCATCATAATATCTAGCATCACCATCACTATCACTGGCATTATCATTTGAAGAGTTTGGATGCAAAAGCAGCTAAATCCATTTTTGTCATTTTCAGTAAATTAAGATTTGTTATTGTGTTTTCTTGGTATAACTTATCAATTCCAAAAAGGGTGACCCTAAATTGATATAAGCAAAGTAACAGAAAGACAGATTTTCAAAAATCTACATTTAAAAATAAATATATAATTTTATATTTTTCCGTTTGTTTTGCATCAAAAGCAGATAAATCCACAATCAGATTTTTTGCTAAATTGAAATTGGTTTACTCAGAGCAAGACTCAGCCATTGCATTCCAGTTGTGCTGACCACTGCGAATTTCCCAAATGTGGGAATCTCGACCTCATAATTTGTGGTAGTGGGTTCACTCTCTGCCCTGATATTATGGTGAAAAGACCTTGTCCTCTTTTGCTTTGTAGGTCCCTATTCTGAATTGTACTGCGCGGTTTTGCAACAAAACGTTGAATAACTGTACATAAAGCATGAGATATATCGAGTTTTGCAACAAAGCGATTTGGAAATCGCAAAGACGGCACTGTGATCTCAATTACAGCTTGTTTTGTTTAGTTTTGGCAGGAATGGTGTTCATCAGTTTTTGCGTATGAACTCTCATTTTCACTCACATCACAATCACTGGTGGTTATGCCAGCTTCATTATCACTGGCATCACCATCAACACCAGCATCATCATCACTGGCAAAACCATCACCACCATCAGCACCACAATCCCTACCATGATCACCGCCAGCATCTAAATCACTGGCAAAACTATCACTACCAGCATCAAAATCTCTACCATCATCATTACTACAACCAGCATCATGATCATCACCAGCATAAAAATCACTGGCAAAACCATCACCACCAGCATCATTATCACTGACATCACCAGCATCACAATTTCTAGCATCATTATTACCACCAGCATCATTATCACCATCATCATCCCCAGCATATGATGACTTACTGCTCTCTTTTTTGCATCTGGTCTATGGTCTCCGGCAGGGGGAGGCCAAAACTCTCTGGTAGAAAGACTGTACTGGCTCCTGACAAAAGGGTGAGACTTCCCAGCAGAATGTAAGGCAGGTAGTGGTGATATGTGCCTGAGAGGATGAAAACAGTTAGCTGTGTGTACCTGAAAAGGAGGAGGGGATAATGGGGCCAAAGAGAGAAATAGTAGAGCACTGGAGTCCTCAGAGTTATGGGTTTGAATCCCAGTTTTGGGAAGAAACAGTGGTTTCACCAAGAACCTAGCTGCACATGCATAGATGGCAAATGAAGGGTAAGAGATCATACCAATGGCCTCTGCATACCCTTACCCAGGTGGATAAAGTAGGGAGCAATGGCGCCGCCCACTCGAGAGACCATGGTGCAGGACCCCACAGCGGTGTTTCTTATTATGGTCGGGTAGAGCTCCCCCGTGTAGACGAAGATCAAAGAGGTCGCGGTGGTCATGCCAAATTTCCCTACCATTTCCAGCAAAATTGAAATGATAGGGAGACCTGGGAACAAAGTGCACAGTGGGCTGTGAATGTAAATGGAGCTGTGGGTTATGAGACCGGCAACCCGTTCACAAGGTCAGAGGGAAGGCAGCAAGAGTCTTACTTGACGGTACGAGCGGAATGAAGAAAAGCACTCCTCCTCCTAGAAGCATGCTGGCAGAAGAGCACAGTCTCCTGGGTAAATATTGCAGGGACAACCAGCTCACAATGTAGGCCGGGATCTCAATGGCAGCAGAGATGAAACAGTTGAGGTAAGGGTTTCCGTGAAGACTGGACGTGTTCAGGGAAAGGCTGATGTACCCCATGGTTAGAGTCCACCTGAATTTAAATGCAGGCACGTATTTCTCTGAGATGGAAAACAGGCAGTTGAATTTGTTTTGAGATCAATCTTATGGCATTAAGCAAATCTGCAGTTCATTCCCTGAGTTATTCAACAGTGTCTCTGGAAATTAACACTAAACACATAATTGAAATAAGATCACATAAAGAAAATGTTAGAAATGTAAAAAGCTAGAAAACAGTGTCTTTTATGTGATATCACCCATTGAATGTATTCAAGAAGCCTTGTATCATCTGCTAAATGGCGTATATTATATGTAGGGCCTAGACAAAATCTTGAGCATGTGACCATCTGGGATCTGGGCTGTCAAGCGGAATTTTAGCAGTTCCCTGTAGGCACTCAGGCACTTGACAATCATGCGTGACTAATTGTACAATTAGGGACTCGTTCTTAGGTTTTCATCAAACAATGCAAAACAATGTTGATGAGGGTAAGTTTAGAGGATGTGAAACACAAAAACACAAGAAATTACAGACTGAGATGAACACAGGCAAGGGGAAACAACTGTCAAAAAGCATAAGGGGAAAGAAAAGTGGGAGGCAGCACGACTTAATTTATGATTTAATGGAGGCATTGGAGAAACGTCTCTCTCTCTAGTTGTGCAACATGGCAATGAGTCTGATTTCATCCAGGGGTTTGAGATTCGGGAAGGCAGAATTCACAATCTACAATAAACAATAAGCTGATGAATGCATATCAAAAACTGGATGTATTGGCTCACAGACATCTGAAAATTGAAATAAGTTTGCAATCTGCATATAGAAAACCTCTCAGCTGTCAGCTGAACACACAAATTCTGTCCATGCAGAAAGAAGTGTATCTGTTTATGGGCAGGTTTTCACATATATACTAAACGGCAATCCATGAAGGAAGAGACTGTAAATCAACTGACAATTATTATATTTAACTTGGAAATTTAGAGCACTGAACTTTTTCCTTTACTTACATTTGTGACATTCACAGCTGCCCCAGTTTTTATTTATATGCCCCTGCTGTGAGTGGCTTGTTTAATTTTTTCGCCTTAAAATTTTTAACACTAAGAAGATGTATGTGTTCTTGGTGGAGATTTTAATTTACAGCAGCATTGTCAAATACACTACACGTCCAACATGTGATAATTGTAAACAGACATAAACATTGCATAAACATTGTAATTTTTCTCATGGGCCTGATTAAGTTGTAATTAAATGATTAACTGACATGATTGCCACCACTGAATGAATGATTATTTGACACATGGCATGAAATAGAGGCTCCATCAACCTTTTGGTGGTGGAAGACTGAAATGCACGCAATATAACAACCCAAGATTTTCTCCAGGACCCAATCATATGCAATGTAACAGGTTCCTATACAGAATTGACCCCATATATTTAATCCACTAAGCGATCTTAATAAAATGTTCTATAATATTACAGTGGTGCTCAAATAATAATTGATGATAATAATGATAATAATAATATATTTTTGCTTAAGAGGAATTGGCAGTGCTGATTAAATGCTGCTTATCCTATAAGAAGACTGAGAAACAGGTTGGAATGTGTCAGGTGTTGTTCTGGTTCACAGGATTCCATAATTTGATAATGGCATGTCTGTTCCCCTTTGCCACACATGTTTAATCAAAAGCTTAAATACATAATCTAGTATCTATAGTGACTGGAGACAGTAAAAAAGCTGGACTGTGAAGTCTAAAGAGTGATGAAGGGGAATTGAACAAAGTGAGACATTTGAACCACAGCTAAGAGCACAATACAGGCTAACCAGATAAATGAAGGGAAGAAGTGGGGTGTGTGTCTGGTGGCACACAGTCCTCTGGATACTCACCACACTAGAAACAATATGAGTGTGATGTGGCGGATGTTTCTGGTCCTCAAAAGATCAAGAAAGCTATGGGTTTCCTCTTTTGCATATGTTTTCTCTTCACCCTACAGAAAACAGTGTTAATATCATATTGATCATAGTGTGCATTTTTGATGGACATTACTTATTTTTAAAAGCTTTTCTGTTATATAATGTTTATAAATCCAAAGCAGCATACAGATTCAATTAAATCAATAGCGGGATTAGTGCTATAATTCAAAAGGGGTGGCTCATAAATCGTGGTAGATAACATTAGGCTTAAATTGTAGCTAACACAGACAATTGGGGTTACCTGCCTCTGGAAAGATGTACGAACAAAGATATTTAATAAAGTTTCCAACCGTTACCCCCAAAACGGTGAAATGAGAAGAAGTGTAGTCTTCTTGCAATAAGAAAAAACTATTTACAGTACAACCAAATAGTACATATATGTCGATTTCTATAGTAGGCGACCCTACAACATGTCAATGCAACCACGCGTTCCAAGAACCTGTGGAACTATCTGGAACTTGAACCTATTTTGGTTGTGTATCCATCAGACTTCCAGAACCTTAAGTTGGAAGGAAAGAAAAGCGACCGTTTTACGATCAATGTGGATATTGTATGTTGCTTGTTTCATTAATGGATGAGCAAGCTAGCTATCTTGATAATTAAATAAAAAAGGTCCGCACTCAAAAAGGTGTTGTTATCTTTAGTTCATGTTTTCTTTTTGAGGCAACAAAATCATGGTTTAACTGCCAAAATGTTCTTGTATGTATGTATATATTTTTTAAACTCAAAACCTTTTGAGGGCGAACCTTTTTGTTATTCATTGAAGTTGTCATTTTGGTCTACCCACCTGGTTCTGAGCGCAGTGGTTTCTTTGAACTGTAGCCTAGGTACAATACCTCCTCTTCTCCACAAGATGTCACCATTAGCCCATTCAAGCGCGCCACTTAATTTAAAAAACGCCTGGCTTTGGGGCCAAATATGCTTGATCCGTGTCGTGTTCGTTTTGAAATTTGAGTCCTGCAACTACAGACGTTGTCCTGCATAAAAATAATATATCAGTATGTTATTATTTTATTTTAAGTAGGCTAATATACGTTACCCCCGCTCATCAATAGCATTGCCTGTGTCAATTAACATCGTTTCGGAATTAATTGCTGTTATTTGGTCTATTATTATTTGGTTTAAAATACGAACTTCTACGGAATAAGAAAACACTTTCGCTTAATTATTTTTTGTACATTATTATTCCTCGTTGTAAATTCCTTCCTCTCCGGTGCGATCATATCCAACCTCTGCAATCGTGCAGGGCAGCTGAGTGTGATATTTAGTGTGATAGTACAAGTATTTCCTATTTTTTTCCTGTGAGATTCATAAGGAAAAACGCATTCTTCCATTATGTTTGAACATTGAATTGATACGAATTGTCGATTTTCATGAGCAACCCGCTTTAAAGAAATTAGCAGAATTATTGTTTCTATGGCGCCAAATGCACAAGGGTAGGCTACATGCAACAACAAAAGCAATTTCATGAATGCTTTAATTCATCATCATTTAAGAAATATCGTTTTTTGTAGTCACACGAAGATAAGATACAAAATTAGAATTACCAATGCTGAAGTAGGCACTTTGTCTGAAATGGGAGATAGCTAACCACATACTGTTGTATCTTGAGATATTAACTTTCTTGCAACAGGAAGTTGTTAATTATTGGTCATTATTAAGAAAGTAACAAAGTAATTATTGATTTTATTTTTAAACCTCTTACAGTTCGATTACAGGACACACGATGCATGCAGGTCAATGCTGGGCTACCTCAGAGAGGATGAAGGTGTTAACTTTCAACTTTCACCTCTGAGAGGATGAAGGTGGAGCGAGAGTGTCCACTCCCACTGAAAACCTGCCCGCAAGAACTACAAAAATAAGCCTCGGAAACAGAATTCTCTTTTTGAATGGTAATCTGTTACAGATTTAAAGAGTCTAACATGTGGCGTACACACAACAGCACACTGTATTTTATTTTGGGAACGTGTTGTAATGATATGACGTACACACAGGCGCTTCCTTTCCTAAATGTGCATAAAGGTGTGATTTCACCTGGCGCAGGTGTGGATAGGGCGATTTGAAATCGGGAGTTTGAAAAGAGATGTAGAAATTATGGTCTTGCGATGTGTCTTTGCATTTGTGTCCAGTATCTTTGGCTACATTTAGTCGCTACGTCAACACGTAATTTCCTGGGTTATCACGACTAATAAGAAATAAAGGCATTCAACAACGGTGCCCACTACTGTCGTTTTCCAGTACTGCTGGTACAGTAGGACCTCCAACTCAACGAGAAAGGAGGTGGTTTAGAACGTTGAAACACAAATGTAACCTTTTGGAGCTACTATACCAAAATTCAACAATCAATTTGGCAGTTGATCTGACATTTTGTTAACCATGTCTCTTTGATTCCCAAACCACAATAGCCTAGTTGCTCTGTAAGACGACTTTTTCTTAGCTAGCATTCTAACCGGCTAAGATTACCAATGCTAGCAACTTTATTTGAGCAGCTCTTCAGTTTGTTATCCTTAAAGTTAGATGTAATATTCAACTGGATTTTTAATTTATTTTAATTTAAGTTCTTACTATATTTGTTTTTATATCATGTATTTTAAGACACCTAAATAAAAGATTAGGTTATAATTAGCAGTGCTTTCATTATACCCATAATGTTGAGTTGAGAAATGTTATTTACTCTCACTGTTGTTCATGATTTATGTGTACACAAAATCTATTTTTCTGTATCGATTACTTGCGACATAGGAAAATATTACTTACTTATTACTTGCCAGCTAGCATAAGGAGCAATTGCCACATCATCATTCAGAACTTTCAGTTATAGATATTATGAACACCCCTGTGCCCATCTTCACCAAAGGTAAGAATAGAATGGACACACCGATGTGAACTGTTTTATTTTGTTCAAACACTTTCTATCTTTATATCAAACACTGTTGATTTCCCCCACATTCTTTAGCAATCGTGCTAAAGCATGCCCCTCTTTTGTTAATGGAAGGTGTGATTTGTTCCTATTTAATGCTCGCCTTTTTGCATCATGTTCGGTTCAGAGTTTGTATCTCTGAGGTTCTACAGTACTAATTTAAGGGGGAAATGTAGGATACTACAGAAACATATTCAGTGTTCTTCATGCTTTGAAACTAAATTAGGTCATGTATAACTGGTACCTCTGTGGGGGTGAAGATGACCTCTGGGGCTGTGACCCCATTTCTCCTGGCAGCGTCTCTCAGTATGGCCTCAGCCTCCTCCACTCGGCCCTGAGAGAGCAGCCATCGGGGGGACTCTGGGATGAACCTGTGGCAGGCACAGTTTTGAGGGTCAAACCCTGCAATGCATTCTCTAAATAGGGATAATATTATTCTGTAAATGATAATACTGTAATCTACAATCCTGCACATTACAAGTGGCACATCTGATTGTTGGATTGCCACATTATATTGACTGATTTGATACAGCCTTCTAGTGGGAAATCTTTCAGAAAAAAAACTGTTGCATTGCGGAGCGAATACAGCACAGCAACAAATAATTAGTTACCAAGGTTGCATCTCAATCCATTGCTTGATGTTCCCTTGTTCTCTTGGCACTTATTTTGGGACTTGGAAGTAAAACTGAAGCCATATTTATTGGTGTCATGAAGGAAGCTCCATCAAGACATCAAGCCCTAGCTATCCCTCCCTCCCAAACGGTATTTCCATATCAGTCATAACTTCCAAACACCACTAGCACATCCTTACATGAAACACAGCCCTTTCCCAAGAGAAAACAGCTCAGTGCAGATTTGTAATCTATTAGCAAATTATTTGCCCTTTATTTATATGAAACTAGGCACAGAGCACTGTACAGTATGTGAGAGAGAACATTCCACATGCGGAAGTACGTCCAGAATCATTTGCAAGTGATAAATATCTCCTCATGATTCACATCAGAAGCCAGACCTACCACCAAAGGGGGATGTAGATGAGGCCGGGCACAGACATGGCAACCAGGAGCTTCCTCCAGTCCCTGAGGAAGTAGGCAATGATGGGCAGAATCATGTAGCCGATGGCAAAGAACACCCCCACCCCCAGGGAGGAGTAAAGTACACGGACGGACCCGGTCAGGATCTCCGTGCCTGTCCATGCAAGAGGGAAAAAAGGAACCATTTCAACATATTAGCAATTGACAGTGGGTTGCATGTACTGGTGTATAAATCATGCCATTGTGCAAGGCAGGGGTCGCCAACCCTGGTCCTAGAGAATCACAGGGTCTGATGATTACTTTATGTTTTCATTTTTTTCAATGATCATAAATCTGAAGGTAAAGTCGTACACAGAAACTCTCATTAAATTATTTGTGGTGCGCTGAAGCCTGAAAGGGGCCCTGAGAGGCCCTGTTTACCCAATACGAAGGCTGCCACGTAATTGGAGATCTGCCCCAGTCCCACGATAAAGAAGAGCAGAGAGAACACCTCCCAGGAAGGAGAGAACACCTGGACAAAGGTGAAGAGCGTCTGAACTGCCATGGTCATGAAAAGGACCGGCTTTCTCCCAAACCTACAAAAAGAACAGAGGAGAGCACTCAAATGCAGGCGAGATGAGATCATCTGGCCCGCCAATGAACTGGACCCCCATTCTCATACAGTTTAGTGTTTGACCTCAATTATAGACTTTTATGGAAATCCCCACATTTCTGTTCACCTGTCTGAAAGCTGTCCTGAGAAGAAAGACCCACACAGCACACCCAGGAAGTAGATGGAGGACGTGAAGGGCTGCTTCCATTCATCACTGCAAACAAGGTCAAACTGCAACAAGTGTTTTCAATCATTAGGAAAAGGGCTACAATCTAAACGTTAGAACATTAAACCACATAGAGGCTACATTTCATCCATTTTGAGTTGTTTCATATTCTTTTATTTTCCTACTGTACGTTTATTGATACTCATAATTGTTGTGGAAAACACATTTAGCGTTCTAGTTTGGGGAGGACAGTGGCTATGCAAGTATGAAAACACAAACAAATGATCACACACAACCCTTGCATGTTTTTTGCAAACCTAATGTTTATGTTGACACCTCCCCCCCTTGCGCTACACAACCCATGTTGACGCAAATGCCTTTATTGTTTTTGCGCAAAACATACCTGGATGGTATTGTAATTGCTAGTTTTGGCCATTGCAAACAGAATACTTCTTGCCTCCACCCAGTTTGGTAGTTTTGTGATTGGCAATAAAGGTGTTTGCATTAACATGGATCGGGCAGTGCAATGGGTGGGGGCCGGGGCGGTGTCAATAAAAAATATGAATATTAACCAATGCTATTGTGATATTGTTGTGTGGGGCATAATGGATATTACTTAATAAAATAATAACATAACATAACAGGTCTCATCTGACTATAATACCCGGGGAAAGCAGGTCACTTACCTCTGTGACAATGGTGGATTGATAGGTTGTGTTGCTGTAGATCCACCCATCAATGCAGCCCTCGAGAGGCACGTGAGAGAGGTTGACATCTTTACCAGGGACAAGGTTTAGGGCTGAGAAGTTTGAGATTAGGTCCAACTTGTATCTACTGCACCTGCTGCGCTCTGTCACTCCATTCACCACCTGTGTGGGAATGCTGACTTTGTGCCACTGATCACTGATGTTGGCTCTTTCTGGGATCAGGCAATGGTGGAGTGGGCTTTCTCCCAGGAATATGATTGAGAAAGCACTGAATCCGTTGGGAATAGTGCTGGTGCAGAGCAGGAAGAAGACTATCTGCTGAAATCTTCCCCATTTGCCGAGAAATGCTGTCTCCTGATCGTAGTCCCTCATGCTCGAAACCTAATTACTTCCTGTTCTGTCTGTTATGAAATTTGCTGTGAGCTAGGGTGTGACAGCAGAAATGTAACTGTCACACCTGTAAAGAGTGACGATAAGTGGATATATTGCTGTTTCTGGACCTCACTTATGTCAGTGGCTATTCATTAACTTGATCACACCAATCATTCACAGATTTTATGAGAATGGCGCTCTATGATTTCGTGCTCTATGCAAGCTCGCCGCTCTGTGAACAGGGTCCAGTCTTTGCACCATTGTGTGTCAATGCTCTGACACCAAGGTAGGAGGAGAATCCCTGCATGGGAGACCAAGCCGAATACAGGTGGATCCCTGACGTTTTCACCTCTTTGAGCACATCTGGGAAAATGGGGAGCAGGCGAAGGGCCGAAGGTGGGATTTTTCTCCTTGTAAAAACGGCCATCCATCAGAGACATGGTCAATGTAGGTGGAGCAGGCAGGGGAAGCGCTAGCTTAGGCCTAGTGCCTCGCCAAGAGGAAGCAACAACCGCTGCTGTTGTCAGTCGGCAAAGTGAAGTCTGGGAAAAAACTGAGTATTCATATCCGATTGGTGCCGTGCAGCTGCAGATCTCAGTAGCTGTGCGTGCCGCATTTCAGGGGCAAAGTCTGCCGAACCTGAGTTGCGTTAGCAGACCAGGGGTGCTTACCACACAGGGTATCCTGCAGGTTCCCACTTTCGGGGGAAGAGTCAAAGGCTGTGAAGGTGTAGCCAGAGCTGTCTGCTTCGAAAAGAAGTTGAGGCATCAATGAAGCTTCATATTAGAGCAATCTACATACGGTCTGCCGACGAGAGCCATGTCCGCATGTTCATACCCAAGGGAAGATATGCATAGGTCATGGGAGTCCAAAGACAATGAACCGACTGCATGACAGGCAGTGTCTAGATATGGTCGCTGTTATAGCAAGAGCCTTAATGTGCAGGGGGTTTGCCGCAACCGGAGAATTCAGAGAGAGAACGACTGTTCGCTCAGTACCAGTACCAGTGAGTTATGCACTCTTTCCTTTATTGTATTATTTTATTAAAATGAAGTAAAATAATATGAATCTAGGTTGGGCGACCTGCATTTATTTAGGTTATGGAGAGAAAGTTCCTCCACTAGATAGCTGGAGAATGCATTTGAATTAAATGGGTGCTGAAAATCTGTTATTTTATATAAACTAGGGTACTGTGTGAGTTGTACTTCAAGTAAAATAGGATACAAAATGCTATTTTAGAGCTAACAATGAAAGGATTTAACACATTTTATGGTGTAATGAAACATCGTTCACATGCTTGAAATGGACGCTATGATTCCTACAGTTTGAGGACATGGAGTTGACTGTAAGGGGACAGAGCCTAGAACACTGTACCTCTTTGGAGGTACCCCTATGAGGGAGTGGAGTCAGAGAGATTGTGGCCCCTAATAGGGTGGAGTCAGGGAGACTGTGGCTCCTATTTTGGTCCTGTTCTGCTGTCATACTGCAAAGCCACAAATAAATAGATCTTTTGAAAATGTTCCTGTTGAATTGAAAGAACATGTGGTAGATTTGAATAGAAATGATATGTGATAGATAACTTTAGCAAGCTAGCTACTCAAAAAAGAGGAATTAATCAATATTTGGCTCTCTATTGTAGGGTGGTTTACAGAACCATGCCCCAATCTAATCCCCAGAGGAATGTGAATTGTGTTTACAGTGCCGACAGGGAACCAGCAGGGTGCATCATGTAAACAGTGTTATTTCCACGAATGCCTTGCAGCCCCCACACTGTTAAAAGCAGCCCTGCAGCCGCTGGCAAACGGAGAGGGCTGCTCTCAGGACTCTTGACCAAATCACTGAATTAAATGTAGTATACCGTAACTCCAGCATTCCAATATACCGTATAATCATGTTGGAAAGCTAATATCATGAGCAATGGGTTGGTGTCATTGATGATGTGGTACGGTGGGCGCTTAATAAAGATCTCAGAACACCATTTAAAAGTGAACAGTGGGGAGTGCAAATGACCTATGTCAGCAGCCATCTGTATCTCTACACACACAAAGAACTTTGGATAGGTGCAATCTGTAGTCACTCGCTTATACACTACTGCCGTCGAAAGATTATATGCGATTGATATAACCTCAACCACATTAACCTTTATTTTGACATGTTGCCCTTTAGAAAATCATTTTGAATTGTTTAGAAATTGATACATTCATAGAAATTAATGCCAGACTAAGATGTTTTCCCATTCTCTGAAATATATACATATGTCTACAGTTTGGGATAAATCCTCAACAACTGCAGTGAGTGGCTACAACAGTACCGTTTTACTACAATCTTCTGATTACAAGCTGAGTTTCTTAACCACTACTCCTCACAGCTGGCATTTCAGTACCCAAAATAATCAGTTTTTAAAAACAGTATGAAAAACTGATGTCTACTGGTAACTATTTGCCATTCAGTGGGGGTTGGCGACTAGAGCTGTGATTTCATAAGCATAACCCTACTCAGGAGGCACGAGGGGCCCGCAGGAGATTAATGACCAATATGTAGGGTGTGATTATTAAAGAGCTGTTTTATTACCCCCATCCCGCAGCTCCACACAACTCTCCACCACAAGAGATGGAGGGCAAGGATGGTTCAAAGGAATGAGGTGAAAGCTGTTATTTAGATTTTCACAAGAAGATAAAGGGATCATTAAAAATCACGCTTTTCCATGCTTGTGTGAGGAATAACAAGCAAAAACCGTTTAAAGTTGTTAAAGTGTTCATGCCACATGACTGTTTTAAGGTCTGGTTAAGGTTCAGGCTGCACAACTCTTAAGTAATCCTAGGAAGGGCCGCATGAAATAGCACTTATTTTGCTTTTAATGGTTCTGTAGCTGCTGGACTCTCTGAGGGCTTTCCCCCAACAGGAACCCCTGCCTGTAGTCCACGGCAATGTCGCCTCTCTGGAGACACATGCTCTGCGCAACTGTTTTTTAAAAGCTGAACATTTTAATCGTGAGCCTCATGAAATTAATAACTTTCTCTTCCTGTTTCTTTTAGCACCATGCAACCTGGAACACTGCCAAATGAGCACCTATCCATAGCCCACAATCCATTGTTCAGTGACTCACCGTGAATGCTACGTGAAGCATATGGGGAGGGTAAAATGACATTATTGAGGGGAAACACAAAAACATATTGTAGGTGTGGTTTGAGACACTAAATAATTCATATCGTAACATATATCCCATTTGTTTTTTGTTTTTTAAATGGCTGACCTCTCCAGCGTCCACTACCAAAAAATGGGGTTCTGTGGGATTTTTAGAGCAGCTAGTGTTTCAAGCCCAGTCACTTGAAGGGAAAAGACATTGACCTTGTGAAATGAAGTGGTTACATTGTTGTGCAATCAGTGGTCAGCAGATTGCTATTCAACCCTCTGAGCTCAGTGATGGTCAACCCAGCTTATTTTTCACATAAGGTCACAGGGTAGCCCTTTCCTGACTTAAGTCTTATCTGCATTCCAGATTCTTTATTCTTTCTTTCTTTTTTAAAAACTATTTTCTTGGCTGTGAGGCCATTACAGAGGTCAAGGTCCAAGAAGAGAGTTATCGATATGGCCTTGTTGACAGAGACAGGGTGGCCGGTCGCCAGTAAATTCTTGAGAACTCTCTGAGACTGCAAAGACAGTGATTTAACAAGGATCAGGAGTGGATTGTCAGGGGTGTTTAGCATTGTCTCTACTTGCATAAAGAGAGAAAAAAAACTTAAACCTCAATCTACACTCAGTAATTCATTACAATCTGTCTTTGTGTGTGTTGCAGGGGTATGTGGTTGCTTGTGTCCTTTAGAACAAGCATATATTTAAGTGAAGAGTTTGTGACATGCAATGATGTGCCTTTCATGAAAATACTGACATGGCAGCTTTCATGTCGATCAGAATTAATCTTTTTTAGGACCCAAACTGCATCACAGTTAATCGGTGACATTTTCATTTTTGTTGCCCCGGCGCTCATGAACTGTGTTCCACTTAAGTGTGCTGAAAGTCACCCCTGAATTTAAAAAACCCCTCGACAGATGTGGTCCTGCAATGGTGAAACAGCAGAGGCCCTGTTCGCAGTCTGTGATTATAGAGCTCCCATCGTACAGGCAGCCTTCATCAGAGCTGCCATTACGTCATGACAAAATGCTGGAAAAGCCTGGGATCTGCATCCAAATTGTTACTGGAGCAGTTGAAAAAAAGGGAAGACTGTGAAAACAGCTGCAGAGAATCACAGCTCTCCATGGAAACTGTTGAGCTGACGGCAAACAAGGCCTTCAGTCCCGGGCTGCGAAGGCCACCTTGTCATCCCCAGCAACCTTCCATTGTGTTGGCATGCAGTGCATTCTGAAAATGTCATCTGTGTGGGGTGCAACGCAGCGCCAAAAGCTTTAACAAAACTGGCAAAGATGGCATCTGTCACATCAGCTGCACCAGATTATTGATCTTGGATGGTTTTTGATTTATAGAAATCTTCACTGCCCCCATACCACAAACAAATCCAGCAGTGCTGGCCCTAGGGGGAACTCAGGTGCCGCCCCACCTTCCAAGCCATTCAAAAAAAAAAATACAATGGCTTGCCGTATTCGACCTGAGTAGACCCAAGCTGGTGAGCACAGCTTTGACTTTCTTTTGCATTATATTCTGTCCAGCAAGCTGGTCCAGACCAAATGCTTTATTGCTGTGCATTGTGGGTACCACAGCTTTTTGAATGGATCCAAACATGGCAGTCTACAAAGAGCCGTTCTTATTTCTGCTGCTGGCATTTCCGTTTTTGAGTTAAAAACAGGCATACATTCGGTGATGCAGACATAGAGCATTGCAGGACCACAACAGTCAGGAATTAGTTGAGATTTCGTTTAATTTGACAATTTTATAGATTCTGTTCTGTGATACAGACAACAGATCTCAACAGATCGGGCTGAGGCTTGCAACTCAGCAAGGTATGTGCAGTTAAGTCTGAATATAAAGTTACACAGTCTGATATCTGTCGAGACTAATTTCTCAACATAAATGGGAGAGGGATGCTGGCAGTAATGTTAGCCATAGAGTCATAAGAAAAATAAAGCTTTCTTTTCCAGATTCCCATGAAGTAAATAGAAATGCCAATAGATCTGTGTTGATGTCACTGCTGCACTCCCAGCTCGATTATAATTGTGCCAACACCAGAAATTAAACCAGGCCATTTTTGGATTGGATCGTGCTAGCTCTGCTCGAATATGCCAGCCTGAAAGGAATATAGTTGTCAACGCTTGTATCGCCAGTGCCATATTCTTACAAGGAGTTTGAGGCAGAATTGATGCAGACAAGCCCTGTGTAAGTAATCAGTGTAAACAATGCTTAAGGGAGAAGTTGCCCTTAAGCACTGGCACAGGACCAGCTAACCCTACACAAAATCTAACCATTTGGAAGAAAAAGGAACAGACTTTGGATCAGCGCTCATGGGCTCGCTACAAGTTAGCTAGCTTTGTTGCAGTTTAAAATAGATTTAGATGACGTCAATGGTGGCATCTTCATCTCAGACTCCAACTGAAAATGTTACTTTAGCTCTGGGCAGCAGTGTTGCTAACTCTCAGAAGACAACCGTATCTTGAAAAACAAGCCCCAAACAAGCCCAACACTATTAGCCTTATTAAAGGCCTGATTGATGGGGTGCTGCAGAGATGGTTCTCCTTCTGCCAGGTTCTCCTATCGCTGCAGAGGAATTCTGAAGCTCTCTTAGCGTGGCCATTGGGTTCTTGATCACCTCTCTGACCAAGGCCCTTCATGCCCGGTTACTGAGTTTGGCTGGATGGCCAGCTCTAAGAAGAATTGTGGTGGTCCAAACTTCACAAGTCACTTATTATAAGTGGACTTGGCAACACTGCTGAGTCATTGCAGCAAATATCTTTTCAAAGGAAAAGCTGAAGGTGACACGTCAGCTGCAATGTTGTTTACAGTTCAATTATAGCTATATAATTATAATGTTTTTATTGATAAATTAAATCAAAAGAGTACATTTATTTGATTAAGATATAGTTTAACTTAATTATATTTTTTGATTGATAAGTCTAATTTAAATAAATCAAACTGCCCCCTTAGTCTCCTTTTTTTAAGATTGAATGAAATAAGTGTTTTAAGTCTGTCCTCATGTCCTTTTACCTTTTATACCAGGAACCAATTTAGTTGCTCTTCTTTGTACTTTTTCACAAGCTTCTATATCTTTTAGTGTGGTGCCCAGAACTGCACACAGTAGAGGTCTGACAAAGGCATAATATAACATCAATATAACCTTCGATTTATACTTAATACTTTTTGCTATGTATCCCAGCATCCTGTTGCCTTTTTACTGCTACAGTATAATGCTTCAATCCTTTTTGAAGAAATTGAACACATTCTAATTTTGCTCCTCCCATAAAATACTCCTGTCTTTTAAGTTTTGATTTCCCACATGCATAACTTTACATTTCGCTATTTATGTTGAATGTCATCTACCAGGTTTCTGCCCATGTTTGGATTTTGTTTAAATCATCTTGGATTACCTTAGTAGATTCCAAACTGTTATAAATAAGGAAAAGCAGAGGTCCCAACACCGATCATTGCAGGACTCCACTGTCCACAGGACCTAGATCAGATAGGATCCCTCCTACTGTTGAATTCTACCTTGCAGCCAATTTGAACCCACTCTGAAACAACTCCTGTAATTCCTATTGAATTTATTTTGACAATGAGCCTCTTGTGTGGTGCTCCCTCTGAAAACACAATTTTGGCTATCCCTTAAGATACTATTATTTTCAAACTGACAAATTCTATCAGAATTATGACATAAAAACAGATCCAGAATGTATTCCCTTCTCGTAGACTGAGAAACTGCACCAAAAAACTGTTATTTACAACATCAAAACCCTCTTCAAATTTGCCCTTTCCTGACATGACTTCCCAATTAATAGAGGGGTAATTCAAATCACCCATTATTAATATCTCGCCTTCCTGACAAGTTTGTTTTATGTTTCCATAGAGCATAGTATTTATGTTGCTGTCCGAAGCTGGTGGCCTATAGCATACTCCTATATTAAGACCCTCTCATATTTTCCCAGTAGTCTTAATCCAGATGGCCTCTACAACAATACAATCTCTGCAACTAGTCCTCTTTAGTGAGTTTAATCTCTATCTATAGTGGTTCATGAATTGTTTTCTCTGTAGCAGCAGGATCTAAAACAAGCCATTTGAACTGAGGAGTTTAAGAGCTTGTTCTGCAATGTCCCAAAGTTGTTTGCCAACAGCACTCCGGAAAGATTGATGGGGGAACTTTGCTTTGCTTTTAATATACAATGGACGTGATTTATTTTTAGCCTCCCCCACATAAGACTCATGGAAAGAGTCTTGTCTTTTTTCATTTCCAGGAGTCTGTAGTTAATCTAAACCATATTCCTCCGCTATCCATGTCCAAAATAGGATGTGTCTTGTGTTCCCGGCAGGCTTCATTCTCTGACTCAGCACAACGGAAGTATGGGTCTCATATTCTGGAACAATCCGCTCTCAGAAGAAAAAGTAAAATGTCCCATGGCAGCAGGCAGATTCTCCTGGATTCCTCTTTTCAATGAATCAGACTCACCACTTACTGGTGGGTTGATGAAAGTTTGTTTTTGCCAGGCGAATAATATTAAAGCTGCTACGATGGTGAAGGGAGGGAACTTTCTCTGGGAGGGAATTCCTCAACTGAAAATAAACATTTTTACTTTGCTGGTCGAACAGTAGGAGTATTTGATTTCTCTCACGGCACTTTATAAAGGGTACACCTTTGTGTTTCTCCACTTAGCATACCCAGACATGCTGATATTTCACACAAAAAAACATATAATTTTCAGTCACTCCTCCGGCTCTAAATTGTGTCATTTTACAATTCCAAGCCTTAAATAAACACATAATTTTTTTTTTTTTAAGTTAAGAGATTGCATGTGCGCACACACACACACACACACACACACACACACACACACACACACACACACACACACACACACACACACACACACACACACACACACACACACACATACAGACCATGACTTTTGGATTTACTGCCTTTTCTTAGCACAAGGGAGAGATTGGGGGGAAGTGAATTAAGTTTATTGGTTTATTTCTTCTGGCAAAAACTTAAAAGGGTTCTCTACCCTTGTAAGCCAGAGAGACAAGCATGTCTTTATTTGGCTTTGTGTCCATGATGGAATACCTGAAAACCCCCAAAACCCCCCATCACTAGTTCAGCAGCAAGGCCAAGGGGGGATCCCTTTTACCACTGCACAGGGGGACTAATATTAGTGATGGATCAACATGTCATCTGACATTGTTCTCACTGGGCAGTGTTTGGGGATGTAATGGGCACGTTGGACATGCAAAATGTTAAAACACTTCCGAGCTCCATCGGATGTCAGTGTGCCAAACACCTGTAGCAACAGGTGGGGAAGGTTTCAGTTGACTGCACACTGTTCCCCCATGCCAGGAGAACACATTAATTGTAGGCATTTTCGGGACACCAGTCAGGAGGAGTCAACCATATCCAGATCATAGACTCTTCCATTCTCAGGCTCGTCGCGCCAAATAATTACCCAGGACATGGATGCATATTCAAAACTGGAATGTAGTAGCATATGGATGCTCAGCATAAACTATTTTCAAGGCATCTTCTTTTACTTAAATATTTAATCTCTTAGGCACCATGCCCATTTACTACTGGCTGAGAGTGACCTCATGCTTTTAACTGCATAATATATAGATGTGGTTTTACTCAAGTGGCCTTTAGGAAAACCCAGCACATCTGTGGATGCCTTGGCGATTGTGTCATATTAACTGAACCATAATTATACCACCCATGTAATTTCAAGTGTAGCACTCTGGATGATATGTATGAATGGTTTGTACTCTTGGAAATGCATCTAAGAACATTTTTTCACCCCATAAACGTTTGTGGTCAGTGCTGGAGAGGCTAATAGGCAATACATATATAAATAAAATAAAATAAAAAAGTGACTCAGAATCCATGTCAGTATTTGCATAAATATATTTGATATGTTATGGACTGTGATCAATGAAATAGATTGAATAAATGTAACATATCAGTAATGTTATGAAAACCTGTCATAATGCCATACAGAAAGTGGCAGGTTGGCTACACACCTTTAAAATAACAAAATAAATTATATGTAGACTCGCCAGACATTGTTAACATTTCCTTTTCTTACCTCCAAGTATCCCAGTTGACTACGTGATCTGGGATTTAGCCAAGTGGGTGAGGTCCTGAAAAGAATGGAGAAGTAAGAAGCATAATATCACTGGCAGATGAGTTCCATACACTACCCTGTAATAAAACAGAGAAAGGAACTCCCAGCAGTGGGCGGCCTCAAAGTGACCTCTCACTGGACTGCATCACAGCTATTTTTCCATCCAAATGCTAAATTAATGTTGGGAAAGGGACACACTTGGCACAGTTAGAGGCGGTGGAGCAAGATGGCAGTCCTGCAACCATCGTGTTGATTTCAGCACCTTCAGAGTGGTGCTTCTTGCACTGTTGCTAGGCCACAGGAAAAACAGGCCTGTCGTCAGTGTTATGTGAGAGAGGGAGAGCACAGGCTGCCATGCCAGTCCATTGTTTCCAGACAAAGAGACCTCTGGCCCCCACACACTGGCTGAATGCTTCCTGCCTCCATCACTCCAAACTTCTCTTCATGCTTTAAAAGATTGACTGGAATTAAGTCAAAACATTGACTCACCCCCTAATAAATTATATTTAAAAACTACTGTATCAAGTTGCTGTCTGTGTAAACCATTGTTCCTTTCCTAATCTGGCCCAGTGTGTATTATAGCCTACATATTTTCATTTGTGGAAAGTTCCAGCTAGGCATATTGTTTTAGTAGGGGATACATTAATTTGTTGATTGGTCATTCGATTAATAAGTTAACTTGTCTGCAACCGTGTTAAATGCTTAATTGATGTTTGATTGTTTTCATTTGTAATGACTGGCAAGGTAAGAGTGATACATGAAAAAAATCATCTGACAAAGAGTCAGAAAAATATACAGCAGCATTGCTACAGTCGCCTTCTGGTGACGCAACTTACACCGTGGCTCTCACCTCACCTGGGTTTACTTGTTTTATTCCTGTGCAATCAAACGTATCATCGTTGACATGTTTTTTTAAATACAAAACATCTGCTTAAGTGCCTATGCAGGGTTGGAAGGACATAACTTTGAGTATGGTTGAGATCTCCTTTGTTTGCTAATATACATAAACACCAGGGCTATTTCAAAATGGAACTCAAAATGTCACTGACCTTGAGAAACACAGGGACTGTACACAGACCTTTCCTGGGTGGATTCTTGCAGCCTGATGTTAGCAGAAGGGAGAAGGGAGAGACAGCCCAGCCAGGGCAATACCAAATGTCAAAAATATGTGCTTTAGCTGCTTGTTTTGGCTGGTTGAAGTTTTCAAATAATTTTTTCCTCACTCACTTTTTCTCTTTATTCATTCGATGAATTTGAGAGCAGGTTCAGCTTGGGGAAGTCACGGGCGTTTGGCCAGTTCCTTTCACGATCTCATTTTGAGGAATGAGTTCCGAAAAAAGAGCCTCAGGGCCTTTGTAATAGCTTATTTTTCATCTTTTTCAGTTTTTATTATTCTGCAGATCAATGCCTTTCAGATGAGATGGTTAGAGATATGAGTATGCCAGACAATTAAATGATGTCCCACTCCTTTTCTGCATTCTAACTTGATCATTGACATTTGAGGCCTTTTGAGGTGAAATACATAGTAAGGCAAATAAAGATAAGGTAAATAATAATTTCGCATAGCTAGAATGCACAGATCAAGCTGCCACACATTTTTAGGCCTGTTCCCACACTTTTAGGATTCCATACCTGATCTTCTTGCTATAAAAAAAGCCAAAATTTTGGGGAGCTATTAAACAGCCAGACTTTTACTTGTTTACCATTGTTGACATAGGTGTAATGCTAATATTTTTTAGCTTGCACATACCTTTTCCCTGATCTCTTGCTACGTGCATGATCATGGGTCCATTTTCTATGAGTCTTGTTTGTAAAGTAGTCTAATGCAAATTGACAGAAATATGATGTTTTTATTCTGCAGCATGATTCTATTTTTCTATGACCTGCTAAATAGATGACAGGGCCAATAAACATCTGACTTTGAGGAGAAGTTCTTGGAATCAGTTATGCATTTCACATATGGGTACTGGTCTGTTGTGGCCTGTGTTCACATATAACTAAGAAAAACTAGTGCCAATAGATAACTTTGGCAGGTCACCATGTTGAGTGTTCTCCCCTCAATATTGCTAAAAATTAGTCCACATCTTTGACACAATGCATTATGGCATCCAAACATATGTTTTTATGTGAATATATTATAGTGATTGTTATTGTTATTGTTTAAGCCAATTGTGTCCTGACACAGTCATAGTTGGCTAACAACATAGCCCAGACTTGAGCTAGCAGTGTCCACGGTATGGGACTACACTCATATGAGATGGTCAGTGCCTTCAGCCAATTGAGCCAAATTACACTATTATTATTATTATTATTATTATTATTATTACTATTATTATTATTATTATTGTTAGTAGTAATAGTAGTAGTGGTGATTTTTGTTGTTGTTAAAGCAGCAATAATAAAAATAATAAAAATATTAGGTTGTAATAATAATGTACCCATGTACTGCACTGACTTTGAGCTATTCAGGTCAGTGTTGTCTTGGTTATCTAATTAAAAAGTGTGGCATTATGGGAAAATTATTGAAATGTCATAACCGTGCAGCACATGGAGAACTTAACCTCAGGTTTCAAGAGCAATCGTTCAGCCAACTGCCACAAATCAAACCCGACAAGCAACAGGTTTATGCCGTATGGGAGCAGAACAGAAACTCTTCTGGAAGATATAATGGGATTGAGGCCTGGTTTCAGGGCTTGGAAAGCTGCCCATTTGACAGCCTGCTACAGTAAGCACAATGGACCGACAGGCATCCACGTCGAGTTAAAAACAACATTCTTATCTGATATGGCTGCCTACAGTAATTACTCCACTACTTGTGAAGCACAAGGACCAAATAACTCCTTTAATTTGCATTCAAATGAACATCTGTCTATTTCAGATGTAAACAGGTTTTTAAGAAATATAAAACTTCTTATTTCTACTGTCATGAGACAAATAATACTGGATTGGATGGATCCCAATGAAAAATACATTGGAATTTTGTATTTATTCTCAAAGACTTACTTCTCCTTTGTTCAGTTGATTCTGCTGAAGTCATCAGACACTCTTCTAAGGATATCATTTTCCTTAAAGGTTTATTATGAGAAACACTTTATTGTTATCAGAGTGGTGGTGCTAACCCTATTACAAAACACAGACTCATTAAATGATGAAAAATGTGTAGTTACATTCTGAGATACAGGTAATTGCCAAAATAAAGGACACACTTGAGTAAATGAGGAACACAAAGTATACTGAAAGCAGGTGCTTCCACACAGGTGTGGTTCCTGAGTTAATTAAGCAGTTAACATCCCATCATGCTTAAGATCATGTATACAAATACTGGTCAGTTGCCCTTTATTTTGGCTGCCATTGCTAGAAGAAATTTCAGTTGACTCCAAATATCAATCTAAGGCATAAGCAGGCAGTGTCACCAAGAACTTCACAGAGAGGGATACTATGGTCGGACTACAGTGCATAAACCCCTTATTACACCTAAAAATGTACGATTGTGAGTAAAGCAAGGCAAAGAACACAGACAGTGGTCTACTGAGCAGTGGAAAAAAGTCATGTGTTCAGATGAGTCATCCTTCACCCTGTTCTCAACAAGCGGAAGATGTGTACATGTGTGGCGCATGCCAAAAGAAACTAACAGGGCCAAGTGCCAGATCCCACGGTGAAGGGATCTGGCAGCTCTGTTATGGTGTAGGGTGCATTTTCCTGGCATGGTTTAGGCCCGCTCACCCCCCTAGAGGGCAAGATAAATGCCAATATATATCAAGCCATTCTAAGCGATCACCTTCATCCTATGGTGAAACATTTCTATCCTGATGCGAGTCGTCTCTTCCAGGATGGCCTCATCCACAGGACATGAATTTTCAGTGGTTTTATGAGCATGAAAATGATGCAAACCATATGCCACGTCCATCTCAGTAACCAGTTCTGAACCCAATTGAATTCATTCCTTTTTAATTCATGGATTCCTCCAATAGAGTTCCAGACACTTGCAGAATCTATTCCAAGGCATATTGAAGCTGTTCTGGTGGCCACTTTATGTTGCCATTACCTTTATTTTGACAATTACTTGTATGCATACAGAGGAAAGCGAGATGTGTTGAAACAAAGTAAGAAATATTTATTTAACACTAGGAGGGCTTAATTTCAATATTTGCTTTTTTCAGAGCACAGAATTGGATTAAAACTTTAGTTAACATGGAGAAAAAAACATTGTAGTCAATTATGTTTTATCATGTTCTTAGTGTTCATGTTTATCTCATGATGAGTCAAAAATAGATATGAGTAGCTGACAGAACAGTGCAACAAATGTTTGGGAAAGAAAATCCAAGAGAATTCCTTGTCTAAGAGGAAAAGAACCAGTGGTGTGGCTGTTTTAGGGGAAAAATCGATGCTGAACGAAAGCGGAGGATTCCCACAGGAAATTCCACATGGGATATTGCGTTCCACTGCAGCTCTGTTTGGTTCTCTGTCTAGGGGCGCTACTTCACCACATACATCACAGTGTGCGTGTCGCAGACTTGGAAAACTTTACACAAGCATTTAAAGACCCACGTTCAGGGCCCTGTAAAAAAGTCACTAACTGTTTACCATGCTCCTAAACTGCTGTGGTGTGCTGCTAACTGAATCCTCTCAATTAATGCCTGTTATTCCAGGACCTATTCCTAAGGCTTCCGGACAACGCCATTACAGCAGCGGCAGCGTGAGAGGGAAATCTGCCACTAAAATGTGTTTCATGGGGTTTGAAAGGGTCCCTTGCCTTCTGTTTCTGATTAAGAGAGAAGCCATTAAAAGTGAGCCGTACATCATGGCTGTATGCTGCCCTTGACATTCGTCCTTAAACAAACCACATGCTTCTCAGGTTGCATTGTATCTCCACCAGGTCCTCGACAATCTTATTCGTAAGAAAAGGATATAAAACTGGTGGGCTCCATTTTACTGATCTATGGAGGATTGCTGAAGTTAAGGAGTGGAGGAAATTGGAGACAACGGTTTGTACAAAAGTAAATGCTGCCCCTGGTTCTTAAATGAAAAATAATTATGACACTTTTAATGGGAATTTGCTATATAAAGAGATTCAGATGTTCATTTTCTAAAAAGATAGAAAGTGGCATTGTTTTAACACTCATGTTTGGACCCCCTGGAAGAAAGCCTTGGTGCTGATTTAAGGTCACTTAAATACTTATAGGAGGCGAGGGAGTTAAGAACAGAAATACTGCTTGCTGCTGAGAAAGTAGATTTTCTGAAATTGGGATTTAGAGGTGATCTACAGCTACAGGTGAAACTTCCCCAAAACAGTAAATTCTTCACACAACGGCCTGAATAAGAACATGTTTGTCATGTAAATTCCAATAAAAATAAATCTTGGCAATGTTGGAGAGCATGAAGAATCTCTTTAATGCTGGGTGGTTTTACAATTTTCTTTCTTTATTGACACTGGCACCGAATCAAATATATTGACAAAACAATAAGTTAAAACATTTAAGACAATTCTTTTACTATGATCACTTAGCCTTTCAATGGCGCAGACACGTGGAGCAAAAATAGTAACGACATGTTATGTTTGTTAAATGCATCGCAAAAACAGACAGCCATAAAAAGAGACAACAATATATACAATGGTCAAGATACTAAAAAAACACATTAGCTATATCATTCCACAAAATGTACAATGTGCTACTTCAGCTTGATATGAAAGGCCTGGAATAAAGCACAGTTACCCTAAATACTTTCAAAAGGAAAAAAGGCCTTGCAGGTTTTTTTCCCATCATTCATTCCTTGCTTAAAAATACCCTTTTCTTTTCATGGTTTTAAATATATTTCAAATTTTTTACAAATGTAATCTTTCAATCCATTAAAATTCAGTTTAGTAATTGTTAAGACGTGATGAGCAATACTCTATGACAACTGATAAAGAATGTTTTGTTGAAGACAAAGTCAAAGTCAAATTTGCTATCCTGGCTGTTATGAGATATTCTAAATGAGATTTAGAAAACACTCTTTCAAACTCCAGTCCAATATCCAATGAGGACTGTATCTACAAATACTGCAAATGCCAACAAATGAATGAAATTTCCACATGTTCATAGGTTCATTGGCTGACTCTCAATATTCTCCACAGACTTGTCTCCTACCCCAATTCCTTCCAGCTTTTTTAAATCTGTAGTCGATACACAAAATACTTTCTGGAGTGGCATTGGTATGTATTTAAACAGATGTAACAATGATGGCCATGGTGAAACTATGTACATTTAAGCAGTAAGTTGGAGATCTTTCCCAGCCAAATGCGTCAACCGTAATTCCATGTTTATTGCTTTGAAGAAGCTGGTTTCATATTTTTCTTTCTATTTTTAAAAGAATAATTTCAAAGAATATCAGCCCCAAGAAAAGATGTTGTGTACATATTTGAAAATCCATACAATATTTGAAATTGGTGTAGACAGATACTGTGGCACAAGTGCTACTGATATTAACAAAAAAGGTTTCCCTTTTTAGTTCTATGAGTTCAAATGACCGAAATAATTTCAGCAGGTGTATAAACCAACAATACCATTAGGAATACAACTAACCAACCCAATAAAGAAGACTAGTTAGTACTTTATGCTGTAAGTGCGACAGGCAATGAGAGAAATATAACTTCGGAAATCTCCATCTCTCTTCATCCATATCTCCATCTCTCCCAAGTGAGAGTTTGGATATGCAGTGCATAGAAAACATTACAACAGAGAATTCTGGGGGATACAAAGGGTTAGTGTTTGAGGGCTGCGAGTTTAAACCAGTTCCACTTTGGAGTTGGGATACACAGCCACAACGTCGTATCCCTCTGGGGGCTGCACCCTGGCCTTGGCATGGGTCTCGCAGTACAGGTTCTCCTCAATGAAGAAGTAGCCCCGCTGCTTCAGGTTCAGGCCGCAGTCATCACACATGAAGCACTCTGGGTGATACAGCTTGTCTCGTGCCTTCACGATTGTGCCCCTGCGTTTGTGCACAATAAAAAAACATCATCAAGCGGTTATCAAAAAGGTCACGGCACCCATTATCAGGTATTAGCATTACCGTTAGAATTTGCGTGGCCTGAGTTACTCAGCTTTCACCCGCAGGCAGGGGATCCCACAAGCAAAACCAGCATCTTACGCAATCTCGGAATGACATCACTGTTTATCAGCGGTACTTTTGCAGAGTGGGAATTGCCAGTGTCTCACAGTTCCTAGGACGGGCTGGGTGGAGATGGGAGTCTCGTAATTAAAAGGCAGCTAAGCATTACGTCTGCCTCTGTGCTCGTGGGGCCAGTCAGAGCAGGCCTCGGCGTGCGCCGATGACTTGTGGTTTCGGTACTCACACGATGCCGTTCCCACAGCGTGTGCACTGGGGCAGCTTCTGCAGGCCGGGCATGGAGCACGGGATGGGGCTCCCAAGTTTGGGCACGGGGGACCTGACGGGAGACCTCACACTCCTCATCCTGTCGGTTGGCGAGACACCTGCATGGACACAGCGAACACATTGAAAAAAACCATAAAAACACAAAAGGGACGATTAAACTCAGGGCCTGGGGAGGGCTCAGAAAGCTCTCACAGTTGTCATCGGTGGAGAGGGGATGACCTAATGTTCTTCACACATCGCTCCTCCAGGCAAAGAGGCCAGGCATCCCCACAGACGTCTCTCAACATCACAAGTGTGTGTTACTCCAGGGAGCAGGGCCCGGCTCTGTCCGCCAGAGCATTCCTCAATTCACACGTTAAATATGGCCGCCAAGCCAGGGGCTGGCACAGCAGGAGCGCATCAATTAAGAAGAAAAACGCAGCTGTTGGCAGACCAAACATTCCACATTAAGGACCAAACACTCGCACATAAGTGCAAGTGTGCACAATTGCACTCTCTCCACGGACTGGACTGTTGGTGTGCCAAGCAGGGCAATTATTTCAGTGCTCTGCCTCCCTTAAAAGTCACTTTAAACCAGGAGAGGGTTTCTCAAATGGCATATTGTGCTGCACCTGCGGCCAGATGGTTTCCATAAGCCTGGCCCTTTAATAGACATGCTTTGCTATGCTGACAGATGGGCCCCATTTCAGCCTATTTCAACTCATTAATAAAATGCTCTTTGTGGGGAGGCAACATAAGAAACAGTGCCACACGATCTACCTCCTCCGGGCAGACTGATTTAATTTCCTAACTCTCCCAGGCTTTTTTCTTTACATGCAGGGAATGCTGCCCCATTTGCCAGAGTGAAAGTCAGTTTTATTACTGGGATACGGACACTGGAAGAATTCAGAAACATTGCCTATGTATTCGGTTAGAAACACATACTATTTTACCCCCCCCATTTTGCCCACTGCAACACTCTCCTACACTATCAAACGGAAAGGATTGTGAGGAGTGACTTCATGTTTACTGTAAGTTTAGTTCAAGGGGCCAGTCCTCCCCTCTACACCACAGAGGATAATGGCTTCTGTTTATTTGAATTTACTTGAATTCCAGTAAATATTTCAAAGTAATATGAATTGCTTAGAAAATAAAGAGCTAAGGCTTACGGGATCACGTTGCTGAACGAGTCAAATGATTTTTTTCCCCGGCCCGGGTAGGAGGCATTGGAGAAGGGAAAGAAACAATGGGAGGGAAAGAAACAAGCAACGAAACAAGCAAGCCTTCTTCTGAAACCTAATCTAAGCCCTTGTCTACAGTCTCCCTGCAAAGAAACCCCCACTTTTCATCTTCTGCCCCCATAGACTCTGCAGGTTGCCGGTTATGGTGGGAAACTGGTGCTTCACTCTCTCTTCAAGTGGGATGTTTTGCTCCTTTCTAATGAGTGGGAAGCAGCTGACATTTTCAACAAAGAGTGATGTGTATTACAGCAGCCGATGTCACCAACAATGTAACATTCTGTAGTTCGAGGATGGGAACCTCCGTGTAAACATCACTGTCAATTTCTGTAGGATTTTCCAGAGGCAGGCACCCAAGATAACAATGACACTGGCTTAGGGAAGGATACTGTTTCTGCCCAAAGCTAGTCATCACTTGCTAAGGCACACAAGCGTCATGTCAATATAGCTATTTCATAATGAAAGAAAACTGGCATGGTGACTAAGGCACTCTTAAATTGTATTATGTTAAATGCTTAAACAATGCTTGTAAATTAAAACAATCCATAACATGTTGAAGTAGCTAAATTGCTGTGCTGAGACCTGCTTGTTTGGTTTTCAATTAAAACAAGCTTTCATCTTGATCTATGTCAAACCTGCTAATGTAGTGAAGATATTTTGGTAAGCACTGTACCTTCTAGAGTATTATTGTTTTTCAGTGGAACAGACATTATTGGACCCACTTACAAACATATTTACTGCCTATAAAAGGAAACATATGCTGTGACTACCCAGGTACAAACTGTCCGGCATTCCTTGGCATCACATTCATTGGGCACTGACTAAGAAAATGTAATTGAACGTAAGAATGGCGAGTGACTTGGCACTCTCATTTGGACCACACCAATGCCAAATGAGCACATTAAAATGAAAGAAGACATTTTCTTACCCCCATCCTCAGCTTCCAGTATGCCCTGGAGGTACCGGAAAGAACCAGACTGTTTGGGGGCGGAGACGGGCTCCTCGTAGTCCTGTAACATCTTGTAGACATCCGACTCTGGGTCAAATCCATTTCGACTCCCTGGAGAATGGACTTGCGGCTCGGGGCTGAAAGAGACATTGTGACACAGTTTTGGTGCATCATGGTAAAGGTTCAGTTTAGTTTAGTGACCTGTCCATAATCTGACTTCAATCTGAAATAATACAAAAATAATTTTTGCACAATAATTGCCACATACATGAAAAATGGAATAAAAGGGAATAAGATGTCCCCTGAAAATGAATAAGCTGTATTGGAAAGATAAGATATAAGAACCCAAGGATAGTTTTCAGTAGTAGCATATATAAAATAATATCTAAATGGTAACCCCAGGTCCCATTGTGCATAAATGGCATAAATAACTTGGCATGCATTAGTTATATGGTTTGTCGTCTACCTTTCTCTCCAGGAACAAGTGAACGCTTGACAAAGGAGTGGTTCAGATATCCTGACCCAGAAACCCCAATCATACAGTGAGAACTTGAGAGGTTAAAACCTGGGTGTGTACACTCATGCACACACACACACACACACACACACACACACACACACACACACACACACACACACACACACACACACACACACACACACACACACACACACACACACTCACACACACTCACACTCATAACGGACATAACGGGTGGCTTTTCCACATAACCCACAGTATTTGGCTCAGCTCACCTGTGAGGAGAGCTGAGGCTGAGACTGCCCATTTGTTTGGGCAGGGCCCCGTCTCTGTTGTTGTTGGCATAGAGTCCGGCAGGGTTGTTGTACGGCACGTTCGTCTTTGAATTTCCATTGTTGAGTGGCACATCGGGGATAGACTGCACTGGCTTTTTGGTTTGCCCACTTCCGATTGGTCTGAAAGAATCCTGAAAGAAAAAGGTTTGTTACCATACTTGACTCCTGTACCTGCCAGCAGGTCACAAATATAGTTTTGAGGTTTGAGAGTATGAGGTTTTACATATTATCGTTATCATTATTGGGTTCACATGTGTCACACACATGCATTGCACAGATGCCGGATAAACAACACCTGCCTCAGTATAGGGGATAAAATCAATATCCACACTCCCATATTGTTCACAAAAAAGAACCCTGTGTGGGTACTAAACTGAAGTGTAATATATCATAGTAGTTTAATTTAATGGAGCATATTTCTTGCATAGGAAAGAGTTGTTTATTTTCTTGAAGCCCTATAAATTGTTCAAATCAATAAAATAATTTATTTAGAGTTTGTCAGGTCTGTTTAGTCTAAGAATATTTTCCAGTAATGTTTATGTATTATTACATTTTACGCAGCCCAACCACTTCTGAATGCAACTATGTAACAGTTGTACATACAGTTAGTGAGAGTAAAAGCAAGTAGAAAAGGCATGGTCTTCAAAAACGCAACTTTGACAAACCAAGTTACATCAAAAGGTCTACTGATACAGAGTTCCACGTAGCACAGTGATCAATTCCACCATGTACAAATTTAATTTCATTAACCGGATTTTAGATTTGAAAAACAAAACCCTGCATTTTTTCAATGTTCTAACTGGCACATATGGAATTTATTTGTATCAGTTTACTTCCAGAAGATACACATTCTAATCGCTATTGAAGCGTGAGTACTCCCCTACTCTTTTTGTAAATATTTTGTCTGAGTTGGAGCGACTTGTTTGAATTGGAGCTTGAGATATGAGGCGGTCGTGCGGTGAGAACATGGGGTGCTGTGTCACCCCGCTCAGCCGGAATGTCTTTGAGAATGCGGTGATTAGTTGGAGGTGATGTCGGGGTGGCCGGCCCCAGGAAGCGGAGGTTCACGAGCTCTCCGTAGGACGCCCGTCAACCCCCATCCCCTGCCCCGCAGATGTGGCCCCTCCTCGGCTGGCCCGGACCACCCAGGTTGGGCCAGCTTCAAATAAGGGCCCTACTCTCCCCCGCGATTGGGCTATCCAAAAATCACTCTCATTTACTCCGACTAAGAAAGCTGTACAAAAGGAGTCTTTTCCCCTTCTCACTCCTATCTTTCTCCTCTTTCTTCCAGAAGATTACTACCGGTAATTGGATAAAGCCTGTCTTTTCAGGTTTCTGCATCAACTACAATGGAAGGGGGGGAATGAGACCTAATATACAGTATTGCATTACCGACCATTCCTGTAGTGACACGATGGTAAGACTTTCCTTTTATGATCTCTTTAATCAGAGCAAACATAACATGTGGATAGATTCCAACAATTCAGTCACTCTGTAACACGGAAGAGTACAAAAGGATACTGTAATTTCGACAGGATGAGCCGCTTAAGCGCTTGGCCCATACCCAGTCCGCACAAGGGAAGTAAAAAAAACTAAAACAATTTTGGATCATTGATTTGATGATGAAGAATAATGTCTTTTCTGTCTAACTCAGCGCCGTTTTGCAGCTTGACGGTTTAACGCTTACGCGTTACTTAATATTCATTACCTATGCCTTACAGTTTTTACAACATGCACTCCATGGATCTGGTTGTAACAGCCTTGTAAATCACTCTGAATATGAGTGTCTGTATAATAAATAAGTGTGAAGGAGACAAGAGTCAGTTAAACACGAGCATAAAAGTGTGATATTTCAGTAAGAGCCCCCATTAAAATTCATAAGGAATGTGCATGTGGCCTTTAGTACTGACCATCAGCCAATGCACAATGCAGGTTTTTTTATCTTTTGTGGTGCACTGAAAAAGCAGCAGACATGTCACTGGAAGTCTTTTCTATAATCTGTACTTTAATGGCCTCCCATCTTTTGTTAATAGATATTTGCTTTGAGTGGATGGCAGATTTATTAGTAAGAACATCTGGTACAATGCTTATAAAAGTGCCAGTTTGGTAACATTCTATACTAAGGTTTTTTTTTGTTGGTAACTTTCAAGTTCCTCTTGGATATACAGGCTTACATTATTTTCATTGAATAAATCAGGGAAAATCAGGTCTCTCATTAAACTGATTTATTCCGCCTACTTAAGGTCATAACAGTGATTTGAAAATGGTACAAGTAAAGCACATTTAATAATAAGAGCGGCGTATGTTGACGCACTCAGTCCACATTTTATATGCTCTACTTTTATGTCATATCACAAGATTAATAGCCTGGCAACCATATCTTGTTTTTTTGTCAATATGTCAGATATGGTGGTGTTGCTAGGCCCTGGGTACTTCTGTGTGGTTTTCCCCCTTTGTTTTTCACAGCTATTGTCTTTTAAGAGGCCCAGTTACAAACACGGAACACACAATGAGTACAATACTGCAATTAGTACAATCTTTCAAAAAGTAACCCCTTGAACATATTAAACAAAGGTTTTAAACAGGTTATTTTTCTGGGAGCTTTTAGATAAGAAACTAGGGGGGAAAGGGGGTGTGCTTTTAACGATGAAAGGTTATTTCTGGCCGTAAAATCAAACCATCATCAGATTTCGCTAAGCTGTTTTATGATGCCAGGCGTAGCCCCCCAATTCTGGGTGACTAGACACAACTGCTGCCTGTTTGAGCTGGGAGGAGTACTGTTTAGATAGCTCCAGACTGCTGCCTGTTCTGCTCAGGAACCAACAGAACTTCTCAACTACGAGATACTCAATCTTTGGCATGGAGCCAGTGGATTTCTGATGGCGGATTTGGTTAGCTGGGGCGGTTTATCATTTTACACACCCACTCGAATGTTTGATTCGTCAGAAGCACTAACTGAAAATGTTTTTTTTAGCAAAGCACATCCCCAGAAGTTGGGCAGAGTTATAACACATCACAATGAGTAATTAGTCAGGCTCGTATGTATGAGCATGACAAGTGAGGCTAGAGATTCGGAGTAGCAATTTCACCAAAGCCTAAATTTGCTAATAGGTGTCCAAGAGCCACTTCAGCTTTGTAGCTGTTGCTTCAACAAATGTGGAGCAGCTTTCAATCGGAGCAAGGTAGCAGGAAGCCCTAATTGAAATCATATGCATTTTGCCTGCCAGCTCTGCCTCTCTGACTGTCCCCCCATGCCTCCACAATAATCCCCAGACCTGAGAAATTAAGCTTTTCACATGGTGCTCTGCACTGCTAACCAAATACAAAAAAAACCTTGTACTGTCGCTGTTTTAATGACTGGGTACGCAGAACTGTGAGGGATGGTAAGACCAAAGTTCACTGGAGGCAGACGATGGCTGCCGCTCAGACAGAGGTCTTCCGCTCCCAGCCCTGCTGACAAAGAATTGGTCCTTTGGTCCAGTGAAAATAAAGATTTAGACATTCCACAGGATTAGTGCCTGATTGACAATTACTCCATGCTGAATCTTTTGGGGGAAACAAACATCAAAATAGGCAAGGTCACAGTTTTAAAAAAATCTAAGAAAGCGTATTGTTCTGGTCCAATTAAAGTGACCTTTCTGTAACACCATGTTGATTAAATTTTTTTGTTGATTAGGCAGGCGGAGAAAGCTGAATTGAACCACAAAACATAACTGGCAGGCAGACATACACTGTCAGTGAAAACAAAAAAAGGACACCCTTTTGAAAATATGAATCTTCTACCTGGGCATTTTTAAAATCTTATCAGCAGATAATGATATTGCCTTTAAGACTAATTTTATTCAGTCTTGAAGGAAACTACATTTCATCTGAGTCATCAAAGACATACACTTTAAGTGTGAAGTTGTTAAAAAACATTTTTAAGTGTTAAAATCAAAGTTTTACTAAATCCTATCTGAAAGGCCAAAAATAAAATATACTTGCTCCATTCATGAAGGCGATTCTTTCTTGTCCTGACTTTCTGAAGCTACAAGAATTCTGGGTAATGAAAAAAGCTGTGCGATGACCCCAACTGTCAGAACTAATAAATGCTAGCTGAGAGAATTCCACTTCTCTTGCCAGCTTGGCAGTGCGAATTGAGAATATGACTGTAGTGACTTGTATTTTATGGTTTCCACATTCTCAAATTCTGTATTTTCCATGGCTATTGCAAATCAACAATAAAGATTCCATCCAGCATCAGTGAAATGTCTAAATCGACTTTCCCTATTATAGAGCATATTTATTTTAGTTGATGTCTTGGTACACATTATCAGAGCGCCTGGGCATATGGCCATACTCCAACAAAGTAAGAATAGTATCATACCATTTATTCCGGAAAAACCCAGATTTCTTTTTCTTTAATACAATTACAATGAGCACACAAATAGCAAAGGGGGACATACAAAGCCAACAACTTTTGCATTAATCATGTCCTGCTTGGGGACATAACCCCAGAACGGAGGATATATTTGATATGAAGAACAAAGAGGACACAACGTCACTTCAACATGTCACTTCCTGTCTTGCAGACGGGTCGGAATTTCCAATGAAGCTCTTGAGAGGTGAGCTGGCACCCTAACGCTCCTCAATGTGACTAATGTTTCTTGGAAAATATTTGCATTTAAAGTGACACACTCATCAGCCCCCAGCACATTTACCGCATTTAGCGTAAACCTTCAGAAAGTTAGTAACTCTTGGAGACCAACGCTTTCCCTTTCAAGATGACATTATCACAACTAATCTGATCCCCAGCTGTAAATATGAACTTTATTTCAGTAAAGGCACAATATTCACTGTGGGGGGAAAAAACCCACTATATTAAACTAAAAGATGGCATTTGCCTGAGCTGCAATTGCACTGAATAAGTATGAGTTCTATGCATATACAGTATCTGGCAGGTAAGAAGCAAGCAATGCAACCAGCGATACTCAATATATATCTGTCTGAAAGCATTCTATTAACCGTAGCACATGCGCGTGCAGCACCGCTTTCATGCGTGTCCCTATATGTGCATGCGAGTTTGGTGTTGATCCTTCCTTCCCTGCAGTCTGGTATTTCCTAACGTTAATCCAAACAAGATTTATACTTCTGCTGTGATAGTGAAATATAATGCTCCCTGACCCCCTCCTGAAGGAATCTCCCTGTTCCCTAGGACAGCAAGGGGTATGCAGGCTGTGACAATATAACCGATTACATTTTTAAGCACCCAGCGTTTATTCATATTTATCACGCTGAACATATACCTTATCATAAGATTTAAATAAGCACTTTATTTCAGTGCTTTGAGATGAGACCTTAATCAAATCATATTACCAGTTGCACAATAAATCCAAGGGAAGCTTTTGTTTGAACTCGCCAGCTAAGCCAATGACAACAAAGAGTTTTTATACAAATTTTTAGGTAAGCCTGCTCCATACTGTTTTCACTTACAGTGGCTACTTCAAGGCCTATAACAACGGTTTAATATATTGCCTGAATGGATGTGTTGTACTTATTAATTATGCAAAAAACCTGTCTTTCATAAGAATGGCCTGCTCTCCACTGTTGAGCGAAGCCACATGTCTAGAACAAAGTGATTGCCGCCTTGTGAGTTCATCTTCTGAATGCTATAGCATTAGACATGATTGGGGCGGTTGTCTCTGCATTGTGTGGGTGGCAAGCAGAATTGGAACCCATCTCTGTGGTACAAACATCTGGCTAAATGAGAGAGAATGGCAAAAATGAATCCCCAGCTTACTCGCATCGCATAACAGTAACACCAATCAAACAAACACCTCAATACATGTAGTTGCCTCAAGAAATGTATATGAAGGACTATAAATGTCAGGTTAGCAGCACTATACATAGCATCTGGGTCTATCTAATGAAATGGAATATATGTCTATTTAATTTTGAGCCCTGCTATGACTGTATACTCTCACAGAGCACTGCAACTTGTATTTGTAATTAAAGGAATTGAACAAAAAGGACAATACTGACCCTCAATGATTTTATTCATCATTATTGGTCATTTTTGAGAGATAGTGTTTTCATTGCCTGTGTCTTTACTTTGCCCATTGTCACACCAGTATTGTACATTTTACATAGTTCTGCTGCAGCATTGCTTAGATAGAAACTTCGCAAGGGATGGTTATGGCAAAAATACTGCTGTCACTTTGTATTTTAACTCGCTTGTTTTGTGTTTTACTGCAGAAGAGGAGCAGCACGCAAATGAGTTCAATATAATTAAATGCAGTGTTTGTGTAGGGAGTATTTCCATATGTAACAGTGCACTTCATACCTGAAACTCAGGCTCCAGACTGGCTCTGAATGGACTTGTTTTGCCATCTTCTAAAACAGTTGGAGACCAGACCTTTCCTTCTGACCTGAAAAAAAGGAAAAAAAAGATCCAGAAGGAGGAATGAGGAAGACCTGTTGTCATGCCGGTGTGAGACATGACAACGCAACACTGACCGGCTGCCAGCTTTGCGTTGAGTTTGATACAGTGTAGCAGCAATCATATCGCCACTCTGCTAGGCCCTTTCCTGCGTCAATGTTCTGTAAGATATTATGCTCCCGTTTCTGCGACTGTGGGTTTCCTTCCACAGATATGCTTCAGAGGCTACCATTAGGAACTGTTTTTACTGGACAGATCCTTTTGTGAAGGACTTAAAAACTTGGGAGGGGAGGACTAAGCACACAATAATGCACTCTACACTTATATAACAAGTCTCTCCAGTAGGCAGGAGGAAAATGATGACACTAACCTTTCATGAAAAACCACTAATAACAGTCGAATGCAAATGGCAGAGTTAGGTTTTAAATGGTTCATTGTTTTCCAAAATAAATGTTATTGACTTTTACACAGTATCTGGTGACACAATGGGGTTTGAATGGGCAGAATGGGTTTTCCTGAAGGGAGCTGAAATGGAAGAAGGTCTACAGTCATGTTCCATTGTTGTTCCGTCAGACATGTACAGAACAGCACTGGCATGAATCACCATGGAAGCTACAGACTGCTGCTGCTCCTTAGCACTGGCGCGCCGGTCCAGGACAGAAGGAGGGTCTCATCAATCACGCCCCAGCTCAGAGTGGGCTTTTAAACACAATCCCTCAACCCATCAGAGACTCCCCCACTGAGCACTAAGAGGAACACGCATTAGCAACAGCCCCAATAACAATGCTTTATGGCTTTCCTCCATCACTGGGAACACCATGGCCCATATCTTGCCCAGCATGAATCTATGCACGCAAGAAAAAGACCTCAAATCCTGCAGGGAAATGGTTTCTGTTCAGCCCGGTCAAATGATGTAGACGAAATCAATGCAATTACAAATACTAAAGCTACAGGAATTGTATATATAAACATGTCTATAAACTGCACCATAGCTCAAAGTAGCCATTCCCTCAATTCTCAGCTGAAATCCCAATGGTGACTGAACAATATATCCTCAAACTCCCTTTGCTCCTACTATGACAATTAGTGAAATGTGATATGTTATGGAATGAAACATACTTGCAGGGGTGCAATTGATGTCTCGGAATCATTGCTTCTTGTTGCCTAAAGCTTTGGTATGTACTTTTGTAAGTTGCTCTGGATAAGAGTTCTGCTAAATACCTAAATGTATATGTTCTTTAGTAGAAACAACAAACCTCTGCAGGAGTTCCAGAAAGGGCAAAGTTGTGACTGTGAAGACATGTGTTTTGTGTGTAAAAGTGGAATTTGAAAATGAAAAAAGCTGAACATGTGGCTACTGACTAATGGCTACTATAACCATTAGTCAGTGATCAAAAAATTGAAACAGAAAAATATTTGACAAATGTCATTAATGTTTCTAAATGCATCTTTTCTCTTACAGTTGGTCTAGCTCTGTGTGATATGTCATACGACTGAAAAATGTAAATAAAAAAGACAGCAAGACTATGATTGAACAACTGAAAATGCTAACTTTTACTACTGTGAATTCACAACGTATATGTGTTACTAGTACAGATCAGACCAGACATGGAGAATGAATTAGTCACAAAAAAGCAATCTGCCAGTAATAAAACTCAATACTTTAAATAATGTGTCTGTGCACATACAGTAGTAAAGCAAATGATTTAGGACAGTCTGACTACTTCTGGAAATTTCTGACCATTAAGAATATTGTAAATTCCTAGGAAGTTGGAGAACCTTGTTCAGAAGCCTATTGATACTGCATGTGCCACTGTGCAAGTTTATAGCTTCAAAAACGTCCTTTGCGGGACATCAGACATGCCTAATTTAACAGTTAAAAACCAATGGCAAATTTCTATAAAAACAAATCATTGTTCCACAGTGCTATCCACCCTCATTCAGACAATTACACCTACACAGTAGCTTGCCCAAGGAGTCACAGTAACAAAGAACCTTCTGTAACCATTCCATTGGAAAATTCACAACTCTCGGATGAGGTCACCAACGACTCGGCTAGCATAACTGTGGTGGGATGAAGCAATGCTATGCCAAGCAATGAGGTGCTCATATCTCAGGCCTTTCATGTGGGCATGCTTGATTAATGACCTTAGGGTCCAAGGGCACCACTGCAGCCCGGCTGAACTCGAAGGTCAATGATGACATCCTACATCCTGCAGGCCAAGCTGCGGGCAGATTTGGGATTGCAGAGCATAAACAGTCTGACCCGAACATTTCATTTCCTTTTACAACTGAACATTCAAATCATTCAAAAATACAGATTTGAATATTTTATTTTCCAGCATGGCCAGTTATTCAGGATACGTGTGGATACAGGTGGGTTCTACACATTGATGGTGGTTGACGTGAGTCTCCTTATTCACTGTCCAGCATTCTGAGACCCATGAATGACACTATACAAGACATTCCATCCATTATTTACAACTCTCCTTCAAATAATACCATGTCTTTTATGCATTATAGCAATTTTTATGCAATAGATAATCCACCACCACAGTGCTAGTGAGTATCAATTGGCACCCTATTTCCATTTTTATGCATTTCATTCATTTCAGATCTATACAGTATACCCTAAATTTTACAGTTCTGCTTCATATTCTGTGCTTTTCATACAGGCAGGGATCCACCCACCAACCAAGGACTGCCTCTTATACACCTGTGTGATGCAAGGCAACCATTTTGTCTCAGAATGGTCACCACACAATAGCTGGAGAAGGAGGTTGAAATGTATATGAGGTTGAGAGCTGGAGATTTATTTAGCCAATGAAATAGACATTATTAGACGGCCTGATGGAGCCAGAGTGGGAGTTTCGCCAGGATACTGTGGTTATCACCCCAACTCTTCAAGATACAGCAAGTACTATGGGATCGTTAATGACCACAGTGAGTCAGGACCTCAGTTGACGTCTTATCCAAAAGATGAGGACATGCAATGTACAAGTAATCTGAAACTTATAATTCTCAGGAGCCTCTATGACCTTTTAACTTGAGAATCACCAGTTCTGGTGAGGACAACATTTGTGGCGAGTTTCATCAAAGCATGTGCATTAACTGGCACACAAGTTCCAAGGCCAGTTTGAAAACAAACCAGTTAATATCAGTAGCCTCTATGACCTTGATCATTGAGCTTTTGATCTTAAAGCCAAGAAGGTTTGGTGGGACACGGAGGATGGCATCTGTCTGTCTGATACAAGTCTGATGGAATGGTTAGAGTTGAAGATCAGACACCACTTTCAGGAGGGAAGGATGGGACTACCCGTATGCACAATGCTCCATTGCACTTGGTTGGCGTAGGTACAGCAAAGGCAGAGACAAACAGAGTGGTCAGGCATGTTCTGATAAATGGAGACTGAAAACACTCAATAGAGCATATTGTTTTCTGCCTTTGTCAGTAGAGTAATATATTGAGTCAATGTGTGAGGGATTTGAAGGACTCTGTTAGATTTGGAAGCTATGCAGTGCACTTGAGAAGAGCCTGCTTGTTTTTACTGGCCTTAATGGCGAGGTTTCAGAAGAGAACTGATGAAATATCCAGGCGGATATTCGTGCAGAGCGGAATGCACTGCTTTGCAAAGAAGGAAAACTGACACCACTCTTGTATATGACACTGGTTATTTAATCTGTTGCCTTATGATCCCTCACTCATAAATGCAAGTAAACACATACTGTATACGTATCACGGCTGAAAGAGACAAAATTAAGACATCATATTCTCCAATACTACGGTCTGCCCTTTGGGTTATCATTACCGCATTCTTTTCAGCATTATAAGTTTCCTGTGGTAATATTTTCCTCTCTCTGACTTTTCTGCTGGCATTCATTTCCTGATTCTGAAGATTTGATTGAGGCTGTGAATAGTTCACTTTGGCCATGTAGGGTTTCTTTTTTTCTGCTCTGAGCTATGAAAAGGGTGACCACAAAACGAGATGCTGTGCTACAGAAAGGCAATTGGGTCACTTCCTCCTATCAGTCCCAGTTTTAATCGAAAATTGTCAGCCAGGTTTTTTTAGGGTGTTTTTTCTTACTTTGACTCTGCAACACTTTTATTGGGGTGGAATTTTTCCCTTGATTTGCAGTCTTTCACAATAAATAATTTATGTGTGTTTTGGGTCCCTAAGAGAACAGTGACTGAATTAGGGAATATATATATGTATGTGTATATATATATATATATATATATATATATATATATATACACTTTATATTGCATTTGACTCAAGCCTTCCATGAGAAACTGTTTTATTCCACAAAACAGACACCAAAAACAGGGTTTTTACAACCACCCTTATCAACTGAAACAAGGGTCAGGAGTCAATGTCTGACTCAGGATAAGATCAATGGCAATAACACACCCAGAGTCATCTTTCCTGACTCCACTGTTCACTTGATGTGCTGTTTACAGCCATCACAGAAATGGTTCTTCCTTTTTCAGTACAAGACCCAACCTACCCATACCAGGTCCAGACTAGAGTCTTATTCATTACCAATGATGTTTCATTCACGAGTCACCACCCTCACAGTAAGACTGAGGTCCCTCTGCTGCCTAGACCTAGATGACTCGCACGTTATGAACCTTCCAGCCCAGCGTGGCTCACACTGACAGCTCAACGCGAGTGGAAACAAACAACCTCCATCCGAACTCACACTCGCTTCACGGCCACCTCATTCCTAAAATTGAGCTACAAGACCTCTCACAGTGGGGATTCACGCAAAAGCCGCACTGGGTTAGCGACACTCTGGCAGCACAGTAGAGGCACGACATGTTTCAGCAAGGCCCTGGCTTGCGCACGGCACTGACACTGTAGTGAACTTGGACTGGGCCCTTTTTTGCATTGCCAAATCTTTCCCAGTGAGCCACCCTTTGACGGCACTGCCAGAAATACAGTTACAGGATTTATGGAACAATATTAACTCACACTGCCGCACTGTGGGACAACATTAAAGGCTTTGAAATTAGAGCGGCTGAGCTGAACCAAGCGACGTCAGTTCTACAGAAACCAACTCTGCTTTTTCCTTTTTCTCTCCTACCATAATACACGCACTCACAACACCATCTTTTGATTGTAGGGTAGCGTTAATAATCAAACTAATATCTATCCAACTGTATTCATCTAAGCTGTAGTCCTGGCCATCTGTAGCGGTTCTATTTTATGCGCCAATTACGAGGACTTGAACTCTCTCCTGATGAAGTTGCACGCTCTCTAGTTGGATGTGGAGGACTTTGCCACTGCTATTTTAAATGGGTTGAAGAGAGAGAAAAAATGGGTTATGAAACAATGAACTCGGAGGCATTACGAAGACATTCTTGTGCAGAAGAGCCGCAGGGTTTACTCCTCTCACAGTAATTTGGGCTCGTAGCGGACGTGCATGCTCATATATTTATCCAAAGGCACCAGTAGAAAATTACAGATTTCCCTGCCTTGACTATTTGAGTCCTTTGAGTTGTGTTATATAATGACAGCTTGGTCTAGCGCTCTCCACATCATAACTCTCCACCTTCCCCGCTCTGCATCTCGGCACAATTAGGTTTTTATTTCGGAGGAGGCTGCTTTGCTGAGTTTCCAGTAAACAGCATTCCCAGGGAGAATGGATTACCATGTACTTTACGAATGTTCTCTCTCTTTTTCTCCACAATGTCCTTTATAGTGCATGCATAAAATGATATGCATATACACTGTATATATAAAAGATTCAATAACCCATATGTTCTAATATATGCACCATATTTATATTATACATTATGGTTTGGATTTTTGTACTGTAACATCAATCAACGAGGAAAGAGCAGTTCAGAAGGAGTTCAGATGGCTGGATGCTGCTGCCGAAACTTCTATTAGGCCAGCTCGTTTGCTAGAGCTGGCATCACTCCACTCACTTCTAAAAAAAAATATGAAACTAAGAAAAAATTACGCACTAAATTAAAAGGTATCGTAACAATGCCACAATTACAGTTCTATCAAGATTTTATATAAACAGATTCAAACTTCCCCCTGTCTACAGTATATTATTGATTTATTTTACTTATATGGTTATGTAGGTTAACGGTGATGTTTTATATTTTTACACAACGTTACAAGGAAAGAAACTGTGATGTCTTAAAGGCTCCAGACATTTGAGTAAAACTAATGCTACATTACGCAGCATAGTGCATGTAATTGAAATCGCAGCCTATGCACAGCACAGCAGAATCTGGGCCGTTAAAGCCATTCCAATGTCCCCATGGATTTTCCTCTCAGGAAACTTTGGAGCACACCTCTCTGCCCTATTGCTCGCATACAAGCAACTCCAGGCCAGGTTGGGAGGAATTGAAAGGGAGCTTATCTCTGCAATGCACCGGTCCCGCGATTCAACAAGGCTGTTCAAGAGCATTTATTCATAGGGAACTGCCAGAGGTCACGTACCAGCAGATAGCAGGCCTTGTTTTGCATTGAAAAGCTATTCTGTGGCCTACTTTCCAGAGTGCGATCATGTGAAGCCATAGAGACAAGATATGAAAACAGGCGACTACAGACAAGCGTGGCTGCACACAATTATTTGCTCTCTTCAAGCTGATTACAATCTGCCTGTTAGTGCTTTCTCCAATAAATTTGCTCAACTGCCCATCTTGTTGAAGAGAGAGACTTCACAGCACCATGTAAATTGAATCTAGGAGAGATCAGGTTTTCAAAGAACACATACCTGTGGGTGTGGGTTATGGGATAGATTCACAAAGGATTGATAAATGTATGAAAGACTTAAAGGGCTGTAATCTGATTAAAGGCTGGAACAGAAGCTATGAATTGTGTTTCAATAAATGGCTGCAAGAATAATTGTCCATATGATGTGTTATTTTGTTGGAGTACAGTTCACAGTTCAACCTAATTTCATCTCTTTAATCATTTGACTAGTCCCCCCTTTATGAATCCGCATCTTATCATCCACTCTCATATAAACAATTCCTCTGAAACACCTAGCCTTTTTCATAGTAATTGGACAGCTCTAAAACACAAAACCAATGAGTAAACCATGAAGTACATTTTATTTGTTTTTTATTTTTATTTAATGGTAAAAGTCTCTTTAAAAATGTTTTTATTTTTTTTTACCAGAAGAATATTGGTAGCATGCTCCCTTATTTGGAGAAAAGCAACAGCAATTTTAATCCACCTCCATGTCATCTCAAGTCTGTCTCACCGATTTACTCTTTTTATCTGGGATTTTTGAAACTCTTAGCTGGTATTTAGCAGACAATCCCACATTCTTTTGCTGGATTTAGTCCACATTCTCAATTCCAATGAAGCAGAGTGCTTGGTAACACTGATGATCTCCACTCAACCCCAGTATATGCTTCCATTGCCCTCCTTTAACAGAACGCTGTCATCCTGATATATACCACTGCTGCCTACAAACCTAATATATGCAGTGGAAATAAATATTTCCCTCCTTTGCATACTTTGCATACTTTTTTTTCTTCATGTCATACCAAGTCAAAGGTAGAGTGTGCCCCTTCAAGGTCCATAACATCAAGCAATCATATTTATAATGGTGTGGTTTGTATAGTACTCTGCGGCTAGAGTTCAGATTAACTCAGGTCCTTGGTTCTACCTGTTGATGGACAGGACGAGCTGCACGGTGCAGGCCTTGATCCTGTTCTGGGCCTCCATGTGGGTCATAGTCTCTGTGCTGTCTCCATTAATGGCTAGGATGTTATCCCCTGGACACAGGTCACTTTGTGCAGCTTTACTACCTGGTGTTATCTAACACAGACAAACAAAGGAGGAGAAAAGGGACACATTAGGGTGGTGCGGCACACCCAGATAAAGGGCAGCCAGTGTGTATAAAGTTACGCTCTTTGCGGTTCCACTTACTCACATCAGCGCCGAGGCAACAGTGGAAAGCACGCAGGTGTGAGTGAATAGTCCCGAAAGAAATTGTTTGGCAATCGAGCTCCATTAGGGAGCTTGAAACAATGTTTTCGCACACTCCCTCAGAGGTAATACCACAAGTGTCAAACCAACATACAGTAGAATAACTTTTTATGTCACGTTTGTGTTGCCATTACCGTTGCTATACTAGGGAGTTGGGGTAAAACAGGGTTCGACACACATGGCTCTTCAAAACCTTGATGAAAAAGCGCAGTCTCCTCTCTGTGTTTTTTTGTGTGTTGCTCCTGGCAGATCGTGGCCTTGTGGAAGCCTTGAGAGAGGTTCTCCCAGTGGGGGCGTCTCACCTCCAGAAGAGCGCTCGTTTACACATGTCAACAATCTTTGGCAATTACCCCCAAGATCCCTTCTGCGCCTGCACAAACGGACATCTGGACGAGGTAGACAAAGCTTAACCCTTAGATGCACATCCTATAGAACATAAACCTTCCCACAATGGGGGGCTCAGAGGCCCCCGACCAGAATACACGTCTTCCTCCTTTAGAAATGCATGGCATCTTTATCCCAATGCTTAACCCAATTATTTAGGTTGTGAATTTGACCACACATATATTTGAATGTTTGAATAACATTTATTTGTCTCATTTTAAGATTTTTTTTCAAATATGCATCACAATGTAATATCAGTAAAATATAGAAATTTAGTTTAAACAAATCTTTTCTTGTTGCACTTATTTTTTAAAACCAGAGTAAATACATCTCGTTACATTTCTGAGACTAATATATAGAAATACTTGTGGTAAACAAGGTCAATATCAAAAAGGGTAATGTAAATTGACAATAATAAACAACACAAGTGATATAGATTATTTTTTCCATTTGTTGCCTTTGCATAGTGAAATTTAAAAGGATGACATGCTGTGATAAAGCTGATTGTTATGGGAGAATACAATACATTCAATACATGTCTTATATTTAGCAGCATTCTGTTTTTGCCAGGCACACAAGCTATGTAAAGAAATGTAAAAACAAGTTTTAAATGGTTGAATCTGTTGTAGCTAAGTTTACATGTTTCATTCATTAAATCAATCCATGATCAATAAATTAATCAATCAAGAAATGCATCTACCTATCTGCCCAATATCTAGATAGCTACCCACCCACCTACTTATCTATCACTATAGCTGGTTAGCTAGTTAGTTAGCCAACTAATACATTACCCATCCTTACATATGAGTCTATCTAGCTACATATTTACCTGTCCATCTAACTGTAGCTAGCATTTCATTTGTATACTGTATATTGTATACTGCATATTTTACATGTCTAAATATTTAATTTGTCCGGAGCAACATCCATATAAACACAAACTCATTGAGCTCTCAGTCATTGAATCTCATGCTTGGCAGCAAAGCAAAATATGTACTAGAGTCTTTCCACCTGGGGTAGTAGAAATAAAACATATTTATGTCAAGAAGTAAAAAGGTCAGTATAAAATTCAAATTGGTGAGTGTTCGGAACAACACTTTTGTGGAATACATTACATTTCAAATGAACAAATGTATCTATTGAGCAGAAAACAAAAGTCAGCACAGGCCTCAGAGACCACACTTGTGCATTTAAGGGTTAAACAAAGCCAGCCATCACTATGGCCTTTCATGCCTCAATGTCTTTCATGCCGACCATCTCTCTGCACGTTTACACAAATGGGATAGCACTGTGAAGCACCGAAAAGTATCACTTTTTTGCAGCAGAGCCAAAATGGGGGGAGGGAGGCTCACTGGTGAAATAAAACATAAAACAACTGCTGGGAGGCTACAGGAAAAGCAAGTGGAAAACAAGAGGTTCTCCTCAGAGCACAGTCCCAGAATAATAATAAAGACAAGGGGATCCAAGTAAATAAGCTGATTAATCTCCTTGATGACAGATTAACATTGCTGTAAATTTAATTCAGAATTAATTTCTTCAAGTGGCATGATGCACAGCCATTTAGTTTCAGAGAAGATGAACCACAATTTGATGGGTTTTTTATTTATAATGTATCCTTATATTTCATCTGCCAGTTACATTAAGCTGTCATTTGTTTGGGAACCAGTAAATGCAATGTGATCATGCTTTAAAATAACATTTCGACATTGCAAGGGTTAAATACATTTCAACCCACTCTACAAAGGTTCCGGAAAAGTAACTAGATAAAAATGTGACAAAAACATTTTACTTTGACAACAGGAGTTTTTGTTTTCAAAAAATATTTTTTTTATCCTGCATTACAGTAAAATGCTGAAATAGTGATTTCTTATTGAAACAAAAAGTTAAGAAGCTTTGTTTTCATTGGAGAGACTTTTTTCTTATTTTACACAGTGAATTTTCATCCAGGCTCCTGCAATTGCATACTTTATTTGAAAAAGCACATAAATAACAATACATTTATAAATATTTCCATTCTCAACTCGTGAAAATCGTATACTATGAAAACTTGAATTTAGAGCTTTTACTTCTAATTTTGACACATCTTCAACTGTCAACAGAGAGGTTACAGCCATAGGGTCCCTTCCTGTGAAAACAGTTCTGTATTGTGAGTCTTCTGGCAGTGCCATGTCATGTTCAAGAGTGTTATTTCAGTGGGACCAAGTCAACCTCAGGGTCACGAATGAATAGACATCCATGACTCACTGTCCCGGCTGCCTTGTAGAAAAGCCCCTAATTATCACCACGTATATACACACAAAGGGGCACACACAAATGAATCTGACACTTTGGGCTGAACAAGCAGTCCTTGTTTAAGGAAAAGGTATATATAGACAGAGTTGAAAAATGTAAAGGATTGTCATGAATATACTCCTATATATTGAATTCCCATCATATCCCTTTAAAATTCTATATACTGTATAAAGCAGCAGCTTGCTCTAAATCAACAACACCATAAAAGCTGACATGTAAAACAACATAATCAAGGACCAGCAAAATGACAAAAAGTATCATATGTAGTATTCTAGTCAATTTCATCCGTGATCTTAGAATCGGAAGGCGATTATCACAATATTTTAGAGCAAAAGGTATTTAAGGAAGAAATCCTTCATATTTCCCCTTATTTCTATGCTCTAATTTACTAGCAATCCCATCATAGGCCAAAATAATATATTCTAAGATTATATTCAACTACATTTCTCAGCTTGATCATGAAATGCATTTCATGACAGCCAACACAATGATGGGAACATCAGTGTTTTTGGAGACGCTACTGTAATACTGTATGTGCCACCTATTTTATTCGGCAAAGTGGTCCTTAATGGAGGTACCTTGTTCGTTATTTGGTAGATTTTGTCAGTCACATACAGTACAATGATGTTACATTGCAAACAAAATAACGGAACGGGTTGCCAGAGAGCAAACACTTGGTGATAAACATTTTTCGGACGCTGCAGGATGGGCGTCATTCAGTTGTGCATGAAATGTGCCCGGGTCAAAGTAATCTGTGGTGTCATCATTGCCGATAAATACCCTGTTTGCTTGGACAGTTTATTCTGTGCTCCTGAAAGAGCGACACATTGTTTCACTGCTCGTGGACCACAATGGAAGATAATGCCGGCTTTCTGTCGGTGGCATGCGATAATGCTTCTTTTGTTTGCTTGTGTAATGTCTGCAAATATGGTTCTAGCTTTGATGAAATAAAACAGGCATTATACTGCATGTACCCAAATGGGCGAAGGCCTGCCAGGAAGACAAAGAGAAGCAGCTATTGAATAAATATACTGGTGTTCTCTAGACTGAAGTGCTAGGGTTTTATTTTTTTTAATACCATTACATTCAGCTTTGCGATGTGCAGTAAACACCTACCTAATGCTGAATGCCTCTATATATGATCAGGAAAGCACATTTTTGTAAAGCATATAATTCTGAACATAATTTATTTACCTGTAAATATGCATCATGTGCATGTTATGCCATGCCAGGAAGTTCTACATTTTTTGTCAATTGAGTAACTGTTTAGAAAAAACAGAAAATAAATCAATTGAAGCTTGGGTGGCACTACATAACAATTCCAAATGTGGAAAACGCCAGTAGCCAGTTGTACCTTGTCGAAGGTCAACTGATGCTCACATGTTTGTCATTGGTTTATGAATCCATAATCTAATTTCAAAGCACCGGTTGCCACTTAGCGGATAAAGTAAACTGTCAAAACCCAAGGGCATTTAAATAGAAACCATATTCAGGATGCTGGGTTGGCAGGATTCATTGCAATGCTACCACCTCATTTAGCACAATGCACTAGGTCTACTGCTTTCCTTGTATGTCCATTTTTCTACTCTCCACACACAAAGTAAAAACAGACCAAACTGAACAACTTTTCTGATTAAAGACCATTTCATGTTCTCGGAAACTGGCAGAGGGAGAGGGCCTTGGGGACAGCGTGTTGATAAATCTCATTTTCGTCTGAGGTCACATGCTTCTCTGGAATGCAGGGCCACGATGGAGAGAACGCTGAGGAGCACAGAAGCAGCACGGCCTGTGCCCCTATGTGACGGAAGCACGCAGCTTTACTTCAAAAACAAGGGCAAGGTCTAATATATTACCAGAGAGACGTAAAGTGGAGGAGAGAAACAGGCAGACCAAAGATAGCATTGCTAGCCTGTAAACTACAAAAACCCACAATTAAATACATTAAAAACAAATAGGCTACCTGGGAAAAATGGGTTTAATATCAAATGTCAAAGAGACATGTTGCATTGTACATATAGCATATTAAAAAAAGAAACAACGATTCAGCTTAACTGAATATAGACCATTTCTGCACTAGATGTAGATGTACAGGTAGTAGACTGTAAGATGCGCCGTACTGCACTCTGACTCACGCGCTTGGGAGCAGTGGTGCTGTTAATGTATACAACACCTGCTTGTCCCAGGCACTCTGCTTAAAGCTCAACCCACCTAGGCAATGAATCTCCCCAAAGGGATCGAAGCAGGAACATGCTATTCACCCGGATCCAAATTTCTTGGAAAAATAATAGTTAGTACAATCTTGAATTTGCACTACTTTCTCTTAAGGATACGTTTTGACCCAGTCATTGGGTACTGATTTGACCAATGGGACAACGCTGTCAGTTTTAGGCGAGGCTTGCAAACTATTCTCAACACCTGTCCTTTACTTTTCATGACTCGCGTTTGTTCCGGGAAACTGCGTTTGTTGACGTGCACTGTGCGCTGACAGCCTGCATTGGCTTTAGTGTTTGATAGTTTGCACATGATTCAAAGAAGATTTATCACATAACTGCAACTTTCTGCATATGCCAGCAACATGCTTTAGGCTGTGGCCTTACTGGTCCCTCATGCTTTATATATATTAAACGAAGTTCACTGAGGCATGTGATACCCCTATATGTCAAAAAAAGCTAATGTTCATGGACTCAGAATACAGATGTTTTAGAACATTAACTCAGAGAAATGTGCTCTACTGCTTTTTTTCCCCCCTACAGGAACAATTGTATGATATAATGTGTTGAATCTATGTTACATATTTAACAGTGGAAGGCACTGGCAGTTAGAGACACTGACAGTAATACACAGTAAAATATCTTGTGTTAATTCAACTCTTAACAGAGTTTATATGAGTCCAAGATGAATAAAGTGCTCTCTATCAGAATTGATTGAACACTTTAGCTGTGCTCTGGACCATGTATAATATACTAGTTACTTGCTCGGCAGAACACCCTTGTCCAAGGACACAGTTCACAAAATATGCATTTGTATAGTCTGATACTTGCTGAATCAACTTGTATAGTCTGATACTTGCTGAATCAACTCACGTTACAACTCCAGGGTACAATAGCCATGACCCACCCGCAAATCAAATCTGCAACTTTTTGGTTCAACTCCAGTTCCTTTACCACTATAGTACACAGCGGCATAACTGAAGAATATTGGTTAGGCACCCGAATTGGTAACAAAATGGGAATTATTTTTCACACCTTATCAGACTGTTCTCTTATTATCACAAAAATTGAAATCTTTATTATAAAGATTAAAACCACCAGATTATAACACAACTGTAATAAACACAAAAAAGGTACAATCTACTAAAAACCGTAACATTTTGAAAATCAAAAAGGCCAATCAAAATCCTGTTAGGCTTCTTTAACTGTTTATGGAATTCCTCACTCACGTCATTTAATGCTGTATTTTATGAGAAGGTTGACTGCAGTGTACGAATCTCACTGGTAGCACAGTTGCATAGCACTCATTCAGTACTCCTTTTCATTTCCATGATGAAGTAGCCAGGTATGGAGGTAATGCAGAGATCCGAGGGGGTGCAATTTAAATGAATGGCAAGTCTAACATTTGCATATTTTACCTTTTCAGTGGTGATTATAAAAAGAATGAAATGAGAAGAAATTGAAAAAATGGGGACACAATAAGAAAAACACTCGTGAAACTGGTCACTCCGAATTAGTTTTTAGATTATATACCCTGTAGTAGTTTCTCAAGTGGTTGGGGGGTTTTGGCAAACAGCCATGGCAACACCTGGAACCTTTCAACTGCACCAAAATCTCTGATGACAAATACGAGTCAACACCCTTCCTATGCTGAGTGCCTGGCATTGTTTACACTGTGAGACCAACTATTCTCATCTACACTGTTGCTCTCAATATTTTATTGTCAGTGAGATTTTGAACCCCACTCTTACTCCAGCAAAACTTATCTTATTACTCAGCCTTACTTGATGTTATAACTTGAGACATCCTAACCTACAGATGTATCTTACATTGTTCATACCAAGCAGCTATACAGCTGGATATTTTCAGGCATGCAGGTTACAGAAAAGCTATGCAGGTTAAAGACCTTAAACCCAAGTGTAGCCTACAGCATGGCTATTCTCTGGATTTTAACCTGTAGAACCTTCTGGATACAAGTCCAGTTCCCAAACTATGGCTTCACATTGCCGACCTAGATGGATAGCATTAAAGTGAATACCTGAAACCTGAAACAATTCACAGCACATCAATCGTAGAGATAGCAAGACGTTATTCTCTGTTGAGAGATCGGGCATCAAAGCAATGACCACGACCTCAGATTCTTCATACACCCACTTGTCGTTAATGTTTTGGATAAAGAAAACAAATGATTGCAGAATTTTCCTTGAATGATCAGATTGGTGAATACTCGCTCCAAAGCAATCGTATACACACATCATATTGTTAAAACGTCGTCTCACGACTTAACATGGCGGGGAATTTTCACAACATTACTAAATATTAAGAAGCCCACTGAACAACGGGACGCTTTAGGTTGTCGTGATGAAGCATAGCGTTGAGTGATGAGCGCAGTGCTTGGAATTTCACGGAATACGGCACATTTCATTCATTCGAGACTGCTTGAAGGAGGAATTGCATTCTCGTGCTTTCTCCAGAATTAACATTTCCTCTCTGTGTCATAAACAGCTGATCTTTTCAAGTTCAGTGGCTAATAAACCATAAACGGACCAATGAGTTCCACAATGGGTTGTTTAAACAATGGATTCAACACAGCAGAAGTTCTTGGTCAAATAACAGAAATATAACGTTTCCTAATTTTATTAAACACATAATCACTTGCCAGACAATAGTTTCCTTGGCAGAGCAAAGTTCTACACATCGTCTACAAATTTAAAACAACCAGCGAGTTAACTAATCGTATTCCATGTAAAATTACTTGTGTGCCTGGTTACACTACTAAAACTAACTTTCATAAAAGTCAAATCAAACCCAGAATTGAGCGCCGCTCAAAAATGTAAAAAGGAGAGCATATCAGTTGTCACAAATTTTAACTGGAGATGCGTATGTAACCCTAGCAGATCAGACACGCTATATGGTCAGTTATGTATTGTTACGAAAAACTATGAGGAAAAGTAAATAAATAAATAACTATTACGTACCCTTGAAATAGTTAAAGGTGTGCTAAAATCCCTTCCACCCACAAGTCGAAACCCCCAAGGTGAGGGTCCGTTCAGAGTTACAGTCTGTGACATATCTCTGAGTAAAAGATATCCCAAAATCCTCGCTGAAAAGTAAGTGCACTGCCTAGAAGCTGCTAGGCAACACAGTCGCTATAAGAAAACGTTCTTTCCTCAGTTGATACAAACTTAAATAATAAAACCCCTCCTGACGTTTCAGAAGGGGAGTTGTACTTTGTAGCCGCCTCGCACAGGATTGAATGGGAGGGTGAAACGCGGCGCTATGGCAACGTTCCGGATCTCTGCGGTTGGGGCATGACAGCCCAGACTGCCCTGCCCTGCCCATTGTAGTTTTGGAACTGAATCAGTCCGTGACAGAGACAGCTTTTTCGGGCAATTGCACTACAGTGCCCAGAGGGCTGCGGACGATGTATTTAAATAAGGTGTGGTTTAGCTCTGGCTCATAGCGGTGTTCATTGGCGAACCCTGAATGAAGGCAGTTTAGCGGTACACGTGTGATTGAATACATATGTGTATATGCTGAACTAGTTTCACAACTACCGAATTCTGTAATATGTTGCTTTTAAACATTTCTATACTTTCTTTTGACCGATAAACTATATTGAAGTTCAGACTAACCGGGTGTCATTCTGTCTTCCTTCTTTTGTATTGTGACGCAGACCTTAAAGTAAAGTACAGTACTCAACTTTCCCTGTCTCAGCATGGAATGACGTGAGTGGAATTCATTTCTTTCACATTAGTTGTGAAGGAGATTAGTTTAAAGCGTTTTGAGGAAAAGCTTCCTTTTGCCAGCCTCAGTGTTACTCTTGGAAATTTCATAAAGATCAAGATACATAAACCGTTAACATCCAATAAGATTTTTGAGTATGTTCTTGATACTCTCATGCAAAATATAAAAATATATATTTTTCAAGTCTAGTATTGCCTTAGTAATGCATTCTAATAACACGCTTCAGTGTAGGCTATTTAAAATGAATGAAAATATATTATGCATCTGTTACTTTACTTACATATAACCATAGGTTGAAATGCTCCATATTGAAGTACCTCACTTTTCTAACAGGACAGTTTGTTCTCTTTTTTGAAATTGTTGCAACACTTCTACACTAGATTGAAGTGAGACAGATGCACTGCAATTACACACTGTTTAGCTTTGATGCAACCTCAGTAGATACATATAAACTATAAATGTTACATGCTTGAATGCTAATGTTGAGAAAACTAAACAGGTTTGGATATGTCAGTTTGTTTGTAAAGAATGTCAGATTTTTTATTTGTGTTTGTTTTTGTTATGTGTTTATTTATGTATATTTTGTATCCACAATATTTTCCTGTGGAAGGTCTCTGTGTCTGGCATTAGCTGGAGACCAAAATTAATAACATCAGTCCAGGACATTTTATATTGCCTGCAGATGTAGAATTTGTAACATTTCCTCTGAATAAAAAATGAAAATTGCTTGGCTTCGTGGCTTACAGGCAGGTCTGAGAGATTTATGTCCCCACACAACGTTTAAAATTGTAATTCCTATGACACATTCTGGAAACAATGGTGGTACAAAAGATAAACTGCCTGAGGTCCCGCGGATAAATGAAAACATTTATGAAAATTATTTCTTTAGATTAATGTGGTACATTTATTAATATAAAAAAATGCAGAATGGAAGATTGGTTGCAGATGCAACTGCAGGACTTGCAAAAAGGAACTATCTTGGATCAGAGAGTGACCCTTACTAAATAACAATGGGCACATGAGTCTCTTCATCACTTGATGGGTAGGAACATTTGAGGTTCTTTTGTTGAGGACTGAGTAAAAATGTTTGCTGCCCGTAGCGGTTCAATTCATGAAACTAACTCTCTCTGCCCTTGGTAAGGCCCTGAAGCATATGCCAAACATATGCCAGGCGCTTTAGTTGAATATTTAAATATTTAATTTTGTATGTGGATGAAGTGGCAGGAAAAATAAACAGAAGGTAAAGAGAGTACATCAATATTAAATTTAATTAAGTTAGGCAACACTGAACTTTGTATGCCACAAATGATCGGATAGCAATTTACCTGCACCTATATTGATTCAAAAAACAAAATGTCCCACTAAAAATGTTGCATGCAGTACAACCTACCTAATTTCTATCAATAAATTCAAATGTTTTGTGTCTGCCCCCTCCCCCAACAGAATATAAAATGCTAAAATCTTGAATGTTCCTATAAAACATTATACTTGCCATTTCTCTGTCTGTGCAATATGCATGAGGATGTTGTTAAGAATCTGAACTACTGACTAAAAAACCATACTTTAACTTTAAAACAGTCTGTCAGCAAGTAATAAGGGATGATTATGACGATTATTAAAATTATGATGAAAAGTTATTCTCATAGATCAGCTTAGGATTTGATTTATCTTTTCCTTAATGGGAAAATAATGTGTTTCACTTTGAATGCACTATACTGCCTAACTGAGTTTTGTAATATGTGCATTCTGTACAAGCACAACGTGCATATGTTTTGTCATTGTGCAGATAGAGAAATATGTAATGAGATGCCAGCTACAGTCATATTATAACAATGTGGTAACTGGGATGCCAGACTATTGTGCACTCACTGCAAATGATAAAAGTCGGTTTACGAGACAATGCAGGGGAAATCGAGTATGGCACAGGAGTAGAACCGAAGAGTCTGGGCCCAGGAATTTGGCTCAACTGCAGGATTTCACGTTCATACACAAGCCTACCAAAGCAGGTTAGACGGTAAAGCCAAGTTTCTGCAAACACTGAAAAATTCAAGAAGCAATAAATTAGCCTGTGGTGATAGTCGTAAATCTATTTCACCCCCAAACATCCAATACAGGTGCATGATGCAAAGCCTGTATTTTCTACACAATGGACCGTAAGGTCCCTCCATCAGCTAAAAGCAGCACGGCCACCCCTGCCAAATGACATCCCCCCCGCCTTGTTGATCTCAGCCCCGCTTTGTTCTCTCCCACAAAATCTCACAGCTGAGCCCTGCTGGTGACAATGCATTTGCGGCAATGTCGCCTTGCATTTGATCATCCCAGAAGATTGTGAGGCAGCTGGTGGACACAGAGTTAATTACTTAAAAGGGTCTAAATGCTGTAATGGTGCCGGGTGTTGCCCTATTCCTTATCCCTTTAATAAGCGTATTATCGACATGTAATAAGACCAGGCTATGCCCAGATAAAAGCAGTTAGTGCATTTTACATAAAGTCTTCCAGTTACATAGAGAGGGAGAGAGTGATGCCTTCCCAGAGTAATGTCAGTAATAATAATAATTGCTGCACAATAGTACATTCACTACTGGTGTAGGGAGCTAACCACTGGGTTTCAGAGATGAATCATCATGTCATATGGCAATGCTATCACTTTCCCTTAGTAGGCTGATGCATTTAAGATCATATACAATACTGTAGATGAGTACATTTTAATAGAATCAAATACTATTAAGCTTCTTATACAGTTGACATACTACAGAGTAGATGTACTTAGGCATGCACGTTTGAGTTTATGTATAAGGTTATTATTTAAAGCTGTATCTAAATACAGTTTACTTCAACAGCTGTTATATTACCAGACAAATAGATTCAAAGCAGTAAGCTTTTAAAATCTTGTAAATTGTATTAAGAATTATCTAAGTGTTCATTTGATAAGCAATGGACTTAGATTTAATTAAGACTGAGGCATAGAGGGGCTGGCGGATAACGTAGCGGTCTAATGTAGCTGGTTCTGTACGAGTGCATGCTGCCTATCAGGGACGCGGTTCGAAACCCATCTCTGCCAGACCGGCCCTGGCTGTTAGGCCCGATCGGGAGCGGCATTTGGTTGTCCGCTCATGAGGGAGGGGGGAGGATGGTCCGCACAAACTTGCTGTGAAGCACGGAAGGGTGTCTCCAGAAAGGGGGTCTGTGAGTTCTATCTTGAAGGAGGCAGATCATCACTGGTCTTGGAGATTAGCTTGCACCATAGAGACAGGCGCCGAGTTCATGGGGGAGGGTTAATTGAAATAAATAGAGGTATAATTGGCTTCCATATTGGGGAGAAAATGGGAAAAATCTGAAACAAAATTTTAAAAAGACTGAGGCATCATAGCCATTTTAATGTATTATAGGAAAAAGTACATTGAGTACATATTCAGTTGATAGGATCAAAGGAAATTTGAAACAGAAAAAGAAGACTAAATATATGTATCTCCTAAAAATAATGCATTCCATCACTTGCAGCGTAACTGAACATAAAAATGCAGACTTCCTCGAACTGACCTGAACGAGCAAAGTATGAGAAACAAGTAACTTCAGTCAGCAGGGTGTCACATCAAGAAGTATGCTTCAAAGCCAGTACCTTTACATCTTGCTGTACTGTATACCACATGGTGCAGTCGCTAGGGTCAAGCTCTGCTCTGAGCTTTGTGTGGAAGACTGAGGAGCAAAGGCACAGCACCAGCCCTGAGCCCTGATCCATGCCAATTAGAGAGGGAAAGACTGAAGGGCTGGTGCACGGCCTGCCCATCAGGCACAGAAAATAGCAATCCTCCTTGGTAACAACAGAAGGGCAACCTTCTGTCAGTACCTCTGTCACAAGGTTGCCCTCCATCAATGTGAAAAATGTCATAACTGTGAGCCATCATAAAATCCTCAAGCCCAACACTGCACCCATGGGCTTCAACACAACACATAGGGCACAGGAGGCCTTCTCCGTTTTACAGTATGAGAGTTGATGTCCTTGGTCTTGCAATCCCAGTGAGGAACTAATTGCTCTGCCTGCTCAGATTTCAGAACAGGCACTGAGGGCCCTGTCCGTCATTAGGACAAAGCCTCTCCACATGTATTTCAGTTCCCTTATGATTTATTGGCCTGATTTTTCCTTATGATAGAATAATACATCCAATGTAACCCATGGTCAGATGCATCAGGCAACAGAAGCCAGCCTCTACTGGAATTACAGTCAGGTCCAGAATTATTGGCAAAAAAGGCTATGTAAAATAAACAACAAAAATAATGAAATCTGCAATAAGATTCTACTTATTTAAATTAATCTCAGTCTTAAGGAACTGTATTGTGGCATTCCATCATTTCCTGTTTTACTCGGGTATAACGATTAAGTAATACCCCTGTAAAATCCCTTTGTCATCCATCACCATGGGGAAAGCCATGTCAAATCAAAAGAGACAGATTGTTGACCTACAGGTCAAGTCAGGTAATGGGTACAAAAAATACATAAATGGTTAAACATACCACTAATCACTGTTAGGGCAATAATAAAAAGGTTTCAAACATCTGGTAAGGTTGCAAACTTGTCAGGACACAAGTGCATATTCTCCCCACATAAAGTGAGGAAGATTATGAGGGAGGCAAAGAAGAACCTAAGGACCACAGTTAAAGAACTGCAGACTTTAGTTGCATCTTGGCATCACAAGTCTCAAAATCAAACATATGATGCCACCTCCATACCAACAGGCTCTTTGGAAGGGTTGCACGAAGAAAGCCCTTACTGAGAGGAAAGAACTCATTTAAGTTTGCCCAACTTCATTGGAACTATGACTGGAACCAAGTACTATGGTTAGAGGAGACCAAAATGTAATCTTTTGGCCATGTGCACCATCGTTTGGCATCAAAAGAGGGATGTATACAAGGAAAAGCACCTCACACCTACTGTCAAATATGGTAGTGGATCATTGATGCTTTGGGAATGTTTCACTACCAGTGGTCCAAGGTATCTTGTTAAGATCAATGGAATAATGAATTCCAACAAGTACCAGGACATTTTAGCCCAAGACCTGTTTGCCTATGACAGGAAGCTGAGACTTAGCTGTAGGTGGACCTTCCAAAAAGGCAATGACCCCAAACATACCTCAAAATCAACACAGAAATGGTTCAGTGAAAACAAAATCAATGTTGGGCGATGGATGCCAATATACAGTGCCCCTTTAAAGTCTACACCCTGTCTGAAAAATGTCACCTTTTGTTCCACTTTTATTTACAAACTTTACCTTACAACATCCAAGTCAAAATACATTTCTTTGCATACCTCAAACAGGACTGAATGTGAAATGAATGTCAAAATGTTTTAAACGGGGTGTAGACTTTAAAGGTGCATTGTATATATACAGGGGGTAGACAAAATAATGGAAGCACTTAATGAAAAAAAAAATATATATATATTTTGAGGTAACTAAATCACAATTCCAATAGAGTCTACACATGTTATATTAATGTCAATACTAATTACCAATATGTTTCTGCTATGAAAGATATTTTAAAATCATCACTTTAATATGCGAGTTTCTAAAGCAACATGGGAGATCTAACAAAGTTTGAAAGAGACCAAATAGCTAGTTCCTGAATTGTAGGTGTATCAGTCACAGAAACAGTAAAATTATTGAATGTGTCAAGGGGAACAGTGTCAAACTTTATGACGGCATATGCCAAACAGGGAAAAATTGCATCAGGAAAGGAGAACAGTCACAAGTCGAAGCTCACGAACAGGATTTTTGCTAAAAACCACAAAACCACAGCTTCAAAAATGACCAGAGAATTTAACCTACACCTCCGTGACCCAGTCTCAACAAAAACTTTAGGTTGTGAGCTTCATAAAGCTGATATTTATGGTAGGGCTGCCATTCAGAAACCACTTGTAACCAAGGGCAATGCTGCACAACAATGCATAACCTGGTGTAATAAGCACAAAACCTGGACTTCTGAGCAGTGGAAGAAAGTAATATGGCCTGATGAGTCGTCTTTTACTCTTTTTCCAACGTCTGAATGGGTTTATGTTTGGAGAAAGTCAAAGGAAGCCTTCAACTCACATTGCCTGTTCCCAACTGTTAAACATGGTGGTGGATTTGTTATGGTTTGGGCAGCCATCTCGTGGGAGTTATTTGGTCTGATTATTACTCTGCATGGTGGAATTACAGCCAAGGAATACAAAGCCATTGTAGGCAACCAGGTGCACACTATGGTGCAACCTTTGATTACTCAAGATATTCCCATATTCCAAGATGATAATGCCTCCATACACACTGCTGAAAGGATTCACAAGTGTTTTCATGAACACCAGGATGAAGTCACACACATTCCATGGCCTCCCCAATTGCCAGCTCTAAACTTCACTGAACCTTTAAGGGATGTTCTGCAATGTAGAGTGCTGAGTAGGTTTCCACCACCATCATTTATCAAATAATAATAATAGCATTCAAAGAAGGATTGAAGCTGTTCTGAAGACAAAGGGTGGCCCAACTCCTTATTATTAATATATATTCACATATTGTTTGGTGTTTCCATTATTTTGTCTACTCCCTGTATGTGTGATTGTGTGAAGTTTGAGTGCATTATGTTTAATTTAAAACTAACATGTCCCTAAACTAACATGTATATACTATATGGTTTATATGTCAATATTTAAATACATTTAAAATGTGGACTATATTATACCACAAAGCCATTAGCTTTTAACAATATATTTATTGTCATATTTTATCTATATTGGCATATATTTATTTATTTTCCTATAGTGTACATTTTTCATTTAGGAACAGAGAGGATACACGTTCAAGGCACAAGACCCCTGTTTTATTATTCTGAACTATTGTGAGATAGTATGCCACAACAATATAGTCCAATTTTGTCTTGGCTTCATTACAAAAACAGGCATGAAAACTAGCTTTGAAAAGCAACTTAATATTTGGCAAGTCATTAAAAAAGAATGGGAAGCCATGCTCTCAGTGCATGTTCATCTTATGGACAGATAGAGAACTAGTAGCAATGTTAAAATTATTCTTTGTCATAACGCAACAGCTCCTGTGGTCAGGTTGTATGTAAACAGGGAAGGCCTGCTCAACATTAACCACACTCATATGAAATTACATGGAAGACCATGGAAAAACAGTGTAATCTTTGCTGACCACAGTGACTGTCCTTCAGTCTTGCAAGAGAAGGATTTGTAATGCTCACCATCTTCAACACTTCTAAAAGAGCATGACACCACAAATCAGTGCATGTTGGATCCATTTAGCCAACAAAAATATCTTAAATGCAATTACAGTATGTAGACTGGTGAAATACATTGATATGGAAATGTGTTGCACTGGCAAGATTATTCAAGAATTAGTTTGTTTATTGGTACTTGCATTGGCTTGCTCTGATTTCAGTGTTGATGTAGAAGGATAATGTGGACAGACAGTTTCTGTTAACTATTGCTGTTAGCTAGCAAGCCAGAGAGGCAAATACAATAGGTTGAGGTCTCTGTATGATTAACTCACTCTCCGTCTGGCAAATGTCAAAATGACACAGAACATTTCTAGCATATTCAGAGCATATGATGGCATTGTTATCAAAAGTCTGTGAACCAAAGCAAGTTAATGTTAGCTACTTATGTACTGTTAAGTTATTATAAATAAATCACTGGCCAAGTTATCTAAACATGTATTATTTAGTTATGATAAATAAAACACTGGCCAAATTAGGCATTCTTACCATACTCTGAAAATGGGTTGGTTGCACTGATATCAATATGCAGTGATCACATTAATGCGGATCAATGGTTGGACGATTGTCCAATGATTTCATTTATATTTATATTTAAAAATGCTTATGTAAGCCTTGTTCTCAAAATGTTGAGATATTATATTACTATTAAACACTCTGAGTAAATATTAAATAGAAAGTATTATATCATTTTTTCACATGGAAAACAGAAATTGATATTTTGGTAGCACAGAGAATTTTTGACAAACAGCCCTCAGCTACAGCTGTGGAAACCTTGAGTGGCCGCCCACGCACAGTGACGCCAAGGCATGAGTCAAAGTCAAGTCTTTGCAAGAAAACGAGACAAACGATGACATGGTCGACTTATGTGGAGGGCCAGGCAGGCACAAGCATATAAAATGAAAGGCTTACACCCAAAAAAAAGCAAAGCAGTATTTTAAGAAGAACAAAGGAGCTGTATACAGCTGTATATATTTGTTGCTACTACAATGCACAGACAAAATAAAGAAAAATTCTGGCACGGACAAGAAAGAAAGTTCTAGGTCAGACTCTGTATCCATCCACCGTGACCCATATGACCCGCATTTATGCTAATATCATCTTGTGGAATTACTTCATACTTCTGTGACATGCTCCATAAAAATTATACCACAACAGGAAATGCCTTTTGACGATGAACATTATCTTTTTTCCCGACAGTGACACCTTAAGAGAAATACCAAAGCAAATCATTTCTTCAAGAAACATCAGAAGGTCTCCATTTGCTTATAATAACCAACTCGTAACAAGAGAGAAAATTCAACCGTTTAATATAGCCAAGCATGAACCCAAAATGCAATCTTGTGTTTGCGGGTCTGAGGACATCTTTACAGGTTTTTTTAAGTAGCTTGTGCGGCAGCAGAGGTATTTGGAAAAGTGAGCTGTAAAAAGACGGGTTATTTATCTTTCTGTTCTTTGCAGGCACTGATAACAGAGCACAGGCTGCACTGTGTGCCAAGGAGTCCGTCTCCTGAAGGAATTCTTATTTATATTCTGGCCTCTAACCTTCCCTGCGGAATGTCTCACAGCATTTGTATAACCAAATGCACTCACAGGAGCCACCAAAAGGCACACACCTTCAGGAAATGGCTGGTTTCTATTATTTTCTCTGGCTTTTATTCTCCAAATCCACCCGATTTAAGAATGCCCTTATTTATTTGTGATGGTTTTACCTTGTTGCCCAATCATACCTCTGTTATAACATGTAGAGCTCTGCAGTCAAAAAAAGAGAGAAATAAACAATTTGATTTCAGTTTATTGTGGTTTTGCCCCCCAAAAAAGAAGACATTTGTCCCCTCACCCTCTGCATATAGTTAAAATGAAACATATTCAGGGCAAGAGAAACAAAAACCCTTCACCAATGTTTTCTTTTAGTGCTTGTTTATGTGTTCTTCCTGTTTGTTGGCATCTAACTGTGTGTATGATGTACTGAGGTCTCCTATTTGCAATCTTCTTTGAATAGCTGGACTCTTGGGGCTTTTGGGAGTTTGTAATAGAATGCCTTACCTTCTTTGCATAATCACTTCCAGACCATCTTCTGTTTCTTTCTCATTAAATAACATACCTCTGTTGGGGAACGTAGGGCAGTTTATCTTCTCAGAAAACCTCAGAGCTGTCATTTGGTTGAATCAACAGTTGAAAATAAATAAAGAGAACATTTGGTGTCCTCGTTTAACCTAATTTTCAAACGCTGTGCCTTCAACACTTGATTGATTTCCATATCTACTAACCATTGACACAAACCTTGAACTGTAGTTGCAGAGGTTTGAACCATTTTGGGGGATTTCTGAAAAGTTTCAACCTATATATACACGTATATTACATTATTTCAGACCCTAGTAAAAAAGAAGATATCCTCAAAAGTTTTCTGATCAGTCGAATTTGTGATGATCAATTAAACATATTGTCAGTCAATTAACATATTACACAGTTTATTGTGAATGGCAGACTACAAGGTTTTTGTGGTAATTGTGGAATCTTTCACCCAGGAATTTAAATCTTTTTTTAAACATAATGTGGTGGGCAAGGCATGATTTCTGGTCTTGACTGGTCAAATACAATTTAGAATGAATTGCACAGAAGACCTGGGGGTCTGGAATCTCTCTCTTTCTCTCTGAACTGCACTTTGAAGAATTTCCATGCCTCCACGTAGCTCTTAATTCACCCAGCACATGTCACAGGAATCTATTTTTTTATTGGTCCCTGAGTGGCACACAGTCAGCCCTTGTCTTCAAAACGAGAATGGCTTATTTTACATGCATGTTAATAGCACAGAGTCTGCCCAAACCCAAAAATATAAAAAAATGACCCACTTTCTTTATATTTCTGAGCTCAGCGCTCAGCATGTTACTTAAAATTCAATTATTACCAACCCCAAGCTTCAAAGCCGCCAGACATTCTTCCAGCTGAATTGAAACATTCCCTAATTCATCATGGCCTCTCCTGTTATATGGGCCTCTTTTTTTCTGAATAAAAATAGACCATTTTATAGCAGCTGCATTGTGTCTTTTGTGATCACTTGCTTAGTGAGAATTCTGTGATAACTAGAGGGGTGGGGTTAAAATCCCTTTGTGGCAGTAAGCATACCTCAGTGTGACCCAAGGAATCCGTGTAGTGTAACGGTCTCTCACGGCTGAATCACAGACATGTGTGCTTCTTGTTTAGTCCCTGGTTTCTCCCTTGACTGCTGTAAAGCGTCGGGTGTCACAGTCTGGGAATCCGCAGGGGTCTTTGCCACTCCAGCATTGGCTCCATTTGAGTCTGAGAACAAACGCAAAGAAACCTCTTCAGAGACCTCGGGAACTCCAGCAGTTATTTTTTAAAGGGGAGGCATGACGTTCCCCTTGCCATTTAGCGACATGTTTCACAACAGTCATTTGTGGTGCTAAACATTTTTGTGCTCAGCCGCCTCTATAATCGAAGAAGGCCTGTGTCAATATTGGTGAAGCCATTACTCTGTGATATCAGGAACATTACCATTTTGGATTGATTGCATGAAATGGTTGTTTCTCAAAAGGCGCACACATAATAGAGACTCCAGCTGCAGAGAGCACCAGATAAGAACGGTGACCACATAAGTGTAATCTTGAGCACACAAAGAAGGTCTCTGACTGCAATAAGAGTTGCAGATCAGATTTTCTTTTTACTTTCATGCATGTGATTATAACAAAAGATTGAGAGCTCTGAAATAGCGTCCAGATCAGCAACATCAGCACAATGTTGGAAAAGCAGTGTGAATACCACTTTGTCACCTCTCACCCTGGGGAACTCATTTCTGCTGTGCTGAATGACACTGTTTGAAATCTGAACCCCTATGCTGACAGGTCACCCCTGAGTCATTCTCTGGCAGAGCTGGACACGGTAAACCCCGCCCCTAAATCGCTCTGTGATTTTATGAATTTGTTGTTGTATAAAGTACTCTGGATGTCACATTGATAAAAAAAAATACTTTTACAACAATGAAGGAATGTTTTGCCAACTGTTGTTTTCTCAACAAGGCTTACAAGGATAGACATAGCCCGAGGGAACTGTATGTTCACCTTTCTGTCGTTTCAGCACAACCCGCTGCATCTTTGACCTTCCGCCTTACTTGTGCATGACCTACAATGCAAACCCAAGCCTAGCGTAAACACCGGTGTCTGGAACCGTTCTTACATCTGGAAAAACTTTACTAAAATAAACGAGCCTGGGTAGAAGATACGCCTGGCTTTCCAGCAAAGCTTACATGCTCACGAAACACTGCTACCTGTGGTGGAACAGCATTAATGCTTTGTGCTGCAGACTATTATCTTAGCTGTTTTGTCAAGGTTGCTGCATAGTGGTATTCATATGCTTCAGGTAGCTATTATGTAACTGTTCTGATAGTTGGGTTTCTGTATTGCAAGATGCATGACATACCGTACATTACTTGCATAGACCTATGTGATTGCCTCACTGCAATCCATTCCAGAATCACAGCTCAGGTGTAACATGCAGTCTGAAATGTTTCCACACCTACTTCATGGGAACTTAATTCCTGCATGTTTACATAATATTTACTTAAGCTAATGTGCGTGAAGAGAAACTAGGTTGGAGATCTCATTAAATACTGAGAAATGTAACCCCCCCCACCCCCATTCACAGGCTATATTTCATACCATGCTATCACATCAAAGGAAAGTGGCATGTATGGCCCAATAGCCATGTTTCCATGACAGGTTTTTCACTTAAGTAAAACATTAAGGTAAGTTTTACCAAACGTGCATTCCCACGGAACTGCATAGGCGTTGCTTCAGTAGAAGCTGTGTATATAATATGTGTATATAATAATATAATATAATATAGTAATATATAACTGAGAGTCTGTGGCTATAATGGTAATTTTTATGGTAAACCCTAAAAAGCACCAAAATCACTGTGCTGTATAGGTATGGGGTATGCCCCACCAACTGGTAACTTGGCAGATGTCATACTTGCCTGCTATCCCAATTATGTAATGATGTATAATGTGATAGAATTGTTAGTGATGATGATAATGGTGATGATACTATTTTGGAGTACTGCTTCCATACAGCATCAGCTAAAGTGGGGGAGTGAAACAGGAAACTGCATAAATAGACATTATGAACTTGATGATATCAACATGTGGTAGTGGCTTTCTTTTCTTTGGTGAATCATAAGGGAAATTAAGAGGATCCCTAAACTAATAATATATTAGTTGTTAGTTGTTTCTTGCAAGTTAGCTAATTCAATAATACAAATCGAACAATCACTTATATAACTTATAACAATGGTCTTTTTTCTCAGTGCCTGTTGCTCTTGCATTTCCAACCTGGCAAGCGTAGACTGTTGATTAGGCTGGTGGGGGGTGAGGGGGACTGTCAGTAAACAAACTGTCAGCACAAGATCATCTTTTAGCTGCCTGCACGGAGTACAAAAAGAACAGAGCATAGCCTTCAATCACTCCTTGGTGTGAAGCTGGTGTGAAGTTCCATCAGTTGATGTGTACCCATTTATTCCTGTACCCAGGTTTGGACTTTACACTGGACTTGCCGACACCTAGTAAAACGTGTTATGAAAGTGAATTGTGCTTGTATAGTTGCTCATATGTGCTCATCTATCTTTCTCCAGATGTTGCCGTGTTCTTGTTAATTTGTATATTAAGATGTAGGAGAATCCATTTATGATTTTAATGATTTTATTAAGCTGCAATAGTTGTATAATAGTAATATGATACCAATGTGAGACTTCATATATTAAACTGCAAGATGTAAGGTATGAATAGTCTGAATAAAATCGATATGTGTATATATAGCGCCATCTGCTGACAAACTATACAAGTACACTCTGTGTCCTTCCCAAGAACAATTGTCAGTGTAAAATAAAGTTTGTAATCAAAATAGAGGGTGTAATTGGCTACCAAATTGGGGGAAAACGGGAAAAAATCTGAAACAATAATAATAATAATAATAATAAAGTTTGTTATACAATAATCATATTGTGTGGAATAATATGTAAACTGGTGGTCTCCAACCCCGGTCCTGGTGGTCTACCATCCGGTTTATTTTCCAAGTCACAAAAAACATCTGTTTCTAGAGCTATCTGACCATTGTTCATCCTTGTTCTCTTAAACAATTACATGGTTTAAAAAAAGAATTGATAAATTATATTCAGGTATTGTGAATAAAATGCTTTTTGAAGGATGTATTACTTGTATATTTGAGCATATCTGTTGGCATAATTCAGGATGGGAGAGAACAAAAATATATAAACATGATATGCAGGTTGCATAAAATGTAGTTTGCATAACACTGATGAAAACCATTCTACAGAATTTTTTAACGGTACCATCACAGGCTTGAAAATTGCTCTTAATAAATGTCCACCAAATCAATTGTAACAACATTAACAACAATAATAATAATAATAATAATAATACATTACTATTAACTATAACGTATACCTTAAAAGCCAAATACGTAAACGTGTAGATGCAGTGAAATCGCATGACTGAAAGATCATTGTGAATGTAGTTATTTGATTGTCACTCACTTACTATAGCCAACCTATAATAAACAAGAACGAAAACTTGAGTTCATATGTGGACTCATGTGTCATGTGACTTCATTCCAGCAGGCAATGCCTGGTACAGTATTTTCAAGGAAACAAATGCTCCGAAACGTTCAAATTTCATGATTTTTCAAGTCATATCGCCATAGGTTGCACAATGCCTCCACCTGCAGGATAAAAATAGTAAAATACATAGACCTGTGCCAGATAATTCTATAATCGATTCATGCATACACTTAATCTTAAAATGTCTTAATCACAATGGTTCTACACAATAAACCAGAAAATGTAATTGTCCCAGCAAAACCTAATGTTAACCTAACCTAAAGGGAAACTGTCACATGTTGACATGATAGCCACCAGCCTGTATCTGGTGACTGGAGGCCATTGACAAAATTGTCATGCGAACCAGGATAGATGACATGGCACATTATCCTGCTTCATTAGAAGATGGGTAGATGGTTAAAGGGATGCACATTTCAGGCAGGCTGTGGCATTTAAACAATGCTCTAAGGGGCCTAATGTGTGCCAAGAAAACATTCCCCCACACCATTACATCACCACCACCATCTGCGAGGATAGATGCATGGATTCATGTTGTTTATGCTAAATTCTGACCGTACCATCTGCATGCTGCAGCAGTTATCGAGATTCATCAGACCAGGCAACGTTTTTCCAATGTTCAACTGTCCAGTTTTGGTGAGCCTGTGCCCACTGTAGCCTCACTTTCCTGTTCTTAGCTGACGGGAGTGGAACCCGGTGTTGTCTTCTGCTACTGTAACCCATCCACTTTAAGGTTTGACGTGTTGTGTGTTCAGAGATGCTCTTCTGCATACCACTGTTGTAACGTGTGATTATTTGAGTTACTGTCGCCTTCCTGTCAGCTTGAACGAGTCTGGCCATTCTCCTCTGACCTCTCTCATTAAAATCCCCATGAGATCAACAATTTCACATTTTATTTTCTTAGTTCATGGAATCAATTTCTTGCCACTGATCGACACAAAATACTCTATAACGGCAAATTAAAAAATAAGCTTTTCTTAATTGATTACAAATAAAAAACAGACAATCATTAATTGCATAAGTACTCAGTTTAGCGCTTTATGGAAGGGTGGCAAAAATAAAGCCATTGTTGAAAACTCACATGAATGTTGCCTACAGTTTGCCAGAAGGCATGTGGGAGACTGAAACCAAGTGAAGGAAGTTTCTATGAAGTGATGAGACCAAGATTTGTTTCAGATTTTATCCCATTTTAGTAGCCAATTACACCCTCTATTTTTTCATGTCAATCCCCCCTCATATTGTGAGCTTGCTGCCATAGCCCTGTGACTGGCAGTGACACAGGCGAAGTATCGCCAAGCTGTCAACCGTAACTCCGGTACTCCACAGCCACTCCTCGAACTTCATGCCGGCTTCCCTCCCTCCTACCTGAGGCGGACAACCAATTGCCACCCCCTTGTGGCATTCCCGGCCAGAGCAGACTCTGGCGCGGTTGGTGAAATAGACCCGTCGCAGTGGCCAGCGTTAAACGTTGTAACCACTAGACCACCCGGGAGGCGCCCTCAAGACTGAACTTTGTAGCCTCAACGTTAGGCTTGCGCCAAACATAGTGCCTATAGAACACTATCTCTACTGTGAAACATGGTAGTGGGATCCTAATACTTCAGGGACTGGAAAACTTGTCAAAATAGAGGGCAAAATGGATGGTGCAAGATATAGACAAATCATGGAGGAAACCCTGCTGCAGTCTGCAAGAGACCAGAGACTTGGGAGAAGATTTATATTCCAGTAAGACAATGACCCAAAGCATACAGCAAAAGCCACATTGTAGTGGTTTCAAAACAAAAAATATATATTTCCTGGAGAGGCCCAGTCAAAGCCCAGACCTCAACCCTATTGAGAATCTGTGGAAAGACTTGAAAGTAGCTGTTCACTGCATGTGCCACGGTAAATCCCAAGATCCGTCCCTCCACCTTATTTGAGTTGGGTATCTTAAAGGCCTAAATATACCTCACTTTAAATACGCGTACGCATACGTAAAACGGCCGCCACGCATATCCTGCGGTCGTTTGGTGCAGAGCTTGTGCACGTCCTCAAGAATGAACAATACCGACATAAATTGCGGGGGCAGTATACCATGTGTGATGTGCCGTCTACGACTGACTGAGGAGAAACAGGAACAAAGCGAAGAAGAAGGCGGAAAATTTTGAAGAGAGGTTGACAGAGCTGGTCCGCAATTACACACATCTCTACGATATGTCATTTCCGCTGCATAGAGACAAATATGCATGCCAGAATAGCTGGCGAAATATTTCCAACATTTTAAGCCTGGACATGGAAACATGCAAAAACAAATGGAAGCAGATCTGAGATCATTATGTCCGAGCACAGCTGAAAATGCTGGAGAAACATTACTTTAATATTTAACACACAATTGCTGTTATTTACTTGTCAACTAACGTTACATTTATGAGGCTGACACAAAGAAATGCAGCATTTCGTCTTAAAAATGGAAGAAAAATAATGTATTTAAGGCAATACTGAATATAGCTTTTCCTCCACAATTTAGTCTGCATTCCAAATACAATGTTAAGTAGTTTGGGAGTATGTTATAGTGGCATTAACTAACTGTTGCCCCTTTTCGGTTTCAATGTAATTGAAAGAATCTCTGAAAATATTATATTTTCTGGATCCACAGTGATAATAGAACTGGCGATGATGTATCAATAAAAATGTAATAGTAGGTACACTTGCTAATGTTAATCAAAGTTAAGGACTAAATGTAGGCCTAGCTAAAACTTTATATTAAAGTGGTTCTCTGTGGCTCAGTTGGTAGAGCACAGCGTTGGTAACGCTTAGGTTGTGGGTTCAATTCCCACTGGGGCCACATATACTGAAAATGTATGCATTCACTACTGTAAGTCGCTTTGGATGAAAGCGTCTGCTAAATGGCGTATATATATATATATATTACATACGCTCCCATTAAGTTATTCTGACGTGCAATAAGACAGTTAGCCATCTACCCAGCTAAAACACTGACGTTTATAACTAGCATGTGTTGTCATTCTGATAAAGTTAGCAGCTAAACCACATTTGTCAATAAAGCGTATCTGTGTCTGTCATCCAATCCACATGGTAAATAAACGGGCAAACCAGCAGTAGCCTACGCTACCTACGTTACAATGGCACCTGTCAAGGGGTGGGATATATTAGGCAGCAAGTGAACAGTCAGTTCTTGAAATTGATATGTTGGAAGCAGAAAAAATGGGCAAGCATAAGGATCTGAGCAACTTTGACCAAATTGTGATGGCTAGACGACTGGGTCAGAGCATCTCCAAAACGGCAGGTCTTGTGGGGTGTTCCCGGTATGCAGTGGTTAGTACCTACCAAAAGTGGTCCAAGGAAGGACAGCCGGTAAACCGGCGACAGGGTCATGGGCGCCCAAGGCTCATTGATGCGCGTGGGGAGTGAAGGCTAGCCCGTCTGGTCTGATCCCACAGAAGAGCTACTGTAGTACAAATTGCTGAAAAAGTTAATGCTGGCTATGATAGAAAGGTGTCAGAACACACAGTGCATCACAGCTTGCTGCTTATGGGGCTGTGTAGCCGCAGACCGGTCAGAGTGCCCATGCTGACCCCTGTTCACCGCCGAAAGCCCCTACAATGGGCATGTGAGCATCAGAACTGGACCATGGAGCAATGGAAGAAGGTGGGCTGGTCTGATGAATCACGTTTTCTTTTACATCATGTGGATGGCCGGGTGCATGTGCATCATTTACTGGGGAAGAGATGGCACCAAGATGCACTATGGGAAGAAGGCAGTCCAGCGGAGGCAGTGTGATGCTCTGGGCAATGTTCTGCTGGGAAACCTTGGGTCCTGACATTCATGTGGATGTTACTTTGACACGTACCACCTACCTAAACATTGTTGCAGACCAAGTACACCCCTTCATAGCAACGGTATTCCCTGATGGCAGTGGCCTCTTTCAGGAGGATAATGCGCCCTGCCACACTGCAAAAATTGTTCTGGAATGGTTTGAGGAACATGACAAAGAGTTCAAGGTGTAGACTTGGCCTCCAAATTCTCCATATTTTTAAGAATTTGTAATTTTAGACGAGCTGACTTTAATAAAATGAGAGAGTAATATAATTTAAAACTTCTAGATTGCAGAATGAATAGACTATATTTAATTTTGGTTATTGTAGAAAGTATAAATTCATCCCAAAAGTAAGGAAAAATAGGATGAAAGATGCTTAAGAAGGAAATAAGATCAGATAACTCAGAGAGAAAAAGATTATTGCGGTTTGAAATAAAATAAAATTTTCCCAAGATGCAAAAAGTAATCCTAAGAATGTTTTTCAATATTGTAGTAGAAAAAGGAAAGTTAAGGATGAGGTTAAGTGCATTAAGAATAAGGAAGGAACTTTGGTTTATAATAATAAGGGTATTGCTAACACACTAAACAGTTATATGTTGAAAGCTTTACTAGAGGAGAGGTTATAAATATGCCTAAATGTATAGACAAGGCACAGAATGTTTTGAAGGATTTTGAGATAAGGGACATAGAAGTACTACAAAAACTATAAAAACTTAAGGCAAATAAGGCAGCAGGCCCCGATGGCATTGGGGAACTTGGGGAAATTATATTTTGACAGATATTTTCATTCAATCCATAATCACTGGAGAAATACCAAATGACTGGAAGCAGGGTAGTATAATTCCAATATATAAGAAGGGGGACCGTACTGGCCCAGGGAACTATAGGCCTGTCAGTTTATCTCGCATGTATAATGCTGGAATGTATTATTAGGGATAAGTTGGAATCATTCTTGAAAAATAATAGTATTTTAAGGGAGAGCCAACATGGTTTTCTCAAAGGGAGGTCATGCCTAACAAACCTCCTGGACTTTTTTAAGAGGCTACAAAGTGTGTTGACCTGAACCAGGCTTATGATATTATATATTTTGACTTTCAGAAAGCATTTGACAAGGTACCACATGAGAGGCTAAAATGATTTCAGTAGGAATGGCAGGAGTAGTTTCAGAGTGGGTTCATAATTGGCTGCAAGGGCGAATACAAAGAGTAACAGTAGGTGGGGCTGTATCTGACCTCGGTGCTGTGGGCAGTGGTGTCCCGCAGGGATCGGTGCTGGGACCTCTGCTCTTCCTTATTTACATAAATGATCTTGATATGGACGTTAGTAGCAAAATAGTTAAATTTGCAGATTATACTAAACTTGGGGGTTTGGCAAACAGTTTGGAATCGACTAAAGTAATCCAAGATGATTTACACAAAATCCCAAAATGGGCAGATACATGGCAGATGACATTCAATATTGCTAAATGTAAAGTTATGCATGTGGGAAATAAAAACATTAGACAGGAATATTTTATGGGAGGAGAAAAGTTAGTAGGTGTTCAATTTGAGAAAGACTTGGGCCTTGATCAACTACAATTCCTATCTGCATCAAAGCAGTGTGCTACAGCAGTGAAAAAAGCCAACAGGATGCTGGGATACATAGCAAAAAGTATTGAGTATAAATCAAAGGAAGTTATATTCATGTTATATAATGCCTTTATCAGACCTCACTTAGAATTATGTGTGCAGTTCTGGGCACCGCACTACAAGAAAGATATAGAAGCTCTTGAAAAAGTCCAAAGAAGGGCAACTAAACTGATACCTGGTATGAAAGGTAAAAGTTATGATGATAGACTTAAGGCACTCAATCTATTTAAGCTTAGCAAACGGAGACTTAGGGGGGATTTGATTGAGGTTTTTCAATTCCTAAAAGGGATTAACAAAGTGAAATACCAAAGATTTTTTAAGATAAGTGGGGTCAGCAGAACAAGAGGCCACAGGTGGAAATTAGTTAAAGGCAAATTCCGCACAGATATTAGGAAGTTGTCAATGCCTGGAACAGCTTGCCAGGTCAGGTAGTAGAGGCAGAAACGCTTGGGCTATTCCAGTCCAGGCTAGATGTAGTACTAGATACTCTTTAGATTAGGACTTGATGAGCCTAGATGGGCCGAACGGCCCGTTCTCGTCATTATGTATTCTTATGTTCTTATGTTTACCAGATACTTTTTTCTCCTCTGTTTAGTGTAATTACTGGAGCAATTTAACTTCAGAAAATTATTGATGGAGTAGCCAGTCATATTATAGGCCTAGTATTATATTTTGTCTAAAAGAAATTGAATACAGCGTGTACGTATTGCCATCGTTCATAATAGGCAGAGGTATGTATGAGTATTTCAAGAACGGGTAAAAAAAAATGCCTTGCGATGTTAGTAATGTTGAAGAATTGGTAACCCCCCTCCCTAATCTCACTCCAGTGACTGAACTGTGAACGTGCGGCTCAGCATTCCCTTAGTTACCGTAATCTTCTTGTCCTGTTGAAACGAAAAGAGTGCAATGCCAATGTCTTACAATATGTATCCATACCTGAAACATTATTATATTATTACTCATAATAATTAAAAATGTATAAATAAAATGCACTGTTTTCACGTTTGGTGATAAAATAGATCAATGATAATAATACATCATAATAATATATGTGCTTATTTTGCCTATTGAATGTCAGTTTTGTTTGCGTATTCATGGACTGGTTTGGCCTTATTTGTTTAGTATATATATAGTAGTTAAATGTAGAGCGAGTGTACTGATTCCAGGTAGCTACTTCAACTGTACGTGATTTCCCCAAAAGAAATTGCGCATTTTGTAGGAGGTTTATTTTCTCTTCACTGTTGTTGAAATTTAAGAATCAGGGGAGGTCCTATACGTGGCAGCGAAGAAAACTGTGCGAATCAGTAACACTAGCGCAGGGATTTCAGTCCTTTTGCGTAGCGAGATTTTAGAAGAGGTTTACTTCGCAAATTGAAGGCAAGGTAAGACCCGCATGTTAAAGGCATCTTTCCCGAAACGAGCTACGCTTTCAGGAAAAACGACTGTCATGGAACACGCTAAAAGCCACTTTGGAATAGTTTTATGCAGATTAGAACTTCAACTTGCCTTTGGCAGGCTTTGCCCTTTACATTTGTATTAAATGTTATTCAGTAATTCGTTGTTTGCAACCAGCATGCGTGCTTAATTGTTATTTTAAACGTGATTTGCTCATATATGAGCAGGTATAAGCAGCAAGAAGCCCGCAGACCAGGACGTTGATAGCAAGTTATACAAATAGCGAACACTACAAGAGTGTACATAACTGGAGGCTTGATGTGTAACATTTCGTATGTAAAATATAGTATATGATATGGTTTTTGGTTGGGGGGTTTTTCTTGTGCATAATTTAACAATTTACGTTTAATTCACGATGATTGCGTAATCATAATATTCGCAAACCGCTTGTATTGTCGGTTCTGTCGGGATTTCCAGAAAAATCCTTCTGCTGGACGACGCCACTGAAATTTCCCCTTACGTAGCTACGAGAATGTTCTGGACTTCGAGCAGAAAGCATCGACAATGGTTCAGATTGAATTCAACTGTGTGAGATTTATTGGAAGGTGGCTAACGCAGCTAGCTATATTGTTAATATAGTTGTTTCAAGTTCATTTTAGTCCCAGGTACCAAAAGTTGATACATTTAATATTAACTTGGTACAGTTGTTGCATCATCAGCGGCAGTATCAACAGTAGGGTATCCATAGGTTACGCAAGAGCCTTTCAATTTCAATTGAAATAAAATGGTTAGTCGACTAGTTGGCTAGCTACGATTGGATTGGAATCGAGCAAGTTGGGGGTTAATCTCATCTCTACTAATTATCTCGCCTAATTAATATTCGGCCCAAGAGTTCAGTTCAACACTGGGCCGGTTTCACGCTCGGCGTCACATAATATCCCTCGTCTTGTCTTCAGCGTGAGTTGGATAATCTCTAAAGACAACGTTATTCGCAGGTTGTGAATGAAAGTTCGATCTACTTGGGTAGAGAAGACTACTCTGACAGATGCTATACGTGGTATGGTAAAAGGTTAACTTCCTAACAGAATGCAGATGCATACGAATGCCACGATTAGAACATATGCGGAGAGAAATGTATAAGGAAAAGATTGAAACCCTTGCTATTCTGTTTTATTCTGTAAGGCTATTTGCTTGAAGATGCACTCAGTCTGACTGGCATGATGGGTTATTGCATGGATGACAGTAATTCTTCCCCTCAGATGTAGGCTACAGTAGATAGCGGGGTAGACCGCAGAAGTATGAAGAATAGAGGTATCTAACCATGATGTTTTTTACAGCTTCAATGGGATGGATCATTTCAGTGAAGATGTCATGTAAAATCAGTATAGCCCCTCATTTGATTTTTATTTCATTTTCTGTCAAATGAATTTGTAATGCCTAACATTAGCAAATATTTTAGAATTCCCTATTATTTGTTCATGTTGTCTCCCCCTAAAGAATGCCATAGCCTAATATTTGTAACTGTGACTAATATGTTCCCCTCTGCTCTGATTTTGACTCTTTCAAATCCTTTGTAGTGTCAGAATATTACAACATTTTGCCACAATTTATCTTTAAGATCTTCCTTTCTCCAGTGCCCGTGTCCTAGTGCATTTTTTTTGTTTTGTTCTTCCATTTCCCATTTACAAGAAACTTGAGTCTTAAGACTGCAACTGATAACCCATGTCCCTTAAATATTGTATTAATGTTTTGGATGGAGATGTCATTGGGGTGAATGGGTACAAAAGTTGAAGCCATTTTCGATATGAGTAAAGCTCTCTTTTCCATAACCCTCCCCCAATTTTCCAAATTGACTTAATAAGCTGTAATTCTAGTTCTCTAAACTTATAGCCACTGCCTTCAAAAGCAAGTTGGCTCTGTAGAGTTTCAGTTGGCTTTAAGATGTGATGTTTACATTGCCATTATGTCAACATACTTGGGCTTTTATTTCATCTTGACCTTAGTGCTAGTACTTACATTTCAGTGAGGAGTGTTGCTTTAAAAATTTATTACACTACTGTACACATTTCTTACACTACTGTACAAATTGAAGTACAACTTGAAGTTCTTCCTTTAACAAAAACTATTGCAAAAGAAAGCCATGTAACCATGTGTAGAGCCAAGTGATTCTAATATAATGTCAGTGCTGTTATGGATCATGCTTCTTAATTCACTAACATCAACAGGGAGGTTATTTGAGTTACCTTACCAACAATCAACTTCATGTAGGCAATTAATACCTGCAATGTCATGGTAACCAAGGAGATCTGCAGCTCTTGTTGAATAAGGCTGCCCACCCCAGGACCACTTTAATTAAAACATGCCTTACAACTAGCTGAATTTGAGGGTGCACATTGAGTTCACATGTATATATGTAGAAGATGAAAGCATTGGTTTTGTGCAAGTGGTGAGATTCAGTTTTCAATGGGGAAGGGTTTATACTTGTTTCAGAGGTTTTTTTTCCCAACTGCCTGCATTTTTGCATCTCTGATTTTGCCTCTGAGGGAGTGTTTGGTATGTTTGGGAGTGTGCTCATGTAAATTTGGAGTTTGCAGATAATTTTATGGGAAGAGTTTTCTGTGGATCATGTCCATTGTGCATGTTCTGACTTTATAAACGCCACTCGGGAGAGAAAATTGGCCTAAATGAAATGCATATATACATTTGTATACACGTGCATGTGCACGCACACACACACACAGACACACATAAGGTCACTGTCAAAGGAAACACGAATATAGTGTCTTAATAGGGTATTGGGCCATCACAAGCCAGCATAACAACTTCAGTGTGCCTTTGCATTGGTTCTACAAGTGTAGAACTGGAACTATATCGGAGGGATGCAACACCATTCTTTCATGAGAAATTCCATAATTTGGTATTTTGTTGATGGTGCTGGAAAATGCCGTCTCAGGCGCCACTCCAGAATCTTCTATAAGTGTTAAATTGGGTTGAAATCTGGGGACTGAGATGGCCATGGCATATAGTTTACTATGTCTACTTGTTTAGGTATTGCATTAGGTTTAGGCATTATTTTGCCTGTATTTTCCGCACTGATTGTTTTATTGCTGCCTTTGAATTGTGGCTAACAGATTTACCTACAAGGGTCCTAGTTTAACTATGTGTTTGCTCCTAGCACCTGGAATTGTACTTCCCTCTAGGGTGGCTTTCAGCTAAACTGTTCTTGACTACGGTTAACATTTTGTTGTACGTCGCTCTGGATAAGAGGGTCTGCCAAATGCCTGAAATGTAATGTAATGTTTACATTGTTTTCATGCTCGAACCATTCAGTGACCGCTCATGTCCTGTTGCTGGGGGCATTGTCATCCTGGAAGAGACCACTCCCATCAGAGTAGAAATGCTTCACCATAGAATGAAAGTTATCCAGACCGGCCCTGGTCGTCAGCCCGATCGGAGGCGGCATTTGGCTGTCCGCCTCCGGGGGAAGGGGGAGGGAGAGCCGGCACGAGTCTGCCGAGGAGAAGGTTAATGGAGTCCGTGGAAGATCTCCGTCTCGAAAGAAGGCGGGGAAATAGGTCCAGGAATACGAATCTCGTTCCCGGAGGACGGGCGGCGGACTCGTGAGGGTGGGGAATTGAAAATAGAGGGTATAATTGGCTACTAAATTGGGAGAAAAACGGGGGGAAAATCAGAAATAATTTTTTTTTTAAAAAAGAAAAAAAAAAGAATGAAAGTTATCACTCAGAATGGCTTTGTATATTTTGCCATTTACCTTGCCCACTAAAGGGTTAAGTGGATCTAAACCATACGAGGAAAATGCACCCCAACCATAACAGAGCCACCAGAACCCTTTATCGTGGGAAACAAGCACTTAGGCTGTAGGTTGCTTTTGGCATGCACCACACATGCACTCCTCCACTTGTTGAGAACAGGGTGAAAGATGACTCATCTGACCATACAATTTTTTTTTAAAGAACACATGCAGTGGTCTACTGAGCAGTGGAAAAAAGTATTTTGGTCACCACTTTACTTGCAAACATGCATTTTAGGTGTAATAAGGGGTTTATGCACTGCAGCTCGACCATAGTGTCTGTTCTGCCTTGCATCTCAACCCAATGAACGGACATCACCATCGAGGAGTATGCGCTTTTTATCACAGTTGCCCCTAGTTGATGATGCCTTTCCCTCAGACTTCCATGCCAACATCAATTTAGCCACTGTTCAAAGTCAAAGTGTTTTATTTATCAAGTGCACAGTATAACACAAGGTCATTCTGAACAATGAAATTGTTGTAATTGTTGAAATTGTTGAAATTCCTCGTGAAATATCAGCAAGTTGAGCAGTCTTTGTCACTGAAGCTCTTTTATTAGCTCGTTTATTTTATACGATCTCTTTTGTTCATCTTTGTCAAGTGTATGAATAACAACGGAGCCTACTGTACGTACATACATGCATACGATTTTATTGGATTTTCATACATGCAAACATGTCACAGCATTCTTTTGGTGTATGTATTTCTTTGATTATTTTTGTAGACATTATTATAGTTTCATGTGCAACCCATGATTTTTTTGGAGCAGTTAATACTGATATTTAAAAGGATTTAAAAACATGAAAAATAAGAAATGGCCATTTGATTATTTTTGTATATAAAAATACATTGGTTTTGGTGTGAAGGTGTCACGGTTTGGTTTTGAATGATAACCTCTTGTCAGTCAGGCACCTACAACCTATCTGTACCAGCTGTGCATGAAATGTACTGCCAATGACTGGGCTGTTCAACCAATGGACAGCAGTGGGGGAAAAATGGCATGTGGCCAAATGTGCTTCTGAGGGTTGATGGAACACGTTGAGACACGCCTGCAAAATTGATTGGACATTACAAATAGGAAAAAAACATAAAAAAAGGTTTAAAAATATTGCACTGGACCATGCATCAGAAGAAATTGCTGTTCATTTGTATGCCTGTTCTGTGTATTGGAGAACTCATCTTCATGTCTCTGAAAAGCCATGCTTTGGTCACTAGTGGAAACAGGTCTGACCTTGAACTTGACATTCACTCACACACACTAGATAAAGCTCTGCTATCCCTTTTGGGGAACAAAGACAGGATTGTGTCAAGGGGTCTGGATGGCTTACCCAACTAGTGCAGGGGCTTCCTGAGGTAAATACTTCTGAAATGGCCAATATTATCTTTTTAAAATATTTTGTGTATGGTAAGGTGAGGTTTGAGAGTGGGGTGTGTCTGGTATGTGTGTCATTCCATTCCAGAAGTGGGAAATTTTGTTGCCCAGCTAGCAACAACATTTCTAGGCATTCACCGCAGGGGTTTTTGAGTTCAGGAGTTCAAATATATCGATTTTGTTTTGGACCTGACAAAGGTCAGCCTAAAGTGAGAACCTGGACCTTAGCCAGAAAAAATATCCTGGACTCATCCTGGTTAGATTCTACAATCATATGTAGAAAAGTTTCAAACACTCCCCAAGAATGTTAATTCCTCTGAATTGTGACCTCCGTGCATCTTTCTAAAACATGTATATGGCAAAATAACTGGGGGTGGGCTTCTAAAAATCACCAATAGACAGGGGTGTGCGCAGACATTTTGAGGGCTATATAATGTAATATAATAATATTTATTTATTTGGTCAAGAGGGGCATTTCAGCCAAGGAGGGCAAAGGGCCAGCGGCTCGAGCCACTGTAGCCACCCCCTCTGCACGTCCCTGCCCATAGATATTTGTTTGAGAGTGTATTTTTTAAGCATATATTATACATTCCAACATGCCAGTTTTCTGGGATCTTACTGAGCAGTCCTTTACAAAAGTCATCCATATCCAATCTCAGAACCCATGTGCTCCAAGCTAGTGGCATTAGAAGCATATTCTTTCACTTTTAATACTAGATCTCACCCTAGATATTAGAAGTTAAATGGCAATTCTTCTGAGAGATTGCTCTCTAGAACACACAGGACGTAGTCACATGTTTTATTCATATAAAATGTATTCTCCCCCGTTCACTGTAATTTGAACAGAATTATATTTAAATAAAAGTTCAACAATTTAAAGGTAGAATCGCAAGACATCCACAAGGGTCGTGCCAATGTAAGCGATTAACATATTTCATGTTTAAGAACAAGATGAGGAACAACAACTGCTTGTGAATAAACATGGCTTGTTGAAGAAAGGTTTTATAAATTCTTATTAAAAAATTTGAGGCTGGTAAATTCAGGGTCTTGAATGCCTTGTGTGAAAAGTTGTGATACTGTAAAGTATTTCAGCATAGAAGTGATCTTTGCAGGAGATGATGAAAGATGAGAGGGATAGGGCCCTCCAGCTGAAGGAGCAGTCGTCAGTGCACGGACGCACCCACGGTCCAGAGTCAAATTCTGATCTTGCCACCATCAGTGCTGGCCAGTGAGACCCATGGGACAACCGTCTGTGCCAGCAGCACATGAAATGTACTCAACAAATGGACAGTAGAGTGGGGAAAAATGGCATGTGGCCAAACATGTGCTTCTGAGAATTGATGGAAGATGTTGAGACGCCTGCAAAATTGATTGGATTGGTGCATTAGACTTTTATTTACAGAAAGTGAATTTACACTCCCATTCAGAGGTGGACTACATTATATTGTAGTTGTGAGGTAAACTAGTGGCCAATGTGTCCCTTATTGAACATCCTATTCCTTTGCATTTTATTCCATATAGGAGCATTATATTTATGTAATGTACTGAGATTCTGGTAATGGTAAGCGCACAGTTATTTAAAAAAAAAAAAAAATTGATGAATTTAATCTTAGTGGAGGCTGTATGTTCAGCAGGCTCTTTCGTGGTTTGTTGCTTCTTAACACAGTTGACATGGTGCAGGGATTTTTACTTTACTCTCTAGAATCCAGTTGTGCTTGGAAAGATGGCTCTTGTCAGTTGGAGCCAGGTGTTATCCAGATACGTCCACAGGCGAAACGGGCCCCCCATATGTAGAGCATTAACTTTGTTGCCCCTCCTCTTTTCTTAAACAAGCTCAGAGAGTAAGCCCTGCTGAAGTGTCGGACATGTCATTTCTTCCCCACTCACTGTAAAGTATTGCTGCAGCAGCTGCCTTTTTTCACCCATGGCTTGCACAGAAAGTAACGTCTTTGAGAAATGTTGTACTTGCACATCAGACTGTGATGGATGAAGATAGCCGTTGAGACAGAGTTGCATTCCGTGTACGTGGTGAACTGTGTTTAATTAAATCATGAGTAAACAGTCATTGCAGAGGAATGAGAGTGGGATTGCAGCTGGACCTGCTTTGGAGCCAAATAATATTTGCTGATTCATTCTATCATCCATAAGAGGATTCAGTCAGGGGATTCAGTTAAAACGTTTTTTTTTTTTTTTACTTCTTCTTTATGTATATTTACCTTTCTGGTTGTACATTCCAGAAGTTGTCATCCTTCTAAGAATCTAAGATCTAATTTATTTTTTGTTTGTTTCAATATTTTTTCTTTTGTTTCCTTTTAATGCCCACCAAGTACTTTTATTATTGCATCACCATCATATTTTACTGTGTAATTGTAAACACTAATTATAAGATGCTGTTGGTTGATGGGAATTAATTCATCTTTATTAAGTGATTTAATTAAATTAGTATGATGACTACATACACCAGACCAGTAAGGTTAAAACCCGTGAGCAGTGCAGTGCACCATTGCCATACCCTCTCTCCTGTGCGTTTCCACCCACGTGATGGGGAATCAGATGCCCAGTCGGCAGAGAGCTCTTGGACTTAGGTCACTTGCAGTGATTTCTCCTCAGGCATGCAGTGGGCTGCCTCACGCTGGTTCGCTCTTTAACAGCCTCATGCAGTTCAGATGGCAGACCAAGTAGGGCTGCCTAGCTAGTAATGAATAGCCTACAGAATCAAGTGCCTGCAGACTGAACAGAGGCCATTATTCAGTAACCAGCTCTGTAGCTCATCAGCCAGAGGTGGCGTCTGTGAATACATTTACAGTGATGCTTGAAAGTTTGTGAACCCCTTGTGCAATCATAGAAATCCTTATTTAATCAGAACCAGTCGTTTCTTAACTGAAATAAAGGGTCTATATTTACAAATTTCATAAATTTTTAGACGGAATTGTGCATATAGTAGAGTACAAATATGGAAAAAATAATTAGTGATAATTAGTGCAAAAATAAGTGAACCTCCTGTTGCCTTCGTTAAATCGAAGGTAAGTAGAATCAGGTGGGTACATAATAAATTAACCAATCAAAGGTCAGATCTTTAAGAAAGAGTTTGCCTGGCACTCTCATAAATGCAGGTAAGAAACCTGGTCAGTTCGATGTTACCCTACAGGTGAATGCAAAACATACCATGCCAGGATCTAAGGAGACCTCAGAGGACCTCAGGAAGAGTGTAGTGAGTGTACATCAGTCTGGAGAAGGATATAAAATCATATTAAAAAGACTAGGGCTCCATCAGTCCACTGTGAGACAAATAATATACAAATGGAGAGCGTTTAACACGACCAACTCTGCTTAGACGTTCTTCTAAAATATCACCAAGAGCACAAGAAAGATAATAAATCAAGTAAAAAACAACCCAAGAATAACATCCAGGGATTTACTTGGCCGAAAGTGGGTGTTCCAACAAGACAATGATCCAAGGTATTCAACATGTCTACCAAAGAATGGCTCAGGAGAAAGAAGTTTTGTGTTTTGGATTAGCCAAGTCCAAGTCCTGATCTAAATCCAATTGAGATGCTGTGGCAGGACCTGAATTGGGCTGTTCTTGCCAGACAGCCCTCAAACCTCACTGAGTTCTGTAAGGAGGAGTGGGTGAGAATCCCTCAACGAAGATGCCAGAGTCTGATTGGTGGCTATAGGAGACATTTGCTTCAAGTCATTGCTGCTAAAGGAGGTGCCACAAGTTATTGATTGAAGGGGTTCACATATTTTTGAACACAATATCTGAGTTTTTATCAAATAAACCAGTTTTGTTAAATTAACAATGAAAATATATATTTCTTTGTGTGTCCTTTATTTTGGATATCTTCTTTAAGAATTGAGGTTTAGATAATTATTTGATAGGATTATTTTTCTATAATATATGAAAATAACTGACCACACCCTGCAGGGTTCAGGGCATCACTGCAGGGCATCACTAAGTATAGGTTACTGCATCTGTGGCAATCTTACCTCTGTACACATTTATTATGTTAAGACTCCTTTATCCAGGGTTACTTGCATTGCATACATTTTTACATGTTATACGTATTCTGTGGTATTGAACCAATTCATATTGAGTACCTAATACAAGGTTTCCCCACCTGGGAATTGAATCCACAGTTATTTTCTTATAAGCCTAGGTCCTTAACTGCCTGTGCTACACTGTCCTGTTAATGATGCGTTCACAAATAGCTCATGACATAAATTAACTTATTGTATCAAAGAGCCCTGAAGGATGTGATAGACGATATTTGATTTCTCTACAGTTTCGGCCACTATGAAGATGGTGATGGTGATGAAGAATAGTCTGCTCCTTCTTGCTGCAGCTCACTGCTGCCTCAGCTGGTATGCCAAGGCAGAGATCTTCACCTCCATTGGTAAGCTTTAAAGACTTGTTAAAAAAAGAGACAAAACAAACTAGTCTTAAAACGAGATTGTAGCGCAAAAAAATTGAACGGAAGATGTTTTTAGTAGCTCTCTGGAATGCAACTAATTGTCTATGACATAAATCATGTTATTTGAAAGTGCATCACCGTCATTTTTATTTTCCATATGTAAACCATTTGGCCTAGGTATGCTTGCAATATTAGCCTTTCTAGCTTTGCTGGAAGGAGGAATTGTGTGTCCAAACATAGCAGAAGGCCTCCTGGCTCACAAGTAGCAGAATTCATCTCTTTACAGACCTCAGTGGTATTCACCATCCCCTTAAATATGTACTGGAAAATGCATTCATAGGTGCAAAATGTATTTACGTCCAGCTGGCTCAGAGTAAACATGTTCTTGGACAGGAAAGCTCTGGCCTGTAAAATGGCCAAGTACAACGGTCAGAGCTTACATTTTGAGAAGAAGCCTGTGATGCATTTCCAAAGTTCATCCCAAAGAGCATTTCATTTGTTAATGTGCTGCTTTTGTACTGTACGGTTTCCAGACGTTTCAGTACACAGTGGGACCTAGCCCAAGTTCCAGAGCTGAACATGATGCTAATTTCCCTGTGCTTCAGTAACTCAGTGACAGCATGTGTTTCTCACAGTAATGAGTCAGTCCATCTGCTCGTTCCATTGGATCAAATGGAAAGATACGACGTGGCACTTCTGCTTTCGTTTGTTTTTAGCCGTGTCGGCATCTCAGATTGGCATTCAGCCATGTTTGCCCTGGATGAGCTGGCTATCAAAGTCAATTAACAGTGCAACAAAAGGAAATGCACCATCTCCTGTCTGTATTTGTTCAGAAATACTTTGGTGAGGTTTTCCCATTACTATACATGATAATGGTGAATGGCTTGTAAGGACAACCTGTGAAAGAGGGATTCTTTTCCCATATTTGCTCCATACACTTTGGAAGTGTGTCCTCCTATCTTTGATTTATTGGGTTGGATTGTCATAACACAAAATGCAGATGTGCCTCAAAGAGGTCTCTTTGGCAAGGACATTAAGCTCACTTCAGTCCAGGGTTGCCATGGCATTGTTTCCTGTGTACAGATGACTGGTCTCCCATCATCTTGTGCTCATGGGTGTTGTAAAGACAGTGTGGTGAGACAGACAATGATAGACTCACCAAGGGCAAGGAGTTATGTCGAGGGCACTTACTGACCAAAGCTGTTTGCAGCGCGTTCCTCTCTGCATGGAATGGAATGCTTACATTAAAACAAAACAAACCAAGAAAAAGGAATCCAGCCAGTAAAAAAATGGCAGGTTGCTGATGACTGTTGCAGAGCCTGTACAACCTCTGTCAGTGAAGCCTTGTTGGAGGATTGGATACACATTCCATCAATTTTTTTTTTTTTTTTGGTTGAATTTTTTTCATAAATATATTTCAAATTCAGTAGTGTGATGAAAAATGAGAGGCATTCTGATTTATTTATTTTTAAGCATTTATAATTGGACTTGAATCCTTTTCTTCCTCAATTTCTTCTCAGGTCAAATGACAGACCTGATATACACAGAGAAAGAGCTGGTACAGTCTCTCAAAGAATACATCCAAGCTGAAGAAGCCAAGCTATCTGCTGTGAAAAGGTGGACTTCCTGCTCTTTGCTCCACATCTTTAAAAATGATCAATTGTAGCGAGATTCCACTATATGGCACCCAAATTGCATGACATGCATATCAGAATCCTCTACAAGGGACAAAAAGCATTTATGCCTTTCACATTGCCACCTTCTTCTTCAATCTCTATTATTGATATTTATGACATGTTTTTTAGCAGAGTGATTGTGGAGTGTGGTTCAGCAGGAGTGGTGCAGGTTCAGATAATGTGCGTTCAGTAAAGAGCCTCTTTCTGTCATTCTCGGCCAGCTGGGCGAACAAGCTAGACGTGCTCACACAAATTTCGACCTCTGACCCTGAGGGATACCTGGCACACCCTGTCAATGCTTACAAGCTGATGAAGAGGCTCAACACTGAGTGGTCCGAGCTGGAGAATCTGGTCCTCCAGGACCCGTCTGATGGTAGGTGCAGTGGAAGGAGCGGTCTTATTCCATCCCTGGTTTTAGCACTGTCAGGCAGGAGCATTTTGTGATCCTGCAACGGCAAGCAGAATATGGCCCCAGCCTAACAAATGCTCGTTGATAACCATGGTGCCACCTTCGACAGGCTTTATTACTTTGTAAATTAAAACAAGCCACTAAAGGTATGTGGCTTTAGCAACCAGCGCAGTCCATATTGAATCAGCACACCAAACTTGCATGCCTATGTCACACACCACAAGTCTGTGGTTCTACCTATGAGCTGTAGGTGGTTGGTCAGGGAGAAAATAATTATGGGTTATCAGACAAGACCAAGAGGCCATAGGTGGAAATTAGTTAAAGGCAAATTCCGCACAGATATTAGGAAGTTTTTCTTTACACAGAGAGTTGTCAATGCCTGGAACAGCTTGCCAGGTCGGGTAGTAGAGACAGAAACGCTTGGGCTATTCAAGTCCAAGCTAGATGTAGTACTAGATGCTCTTTAGATTAGGACATGATGAGCCTAGATAGGCCGAACGGCCCGTTCTCATCATTATGTATTCTTATGTTCTTATGTTCTTATGGTATGATTGGCCTTGTCACATGGTAGCAATATTCCTTGCCTAAGCATGTCTCTCTCGGTCTCTTCAAGCTAAACATCTAACAGCTAACAGAGTGTGTTTGCATTTGGAAAGAGACTAACTTGGTTTGGTATCATTTTCTTCCATTTCATCTCTTTCATGATTGTTACATGTCATTTTTAAGTCTAGGATTTAGTATTTATTACGGTAGTTGAATCTACGTCTATAGATTGGATGTTGTCTTTGTCTTTGGATGTTGTGTTGTAACTTAAACCAGTTCTTGATTTTAATTGAATTGTGAGTTGAATTGAATTATTTTTGATGAAGGTTGATATACCAGATTGCCCTGCCTATCAAAGAATTTGGTGATTTAATTAATAATCGATTTAATTGGTGTCCTGTGTAGTAATTATGATATTAAATCAAACAAATATTTTTACATGTATGGTAAGTGAGGGGTTTTGACACATAATACCACTTGGGTTCAGTATTCAGAGTTCTGAACTTTAAACAAGAGCATTTGACTGCTAAGGCTACTGAATTAAGGAAATAGACATTTTTGTTTAAATTTTACTAATCTGACTACGCAACTAACCGCTTTAAAATTGAATGCATAATGACATTTTCTTAGCAAATTTAAGGACTCGGTGGGGACTGTGAGAACTTTGCACCAGTGTTGTTTTATTGTATTGTATTGTCAATCAATCAATCAATCTTTATTTTTGTATAGCGCCATTTACAAACAGGTTGTCACACAGCGCTTCACAATTGGCATTTTCCAGAGGGAATCAAAAGACCAGAAAACCATTGGAGCCAATGTGGGAGACTGGAAAATTATTCCCTGACCCCTTAAAAGGCGTTCGAGATGAACTCCTGGAAAATTGTGGGATACAGAGAAAAACAACACAAATAGTCCTTGAGGCTCATGTGGCTTAAAAGACCACCGGAAGGGCATTCTAAGTGTAGGAGTGGGGTGGACCTCATCCCTCCAGATACCAGGGCAGGGCGGGGGATGGAACCAGCAGCTAGGGTCTGGGCCAGCGGCATCCGGCTAACACATGGCAGGGGTGGGGGGTTGACTCTGGGGCAGGTGAGGTCCTGTCCTTTATTTTGGAATAAAGGTGTTTTAGAAAAGACACTGTAAGGTGTTGTACTACAAGCCTTTTGTTATTGAGCCCCTGTTATATAACTGCTTTGAAAGCGGCTCTGTATCTGTGGCCTTCTCCACAGGGTTCATCGCGAACATCTCAGTGCACCGGCAGTACTTCCCTGACGAGGAAGATGAGAAGGGTGCGGCCAAGGCACTGATGCGCCTCCAGGACACGTACAAACTGGACTCTGAGAGCTTCTCCAAGGGGCGCCTGCCAGGTACCGGGGCGCGGCTTTGCACTCCGAGCTGGTTTCCGAGGGGCCTCGGGCTTCTGTCTCGTTTCAACCTGTTTTGAAGTCTGAAGTTTCCAGTGAGATTTAACTTAAAAACATACTCTACACTCGTGTAACTATTTCACCCTCCCCCCGAATGTGCCTGTGTTTGAGGCATAGGTTTACCTTAGTGGGGTTTTTTTTCTCTTAACAGCAAGCCCAGACCAATTAACAAGCAATGCGGTTAGCCTTGTACATTCATCCTGTTTCTCTCAACTGATAATTGCGAGGCGTCAGTCTCTGGTTGAGGTGTCCAATCAAAACTGATGGAAATAAATGGCTTGTCAAGCTTGGGTGCCGATTGAAAGGAATGAATAACTGCTTGAAGACGTTGCTCTTCAAGCACTTAAAATGCATAATTCGTTGATATGCGATATGATATACTGAACTTGACAAGTGAACTTTAAATAGGGGATATCTCTCAAAAGCAGAATTAAAGAGCCAGTTAACCTTCAGAAATATTTTGAAATGGATACACTTGATTGGACGAATGTCTGAGGGAAATATTTCTGTTAGCCATGAATTCCTGAATCCACCTTTGTGAAATCCCCCCTGATCCAACTCAAAGTATTTTTCAATGGGATTATTGAGGGAGGACACCAAATGTGGGAACACACAGTGGTGTTGGCGTGTGACGGCAGTAGATAAAAAGAGCTTATGTGTCCGCAGGCATGGGGCATAACGCACTCCTGACGGTGGACGACTGCTACGACATGGGGAAGACGGCCTACAACGAAGGAGACCACTACCACTCTGTGCTGTGGATGCAGCAGTCCCTGAGGCAGGTTGACGCGGGAGAGGATGCCACCGTCACCAAGTCGGATATCCTGGACTACCTGAGCTACTCGGTCTACCAGATGGGTGACCTGCCACGTGCTATCGAGCTGACCAGGCGCCTGGTCGCCGTTGGTGAGCCACGCGCCCTCTGGGCCCTTTCTGTCTCGCGACCCACTGCGTCGCCTCTCTTCCTCTCTCTGGTCCCAGCTCATGTGGTGTGGCAGGATGCTTGTGGTTTAATGGACGAGGAGCTGCAATGGTAAAAAGGAGATTGCAAAGGGTTGATTCTCAGGTGTGGCATTGCCGTTGCCCCCTGGCATGGTCCTTGATCTGAATTTCTTCAGTAAACCTAAAAGTCTAAGAGTTGGGGGATAAAGGCATCCGGCATCACATTTGAAAGGTTTTCCTCCCGATAGAATGCAGTGATGCATTTACTCATTGACGAGCCTACTAATTAACAGCTGAATGGTAGAATGGCCTGTTGTCATTACTCTTTTGAGCCTGGTGGTGATAGGCCAGGCCCAGGGGGCTCTCTTCCTGCTGGGTGGGTCAATAATCAGCCGTTCAGAGTTCACTCACACACCACCTCCCCCTTTTGCTGTGCCTCATTGACCCTGGCCTCCTCTCCGGCAGCAGGGTGTCTCCACATCCTGGCTGCATTTTATTGGCTGCTATTTTTTAACACTTTGTCATCAAGGCTGTAATTAGGGGCAGAGGTCTGCAATTATGGGGTTTCGGCTCCTTTTTTTTTCTTCTTAAAACTGAAGTTAAATGTATCGCACTTGCTTGACCACCAGCCAGCTTAACCCACCATTGTGTGCGTTTTTTCTCAAGCAAGGGCAGATGTTGTTTCTGCTGTTGTGCGTCATTGATCCCTGGTCTTTTCTCTCTCCGTTGCCTTAAGTGCTTTATTATTTTAAAAAGACTTCTCTTCTGAAAGAAGATTTGTTTGTTCCATTATAAGGAACAAAACAACATAACCATAACCAATATTAGCCATCTTAAATGTGTCCTTTCTTTCTCTCCAATAATTTGAAAAAGAAAGAAAAATAGTCCCCTGTTCATGGTTCTAGATAACGCTCTGAAGAAGTCAGAAGAAGTATAATAAGTGTTTTGGCAATATATACTGTATATCTGTATGGATTGTTTTGTTTTTTCTCTTATCTCAATGTATTACTGTTTTTGCTGCTGATAAACTTATTTCCCTTTGGGGTTTCATAAATTATCTATCAACCTAACTTGTGAGGGAGGCTAAATTATTCCCATTATAACAGAAGCCTGCAGATACTGTGCTGCTGCTGAACCAGAGTTTAGTATCCCTTGTTTATGGAATTGCATTTGACCTTGAATGAAATAACCCCAATAGGGTGACATAATACCAAAATAAACATTAAATGATTTTTCTCCTCAAAGGTCCAATAAAAGGTGACACCAGTTTTGTTACTGTTGAAGCAACAGCCAAGAAAGCATTTTGGAAATCACTGGTTAACCTGACTGCCTCTGTCTGTCTGTTTTTGCTGTGACAGATCCCAGCCACCAGAGGGCAGGAGGGAACCTGCGCTATTTCGAGAAGCTGTTGGCCAAAGAGATGCGAGAACAGGAGAAGACGACCTCTGACCCCGTCTCAGAGAGGCCCATTGAGCTGGGCACATATGAGCGTCCCGTTGACTACCTGCCTGAGCGGGAGACCTACGAGGCCCTTTGCCGGGGCGAGGGAGTCCAAATGGTCAGAGTCACAAGAGATTCTCCTCTGCCATTCTTTAAAAAAAAAATGTTTTTTTAAAAGGTAGGCCAAAATAGTGACATTGCTTATTACTGAGGCTTCAGTACTGATTGGCGATCCTCAGTTTGGATGTGGCTGGAAGGTTTTAATCAGTTTGTATTTGGGAGTTGGGTATTCACATCATATGATCTATTTTAATAGCTCATAACTACTTGCATTGGGGAATATAATCAAAAGAGAGATTCATGGGCTGCCACATGGTGCATTCATCTATAGCACACATTATCCAAAGTGAAGGAGATGTGGAGCAGTGCATTATGGGCTTATGGCTGTGTGAGAATGAGTTGGCCTTGAAGTTGGCTACAAAGCCATGAAAGGATTTCATATTGGCTCTTGTTCTTATTTATTAAAGTAAGCTTAGAGCTTTGGAATCAGGTAAAGGTAAGGAACAGCACATTACCTTTAGCAAACTTACAAGATGTGTATTTATACATAGTAAGATCAATCATAGTTTGCGCAAGAGATCAGTGCAGTAATACAGCAATATGCATCATTGTTGATAGCTGCATACTGTATACAGGCACAGAGACACAGGGAGAGAAAAGGTTAGTAGAATTTTTCTTTTTTAAATAGTATCAAAATAAATACAAATACTAAATACAGTATTAAACATGAAACCAGTGGTGATGACAATTAGTTAATATACAGAGTCAGTGGTAGTGATGTGTGAAGAGGTGGGTTTTAAGTCTCTTGCAGAAGATAGTGAAACCTTGCCCCTTCCTGCCCCACCCCTCGCAGACTACTGAGAGGCGCAGCCGTCTCTACTGCCGGTACCATGATGGGAACCGGAACCCTCGCCTCCTGCTGGCTCCCATGAAGGAGGAAGACGAGTGGGACAGCCCCCGCATCGTACGCTACCTCAACGCCCTGTCAGATGAGGAAATCAGTAAGATCAAAGAGCTGTCCAAACCCAGGGTGAGGGTCCTACAGCCCAGATCATGGCTGATTCATCTTAGCCTGGCTTTTAATTGATTCTTTTTTTAATAACAATTTTCCTCATTGTAATGTCATTTTTTCTGTAGTTTATTAGAAAGAGGTGTTGGAAATTAGCCTATAAACACTTAATGCAATACACCTGATGCTTGTTTTTAGCACCAACAATGGGTTTTTTTTTTTTCTATGTCCCTGACATAGAAATAAAAATAAATAAATAAAAATAAACATTAAATTATTCGTGGGCAGAAATGGCCTGCTGGGTAATGTGTCCTGCGAAAGTGCTAGTCCTTGACCGTGATGCGCCTCATGGTCTAGGATCAAATCCTGTCCTTGCCAGGGCTGGCGGCCATTGGGAGTCCCACGGGGCGATGCATGATCAGCCATCACGTCACCCAGGGAGGGAGGGAGGGTTACAGTCAGAAAGATTTCCCCCACCTCATCATGCATGAGTGGCTCCTCTGCCAGCTGGCTGGACAAGCTTCAGCGGACACAGCTTGAAATACCACGGCAGGGCATTCCAGATTGTGAGAAAAGGAAAAGACCGGAGTTTGAAAGCTGTTAAGAAAAGTAAAATAATGTTGTGTTTATTTCATTTTTCTCATAAAGCTTACAAGAGCCACAGTAAGGGATCCGAAGTCAGGCATTCTGACAGTTGCCCACTACCGAGTATCGAAAAGGTAAGGCCTCCGCGGACAGCCTAAATGGGGCACGTTTTGTAAGCTCTGTCTGTAGGAGGAGTGTGAGAGCTGCTCTCCCATTGCAATCCTGCCCATTCTCTGTCTGCAGTGCCTGGCTGGAAGGAGATGAAGACCCTGTCATTGCCCGTGTCAATCAGAGGATAGAGGACATCACCGGGCTGACCGTGGCCACTGCCGAACTGCTCCAGGTGTCCCATTTCCTCCCCAACCCCACGTATAATCTCCCATCAGTCCCATTGGTTTCCATTTGTCCTTATGTGATTTAACTGGATTTTTTTGCACTGCTTCCCCCCTCCCCTATGTAATCCTAAAAATAACAGCACGTGTAACATCCGAGACGTGACATGTCCAAATTTCCATGTGCACTTGGCCTGAGCTCCAGGAGAGAGGCCCTGTTACTGAGCATCTCCTCTTTCTGTCGTAAAACAGGTCGCTAACTACGGGGTCGGCGGCCAGTACGAGCCCCATTACGATTTCTCACGGGTAAGCACACAGACAAGGACTGTTGCTTCTGCAAAATAAAATGATAATCATTCATGTATTCTGTAATAACCTTTGAATAGACACACAGACTGCTGTGTAACTGGTGAATGGAATTTCAACAACTTTCCCCGATAGAGAAAGTTAATCCCTTGACATATATTTGATAAATGTTGGTGAATTGTTTTGTTTGTTATTCTTTTAGTCAGGTTAAAATATAACCCTTCATCAACCCAAACCTACCATGTCCACACCTGAGTTTTTTTTTTTTTTTTTTTTTTTACATTTTCTATCTCTCGATTTCATATTTGTAATGAAACTATTACAGAAGAGCAACCAGAAAAAATTGCATATTTGCCTGTTACCTGCCAATCGATACCCCTCACCTGTAGTACCATGTAGCCTGTAAAGTGGGAAATGGTCATCTTCTTATGGGTGAGTACTCAGAGGAGTGCTTTAGCTGCAGTGCTCCTATACAAATGCGGGTGATGCAGTGGTCACTCAAGAGGCAAAGTGGTTGATTCTAAACTAGGAGAAAAAGAAAGAGGGGACTTTTTTCAAGCAATGAAGAAAGCGGCCCTAAAAAAAGTGTGCAGACTATGTAAAATAACAATGCGTCTCTGACAGGAAATAGCTTGGCTGAAATGGTACTTTTATGCAGAAGCTCACATTAGACCTACTCAAGGAACACTAGAGATTTTTCCTCCTTCTCCCTTCCCTACATCTAAGCCAGACATGACCTAGCCCCATATGCTTCTCATAGACAACCCATGGGTTTAACTCCTATTAATTACTACTTATTTTAGTTATTGAAGTTCCAAGCACCAGTTTGACATACGGTCAAAGATTGTGGCATGATTGAAGAATTTGGGTTCAAGGACAACCTGGATATATCGGTCAGCGGGCATCTGTACAACGTGCTTCAGCAGTCACTGGCTCTCTTCCTTTATTCATGTGATTTGACCCTGAAAGATGCCAGTCTCCCTCTCATTTCTGAATGATGCTTTATGTGATCTCTCTCCCTCTCTGTCCCATCTGTGTGTCACTGCTTTTGAGCTATATTGAAATCACCGCCTATTGCGATGAAAAGGCCAAGAAAAGGCCAATCGTTTTATCTGCACATTCACATGCATTGGGCGTGCATGTCCTCTCTTCATTTATAGCCTGTGTTATTTTTAATGTAACGTCTCATCTGCATTACTCCAGGTACAGTCATTGTGACAGTTGATTTCACAGAGATCATTTCCCCACGTGCGCAATATGATCCGGCAGCTCTGGTCGCACGGACAGTAACGGGCACATTACCGCAGTCTTCCTTCCCTGACCAGTTGAATGCTGAACAGACGCGTCAGGCTCCGAGCCACCGGGAAAGGGCAGACCCCATTGTCCTGCTTTGGGTTAAAGTTGTGCACATCTGTTGCAGCGTCCTTTTGACAGCAGCCTCAAGAAAGATGGAAATAGGCTTGCAACCTATCTGGCCTACGTAAGTACATGTGTGTGCTCCGAGAAGTGCCTTAGCTTTCCCTGGATTTATTCTACAATTTTATCTTCATAGAAAGATGAGCCTGATGCTTTCAAAACATTAGGCACTGGAAATCGTGTGGCTACTTTTTTGTCTTATGTAAGTATGTGTGCAGAATTGGTGGTATGAATAAACTTGAAGAAACCATGTTTTTTGGGGGGCGGTTTTTAACTTTTACTTATTTCCACAATCTGTACTCTGTTCAGTACAGGTAGTCCCCGGGCTATGAACGAGATCTGTTCTTAAATCTGTCTTTAAGTCAAATTTGTATGTAAGTCGGAACAGGTACATACAGTTCTTATTAATCGTTACTTAGTATAGTATTTATTTTACCTTTCTGTGCATATAAAACACTTAAGAAAAACTTCCAAATACAATAAAACATCTTAAACATAACATTCAGTACATAATAATACTGTAATAATAATAATAATAACAATACTGTACTATTAATAATAAAAGTAATAATAAAAGTAATTATGTACATTAAAGAAACAGTTCTTAAAACAGTTTAGATGGGAAAAAAGAAAAAGGATCATGATTAAAGGTTAGCACTCATTTGTGAGGTAACATTATGATAACATTAATAACTGGATGATGCAGAAGATGATGGACTTGGAGATGGAATTTCGCAGCACTTACATCTGCACTCGCTGCTTCACCTTGAACTTTAATATTATGTACATTTGCTCTCAATTTAAAGCAATTGAACCAACCCCTACTCGCAACAAATTATTAGTCGCAATCACCTTCACTTGCTGCACGGGCAGCTTTTAAGTCATTGAAAAGGCTTCAAGCCTTTTCTTGCACTAAAGAAAGGCTAATAGGCATATTACGCTGATTTTGGTCTTCTATCCAAATTATCAATAGCCTTTCCATCTCAACAATTAAACCACTACGTTGCTGAATCGTGGCATTCATCTGGACATGGCCTTTCATATGCTCCATTATTCTCCCTTTGTCTTTTAAAATTGTTCCAATCGTTGACCGGCTGTAGCCTAATGATGTCCCAATGGCCGATGGCATTTTTTCAACTTTACTTTCCATGGTGATTGTTTTCCTTTTCTTTGATGCATCACCAGCACTTGCATCGGATTTAGGCTTTGGAGGCATCGTTGTAAGGGTAAGAGAAAGAGAAAAACGTGACCGTGATCTGACTTAAAATAACAGACGGTGATCGTTTTCATGAGCATCACAAAGTAGTGCGTGCGTTCGTTACAAACCATTGTATTTAACTATATAAAATATAATAGGCCGTTCATATGTACGAGTTGTCCGTAAGCCGGACGTTCGTAACCCAGGGACTGCCTATATTGCATTTCAGTTGACTGATTTGACAATGCCAATCTCCTATTCGACACACCGTGTTAAAGAACTATATTTTTTTCATTTTAGTCAAAGAATATTTTTGAGTAATGTCAAAGTATGTAAAGAAAATCAAAGTAAAGAAAAAACATTTACATGCTTTAATGAAATTGCACCCAATGAGTGCACACGTCAGTCAATTTCAGTCCAAATTGTGGAGTTTGATTCACCTCATAACATGCATCTGTATCTGACATTTTAACCATGAAATGTGCAATATGTGAAAGTTTAGGAAAACAGGAAAAAAGAGTAAATCAACTGTCTTTTTAAAAGCTGTTAGGCTCATTTTTATTGAGATAAAAGTCAAATTTTCACCACAGGCAGAGTTATGTGGGACTTGTGGCCACTCTACACACTCTATGTGTAGAGTGGCTGTCCACTGCTGGCTCTGTCTGTGTGTCCGTAGTCACTGCAGCAAGTGTATTCAGGACAAGCAGCACAGTGAAAGAATTCAGCTTAGCTTAGTTAACTTACTCCCCATACGGACTGCAGGCTGGGGACTAAGCAGGTATAAGACAGACAGACTTCTGCTTTATTTTCTTGTACTAATCTTTCCTTTGCTTCATGTAGATGTGGTGAATGTACGGAATGGTTTTTGGTGTTTTGTGGGTATTCTGGGCCTAAGCTATTGGTGCAAGTAGGACTGTGAACTGTGGGTGTTCTTTTGCTTGAAATGTTACTAACTTGAAATATTACTGTATTCCTTTTTGTGTTAAAGAATGTCTGGAGTAGGTAGAAAATCTTCCTTGTATTTAAATACCAATATTTAAGTAATGCAATGAAAAGATCAACGTCTGCATGTTCTGCTAGTGGCTGGAACAGTAAATGAAAGTGATTATCTATGCTACATGTTTATTTTTGATCAGATGAGTGACGTGTCAGCAGGAGGGGCGACCGTGTTCCCCGATTTTGGCGCCGCGATTTATCCCAGGAAGGTGAGAGACGTGTCATCGTCCCAGACAACATCGTGCCACATGTCCCTGGGTTCGAGTTTCTGACATCAGCACCACAGGAGTTCTATTTCACCTGGAGGGCGGGGGTGCCAGGGGGGATGACTCGGCTCACTGCTGTTTTCCTCTCTCTACAGGGAACCGCAGTCTTCTGGTACAACCTCTTCCGAAGTGGAGAAGGAGACTACAGGACCAGACACGCTGCCTGTCCTGTTTTAGTTGGAAGTAAATGGGGTAAGTGCGCCTAGACCCTTCAGCTGTATTAACATGCAGTTTGATTCAGTCCCACTTAGCGTTACTCTAAGCGGGTTATCCAGTGAAACCCAAAATTTTGCTGGCGCTTGTGATGAGCTGCTGATTACAGGCAAACTCATAATCACTGGGAGTCGCCAGAGAGATTTATAGTGTCTTTTAACAAGTAGTACACTCCAGCCTTCCACATGGCCTGTGGCCGGTGACATTCACCAGGGAGACAGGATGACTTTGTCCCAACCCCACCCCTCCTCACCCTGACTGGAGCTGCTCTTTGCCGGCAGTGTCAAACAAATGGATCCACGAGCGTGGCCAGGAGTTCCGGAGGCCATGCGGATTGACAGAAGTGGACTGAGCCTTTGCTGCTGTTCTGCCACATCGCCAGACCTCAGCCCCTCCCCCTCCTGTGGGCCTTGAATCTCTCCAACTGCATACACTACCCCTGTTTGACTCCCTCTGAACATGGACTGAAGTGTGTGCCCCTCCCTGGAAGTTCCACAAACAGAATCGGATTGCCTGGAAGAGCTCTCCGTGATGTATGGAAATATGTGGGTACAGATTTATGGCCCCTCCCCACTGTGGTGATATGGTGACTTATAAATACAGGTGTCTCTTTCTTCTAAAAATAGTCAGTTTGCTTTTGAACAGTCTTCATTCACACCATAAAAATACATGACTTGCCTAACGATAAAACTGAATAAGAGGTTACTTTTTAAAATGTGTGAATAACATTGAGTTATTTATAATCAATGTAAATTATTACATTGTAACATTGTAATATTGAAATGTTTTCTGTGGTGGGTTGGAAATGTTTGTGGTAAAATAATAAAACCTTTTTTTATTTTTTTTAATGCAAACTGTATATGACATTACTTTTGATTATTCTGTAATTATTTGTGAGTTATTCTGTATTTGTGTCAAATGTGAAATGATAGTGTCCCCCATTGCATTCATACAGTATGTTTGAATTTGCACAATACTTTTTGTAGAAAATTCTCATTTCAGGCAGGTGAGTGCAGTGTCAAAGTTGACAATTTAGTATTGTGGATGTGTTTGGATACGTTAACACCCTCTGAGAAACGCATCACATCAGATTCTCTGGAGGAATGCTTGCACGGCTGAACCATTGCCATTTGTTATTGTAGTGTGCACATATTTTGACGTGATTTTGTCACCAGAAATGGAAAACTGGAAAATGTATGTGACCTTGATATTGGAGCATAGCCAGAGCAATGGCTCATTTAAAATTACCTGAATTCACAGCAGGTGAACTAATTAGTCATAAGTGAGATTATTTATGGAGCAATGGCTTTTTGTTCATGCTGCTAGACAAGTAGTTTGTAATAGATAGACTACGGTGTATATGAAATATTGTTACGACCCTCCTCTTAAACCCCCAATATGTGTGCAATACAGGTCTAGCTACAAAAAGGGTAAGGTCTAACAAATATTGGTGTGTAGTGAGTATATATCAAAATAAAATAAAAACAAAAGGGCCAGGCAGCTTCCACAATCCAAAAGATGGAATAAGATGGACACCGCTGTAGGAAGCCATTCTTTATGCCCATGAAACCCCAGTCTCCAAGCCACTGCATGCACCGGGTATGGCACCAATTTACTTCTACCAGTTTGTTTAATTTGGACAAAACATAAAATAAAAACCCCAAACCCTACTTTGAGGCTTTTAGAAATGCAAAAAAAGGAAAAATAACCAAATGGCAAGCCACAGGACCGTTTCCCTTTCTAGAAACTCCCAATTGCAACTCCTCAACTCCCTGTCCACACCGGCACTAGGTGAGGTCACACTGGATCAGGGTTACTCAAATCGTGGGCCGAGCACTGCTGTTTTTCCACACTCCCTTTACTTGGGAGTCAGGTTTCAAAAACGTGTGGTGAGACGTGTTCGACCCTTAAGGCCTGAATATACTTCATTAAGCACGCGTATGCGTACCCAACACGAGTGGCATTATTCACGTACTGCACTGCGTCTGTCTGGATGTTTAAAAGCCATGTCCGTGAGGTTGCAGAGAAATCACTACTGCTGGTTTGCCAGTTTATTTACCATGTGGATTGGATGACAGAGACAGATACGCTTTATTAACATAAGCTACGTTACAAATGTGGTTTGGCTGCTAACTTTATCAGTGTTTTAGCTGGGTAGATGGACAGCTAGCTGTCGTATTGCACGTCAGAATAACGTCATGGGAGCGTATGTAATGTAAAGTTTTAGTTACATATGGTCCTTAACTTTGATTAACATTAGCAACTGTATCTACCATTACATTTTTATCAGACATCATCGCTAGTTATATGATCACCGTGGAACCGGAAAATCAAATATTTTCGTAGATTACATTAAATTCGCAAGCGAAAAGGGGTGGGGTGTAACAAGAAGACGAATGGAGTCAGGCAGTAATTTCAATGTGGCCACGTGCTTCATACACCACAAGGCCCCATAGACGCTTTATTATAAAGTAAGGACAATATCTGTGCCCCATGCACCGCACACCCCAGATACCATTCACGATGAACATGTTTTATAATTAATTACAGCCAACAGCACTAAACAAGACACAAATGTCGGTCGCGGTGGCATCACCTACTAGCTCACCACGACCATCGGTTTTACATACACATATTCATTACTAACAACACACACAACATGGTTTTCAGCACATAACAATAACTAGCACAGGGGGGAACAAACAAACACACAACAATGTTCCCCCACAATGCCCCACACACATATTTACATATAGCGACCCACCTGGATCGCTACATAGCCCCAGCATAAGGGGTCAGCCGTCCCCGGTGACCCCACTGTTCATCAGAAAGTATTTTAAATATGGCGGTGCGCTCCGCCGCCGCTGGGTTCGCTTGGGGGTTCACCTGGAGCCGGGGTGCCCAAGTTCGGTCCTGGAGATCTACTGGGTGTGCAGACTTTTGTTCCAGCCCTTCACTAACACACCTGATTCCATTAATCACTTCACTTACACACCTGATTCCGCTAATCAACTGCTCGTCAAGGCAATGAATGTTCAAATCAGGTGTGTTCGTGAAGGGCTGGAACAAAAGCCTGCACACCCAGTAGATCTCCAGGACTGAACTTGGGCACCCCTGACCTGGAGAGTCTGGGGGAATGTGGGACAGGCGCTTCGTCCCAGACGTATGGCCGGCGCGGTCGGTCAAGCGGTGAAGTTAGTCCTTTACCCATCACAATGGGTAAACAAACTGATTTACATTGTCGTGTCAAATGTTATTAAATGTATCAAATCAATTGGAATATTTCTTACCCTGAACCATATTTAAATTACTCACGTGACCAATGATCCTGTATTCAATTAGTACCACCCTCCTGCTAATTCAGAGGTTGCAATTATGGTTGAAATGACAACTAGCATACACAGTGGGTCCCCAGGACCGGATGCCCAGGTTCGGTCTACTTGATGTGCAGGCTTTTGTTCCAGCCCAGCACCAACACACCTGATTGGAATGTTCATTATCGTGATGAGCGGTTTATTCATGTAATCAGATGTGTTACCAAATAGATTAATGAAATCAAGTGTGTAAGTGAAGGGCTGGAATAAAAGCCTACACGCCCAATAGATCTTGAGGACCAAACCTGGGCACCCCTGCTTTAGAGCATGGATCCTTAACACTTATTCTGGAGGGCCATATGGTCAACTGATTTTCGTTGTTACTCAGTGTTGATCAATTAAAGTGGTTGATTACACAGTTAACTCACCTCACCTGGTTTATTGGAACTAAACTGGTTGCCGATTTTAAGCTGAAGACAAAAATGTGAATAACCTGCACAGCCACTGAATCATCCCCAGCAGCTTGATACCTCACAAACACTCCCCTACATGCCTTTCTTGTTTAAAACCTGCTGTACATCAAGCCAAATAATCCAGTACTATGTCTGGCAAAATTTGCATTTTCATACCTTTTAGGATAGACACATTCCATTTGACCCTGCTCTGTCAACCTTTCTGATTAAATATATTGAGAAAGTATTTGACATTCAGAAATTCCTCGAACGAATGTTACGGTTTGCTAGTAGTATACTACACAATTCAGGAAGTAAAGCCATCAGCAGAATTGTTTTGCTTCTTTTGTGATTCTTTGTTGACAATGGTAACTCAGCACTATGGGAGGAGCAGTCCCTATGATTAAGGTGGTGTTCACAGTGCCTACATATGATGCAATACCATTGCCTTATCCTTCTTTCTCAAGACTGAATCTCCATAATTCATACAATTAGTACTTATGCTATTAATTAATGCTTTTTATTGATGTCTAATGATGTCTTTATCCCAGGATTGGACCAGAATAAGTTAATGAAAAAAAATATTTTAACAACTTAGTTAACCCAGTGTAAGACTTGACACCAGAGAAAAACAAAAAAATGAAGGAATGTTTCATTAAATAAATGGCAATTTACTTATTTGAGAGTATAGGAGAGGGGTGGGCAAAGAGGGCTATAGCTGCTTCTGGATTTTAAGCCAAATTCACTTTTAATTATGCAATTAGTCTAATTTAAGTGAATCAACATTTCAGCTAAATTAATTGAGAAGCTTATGAATGACAGCTGATGTGTCTATATGAAATGTCTTACTGTGGTCCAATCTATGAGTGAGCCGGCATTGTCATTAGCTAATTGAACCAGAGTAACTGGTGCAAACAAAAACCTGCATACACACCAGCACTCCAGGAACAAAATTGGCTATCCCTGGTATACAACTTTTTTTTTTCTTTGCAATGTACACTTAGTTTTGATTGGTCTTAAGAGCATGTGCATGAAGTGCAAAGGAAAAAGAAAGTCATTTTTACTTAATTTATAATGCAGATTCAGCAATAGAATAGCGGTTTCACTCCTTACTCTCCATTGTAGTCCATACGGGGTGGCACTGGAGAGAAGAGTTGTCCAGAGTTTTTTAACCTCAGGTCTTGATTACCCAATTGGTGTCAAGGGTTGGGTAGAAACTTGAGTCACCTGTCATTCCACTTCAGGGGGTTGAAAGGCATCTAAAAAAAACTAAAATATAATTAATTTGCTCAATGATGTGAGGGTTAAAAAAATTGAATAATCACTCATTGATGGCCAGCAACACATACGTGTTTCCTACATGTCCAAGCGTTCTGTTGTAAGCCTGCAGTGTTTGGGCAACGACTACAAGGATTTGCTCTTGCTTGTGTTGTTGACAGTGTGGTTTGGCTTAGTGGGTTTAAGGCATAGTCTGCACTGGGCAAAGCACATTATGTTACAGATTGATGAGCCTGTCAGAACATGAGTGCCAGTTTTGCTGATTGGGAGCAGCTTGTTTAAAAGGCAGTGGTTTCTGCCTCTGTCCCATTTAGAGCAGGAACTTTTTTAGTGAACAATAGTTGTTTCACGATTAATCTGCCTAGAAATTTCAAGTACTACTTTGAGTTGACTTATTAAGTTGATCCACGTTGGGCCCAGTTTAATTTTTTTTAAGTGTTTCTACAGAATCCGTTTCTTTCCATTAAAGGATGGATCTCAATTGGTTGATCTCATCATTCCTAATCAACATGCTTCTCTGGTCTGTAAACGCGGAGTTCTACTCCTCCATAGGTAAAGTATGCACTTCAGTTTAAAGATCTTTGATATCAATAATTTGTTTTTTGACCATCATGAGAATAACTAGGGTTCTATTAATGTTGGACTATGTTTTTTAAGCTTTATTTAACCAGGAATTCTCGTTTTTTTGTTTTCCTGTTTAAAACTACAGGACTGATAAACAAGTGCAATCAAAAACAATTGTATGAGGTATTAAAATTGTACATATGAACATTAAGGTTGTAATATGGTGATGACTATTTTTATCACTTTCATTCCAGACCATGAATTGGATGAGTATTTATTCTTCTACTTCTACTGTTATTAATTTAAGATACTCTAGTCTAGTGTGTTTGTGTGATTTTCTTCCATTGTTTTGACATGACATTTGACTTAGAAATGTCATATATGATTAACAGAGTTTGTGGAAAATGAAACCTGGTGTCCTGCTATGGTGATCTGACATTTGAATTACGACACTTATTTGTGCAGCTGTATCGCATGCAATGTATTTAACTAATTATGTGGGTTATTTAAATATGCATTTGTATAGAACAGTAGGTTGGTTGTCAGTGATGTTGTGTAGTAATGGTAAGTGTAGTTGCGTAAAAGCAACCCATAAACTCCTGTTGCAAGTCTTCAAACGTGCTAATCTGCATCCTGAATGACTGCGGTATCCTTGCAAGGCTGAACTATTTTCTAGGTCCATCTAATGGCGTTCCTATGTTTTGACAGACCATATGACTCAACTAATTCTCACTGAGCGAGACCTCATTCAGTCTTTCAGGGATTACGTCACAGAAGAAGAAAATAATATTGAGCGTTTAAAGAGGTAACCTATGTTTTATTACTGCACTTGACTGACTAAAGGATGACCTGATTTTTCTTTAGGAAAAGTCAAGCATACTGTGGATCAAAGACTCGTGCAACAATTTTATTTTTTTGCTGTTTTGAGCACCTTTTTTAAATGCAGACTTTTTGAAACCAAAATAGTGGGACTGCTGTTGATGAACCCCATTACTATAGTATGTTCCAGAGACTGGATCTCTGAGTAACTATGAAGACATTTGGGAGTAGCCTATTGGGTAAAAATCTTTAAACCAAATACCCCAAAGACACTGCAGACATTACAGCTGTTGGAATGCTTCGTGGCATTGTCGTTTTTCTGTTTTACTCTTCTGAGCAAGGATTGGCCTCTTGGGTATTTCAAATTGAAATGAGCAAACCACAGTTTAAATGTATGATCTTTGCAAACACTTTGTCCCCTCTTCAGGACCAGTTCATTCTGAATGTATGCCCTCTGTAAAATGTGTACCATTTCACCCAAGATGAATACTGAGATGCATATGATTTTGAAGCAGTTGTATTGTATCTGAATTGTCATAGTTTTTGTATCTACGTGCTGCAGTTGTCTTCAAGTTTTTGAAAGTTCTTCTGAAGATTTCCCTGAAGACCTGGAAAAATACATAAGCAATCCTTTGACAGCCTACAAATTTGTAAGAAAGCTGAAGAACGAATGGGCGGTTGTGAAACAAGTGACTAATATGAGTCCAATGCAAGGTAGGGCACCTGACAGAATAGCCTGTACTTTGCTGTGGCTTATTTTTAACCATGTGGATCACTAACCTGTGCATCAACAGATTTGTATGTGGGTAACACATTTTAGTTTAGTTTTCACAGAAGCACCATTGCCTTGAATGGATAAGATGTATTTCCGATATGGATTTAAACACTACTCTATTGTGTTTAGAGTTCCAAAGGATTTTATCAGAGACTATCCAGAACATCCCCAGTGATCAGGATCTGGACGGAATTGCATTGGGTCTGGTGAGACTACAGGAAACATACAGGCTAAATCCAGAGAACATTCTTGGATCAGGACTGGGTAAGACCATGGACATACTTGACATCAAAACTGCATCACAGTGGTCTATCATGGTAACCAAATTTGGCCTGTTTATTTTATTTTTTGAAATGCTTGTTTAACCATCAACTGAGAACTAATTTCATGTGCAGTGATTGAATAAGGCTGGTAGAGGGTTCAAGGAATTTGATAGCCAATCAGCTGCACAAGGGATGATTTGAGTGGCCCATTGCCTTAGTCATTGCATTACTTCAAGGGTAAAGTATCAAGTCTTTCTTCAGTAGGCTGTTTAAGTAATCCAACAAGCAGTTTCATTGTAGACATTTCTCAGCTTCTTATACATGTTTACTGATGGCATTTGATTATTACTTCCAAGTTCCTGTATTATTCATATTACATGTGCACATACCAGTGTTTATCATTAATAATTGAACAGTTGCAGTGGTCTTTTTTGGTTAGTCCCATCCTGGATGGCTCTAGAACGATACTAGAGCAATACTGTTGCGGTTATTGCATTAAACTGTTTTAAAAACCGGTATGCTCCCCTCCTGTAAAGATTCCAGCATTTGCATTGATTCTGCAGCTGGCCATGACCTCTTGTCAGGTCCGTTGAGTTCAATAAGTTTGAGTTCAATAAGTCAATCCGTGTGCTTACACATTTGGAACCTGTTCCGCTCAGCTATAGAGTGCTCCTTGCACTTGTTCAACTAAGAAGGGAGAGTACACAGTGGAATGTGAACGGGCAGGTGGTGTGATCTGGCTGTGGATAAATCCTTTGCTGACCAAAAGGATGCATGAACTGTTTCCTCGCAATGCAAATGTATTTCTTGTATGAATGAATCCCTTCTCTGGTCTGTGTTGCCGTACCTCACAGGCCAAGCAACCATGGACCCCTTAGACCCTGACGAAGCCTTCCATGTTGCAACAATCGCTCATCAAAACCACAAGTTCCTTTATGCCTTCCTGTGGATGCAGGAAGCCTTGAAACAGCTGGATGAGGGAAGAGTGGCCATAGTTACCAGGGCAGAGATTCTCCGCTTCCTCGGCCCTTTCGTCTTTCAGATGGGTGACCTGCCACGAGCTATAGCGCTCTCAGAGCAGTTGCTGGACCTGGGTGGGTGTCCCCTGGTGCTTCCCATTTTTCCATTTCCATGAAATCCAAGCTGAGACGCGTTTGTCTGTTTTTACTCATCGGATTCCTTTCCCCAGATCCCAGTGATTTGAATGTACTGAACCATTTGGATTTCTATAAACACCTGAAAGAGGGTATCAAACGGAATGAGGCTACAACCCCTATGGACGATGCACACATTTTTACACCAAGTATTCCAAAGAGTATAAAGGTGTACGAGGCTCTCTGTAGGGGAGAGGGCATACAAATGGCAAGTTATCTTTGTTGTTGATCAAGAAATTCATAACTAGGTTATTAAATTACTGGGATATTGTAAAAGGGCATCACTCATGGGAATGTCTTTGAATTCCAGACCCCCAGAAGACAGAGGGCACTGTTTTGCAGGTACAACACTGGTGGGAGGAACCCTCGCCTTATCTATGCCCCAGTCAAAGAGGAGGATGAGTGGGACCAACCACAAATCACCAGATATCATGACTTCATATCGGACTATGAAATTGACACCATAAAGAAACTTTCCAGAGCAAAGGTTAGTCAGAATGAACCTATGTAAATAAGTAATGAGAAATTATGGCAGCAGATTAATAACGCCATAAAGAAACTTTCTGGACTGAAGGTTGGTCAGAGTGAACTCTTGTAAATGGGTAGTAAAAATTACAGCAGATGAATGGGCTAATCTCTTTTATACTACAAGCAAATCTGCACTTGACTGTTTCAAGTGTGGTTTGAACCCCCCCCACATTGATTAAGATATTCAGTCCCAGAAATGATTGTCCAAACTACATATTCCTATATGAACTAAAACCAAATCTACAAACATGCAAGTAAATTATTGATCACTAACTTAATTCTTTGCTGCATTTCCAATCCCAAGCTTGCAAGGGCAAGGGTATTGGACCATGTTACTGGGAAGAACTTTTCTGCTGAGCTCCGTGTTGCTAAAAGGTGAGTTCAGTTTTCAAAGCCGCAACCTGTGACTGAGCTTTCCCTTGTGCCCTCAAGCTGCCATTTGTGCAGTCTGAAAAGACATGCACCTGTCATTCAGTGCTGTTCCAAACCCTAATCATCAAGGTAAGGGTGCTCATCAGCCCTGAAATAAGCCTTTAACAAAGGAGAATCCGATGGTCATAAGTCCCTTTTACACAGGACTGGGAACCCAGGTTTTTCTGGGTTTGCCTTTAGTATAAATGGGGCTTTCTTATCAGACCTAGTAACGCTACCCGGGTCTGAAGGATGGTCGGACCCAGTAAATTCCCAGGTCTACTTCAGTGTAAAAGGGGAACCCATAATTCACCATTTGTATACAGTGAATTGGACAAGTGTAATATTCAGTTGGACTTTTAATTTAAAGGTGTTTTAGACTCCTTTTTGCGGTCATATCTTGTAAAACTACATAATAAACCTGATATCATTATCGTCAGTGAAAATCCTGATGGAGGACGTCTGCAGGCACATGAATTGCAAACCTGGGATTGGAGTGATCTAGTGTAAACTGGGTGGGGTTCAGTCTGTTATAAATGGGCCAGATGGGTTTCTATTTTAAAATTGGTTTCAGAGTAAAAGGGGAATAGAAACAACCTTTCAGAAAACCAGACATCCCACAAATCACTACAAATGGTCATTTCAGACCAGCCTTAAAAACAAATCTTTGTAATTCTGCTCCTAGCTAGGTCACATAAACCCGTAAAGATGTGCAATTACCTATTTTCCAACACTGCAATGACTGGTAATATAATACAATTATTACCAAGTATGTAATGCAAAAAATAAAAAGCATGTCTGTATGAATTAACCCTAAATCTTATCTTGTTTTTAATTCTGTTGAATATATTAATATTGCCAATGAACACTGGTATTGATGATGGTGAACAACTGTTTATTTTCTAAAGAAGCATCCATACATTGCTGACCTTGTATGCACTGCATCTTTGTTGGTTTCATGTCAAGTCATAAAGTAACAGCCCTTCCAGAGGGCTGTAGGGCTTAAGGGGCTAGCACTGGAATGCATCCTATGTGTTTTTAGTTGAAGTGCGCCTTTCTTGGGAATTGACTCAATTCCATAAATGCTACATGCTCCAACTCTCAAATTCATAAATTGCTCCAGTCAGATTATTATTATTATTATTTTTTTGCCAGAAAAAAAACAAACAAAAAAAAAACTTTAAGGTTTGTAAAATCTTGTACTCCCATGGATTTGCCTTTTAACCACTTGTAAAAGGCTCGAAGATCAGTACTACAATGGGTAGTCTACCCTTTCAGTTGGTTTAATAATTGGGTTTCATGTAATTCTTTATAGAGCTTTATATTTGTTTATTTTTGTATCATAATCATTTTAGTGAGTTGATTAATGCTATCTATTCCAGTGGTTCTCAAGTTTGGTCCTGGGGACCCAATGTGATGATTGAATTGCTTAATTGGTGGTAATGGTCATATAACTCCCTTTGTGGTATATTTGCCATCAGCTTTTCAGCCTAGGGAGCTTGTGTTATGTGCCTGGAATTTGACTGGTGAACTTGCTTTCCCAATCTCTTTTTTTATAGCGCATGGCTGTCTGAGCATGAAGATCCAGTCATTTCTCATGTAAATCAAAGGATAGCGGATGCCACTGGTCTGGATATGGAGATGGCAGAGATGTTGCAGGTACTGCTACTACTGAAAATTGCACATGGAATGCCACTTAATCTTTGGGGATGATTACCATTAAAATTGACTGAAAAAGGCCAATAACATTTTTATTTTATTTTTTTATTTAGGTTGCAAACTATGGAATTGGTGGTCAGTATGAACCACACTATGACTCAAAGGTATGAATAAAAAAATAACTAATTTTGTTTACCTTAAGAGTGAGACATCCTATGAGAAGCTTGAAAAGGCTCTTCTAACACAATATCTTGACACCCTACAGCTGGTTAAGGATTCAGACTTCCACAGATTCGGTGGTAGGATAGCAACCACCTTGATCTATGTAAGACTCCCCTCTGCAAGCCTGAAACTATGCCACTCAGAATTTCTTCAAACCTTTTTTGACTATTTTTATCTGTTCATTTCCCCCAGATGACTGATGTTAATTTAGGAGGAGCCACAGTGTTCCCTGCCATTGGAGCGGCTCTACAACCCAAGAAGGTCAATGCTTGTAGCAATGTATTGTAGCAGTATAGATTCCACTACATTAGCAATGCCTTTTTGTTTGAGCAAATCTATACAAATTCACAAGGCCCACACCATAGGTATCCACGCACTTTCTGTGTATGAATTTATAAAAGGGTGCTCTGTATTCAAAACAAGTCTGCTCTACCAGGGCTCAGCTGTTTTTTGGTACAACCTTTTACAAAACGGAGAGGAAGATGACCGAACCCTGCACGCAGCTTGCCCTGTCATGGCAGGCAATAAATGGGGTAAGTGTCCACTGTGCACACACCGAACTGCAGGCTTTTCATTCTATTTAGGGCAAAGCAAAAGGTTATAGAGGATGTGATAACCACTGGCATAAATTTAAACCTGTATGAATGTATGCTGGATTTTTCTCATCTGTAAATCCTAATTTCAGTCTCCAACAAGTGGATCCGTGCACGAGGGCAGGAATTCAGGAGAAGGTGTGCCTTATCAGAGTCTGCGTAAGGGCTAAAAACCCACTGCTGTCCTGCTGGTCATGTGTGTGTGTCCAGCATTCTCCTTTGTGATTGAGTATCCCAGACTCAATCTGTCTTGCATCACCAACCAAAAGAGCTACTGTAGCACATCAGCTGCCCTGTGGTCCCAAAGAACTTCAATAGCAATACTGGTTATATCATGGGATGAAGAGATGTCACTAAAGTGTGTTTGTGTTTGAATTCTGGACAGCATCATTCAGATCTTCTGCAGATAAAGCAGAAGTTGTGCAATGCAAAGAAGACGAAGTCTTAAAATGGCAGTACCTTTAACATTCAGTGCAAATTCCTTTTGTTTACTTGTTTACATGTTAATTGAAGCAGAACTGAGTTGGAACCCTTCATCCCTCTGTGCAAAATAAATTTGAACTAATGTTCCAACTAGACTTATTACTGGTATGAATATGTAATCATGGTTTGTATAATAAAAGTAGCGATGATGTCTGTTTGAGATTATTGAAATGGAATGTGCAGAAATTGGTATAGGATGGGAATACTGGCACTGCTTTTCATTGTACCCGTTTCACTCCTTTCTCATTGCTCTTCAGTATGAAAAAATACTTTGCATCCAAAGAATGTCAAATTCCTTTGTACCAATTTTTAAGTTGAGATATCACTGTACCCAACACAGAAATTCCAGTAAACTGCCTATAAGACAAGTTGACAAATGCATAATGAATTCAAAGTGCAATCAACCAACCGTACACATACAAACAACACTGATATATCATTCATGAATACATTAACTTATTTTTTTATTCAAAGATTTGTGACAATCATCAAAGCAACATGTAATACTCAAGCAAATGGTGAGCAAAATAATCCAATTTTGCCGAAGTGCCTGTCTGGAAAAGGATTACTAATTCTATCGATTTTGTGGACAAGGATAATACTCTGCTTTTCTTCTGAGACTGTAAAAACCGGTCCCCAATAAGTTGAGTCTACAGGCAAGAGCTGCAATGAACAAGTTCATTATCACATTTTTGATTATGAAAGTAAAATGACCCATTTACAAATTCACCATTACATTTACATTACATTTTAAGCATTTAGCAGATGCTCTTATCCAGAGCGACTTACAAGATGTGCATAAATACATGGTAGGAACAATCATAGTACGCGCAAGCGATCAGTGCAGTAATACAGCGATATACATTATTGCAGGTAGTTGCGTACCACACCTGTAACACTGGGAAGGAAAAGGTTAGGTTTTTAATTTTTTTTTATTAGTGGAGTAAGCAGGGGTATACAGTGTAGAGCAAGTAGGCAGTGGTGATGACAATTAGCTAGATGTACAGAATTCAGTGGTAGTGGAGTCTGAAAAGGTGGGTTTTGAGTCTTGCGGAAGATCGCAAGTAATTCCGCAGTCCTGATTGATTGCGGAAGGTCATTCCACCAGCAAGGGGGTCAGGACAGAGAAGAGACGAGACCGCGAGGAACGGCTGCCAGGTGCCCGGAGGGATGGGGCAGTCAGTTTGCCAGAGGAGGCGGAGCGGAGGGGTCTGGCTGGGGTGTAGGGAGTGATGAGTGACTGGAGGTATGGGGGCGCAGTACCTCTAGCCGCTTGAAAAGCAAGCACCAGTGATTTGAATCTGATGCATGCTGCGATGGGGAGCCAGTGCAATGAGGAGAGTAGAGGGGTGACGTGGGTGAACTTTGGCTGGTTGAACACCAGCCGAGCGGCAGCATTCTGGACCAGTTGCAGTGGCTTGATGGCACAGGCTGGTAGGCCTGCCAGCAGGGAATTGCAGTAGTCCAGACGTGAGATCACCAGGGCCTGGACCAGGAGTTGAGTGGCCTCTTGGGTGAGGAACGGTCGGATCCTCCAGATGTTGTGGAGGGAGAATCGGCATGTCCGAGTGATCGCTGCGATGTGGCCCGAGAAGCACAGCTGGTTGTCCAGGGTCACTCCTAGACTCCTGGCAGACTGGGACGGAGACACTATGGAGCCTTCAACGGTGATTGACGCATCAATCATCGGGGAGCCCTTCGCTGGGAGGAAGAGAAACTCTGTCTTCCCCAGGTTCAGTTTCAGTTGGTGGACATCAATGCGGAGATGTCAGCCAGGCATGCAGAGATCCGTGCCGGGACCTGGGTCTCAGATGGAGAGAAGGAGAGAAAGAGTTGAGTGTTATCGGCATAACAGTGATAGGAAAAACCATGAGCAGAAATAACAGAACCACTGCTGATTCTTTTACTGCAAATTGTTAAAGAAGTCACATAATGGCTTGTCATATATTCTGCGTATCAATGGTAAGCTAGTATTTTTATTATTGGTAACTACAAAATCTAATATTTAAGGAAATCCTCTTTTCTACTTAATAAATGTAAAATGTAAAAAATGTCTATTGGGCAATGCAATATTGGCCATTGTATTACCTGGAGGGTTTTAGTCAACAGGATATTCATATTTTGGTGGATAGGGAGAGGCGGTTGGTTCAGTCAAATTTGACCAATAAAGACTGAGTTGAAGAGATGGTGTGGTTGTACATAAGCCACATTGCTAACCTTAACATTACATGCCTAATACTTGCTCCATCAAAATCAGTTGCTGTGTATGTTGCTAGTTATTTTTTACAATATAATAGTTCAAAATACTACGTTTTAGTTCATTCCATATAGTACTAGCTAGCTATATAGAGCAGCAATGGTAACAACATGAACAATACAAGGACATTAATCATACGGTAGTAGGAAAAGAGTACAAATTGAATATATCAACTGTCACCCTGATATTCAGAGTAGTATCAATGCCGCCCCCTAAACCTTGCCAATTTGATAAATTGAGATTTGTCTTAATTCTTCTGCTGCTGCTACTGATTCTGCTGCTGCTCATGATAATAGATTATATTAACTTCCCTTTAAAATTAGAATCTGCCCAGACCGAATTTGTTCGGTAAATAAAACCACTAGTAAATAATGCATTTAATCGAACGCATTACTAAATGTGTGAACAAAAAGTGTTCGTTATGTAGATACTGTTATTTTGAAATAAGCGGTCGATTTTCTAGCAGCCGGAAGTTCCCCTTTGTCGTTTGAATACGGGAGACTACTTCGCTCCACGAAGCAATCAGGGACATCCCTTGCAGGCAACCGATATCTTAATACAGTAAAGAAGACAAGGACAGTAAGTAGCGCACTATCTTTGTATAGATATGTTTTTTGGGCACAACGTTAACGCTGGTCTTTAATTTGTTTCAATAAGAACTGGATCTATTATTTACAGGGGCATACGAAATGCAGATCTGGCTCGTTCAGAGCTGCAGAACATGTGATATGCATCATGAGGATGTGGCAGTAATTGAAACAGACACAACTGGACAGATGCTTGAGGATTTTAACGAAAAATCTTGATTACGTGGCTGCTTGACACATTGCTGGCTAGCGATCTATTCACGAACTGCTGCGCTGGTTTTCGTATGTTACCGTGTTAACAACCTAACGTTAATAACCTGACTACTTCAATTGGGAATGGTGCTAGCTGGCATTTTAATGTTCACCTCGGAATAATCTAAGTGATAAAAGTTATAGGAAATGGCTTTGTTGAAGAATTCTCACGAAATTGCATTAGCGTTGGCTTCATCATTACATGAATAGCTAACCAGCTGTTTAGTGACAGTACGTCTCGAATATATAGCGTCATATTGCAATATTCTGTGAGTCTGAAGCCAGTCTATAGTGTGCTTGAACTAAGATTCGCGGTTTTAAAGCGTTAATTGATAAAGCCAGCTAACTGCTCTTTTCAGGTTTTCTGCAGATGCCATTACAGGCTACCGAATTATTTTCTCTCAGAATCTGTCTCTTTTAAACATTGCAATACGTTCCCTTCGAGTAGGCTATTTTAAAACAGTGCTGCAGACTCAAGTGTCACAGTTGGACGAGAAGCTCCATCAGACATCTAAAATGATGCAAACGATTCATTTTGATTGTTAAATTGAGTTTTGCACAAGTTTGTGTTCCACCGCCCCTGTACAGTTTCTGTTATCAAAAAGCAGACCAATGACTTATGAACTAACGGTGTCATTCTACGGCACAGATGTACAGATCGTAAATCCAGATATTTGAACCCGACGGTGATCCAGCAGGGTCTTCACTCGACTCGAGGGATTATGAGTGTTGCTCGTTATATGGCACATGAAAACATATTAGCCGATTACGATTAAAAAAACAAACCAAAAAAACATTATACTTCTGTAACGCATTTTATACAAAACCTTATTTTTCAACAAAGTCTGCAGGTTGGTTTGCATGCAGTATGATGAAATCTCTTAGAATTATTACACCAAAGATGGCTGCTGGAACAACAGAGCAAACAGCAAAGCATTCTATCTGAATCACTTGTGTTCTGTTCGCTAGCTAGCCAAGTCATTTCGCACTCTTCGTTGTAACTGATTTTACGTCCATAATGAATATTTGTCTCGCGGAAGATGCTGGTCGAGTTTTGTTCCGGATCTGTTTTTCTGCTTAACCTATCAAGATGTATGCATGGACTATATTTGGTTAGCTAGATACAGTATATCCCCCAAAGCGCCTAATTTAGCTTGTTTTGTTTGTGCAGTTGTGTATATCATCAATTTGCATATCCATAGATCATCTAACGTGAAGCGATTATTTTAGGATTAAATACGTTGTTAAGTATTATAAATGATACATGCCATTAGAAAATGGCTGCTATGCCATTCTGTCTGTGGGGTCATCTAAAGTCATCGCACCTAATTGATACCTGATAATTATCTGGAGAATACTATCTAAACGTTATATGTCCTGTTATATGTCTGCATTGTACAGTGTAGATTAAACTGGTAGAATTGTATGTTGTACTACGCTGTTTTACATTAACTTGTAGAACCAGAACTGGATTCGATGCAGGACAGTGTTGAGCTGCTCTTGTTTTGCAGTTTGGGGGATTTAGCATAGGCTATTTGGTGCAAAGCTCATGATGATCTCATGTTAAAGGAGCACTCCGACCAAAATCCATAATTTCATTATGTAGGTCTACTACTCACTGCTTTATGTGTTGTAGATCCATCCACATGGCGTTGTTGATACTTTTGCATTCATGTCCTTTTCCCTGTGAGCAGCCAGCATTCAAATGGCAAATATAATGGGAGACAATTGTCAAATGATTTACAAAGACAAACTACACACCAAAGTAACAGACTAACTTCAGATTTTCTGGCCACACGTTGACATTATGAGAATTAAGTAAAGATGGATATTGAATTGGCATCTCTTTATTTTTTAAGGAATGTTAGTGAAGCAGAAAGTGTTATTGGTAGCAAGCAAGGAGAAACAACTTTTTGATAGTGAGAGAAAATTATAATATATATTATTATTTTTATTATATACAGTCATATACATACATACAGTGACATACAGTCACAAAACGTGGTACATGAATTCCTCTCTCACAAGAGTTCCATTTGTCTCAAGGACCACCATGTTGAAGAAAAATGCATATTGCTTAAATTACATCTTCTCATGAACCAATGAGAAGGTTGTAGATTTAAAATAAATCCCAGAACTTCCCAGATGTGTGAAGGCCATCAATATGTCCCATAATGGTAAATATCATCTTCATAGGTCACTCTTATTATATTTATATATAGCATGGTACCATCAGCACCTGGTAGCATCAGCATAGAACGTCCATTGTTCCCATTCTGCCAAAAGTAATGATGTGTATTAACGTCTGAGCTTGAACTTGACTCACACCTTGCATATAAACAAACAACATTTCCGTATACACTTGACATGGTAAACTCATTGAATAATTTCAGTACTTTGGACAGCACTAGTTGCTAAGCTAATAATTGACCTCAGGGAATCAAACAAACTTGTATTACAAAACAATGACAGAGCATATGAAATATTTCTCAATTCTGATTCTGACAGTGATGACTGAATAGGTTCAGAGAGTGAAAGTGACATTGAGAGCAACAGTAAACCTGAGGGAACAGAAATAAACTTGGTATACATTTATAGCTCTGTAAATGTAGCGTTGCTAATTAAGTTTAGTGGGTATGGAGAACTCAAATGACATAACTAGCCAGCTACTACAGCTAGCTATTTGTCTTCATGTAGCTAGGTAGCTTTGCTTGTAAACTAGCCAGCTTGCTAATTAAGATTAGGCCATATGGCTTTGCATTTTTTAGGCTCTGGATTAATATTTCCCCATATTTACGGCTTTCTTTTTATTTGCATTCCGTTACCGGTAAGCTGCCGAGCAGCCTGGTTTTTAGTTAGAATGTGTCTAAGTTAGGGCCTGCCGCATGGTCCAGTGGTTACAACGTTCATCACTGGCCACGGCGACCGGGATTCGATTCCCCATCACGCCAGAGTCGGCTCTGACCGGGAGTGCCACCAGGGGCGGCGATTGGCTGTCTGTCCCAGGGAGGGGGGAGGGAAGCCGACAGGACGTTCACTGCGCCCTGTAGTACTGGGTTACGGTCGACGGCCTGGCAAGTGTCGTCTCGGAGGAGATGATGCTTTGCCTTTGTCACTACTGGTCGCAGGACTACCGCAGCGAACTCACATTACTAGGGGGGGGGATTGACATAAAATAGCAGGTGTAATTGGCTACCAAAATCTGAAACAAAATGTTTTAGAATGTGCCTAAGTTTAGTCGGAGGGAGAGGTTTTTCTTTTTCTTTTTTTTATATGCCAAAAGCATATCAAATGAAAGGGCTGCTCATCCTCTAAGTTTAGATAACTGACTTTACATATAGCCAAGATTGTATCTCCAATAACAGGACTGTCAAGTGTATTTGTGCTGATGAGTAATCAGACAAAAATGAAGTTGAGCTGTTTGGGGGTCCATATTTGCAAATGGGATTGTTGTATGTGGTTGTGGTTGAGGTTGTATGTCAACCAATATTATATCATACGAAAGAGTATCTTCTTTACAGTCTGGTATCTAGGGCAGTCCCCGACTAAAACAAATCTTGGTCGTCCACAGTCGTCCGTTTTTTCCAATTAATCGATTGGTTGAAATTTTTAGTTTTCTATATGACACACCCAATTTGTTTTAACCTTTTAGGGTTGGCTGAATCGCCGCCGATCTGAGCAGCAATAAAAGTATTTCTATTTCTAACTTCGCTAGATTTTATCATACACACACGCAAAAACATTGACAGAAACCTTAGAATAACGACTTTCCGATTTGAGCACTGGCAAATAATGAGATTTTTTAAATTAGGTTAATTAGACAAAAAGTAAACCTTGTCTTTTATAACTTGTGTGTTTGTAGATCTATTTACAAGATGCATATGATACTGACCAAACTATTGATGATGTAGCATAGGCATATAAGTGTAGCTGTGATTGTCCTTCAAATAAAAATATCAAACATTTTGGAGTAAGTGTGTGTTAAGTTGATGAAATTGAGATAAATATCAGACGACACCAAAATCACAAAGCTGCTCTGAGCTAAGCACGGACCTGTGGTGGTTAATACATACAACAATATGCACATTGCGCTTGTCTCATGTTTTATAACTTTATTAAATGAATGACACAAATGAGTAACAATAGGCTAATCACTTTATGGAGCCGGAGTTCAAGATTACCTGAAAGAAAAAAATACTAATAATGCTTGGAGATTCTGCCGTTGCGCTTGTGAAGTTGCGGTATGGCCACATAATGGCTGATGCTTTTATTTGACCACAACCATAACACATTCTAATGTATAGAATTTGTATTATTGTACATTAAATAATGTTTTATTTAATTAACCAGGTTGGTCTCATTGGGATTTAAAATCTCTTTTGCAAAAGAAATAGGCTAACAAACAAATTATTTCATGTTTTCCCCACCAAGCTAGTGGTCCTTATCTGAGTCTTGCAGGTAATCATTCATTTCGTCCTTGCTGTCAGCACCTCGGTCCTCTTTCTCCTCATCTTCTCCATACAGCAGCATCTCGATGTCCCGCTGCTTGTCCGTTTTCCCTTTTTTTGGCACAGGTTCCCCCTCTTCATCCGACGACGTTGTGTTTCTCTCTCCCGCAGCTTGCCCTTGCTCTGGCCGCTGCACCGCGTTCAAACGGTCGGCCAGCTGGGAAACGCAGATGTTTTCCATCGTCAAGAAAAGGAAGTAGCTTGAAGCGGGGGTCTACAACTGCTGCTTGGACATACAGACTGCTCTCAAATAATCTGTCATTTATCTGCCATCTGTGATCAATGTAGATGTCTGCGTGGAGAATTTTTTTTTTTTGCCCGTTTGTTTGACCAAAACAAATCTCGGTCGACCAACAGCCCATCAACCAAACAATTAACCAGTCGACTACATGGAGTCAGCCCTGCTGGTATCTAATTCAGAATATAGCAGTGATTCCTTCTTCATTAAAGAGAACACCAAATGCATGCATACTGATTCAAAACACTAGAAAAAATGGATTTTCTAGCTTTTTAGGCTCCACCCTAGCACGTAGGAAACGTGATATTGGAGCCATTTGTTAAGAGAACAAGAAAATGTTCAGAATGCTCATGTAGCTGAACACAAATATGATAATTGAGTCAGTATATTAAAATATGTACCTTTGCTCACTATATTCTGGTGGGGCACGGCCCTACTGGCCTATAAGCCTGATTATGAGCCTCCACTGCCAATAATCCTGCTCCCGTCTCTGAAGCCTTTGAGCACAGAAGTTGCTCTTTGCCCACATAAACTTGTTACCCAACCCTCCTCCACAACCAGATTATTAATATGGACTGTGGACCTTAGTGTAACTGCAGCTCATGGGCTTCCTTGGACTGATCTGCCTCTCTCAATAACATATTTCCTCCCTTTTGACGAGTCTTTAGCTCCTGTCGTGACTTTACTATTGCAGACATGTAATGCAACACTCCTTTCACTTGCCCTTGACTGTAATCAGGGCTCCAGACTGTGACCAAATTTTGCAGTGTGACCAAAAAAATCTGTTGGTGTCACATGTGCACTCATGAAAATGTCTTCTGCACGAAAAAAGGTCAATGGATCTATGCAGTGCTTCCACTAAAGTCCATGGACAAACAGAGATCAGTATCAGTACAGTAATATTTGGAATTTCAGTAGAAATTCATCAGACTCTTTTTAAATTGTATTTCTGATGTTGCTGTCTTTATGGTTGAGGCTAAATGTGTTGTTTTTTATTTACGACCTCATTATAACAAAACAGCTAAGAAATTCAAGAAGCTTGACAGAGGGCAGTACTGGTGTAATCAGATGAGTAAATGCAGATTTATCTGCTATTCAATGTTTTTTCTCATCAGTTTATCCGACTTTTGTCTGAGCCAGCCTGTTTCAGCAGCCTGTGCACATATCCATGAGTTTTTAGATGATCTGGAATGCGTTCATCTTCCTTGTGCTCACTCATAGCCTGTATTGCCTTTCAGTTTTGTTGCAGAAGGATTACAATTTATTGCCTCTTCGTTTTTCTCAATTGGATGCTTTTTCTCTCATTTCAGGACTGCAGACCATTGTTTTAATTACTGCCACAGCCTTCCCTTCCAGTGCTTGAAAACTAGTTGAGGGGATACAAATCGAAACACATTTTACAGTTTTTATCTCTGCGGAAAACTGGGTTAGACTAACAGTGAGATTCAGAGCTCTATGAATAAGTCCAGAGGCTAGGTTGGGAGAGGTCTGAGCATACTCCGAAGCAGAGGTGTGAACGACGGCTTTGATTTAGCTCTCCGTAAAAACCCTTCTGGTCGTCCAGTTGTTTCCATAGCAACGGAGCTGAGTCAGCAGGCCCATTGTAGGTATTCATTAGCACTGTTTTCTTTTCCCTCTCTTCTGGAGAGACTGAGCGTGTTATGCCACAGAGCACATGCATGCTCAAAATTTCAAAAGGGTGTCAATGTTGTAAGTTCTTTGTTATTAGCATCTTAATTTTCTGGGCAAAACTGATGATATGTGTCCTTTTAATGTTTCATTTGTCTAAAATTCACCTCTTTAACTGGCAGTGTGACACTATTGTATTTGTCATTTTTCGAAAAATGACCTCCCAAAAAATCATAAACTCCCCTTTGTGTCTATATATTTACCTCTTATTTAGATCTCTCCCTCCATATTTTTTATTTTCTGCCACAATTTGGAATGCATTATTGCAATCACTTTTTGATCTGTTGTGGGTTCACATACACTGAACCCCCCTTCAGTTCTACTTCTATAGAATAGTTTCAATCACTTCCTTTGTGATTTTAAATGCCTCTACTGCTTTTTGTTTTGGAAGATAAGGCTATGCCTCAATTGCAGTCATAGAGCAAACCATTAGGCTGCTATGCTGACTTAATGCAACTGTAGCTGCTGAATGCACTAAAGATCTTGATAAGAACCGACAGAAAAAGGCTTCGCACATTTTTCACAAACGCACATATTACTGTTTACATTTTTAACCACATTTTAATCAACGTTTCTTTCTTCCGTATTTGGAATGCCAAATTGTATTCTCAAGCCTGTATCATGGCTGCCGACCTCCTCTGAAACATGTGCTGCAAGCTGTTGCTTCCTTTCAATTTGCCGTACAACAGCTGAGCTTTGCAATCATTGCATTGGAGTAAAATGAATGTGCAGCTAGCGCAGGCAGACTTCAGGCAGCCCATTGGCCAGAGGAGTCACTGCAGTGAGGTGAGGACTGAAATCTTTCCTCTCTGGGTGACGGTATGGCCAATTATTTACAGCACAGTCAGACTTTTTAGACCTTGGGGTGCATCCACAAATTGGAGCCCAGTTGGGCTCTCACAAAACTATTTTTTACAAAAAATGTTACCATCTATATTAGTAACACAACAGTAGTTTCTCTTATGTTGCCCACCTTGCTGTCATTAAGTGGTTTCCCTGAGACAAGAGGCTCTACTAGTTGAACAGTAACGAAGAGATTGGAGGCTGTTTGAACCAGACACAGTAACAAGCCCATAACAAATTTAAGGCATTAATGATTACCAGTGGCGGCTGGTGAGCTGGGATCAGAGGAGGCTGAAATCTTGCCTTTAAAACCGACCATTGGTCTCAACCTGTTTTCATTCATTTTGCATAGTGCCAATTCATTGAATAAATTGTTGGCCAGTAATCAGAGGTTCCCCTTCATTTTTTCTCACTTTTTCCACGTCACGTAAGAGAATGAAAATGGCAATAAGAGGTTTAGCAAATCCGAGAACAGGTTTTTTAAAAGCACCAATCTGGGAAATATATAAGATTTCAAAGACTATCATTCAAAACCCAGACCTCAATCCCATTGAGAATCTGTGGAAAGATTTGAAAATTGTTGTTCACCACCGGTCCTCATCCAACCGATGAAGCTCTAGCAATTTTATAAAGAAGAATGGGCAAAAATGTCAATGTCCAGATCTGCTGGTAGAGACTTACGCAAATAGATTTACAGCTGTAATTGCAGCTAAAGGTTAGCCTACCAAGTGTTATGTCAAGGGGGGTGCATACTTATGTAATCAATAATTGTCTGTTTTTTATTTGTAATTAATTTTAAAAAAGTTTAGTTTTTTAATTATTATTTGACATTCTGCCATTAATGTATAATGAAAAAATTGTGCCAAAATAGATGTTTAGAGGGCCTCCCGGGTGGTCTAGTGGTTACAACGTTCGACACTGGCCACTGCGACCGGGGTTCGATTCCACCGGCCATGCCAGAGTCGGCTCTGGCCAGGAGTGCCACCAGGGGCGGCAATTGGCTGTCAGCCCACAGGAAGTTTTCTGCATGTAGGAGTGGCTCTGCAGTACCGGAGTTACGGTCGACAGCTTGGCAAGTGCCATCTCGGAGGAGACGATACTTCGCCTTTGTCACTGCCGGTCACAGGGCTACGGGGGGATACTTATATACTCATAATACGTGATAAAACAAAGTAGATATAGCTTCAAATTTGTTAATACATGTGGAGAGCAACCCATTTTGCGCATTCAATGCCCTTTTTGTGTTGCTGATGTACAGAAACTAGGCAATATCTTAATATGCTTCATATCTTTATATATGTTCATATGCTTAACCTCAGATCACCATGACTGCAGAGCTTCCCACAAACCTTAATATCAAGGAGCCGCGCTGGGATCAGGAAACCTTTATGGGAAGGGCCAAACACTTCTTTACTGTCACTGACCCCAGAAATATTCTCCTGTCCAATGAGCAACTGGAGCATGCCCGACAGATTATTCACGACTACAGGTAAGGGGTTACAGCCTTTCACTGGAGTATTTACGATTCCACCTCCAGCATCCACACAATACACAAGAACAGTAACATTAGAATAACGTTCCTAATTGCATAAATTGTCAAGCAGGTTGTTCAAGATTACAGTTCCCTTTCACAGATGCTTTAGTCTATAGTTTGCAAAATCAGTCTGTTGATTAACGTCTCAGTCCACCACTGATCATGCTCTTTCAATCCACCGGTAGATATTACGGCTTATTCAAGATGCTTACATATAGTTTAGAAGTTTCTTTAGGTCTATTTTGTCACATTCATTTACTTTTTTTATTTTTTTATTTTTTTAGGCAGGGGGTGGTGTCCCCGGGCCTGACAGAAGATGAGCTCTGGAGGGCAAAGTACATCTATGACTCTGCCTTTCACCCGGATACAGGAGAGAAGATGCTCCTGATTGGTCGAATGTCTGCGCAGGTCCCTATGAACATGACCATCACAGGATGCATGATGACATTCTATAAGTGAGCATTGAATTGTTGAAATGGAATTTACAACCACTGTGAGATACAAACCAGCTGCCTTTAGCAGTAAATTTACTCAAACATGCTGTAAATAATATAATAAAGTCAAGTTGTAATTTTTTTGTTATTGATTTACATTACATTAGATTTAGATTTAGAAGCTCAAGCTGTCATTTGTCATAAGTATCTGTCTGTTACTCATTTAAAGCCATTATGAACAGCTAACTATAGGCTATATGTGATAAGCATGTGTTGACTAGCTAAGATCATTGTTTCATTTCCTTATTTTGAGCAACAAAAACATGTTCAGGGTGTAATGAGGTGACCCACTGTCTGGTATCAAGTGCTGACCTTAGCCAGTAGCCCCGCAGAGTGGTGCATAATTGGCTATGTAGCATTGCCAGTCTGTCTACACCAGCTGCGCAACTAGCATACTCCTCCAATGCAACGACTGTGCGGCTAATTTATTTGCTTAGCACATGTCCTTATTCAGAGTGACTTACATCACTTTCAAATAATCCATTGATACAGATGGGAATATACTGAAGCAGTTTGTGTTGAGTTCCTAGCTCAAGAGTAAAACAGGACAAATAATTGAGGTTGGGTACCTTGTACAGCTCCAAACAGTCCTCTGCATCTGCCCCTGTTAATCCTTACTGTTTCCACCTATAGGAAAATAAAAAAATGATTAACTCAAGTCATGAATGGTCCAATTCTCTTTTTCAGGACAACTTCGGCGGTCGTGCTCTGGCAGTGGATCAACCAGTCATTTAACGCCATAGTAAACTACACTAACCGGAGCGGAGACGCGCCTATTACTGTCAGGTGGGGGGACTTGGTTCTGGGGGTTGCTGTCGTTTGACAGCACAAGTCAGTCTTCTGTAAGGCCTATCTGTAGTTTTGTTTTTGACATATAACCCTTGACATGAAGTGCGTGCACATGGAAGCTAACTTGAGTTTCTAATTTCCAGTCAGCTCGGTACGGCCTATGTGTCTGCTACTACAGGTGCCGTCGCCACAGCTTTAGGGCTAAATGCACTGACTAAGGTACTCATCCCATCTAACAGCGTATTAGATCATTCATGGGTTTTACCGTATGTCACTCATAACCGCAGTGCCATGTGTTTAATCCATTCTGCCCACTCTTTCCTGTAGTTTCTACCCTTCTCAGTGTTATAAAGCACAGTCGATTACATTTATTACAATTAAATAACAATTCATAAATAAAACATTTGGCAAATCAATTAGTCTCCCATTTTGTATTTGATCTTTTCTCGGGAAACACAACTGAAGTCTGAAGAGGACATGCAACTGATTTGCTGTAACATGGTAGTGTTGTGGGTGTTTGATGTTCATCATATCCATTCTCTTGTAAGTGAACAACTCTCTTTCTCCTGCAGCATGTCTCCCCACTCATTGGGCGATTTGTCCCCTTTGCTGCTGTAGCCGCTGCTAACTGCATCAATATCCCTCTGATGCGGCAAAGGTACGATTTCTAAGCTTATAAACCACACTTACTTTGGTTGTAATGGCAAATAATGGCTTTTAACTTTTTCAGAGAGTGTCATACTAATCATAATACCTGCCGATAATCCTGTGATGCCTAAAGTACTGTGCCATGTTCTCCTTTGCTGTGTTAGAGAGTTGAAGCACGGTATTCCGATAATGGACGAGAATGACAACAGGTTAGGGGAGTCCACCAAGGCAGCACAGCAGGCCATATCGCAGGTGGTTGTGTCCAGAATTCTCATGGCCTCCCCTGGAATGGGTCAGTATCCGTTCAAACACCCAGGCATAAACACTATGTCTATGCCTATGTATGTGTGTGTGTGTGTGTATATGTATACAGTGTCCTCCAAAATCATTCACACCCTTGATGAGGGTGAGCAAAGAAGGCTGTATAAAACAAACAATCCAGGTAATGAGCTATATTGTATGCTCAAAAAATGAGAAAATTATATTATTTTATACTAATACAGTTGCACATAAAAAAATATTTTAGTAATTTTTTCAAACCAAAAAGATATGTGGCACAAGTATATATTTTTATATATACTTTTTTTCAGTACTTTGTGCACCCTCCCCTTGTAAGGATAACAGAAGTATGAGATCAATATGGTGAACATATTGGGTATACTCTTTGGGGATAGGCTTTTTCCTGGCAACCCTTCCTAAAACCATATTGGCATGGAGGTGGCATCTGATGGTAGTTTGGAGACTTTGTGTCCCCTATATGCAACCAAGTTTTGTAGATCTCCGACTGTGGCCCTTGAATTTTTCTTTGCTTCCAAAACGTGGGGACAAGATGCACTTGCGTCCTTTACCAGGCAGGTTTTAAACTTCTTAATTATTGACCTAATAGTAGAAAGTGGTCTCCTGACTTGAAAAGGTCAATAACCATTGGCTTTGCCCGTGGTGATGGATGACAAATGAATTGTACATGTGTGTTACCTAATTTTTATACCCCAGTGAAACAGGAAGCCATGGGAGGCCACAATACATTTTCTTAAGAAAGGGTATTATTACAAAAACTGTGACTGTATATAACAAAATATTATTACAAAATATTTTTCTATGACCAATTGTATTAATATAACATAATATAAATGTCCAATTTTTGGAGGATATATAACCAATTACCTGTATTGTTTATTTTATACAGCCTTCTTTGCTCATCTTTATCAACGGTGTGTATAATTTTGGAGGGTATTGTGCATATGTACATGTCTTTTTGTAGTCTTGCAACCATCATTTATAATCTTGTTTTTTTCTTCTTTTCTTCTTGTTTTTGATTACTGTTACAGTATTTATGCTAGAGGTATATTTATATTATTTGTATTTGTTCAGTTGTACTCTCTCTCAGTTGTATTCAGTATAAAGTGATATAAATATCAATCACTAAAACAGTTCATGAACACTCTCCTGTGAGCAAAGGTTACACAATATTACATCTCAACCTTGGCTCCATGGTCCAGGAACGCCGTATCTGGTTACCCATACAATTTCGTTTTCTTTATCTCCATACAATACAAATTCGTCTGAGCTAAGAGAGAATGCATGCACACAAAGAACATTTGTAGATGCATTTATGCCATCACAACTTTAGAACAAAGCATGTAATGCCATTCCAGCACTTGCTGTTCAAAACACAGACGGTCATATTCCTCACCACACCTGTGGACATGAAAAACACAATTCGCTTATATGGATGCAAATAAATGTCAGCTCAGTATTTTTCACCCCCGCTGAAATCATTGCAGCCATGCATTTACAGGAGCCGTTTTTATCATTGTAAAAAAACTATTTCTGCTTTTCACAGCTATCCCACCATTTTTAATGAACACGTTGGAAAAGAGAGCATTTTTGAAGGTAAAATTCACTTGTCTGTGTGTTGTTGAGTTGATCTGAACCACTGCTCAATAATGTTCGGCATGGTTTTCTACCATTGTGGCACACTAAGGCTTAAGGACAGATTTGTCAAGAGGCACTTTTCCACTGTTGAAACACAGACTAAAGAAAAAAAGAACTACAAACCATGAGACAAAAAGCTATCAGGGTAGTTGGCTACATTAAAGTATATACATATAGCAGATGCTTCTATTTGGAGCATACTACAGAACAGGATAAGTAACTCATGCATGAGCTACAGTACATGTATGAACTGTCCATAGCTTGTTAGACATAAGGTTACATAGCTGCAAGTGTTGGGTTTTAAACATTGCAATACAAATGCGCATTGACGCAGTGGTGTCTGTCCCTTTTCAAGTTAAGGATTTGCACTGTATGGACATGATTATTGTATTGTATATCTGTGGCTGCACTGTACATTAAGCTCCCAGTTCCCTGGGGCCCCCTCCCATACAATCTCTTCCCTTTTCAGAGATTTCCATGGATGAGTGCACCCATACAGGTGGGGCTGGTGGGATTCTGGTGAGTGGCCATGAGTTTCTTCTGACTGAGTTTAAGTTGTGCTAGGAATTGCCATTCATTTACTTAAGCTCCTTCACTAAGCATGTCTTGAAGTATTCTGCAATACACATTGTAATGGGAAATAAGTTGCTGTCCACAAAGGTGAAGCGTCATATATATTTATGATTTGTGAAATATCCAACATACCATATAATATATTGCCCTGTATAAATAATTATTAACAAGGTCAGCCATCTATGGCACTGGTTGTAGCAGTTGTAAGTAAACTGATAGCACATTCTCCCATCTGCATGCTTGAAGATAGTCTAGTGCCACCCATCTGGAAGGTAAATGGCAGTTAACTTAATATTCCCATTTAAAACCATATCCCACAAATCACTATGTTCAAATGCATCCTGATCAATATGCATTATGCATTGCAAGGATGTGGGATGGTAACACAAATTATTGCATTTCAGTCTTAAAGACAGGACAGAGCACCTCACTAATGAGAAGTGAAAATAAAGAAAGGTCACTCTCCCTGCCATTGAAAATAACACTTCTCCGCAAAAGGGTGGGAGTAACACGCTGTTTCATAACCCAGCCTTGAACCTTGTCACATACGTTCCCATAACGCGTGCAGCAGAGTGTCGTTTTAGAGAGTCTGAGTGGTTATTATGGGTTGTTTGTGATTTTTTTCCTGCATGTATTTGTATTTTTCAGCCTGGTGTTTGCCACCCCTCTCTGCTGCGCACTGTTTCCCCAGAAGAGGTGTGTAGATATCTTAGTAGACCCTTCACCGCAGTACCCCCTCCAGGGTACATTAGTTAAGCAAGGCTGGATCTGATCAATGCTTCTATGGGACATCGTCAAAGGAAACGGATTGCAGAGAGCAGTGGTGTTTGTTGGCCAAGCATAGGCACTATAGTTGCCGAAACAGATATTCAAAAGGGTATCTTGTTCAATCCTAGCACTGTATTTGAAATATAAAGCTTACGTGCTACCCTGTGTCTGTCTCTGTCCCTGTTTCCATCTCTAGCTCCATGTCGGTGAGCCGTTTGGAGCCTGAGCTCCAGGAGAAGATCCGGGCGAGTCACCCAGGGGTGGAGAGGGTGTATTTCAACAAAGGGCTGTGAGGGCCCAACCATCTCATCTCAGTGCATTGCCCAAGAAAACCACTCAAAATGACCCTTCATTGTGTGTGCCAAAGTTCCCTTCTCTTTTATCATGAATTCCAGAGTTGTAATTATAATTACTATTTTTTTTAATTGAAAGCCTTTCACATGCCTGGTCTATGTTTGGGAGTTGGGGGTAAGGGAGGGGAAGGGTGGGGGGTGGGGGTTTGTGTGTCTGGATGTTTTTAACTTTTTGCAGTATTGATTCTTTGATTTATTTGTAAATCTCATGTCGTGCCATAATTTGCTTCATTTGCCACACTGTTCCAAATTAGGTAGTCAACAAAAAAGGCTGGTGTTTTTTTTCCGTTTCAGTATTTTTTTTTTGTTTGACTATTTAGTTTGAACGTAGTAGTCAGACCTCATGTGGCAAAATGTGGATTTATTATGATGTAATAATGGTTTATTTATCATTCTCTGCTCCTCTGTTTCAAAAGTGCAATTTCACGGAAGCGGAAATCAGGAAAAATACAGCCCCACCTGCAGTTGGGTTTTTCTGTTGTGCCAAAATTGGTAAAGCTCACTACCTTAAAAACCTCTCTTCAGGTCACACCTGAACTTTGGAAAAATCATATACTGTAGATTAATTCTGATACAGATGGAATCGTGAAGTCATATTTCCCATCATGCTGTCATATTGGTGCTGGGATAATATTATTTGAGGATCATAGTTTTATTACAGTCTGCCTGTCAGACCGCGTGAACAAACTGCTCAAGTCGGACGGAAAGGGTCACGTCGCATTTCTAAAACTCAAACAGTCAAAATCAGCTCTAAAAGTAAGTCTATCTGAATAGCTGAGCAATAAACTAATAACAGGACTTTTTGAGGACCAGACAAAGCTAATGGTTTTGTAGTCTGGTTATCCACAGGGTGTTGTATAATGCTCGATGTGCCAACAGCTGTTAAGTGGAGCTGTGCCTTTTCAAATTTGGTTTGTAATGCACAGTGGAAAATGGGACAGTTGATCATTTCCTTCTTTCAGTTTGGAAGTTGCACTGGTTTTTGTTTAAATAAAGCACACTGGTGGGGCAGCACAATGCAGCGTAATTTAACTTACAGAGCTGTATCTCTGAAGTATAGAACCGTTCATGTTTTTTTACAAGACTCATTGGTGCTTTAATGATCTGAGCTCCGTTGCTGAGGTCCCCTGTAATTTTGAGTACACTCAAACTCAAAAGCTCTGTTAGTGTGTGAGCCGTAAATGATCAATAGGGACCGGGGGCATTGGTGTTAATGTTGCAACTGTGCATCATACAGGCTGACAGATCTTATGCTGGAACCATGATAATCAGGATTTGCCCTGTAATACCGAAGGGGATGCAATAGTACAAGATTAATAGTGTCAATAATCCTGCTGATTTTATTGTCAATATATTTTATACGTCAACTTCATTTCAGTATGATTTTGTTTTTGTGAACATTCCAACAGATTTACAGTGTTAACTATTTTCTTCTGATTCGGTGTGTAAAGTATATAAGATGCATATATATATACAAATAGTTATATTTCCAAGGCTTGTGGTGAGATTAGGACGTGTATAGATACAAACAAACAGAGATTTGAGTAGTATTGTTCTGATAGCCTGAACGGTAAATAAAGTGTGAATGTGATTTTTTTTTATATAGCTGAATTTTCAAGCAAAATAATTATCAGTACGTTATGATGCATACCATGTGATTGGGCTTTGTTAAACGGATGGTGATCTGAAGCTATTTCTGATATTAAAAGTCAGTCATAGTTCAGCCATAGTTTACACAAAGTATACTGAGCAAGGCCTTAAAGAAGCATGTATTGTGCCTTCTTCATTAAGGCATAACATTTTAATAAGCCATTTCCAAGCAAATACAATGCTTTAATCAGGATGACATATACAGTAGTAGCGCGTTATGTACATTTATATTCTCAAATGTGGCATAACGCATGATGTCGCTTGACCTAAGGTCAAACCTCTGTCAAAACAATCCCTGCATAAATGCTTAGGAATAATTGATCAAGATGTTATGCTGTGGTAATGAAGGTGGTACACAGTCATGCTTCATGGAGGATTTAGGAATATATGAAGTGTGACCCGGTTTTCAAAAGCTAGTGGTCGTATACACATGGCGCACTTTAAGAGTGCTGTTGAAAATATTTGATGGTCTGGATTTGTATACAAGCACAATAATGTTTATGTTTTTCAGAAGGAAAGGACAAGCTGTGAAACCTATTTTTGAGTGTTGCATTTTGGGAGTAAAACCCATTCATTTTAAGAAAGAGCCCATCTAATGCCTATGTTGCAGAGTGGATTATAGTAAGGTGTGGCACACAAGACTAGAGAACTGTTAACAGGGGAGCACATTGGTATGAGGATGAGGTGCAGATCTATGATTTCACAATAGATGGGGTTCTTATACTTTTACCTCCACATACCTCCAAATACACATCTAGTTCTGTCCTTACTATCATGAGCTTGATGGCATTTCAGCAATGCAGAGGGGACCTAAAGCTTCAGACTGCCTCAGTTTAACAACCCCAAGATCACAGTACCAACAGCACAGAACAAAAAAATGTCAACGTAAAACGGTTGGTAAAAAAATGCATGGCTGGTATCTCTGGTCAACCAAACTGTCCTTTCAAGTCCGAAAGGCTTCTGTGTACTGATCAGGGTCTGTGTGAATGCATATAGAAGCCAGATTAATCATACTATGAAAAAATGGAAAGGTTTACACTAATTTAGGTGAAATGGTGATTGCCACACAATTGTGCAATAAAATGACTTGTTCTGAGTGTTTTCTTTTGGGGTTTTTTAATGGGGTCGCTGTGTTGTGTAGATTGACTGGATGAAATAAAGGTATGTTCTGTATTAAGGAGCAAACTTTTCTCTTTTCAGTTTGCATGACTTCAAGGCTGATTGTTCATTCAGGACTCAGGTGTGTTAGAAACTGTTATTTGTGAATTTCTTCTCCTGTGCACTGGTACAATTTTTCTCAAACTTTTCAAAGTGAACATTTTTAATCATATATGCTCAATAGCTAAATCTAAGTGGCCTAATTCCAGGACTAATCTCAGGTGTGTTTCCAGGGTTAACAGGACATTAAAAAACGTAATTATAATTGAAAAAATATAATTTGCTTATAAAATAGTATTGTAGGGAAAAGCACGCTTTTTAAAAATAGGAAAGAATAAAATTGTCAATTGCAGACATCCTGCTTTGAATTTGTGCGAAAAGGCTGACAGTTAAGAGGAGGACCATGAGGTGGCACTCTTATTACACAGTTTCACAGTTTACTGGAATTGAATTCCTCTTAGGTGAAAAGTATTTTAGGACTCAATGTACTGACTGGTTTCAAAGAGGAAACTGAACATGTGGTAATTCATATAGGGCATTGAGATAAATACTCACATTTAATCTACATGCAGTTTACTTTATCGCTACTTGCTTCAAGCTGTTTTTTTGGTTTGTTTCTTAGACAAAATAAAACACCAGGAGCAATGGTGGTCTCTGAAATTAATTTAATATACTGTTAAAGAAATTTGAAAATATGCTTTCTAACTGAAATTTAAGGACACAGACCATTATAGTTAGGTTGAATATGGAACAAGATTGAGAAAACAATATATCAGAAGGCTAATTTATTTTTGACATACATACATACCTAATTCTGTGTATGCCCATGAATATCGAGGCCTGATGATCCATTATTATACTGTGAGAAAATTGTGTAAACCTATATCTATCCTCAAGAACCAATTTAGCAACACCTAACTATTCATGCTTAGCACTGTGGCTAAATCACTAACACTAAATGGCTTCAAGGAATCACTTTGAAATACTGTAGGACAAAAATCTTACAGAAACAAATGCACTACCATGCACTCTTGGTTCTTACAACATTAACTTCTGTACACTCCGAATACATTTAAACACATCCATTTCGGATACCATACAACTTTATACGGCCCACAACACATCCTCTTCCTTATACTCTTCTTTTTTCTGCTTCTTAACAGTGACAGTGGATTATCTGAACTGTCAATGATATCCAATAAGCACAATAAAGGCCAGCAAGAAGAGTAGTTTATACAGGAGCAATCCAAAGAATGACGTGTATTTAGTTTCTGGCCATTTGGCCACATATGATATAATCTTTTTTTTTCATTATCCCCCCGCCCACACACACTTTTATCCACATTTGGTGGCTAATTGTAGCCTGCCCTCTATTGTTTCAATTATTCCCTCCATGAGCCAACCATCTGCAGTGACAGCAGTGACAAAACAGCGAACAGTGAGCGAACAGCCAATCGCCACTCCGGAGTAGTCCCACTCCAAGCATTAGCTAAATATTACTAGCTAGCCACCCTATATAATATAAGTAAAATAACAAATTCACCATCGATATCTAGTTTATATATGCAAGGCAGTGGTTGATAATGAGGGCGGCACGGTGGTGCAGTGGATAGCGCTGTCGCCTCACAGCAAGAAGAATCCAGGCCGGGGGCCTTTCTGTGTGGAGTTTGCATGTTCTCCCGTGTCCGTGTGGGTTTCCTTATAGTTTCCTCCCACAGTCCAAAGACATGCACGTTAGGCTAATTGGAGAGTCTAAATTGCCCGTAGGTATGAGTGTGTGAGTGAATGGTGTGTGTGCCCTGTGATAGCTCCAGGGTGTATTCCTGCCTCTAATGCTGGGAAGGCTCCAACCCTGACCAGGAATAAGCGGCTTAGATAATGGATGGATGTATGGATGGTTGATAATGGGCTTGCCGGAGAGGAGTCTACATTATAGGTAGGTACCAAAGCTAGGTTAGCTAGTTAGCTAATAATAATACAATCAAACTGGCCAGGGGCCTGTCTCACGAAGCAGGATTAGTGGGTTAGCGAGATAACTTTGGATTTAACCCTGGGTTTTCGGTCTCACGACTGTGGGTCACTTTTACGTACATATACGTATTCCATCGGTGATGCAGAGAACCTGAGCAAACACAGTTTATATAGTATATAGTTATCAATAATGACTAAATTGTACTGTTGCATATTAAGTGTGGAGTAATAGATGATTGATGCAATAGGTGCAATAGATGCACTCATGTTCTCATCACCCGCAGCCCTGGGTAAATCACAGTCGTGAGACCGAAAACCCAGGGTTAAGCCCCAAATTTAGCTCGCTTTTCCCGTTTTTTCTCCCAATTTACTAGCCAATTACACCCTCTATTTATTTTCCATTTTACCCTCCCCACACGGGTCCGCCGCTCGTCTCTATGAGGCAAGCTAATTCTCAGTGGGCAGCAAACTCCTTCCTTTGAGACGGAATTTGCCCACCCACATTCTGGAGAATCCTTACGTGCTTCACGGCGAACCCGAGCCGGCTCACCCTCCCCCCTTCCCCTGGGACGGATAGCCAAATGTTGACGTCCAGGGCCAGTTTGGTAGAGGGTTTCTAAAAAAAAATGTTTTATAGCTAACATTTAGTTATTGATATCAAGAATTCAATTTTAAGTAGTTATACTTCTCAACAAAAGTTACCTAAATTTCATATTTATGGTAGGGCTGCCATTCGGAAACCACTTGTAACCATGGCCAATTCGCCGGTGTAATATGCAAAATTTAGACTTCTGATCAGTGGAAGAAAGTATTATGGTCTGACGAGTCTACTTTTACTTTTTTTCCTACATCGGAACAGGTTTATGTTTGGAAAAAGCCAAAGGAAGTCTTCAAACCACATGCCCGTTCCCAACTGTTAAACATAGTTTTGGATCTGTTATGTTATGGGCAGCCAACTCGAGGGGACTATTGGGTCCGATTATTACTCTGCTTAGAATTACAGCCCATTAAGTGACCAGGTGCACCCTATGGTGCAAACATTCCTCAAGGTGTTCCCATATTCCAAGATGATAATTCTCGCATGCACACTACTAAATTGATTGAAGAGTCATTTCCTGAATACCATTACATTACATTACATTATAGGCATTTACAGACGCTCTTATCCAGAGCGACTTACAGCTTATATTTCTTTACGATGCATTTATACAGCTGGATATTAATTGAAGCAATTCAGGTTAAGTACCTTGCTCAAGGGTACAACAGCAGTGTCCCACCTGAGGATTGAACCTGCAACCTTAACGTTACAAGCCCAGTTCCCTAACCATTATACCACACTGCCTGCCTACCAGGATGAAGTTAAACACCTTCCATGGCCTCCCCAATCACCAAATCTAAACATCATTGAAAAAATAATCCAAATAATCAATCATTTTTTTCAGTCAACTGATCATAATGTACCGTGCTTAGTTATTGTTGTATTCCACATTAATTAATCTTATTGACAGATGTATCTTGATTTAATTTAGTACTATCTCCACATTGTCTTATTAGCAGACCAAGGGATTCATGTGGCTGTTCTAAAATGTCATTCAAACCATACCTCTCCCCTGACTGGTATGCTGTCCTACCCGGACTAAAATTCTCATTTTAATCGCCAATGCTTACACTATATATGCATGTTGGGTGTTCTTCCCTCTATAGCTTTGTTTTGTTGATCCTCCTGGTCATGTATCTTTTAAACATTATTTGTTTTCAACCATCATAAATTCATGTTGGTAGCAGCCATCCACAATAATGGATACCTAGACAGGAATGCAAGATATCTAGAAAGTTGTGAGAGGGACTGACAGTCATTTTAAATTACATTTTGTTTATATTCAGTTTATGTAAAGGACATTGAGAATGTATAATGTCAGCATCCAATATAGTTGTAATGTTTATGTAGTTAACATATGCACTTTAGCACGTTATCCTTAGCCTGCAGTAGCTCCAGGTAATGCTTTGAATGACTCTAATGGGTAAAGCTTTCTGTACTAAAGACTGTATGCAGGTTTAGGGCTATAGGCTATTAAACGCAGATACATATTTTACATGCTTTAAATCTATTTTTTGCTCTCTGAGATTTTACTTACATTTAGACTTTCATTTAGAATGTGATATTGTTGTAAGGAATGCACGCAGAATGTCAAAAACAAAATCTGCTAATGTAGCTACTGTAGGCTACTTCTGTGTGCGAATTATCATCCACATGCTGCATGCGATAATAATATGAACGTTTCAAGATGGACCATGATGCTACATAATGCCAAACCATATCTTAAGGGAAAAGCCTCTATTTCCTTCCTTTTGTCTAAAATGAACGTTTCGGACCATGGGATATAGCGGGGATGAAGCAAAGAAAGTGCGGAAAAGGACAGCGTGGGGATAATCGGATAGATCCGGCAGCTAGGAGATGGAAGGGGACGCAGACTGCAGATCTCGGCAAATTGAATGAGCTCATTCTCGCAGGACGAGAAGGAGGGCGGGGTCTTACAGCATCATCGTTCTCAGTGCATTGTACAGCTGCTGATGTTGAGCATCGGAAAAAAGGCAAGCCATGGATACTGATCCGAGGTCTTTAGGCCTTATATCATCGCGGGGATTACTTACACGGTAAGAATAACGCATTCCGACATAATTTGTTACAATCCCCAATGATGATGAAAGTTGATGTTTAATCGTGGCCTTTAATTTAAAATGAGGCGTCTGTTCTTGCAACCGGTTTAACGGCAGCAAGCTAGTTCGCTAGCCAGCAATCGATTGATGTTGTACATTTTCAATGTAGTATAATTCTGTTGATTGTTTTGTTCATGAGTGGTCGTGACTCTAGGCAATTCTCTTTTTAATAGTGTGCTTGTGCTTTGCTTGTGCTTTGCTTGTGTAGTACAAGCTTGGCCTGTGCCAAAGGATGCTTTAAGCATTTCGATGATGACAAGTGAAATGCTGGTGGCTGCTCGGGCTGATGAGTTGAAACAGATATTCCAGGCCTTTTGAAACAATGTATTGGCATCATCCGTGAGTGACCCGCTTTGCTGCAAGGAGGGAAACAGGCTATGTATTTTAATTCGCTTATACAGCTGTTGATATTAGCGCTGAAGGCAAATCAGATGTTTTTTCAACGGGTCGTCGTAATGACAGAGCACCAGGCTGGCTCAGGTTTGCTAGGTTTTACCTGTTCGTTTCTATATTGCGCTACATATATTTTTGTTATCAATACCAACTGGCCTTACCACCACGGTAGTTATCATATTCCGTTGTATTGTTCTGTATTATGTGAAGTATTGCCCATGGCTGTATATATTTTTCAATTCCTAAGGGGTAAAAAGAAAACGCATTTCAGTATAAATTAATTATTCTGCATTCTATAAATGGTAATATTGAATGAGAATGCAATCTAATCTATCACGTGTATATCGTACACATATTTAATTCACTCAATACATTTTAGTGATGGTTATTATTTCTACTTATCTCTTCATAAGACCTTAATTCTTAAACTTTGGTTTATACAATATTCGGCTACAAACATGTAGCTATACAATTCATACAAAAGGTTATAATAATAATACAAATTATTGTATTATATGTACTGTACTATGTTGACACTGTGATCCTATAAGCATATGGAAGGTCATTATTTTTGTGGAGATTTTTTTTTTTTTTTTTTTTCCTATGAAACTCATTGTATGAAACCTACGAAATTGATTACTCAAATCGATGGTAATACAGTGTTAAAATGGTTCAGAGTAAATTAATATATAGGTTTAGTTCATTTGCATACCTATCTACAGCAAGAATTTTACTTCAATTCTTACCATGGTGGGTTTAATGAATGAGCATAAAAAGTTCTTGATTAATTAAAAATGTTTCAGTTTTTGCCTATTATTGTAACTTTAACTGTATAAAAAATTAAAACACTTTTATATTATAACTTTCAGCCCTGTTGTATTTCAGGTTTTCTTTATCTTAAAGAAGTTTAAATAACATAATGTTATTTAACTTTACTTTTCGCAACTGCCGTACAAGTAGTGAAAAAAATACTTGGTAGCATGTGTTATGTAAAGTTAGGGCCAAATCCACAAAACTTATATAAGGATGTTTTTTTTCACTGCTGGAATGATTTAGTACTTTTTGACATCACTAATCTTTCTTACCAAGATGTTGTACAACACGACAGTAATGCTATTCTACAGTAAGAGGTGGTGGTTCTGTGTGGCTCAGTAGGTAGAGCACGGCGTTGGCAATGCTTAGGCTGTGGGTTCAATTCCCATTGAGACCACATATACTGAAAAATGTATGCATTCACTACTGTAAGTCGCTTAGGATAAAAGCGTCTGCTAAATGGCATATATATATGTAAGAGGAAGGTTGTTTCAATCCCTGATTGATTATTACCTACAGTATATGCTGAGCAAATGTTGATATAACATTAATGTGTTTAATTTAATGTGTGCATTTGTGTGTGCCATGTTAAAAGTAATGTGTGCATTTGTGTGTGCCCAGCTATCTGGGCTGTTCATAAGGTATTAAGTTCCACTGACCCTGTATGAATATCCATGTGTTTCTAACTGAATTTTGTTCATCAATTAGATCCACTTTGGCTAATTTGTATGACAGTCACTCTTCTGCTTAATAAACTACAGAATGTGAATGTTCAACTTCTGTTCTCTCTAACTATAACAATAATAATAATTGCAACAATAATAATAATAACAATAATAATAATAATAATTATTATTCTATAAATATATACTGTACTATGTTGACACTCCAATAAGCATAGGGAAGGTCATTTATTTTGGTGGAGTTTTATTTTTTATACATTTAAGATATTGTGGCAATATTGTGATTACATTTAGATTTGGTTTTACAAGATAAAACAAAACCATAATACCGCAGTAATCCACTGCTTGATGCTGACCTCAGACATCTAGCTGAAAGAATCAAATAGAATCACGCTCAGCTCTACGGTGACCGATTAAACCCCAGTTGGTATTTGGCGCAGAGACTGTGAAGCTGAAGTGGTACAAACTGGATGACTTGCACCAACAGCCACTGTTTGCATAACCAGGATTATAACATTCAGAATGTGCATGTAAACATGTTGTTTTCATTGTCTAAATGGCTGTGAACTTCCTACTGAGTTTATTTGTTGCAAATAATTAAATTAAAATCAGACTGGTCTAGGCCTTGCATTATAAATGATTACATCCAAGCTTTCAACACAAAATAAATAAATTAAAAAAATATATATTCTGGAAAGCATAGACAAGCATGTGCTCTATTCCAAAACAGGTTGCTACTTTTCACATCGCAATATACAAGTTAAGCTTGCACAGATATGAGTCACAGGAAGACAGCTTTGTATCAGCAGACTGTGGGCACCCAATTGACCAGTGGGAGTCGCTGGCAAGCAATGAGACACGGACAGCCCAGCCTTCTGATTCCCTCCCTCCCTGGGTGATGCTATTGCTAATTATGCATCACTCTGTGGGGCTGCTGGCCACAGTCAGTACTAGCACAATCTGGATTGGATACCAGATTGTGGCTGAAGATGGATTTGTTGACACAAAACCCATGAAAGACATTAGACCCTTTTACAGTTGCAGGTGGGGGGGGTTATTAAACACAGGCAGCAGGACCGCGGGTGGTGCAACCAGTAAAGGCACTTGCCCTAAGTGCAGGTTGCCAATGGCAGCCCGGGGCTGCACCAGCCCGAGAGTACCATTTGTGGGTGACGATTGGGCGGGGAGGGGCAAGGTAAGCCAGCGTGAATTTGCAGTGTGCAAACACAGCTTTGTGTGTGTCAGAGTCATGGTCACGGCTTGGTGAGTCTCGGAGGAGGCAGTTTGGCATCTTTGTCACTACCAGTCCCAGGGTTTGGATGGCAAACTCGCAGTCTGAGGGGAATGGGTAGTTGAATTAGAAGAGGGTACAATTGGCCAGCAAATTGGGATAAAATGGAGGAAAAATCTGAAAAATAAACACAAAGCTTTATGGTGCACTGATTATAGCCTTTCTGATATCTAACGAAGAACAGAGAGAGAGAGAAAACATAGTCATGTAATATATCAAGCAATTTATACTGCTACTTAGCCCAAGTTTTGCTCCATTTGAAGGCAATTTTATTTACAAAGAATATAAAAATGTCTATTATGCTGCAGTTTATCCTGCTCTGTGTAGTAGCGATATCCATCTTGAGCGAACCCAACCAACTGACCACAAATTCATTGAGCTCTCACAACAGTGAGTTAATGAATGGAAAATGCGGAGCACTGGTCTTTCAAGGAAAGACACAGCTCAGAATATAGACAAATATCTATCTAAGAGTGGATGCAGATGAGTGAGCTTAACTGGTTGTGATGGCTTGTGCCCATTGTATGATAAGGCGAGCGATATGATTATGGCTAACACTTTCATCAATAACAAAACATCAGTGGTCTATCATTAAAGAACCCTTAAAGAATTTCTTAAACTTTTCTAGAACTATATAGACTAAATTAGAGTTCTTGTAGAATAGTTGTTGTGTTCTGAAGAAGGTGTTATTAGAAGTATAGTTAGTAGAAGCTTTCTATACTGTATTATTTGTAGCATTCTAGAACATTGTAACATCACGGTAGATAGCCTGTAACACAATTCATGAAAAAATAAACCAGGGCAGCCCATGGGCCTAATGCAGTCCTATTAGCACTGACCCAAGAAGGATTACGAATACACATTTAAAAATATACATATATTTTTTTACCAGTAGCCTAATGATTTAACCTCGGTCGGATAGATAGTAACACATTGACATTCCAAAAAACATTTCCACTGGCAATATCTAGAGGCCAGGGCCAGCTATGAAGATGTAGCCTATTATCCGTTAATGGATTATTACCCTTGTTTTGTTGGTATCTAAATGCAACGTCAAAGGATTATTAGAGTGCCCTTTTAAAGTCTACACTCCATCTTAAAAATGTCACCTTTTGCCTTACAGCCTGAAATTAAAACATATTAAATTTCCACCTTTATATACACATTTTACCCTATGACTTGAAGTGAAAAAAAATCTCAAAATGTCCTAACATTAATTAAAAATAAAAACTAGAATAACTTGGATTGATAAGTCTATACCCCACTGTGTTAGTACTTGGTAGAAGAAGTACCATGAGTCTTGGATATGTCTACCAGCTTTGTTGATTTTTTTAGTACTGGCTTCCTGCTTGCCATACATACCATACAGATAAAAATTGTGGAAAGCTTTCTGTTTTGTTGACACATGTACACATTGACCACTCTTTGCCATAGTAGTTGCCTGTAGTTATTTCATAGTTGCCATTGGCCTCTTGGTGGCCTCTCTGATCAGTCTCCTTCTTGCTCGGTCAGACTTGGACGGACAGACTTAAGGACGGTCTTGAACGGACAGACTCAAGCTTGGATGGACGGCCTGCTCTAGGCATGGTCCTTGTTGTGCCTTGCACCTTCCACTTCTTAATTATGGTCTTGACCATGCTCCAAGGGATTTAAGGCCTTTGAAATCTTTCTATAGCAATTTCCTGATATGTGCTTTTCCACAATTTTATCCCAGAGTTCTTTTGAAAGCTCCTTGTTCCTCTTGGTGGATTCTTTACTCTGAAATGCAATAGATCTCCCATAGGTCATTACAATAATTTAAAGAGAGCGTTGGATTATGGATGTAACCTTGGTTTTCTGAGTAGAGTAACGGGTCACCAAGTTTTCTTGCCGTCCTTTTACCTTTGTTGCACTTGAGTGAACTGAGAATGTCATGTCACAGCACACTATATATTATAGGGTCACGTGCAGGGGTAGGTATGTGACATGACTATAAATATTTTTGATATACGTAGGCACCTCACTCACATCAGGAAGGAATTTCCATAGGTCGTTAGCCACCCGTTACTCTACTCAGAGAAGTTGTGAAGTCATCAATGATGGCAAGTTGTAAGGTATGCACAAAGCACCAAACTGACTCCCGGTCTACATCTCTATTGGCTCTATCATGTTGCTCACATTACTGTGGACACCAGGCATCACACGATTTGTTAAACCCCACTCCTCGACAGCTACTCTGGGATATTCAGCTATACCAACAGCTGTGTGTCTTCCCTCGAAAGACCGGGTCAGCAGCTTAGCATTCCGCATTTCCCATTCATTGACATGGTGATGGGACACAGTGACATAAGACTCTGTTGTGAGTACCGTCCAGAAATCTGTGGTGATAGTGACCCACTCAGCCTTCGGAATGGTTCATCTTACAGTACATTATGAACTGCAGTTTTGCCTCAACCCTTTGTTTTGCAAGATGGTACGTAATATTCTGGCTATATGAACCTCAGCAACTCACTGAAGCCCTCTCCCTCAACAAAAAGGGTAGCATGTTTTTTGCAACCATAACTAGCTGGGTGGTTTTTTCGGCTCTAGCAGTATTGCATTGGCAGTTTGTAGTGAATGGTGTGATGCGAGCTTGTCTATCACCATTCTTGGTTTCGTCTGGGTTTTATGTTTAAACATGAAATGTAAAGTTTCAGCACTCGCAGGGGCCCAGAGTAAGGGAAAAGGGGACGTTCTAAAATGCGTAATAAGAAAACAGCTTAACAAAGCTTAATGTACCTAAACAGAGAGCTAGAATCCCCATATTTTGCATAGGTGGAGGAGTACTAAAAATGTGCAAAAGGATGACAAAATATATTTAGAAAATATATACTGATTAATACAGTATATGGATCTGCTTAATGAGGCTTAATGTGCCTAAAGAGAGAGCTAGAACTCCCATATTTTGCACAGATTATGTTTAGCATGAGTACTAACTGAAGGGCAGAATGATTTGAAAATATATTTAATAAAATTATATGTTATGCTCATTAAACAGTTTTTCCTGCTTAATACAGTATATGAATCTGCTTAACAAGGGTTAATGGACCTAAACAGAAAACTGGAACCCACATATTTTGCACAGATTAGCATGAGTACATACCATGGGCAAAAGGCTGAGAAAATACATTTGAGAAAAATACATTTTATGCTCCTAGGGAAAAGCCATAATTGCCACAGGGCAAGTATCTTGGGAAAGATACTTGTCCTTCCTAAAAGTTGCTTCCTCTTTTTCTCACTTTGCAGTGATCGCCATAGGCCTGCAACAAAAAGAGACTGTATGCCAAATGCTTTCAAATAATTTCTTTTGAACATGGTGGCAAAAGGCTCTGTCTTACCCTTTTTCTCAATTGAAAAACAATTCTGCTGTCTGCTTATAGTTACCGGTGACAAACACACTGTTAACAAATCTATTGTTACTGACACATTTCTTTTAAGTAACCATGTGAAATCATAACTTATTTTGGCCATTCTGCTGTCTCTCCACAGTTTTAGTTGGCAATTCACAAATGACAAACCCTGTTGTTGCAGATGGAGTGCTTTTAAATAATAAGTCAACTCACCACTATTGATTGCCAAAGTATTTAGTAAACACATATCTGGAGCATATTCAGCAATTATTTTATTAATTCGGTGAAAGCTATGTGTGGGTTGTGACCAGTGAATGTGAGTTACTGTTGCTATTTCACCATATTCACATTTCATGATGTGTTAGATGGCAATGACAGTAATATTAATAACTAGGCTAACAGTTTTGAAATTACATGAGCCATGCATTAAATGAGTTAAGAAAAAGTCATAGTTGGGTCATTCCTACTATCCAGTGCATTTTCTGTTCCCAGGAAATATCTCTACAGATTTTCTGTAAATTGTGTAAAATGTGGATTCCAAATGATAAGATTAGGTCTTCTTTACCATAAAAGCACAAAAATATGGATCTCAAAGGAATTTTATGCATTTTAACAACTTGTTTTCAGTAGATGTAAGTGCTTTTGCCATGTCCCCAAGTGCTATCTATTAACTTCTAGGTCCAAAATGTCCATCCTGTTAGGTTCATATACCTAACAGGGTGGAACATTCACCTAACAGGGTGGAAATGTTGTTAGAAAATATAGTAAATGAATGAATGAAAAAATGAAACACTCACTCACCCCACCTTTTTTAAGGTATTGAATATAAAAAGGTTTTGAAGGCCGAAAGGCACCAGATAGTAGGAATGAACCAGTAATGAGACCCAACTAACATCAAGATATAGTCAAATTATCAGACATTGTCAGGATAAACATGCATTTTGGGCCTGTACTGTCACTTTGGTAGGCAAAACATTTGTATTATTTTGTGACAGAAAATATAGCCTGTGTGATTAATGTCTGCATTGGCGAAAGCTGTTAATCAGTTAAAGTGGAGTTATGTGTACTAGGTGACATTAGGTTTCTATGAAAACACAATGTATTAAATTATTTGGAAAAAAATAATTGGAATAAATGTAATTATTCAGGGAATAAAAACATGACAGTCATGTACAATGTTTGGTGCAAGTTACATGTGACATACAGTACTTTAATTTGTTCTAAGCATAAATTCTTATACTGTATCTCCTGATATCAAGTGCATTTGCACCATTTGCGTATTCTTGTAACTTTTCAGTATTGTGTTTGATATACCTTTAATCAATCAATAGCATTTAATTAGGCATATACACTCCTATGAACATGCAGGAATTAAGCCATTTTTGCATGTGTTCCTTGATCATAGAGAACCAAATGTGGGATGCAGGGGGGAGGGAGAGCTGGCATGAGTTCACCGAGGAGCAGAAGGGCATCCCTAGAAAGTAGGTGGGCAAGTTCCATCTCAGAGGAGGTGGATCATTGCCGGCCTCGGGGTATTTCTTTACACAGAGAGTTGTCAATGCCTGGAACAGCTTGCCAGGTCAGGTAGTAGAGGCAGAAACGCTTGGGCTATTCAAGTCCAGGCTAGATGTAGTACTAGATACTCTTTAGATTAGGACATGATGAGCCTAGATGGGCCGAATGGCCCGTTCTCATCATTATGTATTCTTATGTTCTTATATTCTTATTAGCTTGTCCTGTAGTGACGGGCGACAGGCTCATAGGGGAGGGCGAAACGAAAGAAACAGAGGGTATAATTGGCTAACAAATTGGGAGAAAAAACGGGAGTGGGGAAAAAAAGTTGTAACATTAGTGGAATTAATCATTATTGGTTAAAAAGCATTAAGCAAAGGTTGCTGGTTTCAAAGAACTCATAGGCACACAAACACGTTTGTTCTTCCATCTCTTATTTTGGTAGAATTCTATCAGAAGTTTATACCAGAAGATATTTACTGGAAGTCTATTTACATGGAAGATTTCTTACCGTATTTCTCACAATTTAGTGGCCAATTATATCCTCTATTTTGATTTGCCCTCCCCACTGCATGTGTGGATGGGGCCATCCAGGCAAGCTAATTCTCAGATTTCAGCGAACTCAATTTAGTGGCCTTATAGACTGATTTTGCCCCCCCAACCCAGGCGTTCTGGAGACACCCTTATGTGCTTCTCAGCGAGTTCATGCTGGCTCACCCTCCCCCTCCTCCTGGGGCAGACAGCCAAACACGGCCAAACACAGTCAGGTTTCGAACCGCAACTGCAATAGGCAGCTCACACTCGAAAGGACCAGCCAATACGGGTGCCTTAGACCGCTACGCTATCGGAGGCCCCTATTTTGCCATTTTCACTCTTGTAGGTGCTGGCTGAGAAAGAAACCTTAATTTTGGTTTGTGACTGAGACTACAGGAATTTCCTCCTCTGAATACTCATTTTCATCAGAGGATAATTCCTTATAATCAAGATCCTCTTTAAGTTTGTCCTCTTTTTCTGCCATGTTCTCCTCTACTTCACTGTCACAAACTGAGCAATTGTAAGTAAAAAGTATAATTTCCCCATTTGTTTGAGAATACAACATAGGGCAATACCTGCATTGTTTATTTTCTACAGGCTTTTTGTTTCATCTTTATCAAGGGTGTGAATCATTTTGAAGTTGACTGTAAATTCTTATAAATATCTTGTGATATGCCAATTTTATGTCAAAATCCGGGATCAGAGTTCTACCCAGTAAGTGGATAATGTATAATTAGTGGGGAAAAGACTGAAAATTAAATCCTCCAGGGTAAACAAAACCTATGGAAATGGTCTTATTTGATATAGGGGTTCAGCAAATACAGTTCGATAAACACCCCCAATGCAGCTCTAAATCTGCTGTCAATAATCCAGGGCTAGTCCGTACAGCTCTGAAATCTGATCCTGATCCTCTGATTGATCCCTGTCTGTGATTTTCCCTGTGTGAGCTGAGAGTCGGGTTACAACATAGTTTCCCTTTGCACGTGAAATCCTTATTTTATCGCACTGTCAAGCTGGGCAGCTTGTGTAGGATCTTAAAGGAGCGCAGGAGCTGATGTTGTCTGGGGAGACAAAACTGGGTCACAGTGCCAGTGTGATTCTGATGAATTCAGTGCTCAGAATCAGAGCTGGGAAGCAGACCATGCAGCCGACAGAATTTGACAACTTTATGTTTTCATCCCTCCTTTATCGATGTCTGCTATTTCCTCTCCTCTGTGGTGTCTCTACTGTCACACTCATGAAAACAGTAGTTAAAGTTGAAGGGAGCTAATTCCTAAAGGAGAGTACATATATGTATTTGAAACATTATTATCTTCTTCATATTATTATTATCTTGTATTAACTCCTGTCTTGGAACACATACAGGCCCTGCCACTACGAGCAAGATTAAGGACCCCTAGTTTCACATTAATGGTGGCAGGCCATTCATCATGATTATTACACCCTCACTTTCTATAACAAGGTGGTTTGAAGTTTCACCCTGCCAAAATGCTCCACTTCAACAACAGCGACAAGATATGCTAGAGAGCTAAGGAACTTCAAATAATATTGTTGATCATTTACACATCGTTTAAGGTCTATGGTTAGAAAAACCAAAGTTTAGCCATTATATAATTAAGTCATTGGACTAGTACTTGGGGCAGGGTGATCAGTACTGATCCTTGAAATAAGTAATAAAAATGCACAGACTCTGTTGAGTTCACTTGATGCAGCTGAGGGGATGTGGGTAATTGATTTCCACCACGTCGGCTATGCGGACTGATGGCGGCAGACCTTCAAACACCCGAGCAGAGAACACATGTGGATGCGAGAAGGCCCCGGGGGCTGTCGGGATAGCAATTCTAATTAAGCAATTTACACACGCTTACCATTCAGCTAATACAGTGCGCCAAAAAGTAACAAATTCATCTGTGAATGAACGGACAAAAGTGCAGACGAACCTGAGAGTGATGTCGCGACACCGCAGGGCTCTATTCTGGGAGCCAGCCGTAGATTAAGCCTCATGGTGAAACGAGCAAGGGAAACAGTCACATTTATTTGCATGAGATTTTACATCAGCATCCCATTTTTAGCTCCTGCTTGCATATATTGTATAATTTAGGTCGGATGTTCAGTTTCTGGGTTAATACGGTATTAACTAAAGTATGTCACATGACTCTGGCACAGCTCTCTCCATATGTAATCAGGGATGTCATAGCAGTATGTAAGCTCAGTATGCAACACAACATTACACAGGGAATGAAAGGCCATGTCAAATATTGCATTTGCATTATGAGCTTTTAATCACAGTTGTCTCGTGTGCACCCCTAATCACCTGCTCCGATGTACAGGAAAAGTATGGGCAATGTTTGAAACAATGTTTACCAGCCATCTATGGCTGGCAGGTTTCATGCAAAAGACATAACAAATATCCTAGGTACTAAACTTTACTGCATAATGTAGTGTGTTTGTTTGCCCAAACCCAAAGGGAATGTTTTAGCTTGAGCTGATAATTAAGATATTTGCATTCTTTTCTATGGCGTTCATATGTAGGTCAATGTTTTTCCCTCTATCCGCCCACCCCCCCCCCCCTCGCCCCCAATTTTGAATCACCAGTAGTGCTTCTTGAGTCACGTCTATGCCACCAGCACCCATACAACAGGAGCATTGCACCTAAAGCTGAAGTGTGCGCTCCTCATATGCACTTGCCTGTGACCTGTGATCCAGTCCAGTATTCTATACCTCACAGTCCACACAGTACTATAGGAGAGACCTATCAGGGAGGAGGAGGAACATCTATAGCCCACTGGAGGAGGAACATCTCTCACTGGTGATAGCCTGTGGCTATCTGGCGTGTTTTTGGAAGGAACTAACCCAAGATAGTAGTTGCCCAAGGAACCATAGCCGACATAGACCCACCTGGTGGGACGATACCTACTCCTGGTGGGATGATACCAATTGTATGCTGGTCATTGTTGGCTGATGTCATAGCCGAAGCCAAGGCTTGAATTTGAGAGTATTAGGCCCACCCTGAGCTTGTGGTGAGCCACTGCAGAGTCTATGCTACTTTTTTCATGTCATTTGCAATGTGCTAAAATGTCTGCTAAAGGTGTACCCAGGCAAGCCTCTAACAAAAACAGACTTCATTGTTTGATGGCTGTCGGGTCATTTAGGCGCTTCAGATGGGAACTCAGCCAATCGGAGGTGTTTTATCTGTTGGCAAGCTGAGCGTTGTGATACTTAATAATGCATGCCTGTTGTGGAGCAGAGAAAGCGAAACGCTTCTGGAGTACTGTGGCTGATTGAGTGGTCAGCATTCCCTACAGAAAGTCAGTAATGGGAAAGCCTTTTCTCCCAGTGAGGGGAGGGGGCTGGTCCACATGAGAGCCAGTATCTGTGGTACTCTGGAACTTTGCTTAGTGTCTTGGACTTGGACTCTTTTTAAACTACTAGTGGTGTTGTTGCCATTGCACCCTTGAGCAAGTCATTTGACAAATCACGCTGTTAAGGAATCTGCACGTTGTTGAAATGTAAGTGAGCAACTACAAAAGAAACAAACCCCCAAAAACCCCAGAAAATTATACATTGAGACTGCTCTTCATTTATCAACCAGTGTGTCATTTTAAATGAGGCTTTATTCAGCGTGCCCTCTGCATCGATCCTACCGTCAAAAGCACTGACTTAATAAGCTGTGAGCAATCGTGATACTAATACCAGTTTGTGAATCTCATACTGGCATTGACCTTTCAACAAATGTTCTGGAACCTACATTACATGTAGGTTTCCTGGTGACTGATGAAGAGACTAATAAGGGTAAAAGGGGTGTTTACAAACATTTACAGTGCACTACCTCATGCAATGTACCATAAAATGAGAGACAGAGAGAGAAGAGGGAGAGGGAGAGGTATTGCTGGAAATTGGAGTGTGACAGGAAATGGCCAACCAAGCTCACTGTTGTTTACCTCAGAAAGGAGGGTTTTTGCTCTGGCATAATTTCCTCCTCGTCTCTGAAAATGAAACACATGCAGCATTAGCTGCTGTCATTTTGCTGTTGCCTTGATAAGTTGCCATACAAAGGGCCTATGTTACGCATAGCTGTGTGTTTAGCAGGCCAGGACAAAGCAGAAACTGGGACCAACCAGACAAAGAGCAGACCTGGGGCGCAGAGTGGGTGGATCTCTCAAATGACTGACAGGTGGGCTATTGCCAGAGACTGGTCTTACATAGTGTTAATTCACACAGAAAATAGATGTAATTAGAGAGAATAATTATGTAGAAAGAAATAATAGGAAATATTATGTAGGATGAAGGAATAATAGGAAAAAAATAAGACTGAAAAAATTCTAGCCATTTTTTCTTACATTTGCATAGGGCTGCTGGAGCTTTGAAGGTATAATGGGAATGCAGTCTGGTAAAGATCAAATGCTAAGTGTTTGAGGGAAGGGGACATTCCAGGAGCTTCAAGACTTGGGTGACCGGTCTGAATGAAGCCTGAATTCAAAAATGGTGCTGCAAAAAAAACTGTAAAACTTGGGCTCAATTCAATTCTTTGTTTCTAAAGCATTCTAATGTATTTTATGTTGGTCTTTTGAGAGTGTGGCAACTGCACATGTACCAATCTGTGACTACAATTCAGTGCTTGATTGGGGTGTTGCAGTGGCCTGTGGTGTCTGAATGGATTTAGCCTTTTACCCTTTCTCTTGATAAGCTTTCCTTATCAAAGCCCCCTCCTGCATGTTCTCGGGAGATGAGGATCAGCCCTCAGCTCTCTACATATCCCCTTCTGGCAGTGTTGGAGAGGCCTGCATTTTACATCACAATTGCTGCAACAGCCCCTCGGGGGCATGTGTTGGCCTCAGTCAAGCGTGAAGAGCCAGCAAAATTGAGAGCACCCACCTCAGTCCCCCATCACGCATGAGAGGTCAGCCAGGGGAGAGGTGTGTCTGAAGGAATTTGTCTTGTTCCTCGTGAGAAGAATCCCTGGCTGGTTTTGCGTACCTCACCTGTTTAACGAGAGCACAATCCTTACCTCTCCTTTCCATTACTTTATTACTGTCCTGACCATCAGGAGGCCTGGGCATTTCAGATTTTAGGCTGGTGAATATTATGTGCTTGTGAAAATGTGAAAGACGTCAGATATATATACAGTATATATATATAAATTATATTGTTTTGTTTTTTCCTCAATAAAAGCTTTGTTGAAAATTTGAGAAATATGCATATTTTTAGCATAACAAAAATATTATGAAGGCCGTTTTGGTAGGATAATATGGTTAGAGCAATTGTGCCCTGCCTCTTCCCACGCGAATCAATTAACTAAAATTAACTTGCTACAAGACAACAGATTCAAAAGATGACCCTTAATTAGGAACATAGCATTGGAGAATGAAATAATGTAAGTTTTGCACTCACCATCTTGCAGTTGAACAATGTTAAAAAAAAAGTAAAAAGCCATATAGCTGAGGTATAGCAAATTTATTCCATCTTGAAATGAAAAGGCCCCTCCCTCATAACCAGCAAATCCATATATCTACTGATTTTTATATTTTACACAGCCTCTGAGTAATGGCTTCCGCCCGTCGTTTGTCACATGTTCTCCTAGCTAACACCGAGGTGATGGTTGGTTGAATTGGGATCCACCCGCCCCTGCCAAGACGGTTGGATGCTGGCTTTTCAGGTGGTACATTTGCGGACTCGTTGTGGTGTTGCATTTCAAAACGACATCACAATGTTGGCAATTCACATTTTATTCTTTTCTCTTGAAATGTTCCCACACAGGACTACGTTTGGCACGCTTCATGGTTGACTTGACTGCGTCTTCTTCTGTGTAATGCAAACATTCTCCTCAATAATTACATTGCATCCCCTTGTGTAGAATTTAAATAATGATTTTATTTCAGTTTCAACTCGCTTCAATACAATTACAACAACACCACAAAATGTTCAATTTCATTGTTTAATTTGATTGCATGATCAATCAAATTCTTACCGGCAAATAATCGATCATCGATTAATTGTTAACCTCCTTATTCTGTACATTTGTGAAATTATTTTGCTACACACCCATTCTGCACTCTGTAGATGATAATGACAATAGTGTTACAGCAGTATCATTCTCATGACTTAAGCCTTTGTCAATTTGTGTTAAAAGCACCATGCATGACCTACCGCACTGCATGCTTATTCGGAATGGAATGCAAATCATGTTAACTCTGAATCTTTATACCAAGATATAAACTAGGTATAGCCTAGTTGACCGTATCAGGCCCAGACATTTTGTCATTTTTAATGTGTGCCTGCAACACTCTTCCACTCCCTGGGATGCCAGTGCTTTGAAGTAGTGTTCCTGTCCCAGCAGAAGTGTTCAGGTCTATGCAATTGTCAACTTTCTGTCTCCTTCTCTGTGTGTCCTTTGCAACACAGGGGAGGGGCGCTAAACATTGCGCTAAACCTTAACGGAACAGAGTTCTTTGTGTATACCTTGTCTGCACACGTGTGTTAATTACTTTTCTTCTCCCCTACAGTGTCTTCAGCTAAACCATTTTGTGTTCATTTGCAACTGCAATTAAATTTGTTTATGTTTTAAGTGTTAATTAGCATCAGATTGCAGCCCCTTTAGTATTGTCCTATACCGGGTTATGGATATGAATACTGGCTTTTGTCTCGATGCTAACAACTAAAAGCTGACTCTTGGCTGTGAGCAATCGTGATACTAATACCAGTTTGTAAATCTCACACTGGCATTGACCTTTGAATAAATGTTCTGGAATGTAACTTACATGTAGGTTTCCTGGTGACTGATGAAGAGGCTAATAAGGGTAAAAGGGGTGTTTACAAACATTTACAGTGCACTATTTCAGGCAATGCACTATAAAATGAGAGACAGAGAGAGGGAGAGGTATTGCAGGAAATTGGAGAGTGACAGGAAATGGCCAACCAAGCTCACTGTTGTTCTAGTCTTTGCCAGAAAGTGATTAGTCGTAGTAGAATGCTGAGCTGTTGCCAAAGGACCATGTGTGATAACCTTCTGTCTGTAGTCTCGCATAATCGTGAACTAGCTTCTAAGAATCATCATATCATTTTGCATAGTGGAAAGATTACACCGAGGGGTGATTATTGTAGTATATGTATTGCAGTAGCACAAAATATGGCTCCCTTAGTCACATGACCCAGAGGTAAGACTCATGTGTGTTTTTTGAGGAGGTGACATGGTGCAAACTGGCTCTTGCAGGTTTACAGATGGGAATGACTTGGAAGAGAATATGCCCGTCTCCTTCTCTACTCCAGGAGAGCTGCAGCGTGGGGGGAGTGCTGCAGTGCACGTGTTGCCAGGGAGACGCCCGGCCTCCCTGTCAATGGATCCCATAAATCCGCAAACACCCCCTCCCCCAGCTGCATCATAGCCATCACATTAACTCCAGCCAATCACAGACATTCATTGTCATATCTCCTCATGTATGTGCACTGCACTGTTCCTGCAATGCCAGGTTTTTGAAAGGGACCAGCACATTTTCTTGTCGATGCTAGTGCTCACCTTCAAACGTGAAAATACACTGTGTGTAGTGTCGGGAATTCCTTTCATTTCTGACTACATTTACATGTAGATAAAACATGTTTTTGTATGTGTACATGTGTGTATGTACTGTCTGTCCACATGTTTGTTTGTGTGTCTGTATGTATATATGTGTCTATATATGCGTGTGTGTGTGTGTGTGTGTGTGTGTGCGTGTGTATGTGTGTTTTATGTATGCATGTGTCATGTACATGTGTGTGGAGGTGTGTGTATGTGTTTAACCTGGACAGAGTTGGTCCTCATTACCAGACACCTGGTCCCAGATTCAGCCTCACCACTATAACACAGACCTATCTAACAAATGTATCTTGCTTTTATAATTTTGTATAATTTTTTGTGATCATCATTTTGAAGGTCTCTGTTCATTGAAAATAACACAAATATTGTGAAAGAATAGTATAAAATATGTGAGCCTTGCTTTCATTCGCTCCGCGAATATCAGGGCCGTAATGGTAACAGTTAGTTGGAAACTAGGGCTGATGTATAAAGCATCTCAGATCTCAGATCTGATCAGATCTCAGCTCTCACATGAAGTGCTGATCTAGGATCATGTTTCCCCTGTCCATATCCTAACCTTATCTATCATGAGCTAAAAAGCAAAACTGATCCTAGATCAGCACTCTGAGATTCTTTATACATATGGGCCCTGATCTCATCTCATACCAGTAGAGTGAAGGGTCTTCTCTCTGCTCTGAATCAGATAGAGGCCTGTGTGTGGTGTTTAAGGATTTTGATAAAGGACTTTGATTTCGTAAATGTACCATAGGGGGTAGATACTACACGTATACAACTCCATATCAGGCAAGACAGGACTTTTTATTTTCTGTGCTTCAGTCTTCTGTTTTTCACACTGCCAGTCAGTCATGCTCTCTTCAGTCTCTCCATCCATCATTGTCCCACTTAATTAGGCAAACACTTTGTAACTTTGCTACTGGTTGTAGAGAGAGAGGGAGAGAGAGAGGTCAGTGCGTGGAATAGTGTGAGAGGTCTTTGTGTGAAAGGTATTTTGTCACCTCAATGGTTCTACTCCTGAGCTCCAATCATAATCTTATTACCTGTCTGCATTAGTGTTGCGCAGGAACGCATTGAAGTATCCTTATGTACAGTACCAGTCAAAAGTTTGAGTACACCTTCCATCCAGATTATGGGCACTCCTTCATTCTTCAGCAAGATAATGACCCCAAAAACACCTTGAAATTTGCAAGAACTATCTGGTGAAGGAGGAATGTGAACTCAAACTAATGACCTGGCCTGCCCAGTGTCCAGACCTCAATCCCATACAATTTGTATGGGACAAACTGGACAGAAGAGGCAAAGCAAAGCAACCCACAAGTGTCTCTGGGAATTGCTGCAGGAGAGCTGGGAATACATGTCAGGTGATTTCCTGCTGAAACCTATTAACCGAATGGCTCGTTTTTGTGAGGCTGTTATCACGGCAAAGGGTGAAGAATCCAAGATTCAATTTTCAATAAAAGTTTCTAGAACATTGCTTTGATGTTCCTTTTGTTTATTGTTACATGTGTTTTTTTGTAATTCTCAAGTATTTACAGAAACTTATATGGTGTAAAACATTGTCAATTATGAGATAAGCCTAGTTTCGAGCAGGTGTACTCAAACTTTTGACTGGTACTGTATGTAAAACACTTTTGTGCCTTGAACCAAGTTAAGCAGCCCTGCTCTGAAGGGTGTTCCACAAGCGAACTGAGGCTAAAATGTGATTCTGGTTGTGTCTCTTTGTTCTCACAAAGGCATTTTCTCCCCCCATCTCCCACCAGGTCTTCTGACTGCTAGAATAATGGGGAAGAGGAAGGACTGGAATCCTTGGAGGACCTTAGTTCATTTCTTTGAGGCAGTGGACATTTCTGAATGAAAGCATATGATCCGTAGTATTTGATCCAATGGCGAAGAAAGGGCGTTCAAAGGGCGAGAAACCCGAAGTCGTAATATCCGCCTTACAGGCAGCCAACGAAGATCTCAGGTCGAAACTGACTGACATTCAAATAGAACTGCATCAGGAGAAATGCAAGGTTAGCCATGCGTTTACGTGTGCTATTTTGTACTCTTTCCTAGCCCTTATCTTCATTTTTTATTTTATTGTCAAGCCTGTGTTGCAGCGTTACGGAGGGCACATATTTTTATGCATAACCCTCATGCAATGAATAATCACTTCATAATTATACATAAATTAATAGTAATACAATAATATTTTGTCAATCAAAACATAATATTTAGTCCCAGAGTTAATTGAGCCCTTGTTTTTTGCTCAACTTCCACATCCATACATTCCACACCAGTAAATGTGTATGAAATGACCATATTACATGACTGGACATGTTAAGAATGCACCATGGCTTCCCCGTGTTTACTGTACCTGTGATAGCTGTTGGGGTCCATTTAAATTCAGTCAATCCAGGAAATGCATTGAAATTAAATTAATTCATGAATTAAACATTTCAATAATGTTTCATAATGTTCTATGAAGACTTTTCAATTGAATTACAATTAATTTCCTGAATTGACGGAATTGAAATGGAATTGACTCCAACCGGCCACAAACACTGCCCCCTGTTGATCAGGTGAGCAAGCTGGAACGGGAGAAGGTGCAGGAGGGGAAGAGGATCCGGGAGCAGGAGCAGCACCGGCACACGGCTGCGCTGACGGACCAGCGGGCCAAGTGGCACGAGGAGAAGCAGAAGGAGCTTCAGGCTCTGCGGGAGTCGCTGGTGCGACAGCACGAGCAGGAGATGGCCCGCAACGCCAAGATCAAGGATGGCGAGAACCAGAAGCTGAAAGCGGCGCTCAGCGCCTTGCGGGATGGCAGCGGGGAGAAGGTGCGCACAGCCCTCACGCTGGAGGCCAGGGAGGAGGCCCGCCGCTTCTTCGACTCGGAGCGTGTCAAGCTGCTGCAGGAGATCAACGAGCTCAAGTCCACCAAGAAGCAGACGGACGAGGCACTCAGCAACATGATCCAGGCCGACAAGATGAAGGCCGGAGACCTGCGCAGCGAGCACCAGATGCACCAGGAGCAGATCTCCAAGATCAAGTGGGACTGTGAGCGTGACATCCGACGACTGGTAAGTACTCCCTGCGCTGAGACAGAATAATAACAACTCTCTACACTTAGACACATGGGTACTGTACATTTTCCCTGCCCTGAGACAGAATAGTAAAAATTACTCTGAGACCAATTTTTGTCCTGGAACAGGTAAATACTCTGAACTGAGACAAGCATGTAGATACTCTCTGTACTGAAACATTTACCAGTAGGTACTTTGTACCAAGACAGACTGATATGTGTTCTGTGTAGTAAGACAGATGGGTAAAGACTGTATGTATTGAGACAGACAAATACTATCTGCTCTTAGACAGATTAACTCTCTGTAGTAAGACTGATAAATACCTTCTGTTCTGAAACAGGCAAATACTTGATGCAGAAAGGTTCTGTGTAGGTGTGTGTCTGCATGTGTTGTGAGCCTCCGGTAACTGCCCCACAGGTGGACGAGATCAAGGCCAAGGACCGGAGCATCTTCTCCCTGGAGAAGGAGCTGGAGACGGCAACAGGCTTCCTGCAGAAACTGCAGCTGCAGAAGGACGCTCTGGACGAGCAGCTCTTCCTGGTGAAAGAGGCAGAGTGCAACCTGGGCAGCCCCAAGAGGGAGATCCCGGGGCGGGCCGGAGACGGCGCCGAGCACTGTGGCAGCCCGGTACGGCTCGGGAGAGAGCGAGTGAGACATGGGACCCAGCAAGCGAGCACCTATTGGACCAAACATCTGTCGGCACGCTAGCGTTTTAAAAATCGGCACTACCGTGGTCCGCTAGCGGAGGCACAATTCATCAACTATTTTGCCTTCTCATAACAGCTGATGCTCATCTTGATTGCCTCGCCTAGACTGTCTGCTAGTGGCCCACTGTTGTGGCGATTTACAAAATGATGGTGGACCAACCGATGTCGGGTCGCTAGTGGGCTACTGTAAGCTTGCTGGCTGGGGAAGGGGTGATGTACAGGAAAAAAACTGATGATAGTCGACGAGTCCCTCTAACAAACCTTAATTCTCCTCATTGGGATTATCCCAACCTAATTATCCCAAGATAATTGTCCTTAACCTTAAGTGGTAAGCACTATGTGCCACAATTTTGGTTGGTGTGACCTCTGAGCACACGGAGTGCTTTAAGCATAATGGTTAAATCATATTCTTTCTATTTTTCCCTGAATGTCTCAAAGTGTGTTCAACCAGTAACTCTATAGAGGCATTTGTGGTCATAAATCACATGGTCATTAAAAATATACTGATCACTGCACCTTGAATGTAGAAAAGGCCACAGGGGGTATTTGATTTAGGATATCTGCTGCTTTAGCGAGGCAGGATTAGGGGATGAGTTAAGAGGCTTCTCCTCCACAATTCCAGGAATTCTGTAGTATTTACTTATCTGTTTTGCGACAAGGATTTGTCTGCAGGGCTACTGTGAATCAAATCTGTTGATGTTGATCACACGTCTACCCAAACATAAGCATACTCACAAGCATGCCAATTTATCCCATTCTTCATTGTGCACTGTGCCACAGTTCCCTATAGTCCAGTATAATGTATGTGTGTGTGTGTGTGTGTGTGTGTGTGTGTGTGTGTGTGTGTGTGTGTGTGTGTGCACGTGCCCGTGTGCTTTCTTGCCTATGTTTGTGGCCCAGGACATGCGCAGGAACCAGAGACGCATGGCCGAACTGAACTCCACCATCCGCAAGCTGGAGGACCGTAACAGCCTGCTGGTGGACGAGAGGAATGAGCTGGTACGCCCGCTTCCTGACCCCCCTCTCAGAATAACCACACAGAGCACACACAGTCCCACACTGTCTGCCCTCTCTGCCGCTCTCTAATCCCTACTGTCTGCTGGATTAACATCCAGCTTCCTCATGTGGATCAATCAAACGCACTGTAGCCCGCACTCTGCTCCCGCAGCCACTGCGGAGGCCATCTGAGCCGGAGAGACTGAAGCCAATGACTGCAAGCGTTCATTCGTTTTTCACAGAGTTCTTTTAGCGGACACCACGACGCAGCCGGTGTGACTCACATAGTTCTCCGTGTACTTGATACTCATCTCTGCTGTTGGGTATTTACTGAATTCATTCAGGTTAAGTGCTTTGCTTTAAGGCTAATGCTTGCAGGTCACCAGTGGTTTTAACATTTTCTTCACATTTCCTCACAATACTGGATTCATTTGCTGTGCAAACCACTGTTCCCACATGCAGCACATTCTTTCTTCTGTTTGTGCAATGTGGTTTTTAGGCAACTCATCGCACCTGTCTTAAGGTGCAGCTGCAGTGGTAAACATGGCATGTGCACTCAGGTTTCATCAATCAATCTTCATCAATCCCACAAGTCCGCTCCTATAATTCTACTAGATAAAGACATTGCCAAACGCATATATCTGCTTTGATTAATAAATCCCCGCTCCCCCCTCAGAAACTCACGGCGTAGTTGAAGGGTTGCATTGCATTGTTCAGAAGGGTAACTCAAGGTTGTAAAATAGATTCGATTTTTCCACTTTGTATTTGCAAGCGCTTTCTGCTAGTTAGGTTTCATGGGGATATGTGTATGCCAGCATCTTTAGTGTACCCCCAAAGTGCCAGTTCAGCAACAGGAAGATAGAGCTGAAGAGGGACAAGCCCAAGGTTAAACAGAGACACTTCTATGTTTAACTTCACCTTTATGTGTTTGTCATAATCCATTTTATTGTTTATATTGTACTAAATTGCTAAATAGTCTCATACAGATCAATAATATAATGACATCACAATGTATACATGCTTCTTTGTACTAGTGTGTTAAATAGCCACTGCATTGCAGCCTATTGTGGGTGTTGGTTGAAGGATGGTCGTTTTGGGGGGGGGGTTATTTCCATTCAGGCAAAAGTATGTACGTATATACTCTCTCATTATCTACTCTCTGCCCTGTCCATTCCTTTTCTACGGGCACAAGAACCGCATATTGCAGCCATTGGTTAATATTAGCTAGACCCCAGACAGTTAGGCAGAGGTAAGTATCAACCAGCAAAAAGATGTGTCTTATAAATATTGTTGCCTAACTTACTGGTGTTCCATGTACTAGTGGTGCGAAAGGCAGATTTAATAACATAACAAACTCTCGTCCAGGCTGAAATAAGGACGTTTCAGGGAAATGTTTCACATGCGTTTGATGATGCCTGAACCAACGAATTAGACCCTATTTTCTTTCTGCATCACTAGTGGAGAATTAACCAATGACATTGACGCTTATATTTATCAGCATCTGATGGAGAATGCCAGTGAACATTACGTGTCATTACATGTTGTTACTGACATGTCGCTGTTGTGACATGTATGGCGGGAGGTTTCACGGCGAGCGTGTCTGTGCCCCATAGCTGAAGCGCGTGCGGGAGTCTGAGAAGCAGTACAAGCCCCTGCTGGAGAAGAACAGGCTGATGAGCCGACGGAACGATGACCTGACCCAGTCCCTGCAACGGCAGGAGGACAAGCTCAAGATCCTCACCAAGGAGAACCTGGAGATGGTGAGGGTATCTTCGTTTTTCTTTCCAAAAAGGCACCACGCCATTCGGTTGGGTTGCCGTGATGCTAAGCGACCTGGTTGTAATCAAGCTCTTAGGGTTTGAGTGTGAGGGGGTCAGGCGTAATATCACCTTGTTTGTATTGTGATGCATCATCGTCGTTTTCATTACACAATATATCACAACGTATGTTCTGATTTGTCTTTAAAAAAATGCCATTTATTAACATGAGTTGGTGGTAGCATTATTGTTATTTTTGCATTATTGTTATTTTTTTATTGTATAGATGCAAGAAATATCAATGTTGTTTCTTTACCAGGGCTACAAGTGTCTGGAACTCAATTGGAAGGATACAACATCATCAAAAGCTCAATCAAATCCCCCCTTAGTCTCCTTTTTCTAAGTTTTAATAGATTAAGTGTCTTTGTGCTATTTGTTTTCAAGAGCTTCGCTATCTTTCTTGTAGTGTGGTGGCCAGAACTGCACACAGTACTCTAAGTAAGGTCTGACAAAGGCATTATATAGCATTAATATAACCTCCTTTGATTTACACTCAATAATTTTTGCTTTATATCCCAGGATCCTGTTTAACTTTTTCACTTGACATTTACTTTCACTTCAGTTGACTTTCAACAACTACTACAACTGCTCTGGGCAGTTGGTGGCATCTTACACCTTGACAGTTGGTTTAGTGCAACTGAGTAGAAATGTAAAAGTGTATATGTCAGCGTTGGGGTCAATTCCATTTCAATTCAGTCAATTCATCAATAAGGAGACAAATGTCATGCTTTCCATACCAATGGATCATTTCCACTGCGTTTAAAAAATCCCATCGCATTCCATTGTAGTCAATGGTGTCTTCTGCCCCACACCGCACGTCAAGTGGGTATTTCTCCCCGACCGAGGTAATTCAGTTACAATAAACACGCTTGTCGCATTTTGCTTACATGGCAGAATCACGCATAGTCGCGCACATGATGTGAGATTTCTCTTCCATCAGCAGCCTGTCAGACCAACCCAAGGGCCTTTCCTTGAAAACAGGAAAACACTTGACTGTGGCATGGAAACACAGTGCAACGGTCATTGTTATCCTCAATTACTTATACGTACGGGAACTTTGTTTTTGGGAGATATGTAAGAGTCCCTCTGTCCACAGAAAGATAAGATCAGCTCCCATCCTCCCCTGAAGAAGCTGAGGTCTTTGAACGACCTGGACCAGGCGCACGATGAGCAGGAGATAGAGTTCCTGAAGCTGCAGGTCCTGGAACAGCAGAACATGATTGACGAGCTGACGAGAGTGAGTCTGAACTGTCAACCAAAACTCTGCTTGAGTAACTGCACTGCCTCACTGCCTTGTCATATAGATCTATGGCAAAATGTGCCTACCAGTTCACTCTTCTGCATATACCTGTAGCTTGCTAGGGAATCATGTTATTAATCCTTCTGTATATTAGATTAAACGTCTGAACATGCATGTGTTACTGTATTTTTTACTGTTACTGGTTTCTCCCTGTGATTCAGGATAGAGAAAAACTTCTGCGCAGGAAGCGGCATAAACGAAGCTCTAGGCCCATTAAGGTAGACTCTCCCCTCTAACACTTAACTGGGTAGTGCTTTCAGCAGACTGTTGCAATCTGTCATTTTATATGTAAAACATGGTCACATGTTCGCGGTCCCCCGTTTTGATTCGTCATGCAGCGGCACATTGTAGTGGACACATTCTTTGGGTACGATGAGGAGTCGATGGACTCGGAATCCTCCTCGGTGGCCTCCTTCCGGATGGATCGTACCCCAGCAACCCCGGATGAAGATCTGGATGAGGTGAAGTCTCTCCACACCGAGTCATGGGGAGGGGGATCAATCTGAAATTGTGTGGTAGATGCAAAAATGGCATCCTTCACCCTTCTGTTCCCTTCTCCTCCCTCCTTTTTCCTCTGTCCCTCCTCTCTCATTCTGTCCCATCTTTCACTCTCAGTTCCTCCCTTCTGCCTCATCTCTCTCCCTTCTTGTCTCCTCTCTCACTCCCGTACACACTCTCCTCTCTCTTCTCTCACACTTTCTCTCACACTTTCTCCTCCCTCCTGTCTCTCCTCTCATCTTCCCTGAGTCTCCTCTCCTCTCCGCTGCATCGCCTCTCTCATGCTCTCGCCTCTTCCCTATCTCCTCTCTGACACTCTCTTCTCTCTCCCTTGTCTCTCCTCTCTAACACTCTCTCCGTTCCCCTGTTTCTCCTCTCTCCTCTTCCATGTCTCTCCCTCTCTCAATCTCCCTCCTCTCCCCTGTCTCTCCTCTTTCAATCTACATTTTACATTTACATTTTAAGCATTTAGCAGACGCTCTTATCCAGAGCGACTTACAAGATGTGCATTAATACATGGTAGGAACAATCATAGTTTGCGCACAGATCAGTGCAGTAATACAGCGATAGACATTGTTGTAGGCAGCTGCATACCATACCTGTAACACTGGGAAGAAAAAGGTTAGTAATTTCCTCTAGAGCAGTTCCTCTAGCCGCCTGAAAAGTGGACCAGTGATTTCAATCCGATGCATGCTGCGATGGGGAGCCAGTGCAGAGAGGAGAGTAGAGGGGTGACGTGGGTGAACTTCGGTTTATGTTCACCCACGATCTCCCGCCTCTCCCCATGTCTCTCCTCTCTCAATCTCCCTCCTCTCCCCTGTCTCTCCTCTCTCAATCTCCCTCCTCTCCCCTGTCTCTCCTCTCTCAATGTTCCTCCTCTCCCCTGTCTCTGCAGGGATTGGCAGCAGAGGAGTCCGAACTGCGGTTCCGGCAGCTGACCCGTGAGTACCAGGCCCTGCAGCGAGCCTACGCCCTCCTCCAGGAGCAGAAAGGGGGCGTCCTGGACGCAGAGATGGAGGCAAAGGTAACTCCCCAAAATCATCTCCCCCTGAAACCGGCATAACCCGAGGTTCTGGAATAAAGCACAAGCAGACACACGCACGCATGGGTCGCCAGTTCACAGTCTTTTCCCCACGTTGATGCCACTGTTGTGTCCCACAGGCCCATGAACAGCTGCAGGCAGACGTCCTCAGGTACAAGGCCAAAATCGAGGACCTTCAGAAGGAGCTCACACTAAAAGGACAGGTAAAGGGTCCAGGCATCTTCTTACAGAGTTTTTTAAATTTTTATTTAGCCTTCATTTAACCAGGAGAAACCCCTGCCTCTCAAGGGGGAGCTGGACAAAAGAGCAGCATATAATATGAATAGAAAAGAGTACACAAGGCAGTATTACAAAAGAGTAGTCTAGTAGTAGAGTCCAGTAAAACAGTGACAAATCTAATGAATGTTAGCCAATTAGTGTAACACATATACATGGAAGCATCTCAACTGGAAGCACTGTACCCAGAAAGTCAATGCACAATCTGGGTACAGTGCCTCCTAATATTAACATGAGATGATGCAGCAGGATTGGCACAGCACGTATAGCCAGTTCAGTAGTAGTTAAATCGAAATTTACCATAAAAAGATAATTAGAACTGACTGCCAAGCTAGCGATCAGCTGTCATTAATGATTAAACTTTGGCTGGTTGAATACTGTATTGATTGTGCTCAACTCACAGGCAAGATGTTAAGTATAATTAAAACTGAACAGGAACAGTTATGAATCTCAGCTGATAATGTCATCTTGCTCAGCTGATCATTTCATGGGCTTTCTACGACACAGATCTAGTTTCTAAAGAAAGCCACATCATGTGCTATCAGTGTGAAATTAATAACAGTCTTTGTGTAGAAGACTGTGGAGACACTGTGTCTCTTCAGCTCTGTCCTTTGATATTTGTTTTCGCCTCAGGACTCAAAATGGGTGGAAGAGAAGCAACTGTTCCTCCGACGAAACCAGGAGCTTATTGAAAAGGTGACTGTTTAGAATGAGTGGACTGTTGCGTGGATGAAAAAGTCACTGAACCTAACCCCAAGAAAGTGTTAGAGGTTTGCTCAACACAAGCATTTCCCTCTCTTTGCAGCTTGAGAAGCTGGATGCAGATGTTGGTCGTCTGCAGCAGGAGTTACAGGACTCCAAAGACCAGAATGAACTGCTTGAATTCCGAATCCTGGAGTTAGAGGTGACCTTTTGCTGTTGTGTTCTTTTTCTTTCAGAATTATAGAACCAGAAATAATGTTAGCCTGTTTTAAGAATTAATCCATGCAAATATGGGGCTATAGATGAATAATGCTCATAATATTGTGAAGAGACTGATGAAAGTATATCTGTCCAGCTGACTTTAAAGGAAAGCTTTACACCAAAAATATAACATAAAACATTGTTCCATTACAGTATAACAGCATAGTAGCTTTATTCATAATATTAATAATGATCATTATTATGCATTATTTATGCTAGTATAACAATAATAATATGAATCATAATAATCAGGATGTTTGTGCCCCTTCTGCCTGTTAATGCACTGCTGAGCTAGATAGAAAATCGAATTCTACACTGTAAGACACAAACCAGGGGTACAGAGTAGAGTATATTTCCAGCTTAGCTGAGCATTAGGAATATGTATTCATGTGATTTAGACACTAAGACAAAAAGAGGTGCCCTGGGAATACATTCTGGGAATTCTATGAGGTAGCTTGAACCAGGTTATGGAATCATTACAGAAGTTATCAGTTAGTAATACAATTGAAGAGCTTTTCCATATCGGTGCATGCTATGGTACATTATGCTGTAAATGTACAGTGAAGTCATCCTTTGACAGCAGCCTAATTTAAGATTCTTTATTTAGTGTCCTTTGTGTTTACTGCTGGAGGCCGAAAGCACAGTATTGAAATCCTCTCAGCCGGAGTCCCACTTCCCCTCAGTTTCCCGAGCTTAGGCACCGTGCAGTGCATATAGATTCAGACCCCAGGGCTCGCAGCCCAAACGTTGCCTCTGCATCACTAATTGATTGCCTGATTTGTGCGGCCTGACTTGGAGAAGCACCGCCTTTATGTTCTCTGTGCTGCGGCTTCCCAGCTAACTGTGACACACCTGCCCACTGCTGGACACCCACTGTTATAGCAGGATATGATGCAACAATAGCCACATTGCCATTGTCTGAGTGAACACAGAATCCTGATATAGTATTGAAGTTGCAGCATTTGATCTTGATGTGAATACATTTACATTTACAGCATCTAGCAGATGCTCTTATCCAGAGTGACTTACAAAAGGTGCATTTAAACATGGTTAGATTAATCATGGTTAGCGCAAGAGATCAGTGTAGTAACATTGTTGGCAGCTGCACACCGTACCTGTAACACAGGGAAAGAAAAGTTGTTGTTTTTTAAACATGTAAACAGTGGTGATGGCAGTTAATTGATGTATAGAATCAATGGTAGTAGAGTCTGAGGTGGGTTTTTAGCCTCTTGCGGAAGATAGCCAGTGATTCCGCGGTCCTGACTGAGTGCGGAAGATCATTCCACCACCGGGGGGTCAGGACAGAGAAGCAGTGTGACTGCGAGGAATGGCTGCCGGGCGCCCAAAGGGACAGAACAGACAGTTTGCCAGAGGAGGCAGAGTGGAGGGGTCTAGCTGGGGTGTAGGGTGTGATAAGTGTCTGGAGGTAGGAGGGAGCGGTTCCCCTAGTGGCCTGATATGCCAGCACCAATTATTTAAATTTGATACGTGCAGCTATAGGGAGCCAGTGCAGTGTGGTGAGTAGTGGAGTGATGTGTGAATTTGGGTTGGTTGAAAACTAGGCGTGCGGCAGCATTCTGCACTAGTTGCAGTGGCTTGATGGCACAGGTCGGTAAGCCTGGCAGCAAGGAATTTCAATAGTCCAGATGTGAGATCACCAAAGCCTGGACCAGGAGTTGTGTGGCCTCTTGGGTGTATCAGCAGGTCCGGGTGATTGCTGCGATGTGCCCCGAGAAGCACAGCTGGTCATCCAAAGTCACTCCAAGGCTCCTGGTAGACTGGGATGGAGACACTATGGAGCTTCCCATGGTGATTGAGGCATCAATCATCAGGGAGCCCTTCACTAGGAGGTCTTCCCCAGGTTGAGCTTCAGGTGGTGGGTGGACATCCAAGCAGAGATGTCTGCCAGGCATGCAGAGATATGCGCCAGGATCTGGGTTTCAGAAGCAGAGAAGGAGCGAAAGACTTGAGTGTCATCAGCATAACAGTGATATGAAAAACCATGAGTAGAGATAACAGAACCAAGTGACTTGGTATACAAGGAGAATAGGAGGGGGCCGAGCACTGAGCCCCTAGGACACCAGTTAAGAGGGTGTGGGGAGAGGAGAGGGATCCTCTCCAGGCCACCTGGTAGGATCAGTCAACCAGGTATGATTCAAACCATGCAAATACAGATCCTGAGATTCCCATCTGATGAGAGCAGGATCTGGTGGTCAATGGTGTCAAATGCAGACGATAGGTCGAGCAGGAGGAGGACGAATGTGAGTGATTGAGTCTTCGCCGAGTGGAGAGCCTCAGTGACCGAGATCAGAGCAGTTTCGGTAGAGTGACCTGCCTTGAAGCCTGATTGGTTGGGATCAAGCAGGTCTTTCTATAGGAGATAGAGAGACAGTTGATTATATACAGCCCGTCTACAGTCTTGGAGAGCAGAGAGACAGATCGGTAATTAGAGATGTCAGCAGGATTCAGAGAGGGTTTCTTGAGGAGGGGGTGACATGGGCCCTTTTGAGGGCAGAGGGGACAGTACCAGAGGAAAGAGAGGAGTTGATTATATTGGAGACAAATAGGAGGATGTCCATAGACTAGAAGGACTAGAAGATGGGGAAGGGAATGGGATCAAGAGGGCAGGTGGTAGGATGGTGGGAGTGAATAAGTTGTGAGATGTCAGGGTCAGAGAGGGGTGAGAAGGAGGACAGGAAGGCGTGTGGTTTGGGTTGTGAGATAGGTGAGGGAGGGGTAGGTGCGGGAGGGGTTGGGGAAAAGGAGTTACAAATGTCATTGACTTTCTTGTGAAAGAAGGATGCAAAGTCATCTTGCAGTTAGAAATGAGGGGGGTTGGGGAGGAGGAGGGGTGAGGAGAGAGTAAAATGTAGAGTAGAGGTTGCATGGGTTAGATGCAGAGGATTGATTGGTTTGATGGAGATAGGACAGAGTTAATCGAAGGAGGAGGATAGCAGAGTGGATGAGACTTCTTCAACAGGTAGTTGAGAGAAGGTATTAGTAGGGAGAAGAGATGATAGAACAGTAGATGACAGGGGTGTGGGGGAGAGAGAGCAGAAGTTGTGATGGACAGAGACAGTGGGGGCCAGGGCTGGACTGGCTATGTAGTCTACCGGGCAGATGCCCGGTGGGCCGGTCTAGTTTTGGGCCGGTAGGGCCGGTAGAATTATTTTATATAGCCTATTTATTTTTTCGCGTAGCACCCCCTTTTCGCGTAGCACCCCCGTCGACAGAAAATGGGGCGCCACTGGATGGGCCGGTCTGAGCCAAATGGCAGGGCCTATTTTTTGTCCCAGTCCAGCCCTGGTGGGGGCAGGTGAAGAGGGTTTGGGTACAAAGGGGAGGGGGAAGGAAAAAAATTGAAAGCAATGGTCAGATCCATGAAGAGGAGATACTGTAAGGTTGGGTGAGGTGCAGTTCCTGGTGAAGACAAGGTCTAGTTGGTTGCCGGCCTTGTGAGTGGGTCGGGCTGCCATGGTGAAGTTGAAGGACTGGAGGAGGGGGAGAAAGCCGGAGGACTGAAGGGTGTCCAATTGTTGGTTCAAGTCACAGAGGAGTAGGACAGGAGTGCCATCTTCAGGGAAGGAGCTAATTAAGGCCTCCATCTTGTCTAGGAAGCTCCCCAGTGGACCTGGTGGATGATACAGAACAATAATGTGCAGTTTACATGGGGCAGTGACAGTGACAGCATAATATTCAAAGAAGGAAGGTGAGAAATTAGGAAGGGGAACAATACCAAATCTCCACAGGGGGAGATTAGTATGCCTGTCCCTCCACCTCTACCTGTGGGTCATGGAGTGTGAGAGAAGGTGTAGACAGTGGAGAGAGCAGCTGGGGTGGCCGTGTTCTGAGGGGTGATCCACGTCTTGGTGAGCGCCAAGAACCAGGGAGAGTAGGGAGGCCTGGGCTGAGATTAAGTCAGCCTTCCGGACAGCGGACTGGCAGTTCCACAGCCCACCTGCTGCCACAAAGTCTACACCAGTGGATCTAGGTGGGTGGATCAGATTGGAGATGTTGCGGCTGTGAGTTGCAACCCTCCTTTTAGGGAATCTAGGAGAGGAGACAGGGACAGGGATAGGGAGATTGCACATGGTGTCAAATGATGGTACTTACCATGCAGCATAGACCACCTAGCTGACCTCCCTCAGTGGACTCCTCCTGCAGGTAGATTCCCACGTCTTTGTACACTGAGTCTTCGTACGGTGAGTCATGGAAGGTGAGGCTATCGCTTTGCCAGAACTGGAGGATACACAAGGATAATTATGTAGCACTGACTATCAGGTGCAGACAATACTCCAAAACCACTTATTTCAAGGTACCGCCCACTACTCCGGAAGCACGCAACTAATGCAGCACAAAAACGACTAATGAGATCGCCTATTTAACAACAGGGGTGAATAAGTTGTGTGAATATTATTTAGATCACTATGTCACAAGGTACATTTATTTGTTTTATTGTAGGAGCGGGAGCGAAGGTCGCCTCCGTTTAACCTCCAGATTCACCCCTTCTCAGAGGGGGTCAGTGCCCTGCAAATTTACTGCATGAAGGAGGGGGTGAAGGTAGGGCCTGTCTGTTACCCACACCCATCAGTGTCACTGTAACAACATGCTCCTTTTATAATAGTACTGAAAATGGCAGCTCCTGATAAGATGTAAAAGACACCATAAAGAGCTTCACCTTAAAGAGCTCTTAATAAAACATTTATTTGACATAGCACATACTTGTCCCTAAGCATGTTACATATGTACTGGAATTTATACTATACCATACTTTATTAAACAGATGAACTCTTTCAGGAATGTTAATGCAAGAATAAGATATCAATATGTGGATGGTTTTACAGCACACTTTGCAGAAATGTATGACATGAACTCTTTGGCAGTGAGTAACCATAGATATTACGAGTAATATTATATGTTGTCAGTATTCAAATCACCATTACTGTAACAGATGCTGTAGGAGCCGATGTTACGGTAGCAGATGTATCATTTTCTTTGTGTCAGAGGTTGGTTTAATCCAGTAGCCATTACATTACAGGTATTCAGCAGACTCTCACAGTTTTAAGTTTGTTTTACACACAATCCATTTATACAGCTGGACATTTACTGAAGCAATTCAGGCTAAGTGCCTTGCTCAAGGGTACAATGGCAGGGCCCCACTTGGGAAATGAACCTGCAACATTTACGTTACAAGCCCATTTCCTTAACTATTATGCTACACTGCCACACAGTTAACACTACCCCCCCCATTAACACTGACTCATTGTCTTTTGTTTTGTCTGACCCTCCAGGATGTCTGTATTCCCGATCTCATCAAACTGTTGGATATTCTCGGTGACAATGGGGTAGGTTAATATGCTCACTATGAGAGATAGACAGGCTTATTTTTTAACTTACATCACAATTCCATAATAAATGTTATTATCAGCTAGATAACTTACACAAAGTATGTTCTTTATCTTTTTTTAAAAATTAACTCCTCAATATCTGTTCTACAGAACTTACGAAATGAAGAACAGGTGGCCATCATTCAAGCCAGTACTGTCCTCTCACTAGCAGAGAAGGTATGTAAATGGAGGCGTAGAGGGTGGTGTTATGCTGCTGAAGTAATTATTCACCATCCAGTCCAAGGTTGTCCCTGATAAGACATCAAATCTAAAACATGCACACTGCTTTAGGGGGCTTTATCAGTCATACTCAAGGTCGCTATGATGACAAGAGGTGTGACCTTGGCAATCAGATTTCCTTATTGGGGTTTCTGCCCCCTAATATTTTTTCAGCGCATGCCTGGGCATGGGGAACTAGGGCTGGAGCAGAGAACTGTGGAAGTCAGTTAATAGTGGCCATAACAATGGATTTTCCCTGATGTGATTCCTTGTATTGTATCTATCGCCCTCTAGTGGATCCAGCAGATCGAGGGCACTGAGGCTGCGCTTCATCAAAAGATGATGGACCTGGAGCTTGAGATGGTAAATGACATGGTGGAATGACTGAGAGTGTAATGTAGCACTAATAATAATGCCAATGCTACTCGTAATGCTAATGCTATAATACTAATTCTGTACCTAAAGCTAATGAGGCTAAATCTAATACTAATAGTAATGCTTACATCAGTGCATTGTAAGCGCTGCACTCTTTCATTTAAAATCACAAGAGTGAGGTTTTGGCACAGTGCAATAATGTTCATGGAGGACAAATGTATTTTGACCTTCACTCACCAAGGTCAGACTTAAAGAGCAGAGAATGGGCAGTACAGTGAGTGGAGCTGAGTTGTTTTGGGGTGTGACCCCAATTTATTTTGGTTCGTGTGACCGTTTTGCATCTATCTGCAAAATACATATTTTTATTTTGTTGTGTTAAACCTCTTAGTGTATGTAGGCTTATGGTGCTGGCTGATGTGCCACCCATAAAAACAGAGAAGGGAGCAGCTTACAAAAATAAAATTAATTAATTTGAAACAGATTCTGAACCAGCAAGCATCTACTCCAGGCAAGGCTGAAATTACCATATATATTGGGGGGGACACATCCCCCCCAATATTCAGATATGCTCAAAATGTCCCCCCCAATATATAGCCTAGCTGATATAAAAAATATAAATAAATTGATTTGGTCCCCCCCAATGTTGACTCCATGGTTACGGCCTTGACTCCAGGGGTTTACAACCTCGGTCCTGGGGGCCCACTCTTAGCTGGTTTTTCATTCCAACCAATCTCTTGATTAATTAAGGTTGTTGAAAATGTGTTTAAGTTCCATAACTTTGTGCTGAAACAGATTTTAACACAATGCTGATTATTACATTTTACATTTGAGGTTTTAAGCATTTAGCAGACGCTCATTACCATTTGTTTTACTTTACTTACCTTATCCTGCCTCATTTTCCACAAAATGGGTTAGTTTCAATGACCAGGTGTCCACGGTTTCAGCAGTTGCAGGTTTATGAATAAATCAATTAAAAATGTAATGTCTTTCAAAACTTTACACAGCACATTTCAGAAAGTAAAAACAATAGTTGTCTGAGAGCTGTTCTGACTGATTACAATTCCTTAAATGAATATAGAATATGTGTTATTTATAACAAGAATGTATGTTTGTGACATAATATAGCATTAATTAGACCCTCATTAGACATTAAAAGTGTCTAATCAAAAACAATGAACAGCTTGTTATACTTCAGGAATTGAAATTTTGGTTGGAACGAAAACCAGGATAAACAGTGAAAATCCCTGATCTACTCTATACATTGTAAGGTAGGGGTATCCAATCTTATCCGAGATGGATACTTATCCAGTATGGGTGCAGTTTTTGTTCTAGCCCTGCACCAATACACCTAGAACAAAAGCCTACACCCACACCAGACCTTTTGGAAAGGATTGGACACCCTTGTGTTAAGGACTCATACTGGATGGGCCTCGAAGCCACAAGCCACAGCCTTAATTGGCTCAGCTGGCACTTGTTCTGGCATTTGCGCCCACACACAGCCCCAATGGACATGCAGTTACAAATGAAATGATAGGTTTGTAAATTGAAATTGGAACAGATTTAGGCTATGTTTACACTGCAGGCCTGGATGCCCAGTTCCGATTTTTTGCCTGTATCCGATTTTTTGGACTGCCTGTTTACATCTACTTTTAAACGGGACCCATATCCAATACCTGTGTTCACACGGTTTACATTTGAAACAACCCGCATGCATACACGAGGGTTTGGTTTTGGTTTACAGAAGTAAACAACAGCCACACCGGCACAGCCATATCGCCATCTGCAATGGATGCAAACGAGACAGAAATAATTGTTAAATCATGTTTTATCTATTTATATCTATCTCTGGTGGTCACACTGGCCTGAGCCTTCGTCCTCCATGATTTCACTTCTTTCACTTCTGGTTGTGCACGTGAAATGTTACACATCATTCTAATGTGAAAAAGTATAGTAGTGTCATTTTGAATGACGTGCGAATAAATGACAGGGAAATTCCAATCCATGCATTTAGATGACAGTCTTTCTCCATATGAATGTGGCCCAAAACGGATCTGAAAATATCCAATTCCAATTCCTTTTTTCCTGTTTACACATTCATAATACATATCCTATGTGTGCCACATGTAAGCAAAAAATTGGAATTGGGTCACTTTTATCAGACAGTGTGAACGTAGCCTTAGGATCCTCCAAAATAGATAATTGACATACTACAATTACTCAATTAACATCCATCACCAACTGAACCATTTGACCAATTTAAACATGAATTTCGACAATCAGTGAATCCTCAGTAAATAAGTTACACATTTACACTGGGTGGACTCGAGGATGAAACACTGAACAGAACACTGTTTTCACAGGAGATGTTCTGCAAACAGAAAGGCTATCTGGAGGAGGAATTGGACTACAGGAAACAGGCACTAGACCAAGCCTATATGGTAAGCACGGTCCCTTTTGTTTGCAGTCTCCACCTTTTTGGTTAAATTGATTTAATAACTATATGAAGAAGCTGTCTGTAAGTTCTTATAGTCATTTGAAGTTCTGGTTTCCATGACACTAGCTATGTTTCCATTCACTTGTCGAGGAATTTGAAGTGAAAAACTTAAAGGTCACAAAAATAACATATGCACATTTTGCCGGTGAAGGTGCTTTGCCATTAAACCGGCTTTTGGCGAATGGTGAATGCCATGATGATGGTGGAAACAGCTGACTAAAATATTGTCACATGACTTCAAACTTATTCACAACATCAACCATTATTCCATTAAAAAAATTCCACCACCAGTGGTTGCACGTCACATTTTATTGACAATAAAATTATCCCACCATGTCGAACGTATAAACTTTCTGTCGATATTGAGCAATGTTTACCAACGTTCGCTGTTTCTATCACAACTGTCGACAAACTTTTTTAATACGATATGACTTAATTTGCATAAAAATGGCCTAATAATGGAAACATAGCTACTGTCACCCTTTCCTTGTTTGTTTTTTGATAGCTAGTGTGTCTTAAATCCACCTTGATTCATACTGAACAGGAGTTTACCATAAAAGTGTTAGTGATGTCAAGTCATCATCGTCATAATCAAATTGAATTTATTTTAGCTAGGACATTTAACCGTTAAAGGACTTGTCACAGCAATTCATAGAATGCATTTCATGTAAACAATTCAAACATTACCATGTTTTGCATATTGATACAATTATTCTTTATCAGTAATTTGATACCGAAATATGTTCAGAACATCATATTACTTATGGAACATCATATTACACAGTTCAATAAATTGTACTAAGATGTCATGTTAATGATTGGGAGGAGACCTCACAAAGGAGAAACTTAACCTTTTATAATGGAAGCAAATATACTTGTTCATCCTAAAATGTAACTATTTTAGTATATGCAGGAATAGAATTGATCTACCTTAAGGACACTGGACAAATGCAGCAGACGGTTCAGAGGACAGTATTGGCCGTTAGTGCAGGGAAATGAGAGGAGTGGAGGCCATTCAGCCTTTAATCACGGTTTGGCATAATCCGCCCCGCAGCAAATCCAGGAGCTGGAGGCCACACTGTACAACGCTCTGCAGCAGGACACAGTCATCAAGTACGGCGAGCCATTGAGCGACAAGCAGAAAGACGAGCTTCGCACGGCCGTGGAGAAGCTGCGCAGGCAGATGCTGAGGAAGAGCCGGGAGTACGACTGCCAGATCCTGCAGGAGAGGATGGAGCTGCTGCACCAGGCCCACCAGGTATGACTGTGCACCTGTGTCCCCACGCGCCTGCAGTGTGCAAGCAGAGCCCAACTCTCTGCTGTTAATTCAACTTTTGAAGCAACTTTGCTTCAGTGCTTACATTTGTCATGTTTGAACTATTTGCTCGCGCGTGTGTGTATTTGTTTTCTTGAACCACAATATCGCCATAATAATGGTGAAGTTAACATTGACAGTTTATCCAGACAAGTTGTTGTTAGGAATTTTTGTCAGGAAAATATTATTTTCCTATGCCAGGAGATTTTGCACACAGTACATGAGGTTAAATGGACATTATAGTATACTATAGTTTCACATTATAGTACACTATAGTTCCACAGTAATCTTATGTTTGATCTTTTAGAATGGGATGGATTAACTATGATTTATAATTATGCCAGGACAGTGTACGCAATAAGAAAATAAATTCTCATATTTTTGCTTCCTAATTACATTTTTGTGTTAGGAATCACTATACAACCAAGTCTTATTAGCTTATGTACTTATTGGGGGTAGTCTTTTTCATAATTAAGTGTGTAGCTTTGTATAAATTAAATTATGAAATGTTTATAATATTTACATTTTAAGTGCTAGGTTTTTAGGCACTGTAGGGTCTATTAATCATATAAAAAATGTGAACCTGTTTGGTTGGGTCTACATGACTTTTAGGTGTGCCATATGGTCAATCATATTAGGGTTCTGTAGTTATGCTCCAAACTAGGTCATTTTGTGGGTTGCCATTGTAGCAGACTTGTGATTCTTAAGATGTACAGCAGAGGGCGATATTGTATTTGACTTTAATGGGGAGATATTTCATATTGTACTTCAAGCATCATTCCACCTGCAATGGTCTGAGACACACAGTTGCTTTTAGAAACACTCATATACAGGCCCAGGGGAATGTTGAGCAGGAACCCATATTGCTCCCGAGAATAATTTAGAAACATTTTTACCCTTACCCAAGGAAAGGGAAAATTTATTCAGCTCCCACAAATGGCACGATGAATCTCAATGAATCTGAATCAGTTCTAATCATGTTGAGGTGAAAGCATCACCTTTCACCAACTGAGCCACAGAGAACCCATGTTGTGAAAGCATCACCTTTCACTGTTTTACACTTTCTTTCTTCTTTTTTACTTCACAAATGATACATGGGAATGTTCAAATTGTTAAATGATTTGTGTTGAATACCACATGTGTGAAATAATTATGAAACCATAGTATGGCAAATAGGTTAATATGTACTGAAATATATTCATTCACAATGAAGTATGTTATCCTACCCATGACTTAAAATATTTGTTGCAGTTGAAAAGTACTGTGAAGGCAAGTGGCAGTGTTTCCCAGCATTTCCTTGAATCACTGATAAGTGATGTTTTGTTTGGATTGATTTAGATCCTTTTGTTGTATTGCTTGGCATCTGTCTTGCATCAGTTCAGTGTTTGCTTTTCAGCGAATTCGAGACCTGGAGGACAAAACAGACATTCAGAAGAGACAAATCAAAGACCTGGAGGAGAAGGTAAGAAGAGGGCCACTGAAGTTGTTTAGCACACGATTGCATTCCGTCTCCTCCCAGGCTAGCGATAAACTGCCTCTGTTGCCGTCTCCGGTGGCCTCCCCATCTCCGTAAAGAGGAGACATATGACGGCGAATCCCACACTAATCCCAGAGGATCTCGCTGCGGACAGTCCGACCCGGCCCACACCGTGTAGCCAAACTAGGGCACAGATCCACAGCGTTTCATATCCCCACACACTGCGGCTCACACGGCTGAACATCCACAAAGCCTGCTTTTCAGATCACACCAGCGGTTAGGAATGTGGAATTCAAAATGCGGGCCAGAAAAAAGACTCACGTTTCCTCTGTCTCTGGTTATACATTACAGGCAGTCCCCGGGTTACGAACGAGATCCGTTCTTAAGTCTGTCTTTAAGTTTAATTTGTATGTAAGTCGGAACAGGTACATACAGTTCTTATTAATCGTCACTTAGTCAAATGTTTGTCTTACTATAGTATTTATTTTACATTTCTGCGCATATAAAACACTTAATAAAAATACAATATTGTATAAAAATACAATATCCAAATACAATAAAACATTCAGTATATAATAATACTGTAATAATAACAATACTGTAATATTAATAATACAGTAATAATAAAAGTAACTATGTACATACAGTACTGTACTGTTAAAAAATTAAAGAAAGGCTTCAAGCCTTTTCTTGGACTAAAGAAAGGCTAATAGGCATATTATGCAGATTTTGTTCTTCTATCCAAATTATCAGTAGCCTTTCCATCTCAATAATTAAACCACTGCGTTGCTTGCTAATAATCGTGGCATTCATCGGGGCATGGCCTTTCACATGCTCCATTATTCTCCCTCTTTTAAAATTGTTTTTTAAAAATCGTTTGTAGCCTAATGCTTTCCCAAGGGCTGATGGCGTTTCACCTCTCTCCGATCTCTTTATTATTTCAACTTTACTTTCCATGGTGATTGTTTTCCTTTTCTTTGATGCATCACCAGCATTTGCATCGGATTTGCGCTTTGGAGGCATTGTTGTAAGGGTAAGAGAAAGAGAAAAACTGGGACCGTGATCTGACTTAAAATAACTAACGGTGAACTCTGTTCCTTGAGCTGACTAACATCTGAAACCGCGCAATGTTTTCATGAGCATCACAAAGTAGTGCGTGCATTCATTATTACAAACCATTGTATTTAACAAAAAAAAAGTAACATAATAGGCCTTATGGCAGTCCGTTCGTAAGTACGAGTTGTCCGTAAGCCGGACGTTCGTAACCCGGGGACTGCCTGTATATACTTTCATACATTTTGCTTCATATTCAAGTATTTGTCGGAGGGCAGGTTCTCCGTCTCTGTTCAGGGCTTCTGTTTACAAGCTGTGAAACTGTCACGGCTTCTCTGCTTCTGTCTCTGACTAACACACATTTGTGTTCTCCTCCTCTCTCCTCCCTTTCACCTCTCCACCCCCCAACCCCCCACCCCTTCTTCCTTCCTCTCCCTCTCTCTTCTTCCCGAACTCTCTCCCTCACTTGCTCTCTCTGTTTCTTTCTGTCTCTCCCAGTTTTTGTTTCTTTTCTTGTTCTTCTCCCTTGCCTTTATTCTTTGGCCTTGATGCCGTGAGGACTGCTGCAGAGGTGAGTTTGAATCCTTGGAGGACCGGGGGGGGTTGTTTCCTTGAAAATAATGGAGGAACATTTTTATCAACATATAGTGGTTCTGTGTGTTACATACATAATCATATACAGATAAATGTAACTGCCAAAATAAAGGTAACTCCATCATAAAGATTATCACCATCTCACAATCTTCAATAAGTATTCAATTGGGTTGACTGAGACAGTCATGGCATAAGGTTTAAATAGTTTTCATGCTCATCAAACCATTCATTGACCACTCATGCCCTGTGGATGGAGGCATTGTCCATCTGGAAGAGACCACTCCCATCAGGATAGAAATGCTCCACCATAGGATGAAGGTGATCACTTAGAATGGCTTTGCATTTATTGCCATTTACCTTGCCTTCTAAGGGGTTGAGTGGACCTAAATGCACACCCCACCATAACAGTCTCACTAGAACCCTTCACTGTGGAAAACAAGCACTCAGGCCTTCTTGTGGCATGTGCCACACGTGCACTCATCCACTTGTTGAGAACACGGTGAAGGAAGGATGACTCATTTGCCCATTAAGAAATAATGGGCAGATGCTCAGCATTTTATACATGACCCTAAGCATGATGGGATTGCCTAATTAACCTGTGTGGAAGCACCTGCTTTCAATATACTTTGTGTCCCTCATTTACTCAAGTGTATCCTTTATTTTTGTAGTTACCTGTAGTTTATGAACTTTTCATTTTTAGATTTAATTTTTTTAAACACAATTTGTTTATTTATTAGTCAAGTACTGTAGCAAGCTTTACCTAGCAAATATTGGGGGTTGGCAGGATGCAAGCTTATGTCAAAGACTTTGTTGTCTGCGTTCCTTAGTTTATGTGCCTGTCCATCTGTGTTTTAGCAGTTTCTCCATGCTTTTCTCAGATAACGGAGGCCTCATCATACATGCGTCCTACACAGGATTGTGTGCTCATACTGTTTTTTTCTCTCTTTCTTTCTACAGACAGTATGGCGGAGTGGGGATATTGTCCACGACTGCAGCTTTTTTTCCGTCTTGTGATGAACCAAGCCTTGTTTCAGCTCATGTGTTTGTAGCCAAGGTTGCTCTTGACTGGATTGCAGTCAGATGGATGCGCGTAGGGAGGTTTGACTTGTTTTCTTGGAGAACCCCCCCCCCCCATCTGAAGTTCCACTATATGCTGCAATGGCCGGACCCTGCGTCGACACGCCACAGGAACCCTTTTTACTTTGGTGGAACCTGACCAGCCTGACCCCCCTCAAACAAACCCATCTCAGATATCAAGCAAACCAAAGATGGGAAGAACCTTATCTCTGCCATGCAGGGGAGCGCTATACCACCTGAACACACATCTCAAGACACTAATGCAGGAATGGTACAACCATAAAGGGCAAATGGCTTTCTCCTCCAACCATACCCCACATTCTTGTTCGAATGGCTGACTGTAGATGTCCCTTATATACCACTTTCCCTCTTTCTCTCTCTAGCGCTCTCTCACACACAAACACACACACACACACACACACACTCCCAAACACATATGTACCCACACACGCACACCCCCCACACACACAAACCCCCACACACACACACAGACACACACACACAGGAATAAGATGATTTCACTCAGGACCTGTGAGCAAGATTGACTCATTGTTCTGTTACAGAACACAGGACCCCAGAGGAGGTGGGACAGTTCTTGCACTCCCTGTAAACAGATCCAGTGAGACAGAGAAAGAGGGAGAAGGAGAAAGGGAACGGAAGCGAGAGAGAGCGACTGACAGGATCAGCTCCACCATTCCCTCACTTACCCCTCCAACCGAATCCAACGTCTTTATTTTTAAAAGAGAATTAACAGACTGAAGGCATTTACTGCTAGTGTTCTTTTTTAAACAGTCCCTGTATATCAAACACCAATATTTCTCCATAAGAAATCAACCTGGTCTAAATTGCTGTATAATATACACTTGTTGATATGTATATGACTGTGTCTGGTTATTCCCTGTAGCCTCTTACCTTTTTTCTGTGAACACTTCTCCTGCATTGCAGCTTGAGCAGTAGGATCACTCGGCAATTTTATAACTCCAACTTACTTTGAATTGCTCTGTTATATTTATTGTGGTGACAGCTGCAAATTAACGTTTTTTCTGAATTGTATATAAATCTCAAATTGGAAGATTATCCTCCTTCCCCCTGCCCTTCACCTTTCTTTTTTCTTTTACATTTGAAGGTGAACAATTGTCCTACCAGCAGGAATCATACAGATGGATTTATACTTGTGAATAGCTCATACTCCCTTCAAAAGCTGCTCTCTGCTTGTAGATAGGTATTGGCTTTCTTTACCTACATCAGCTGTAGGTGACTGTCATTTCATTGAAATGAGCAGAAATGCCCCTGTAGCACTGAAGTGGTATTTATTCTTTTGTGTGGCACTTTGAATACCACATACCTTGTCACCACAAGCATGGAGATGTGTAATGCGACCGGCTTGTCTTACCCCTAGCTGAAACTAGAGAAAGTTGAGGTAACTGATACCTGGCCTGCCCTTTCACCTCAGCTGAAGATTTGCTTTGCAATATTAATAAGCTTCCCCATACATAAACTTATGCGCTTACGTTTCCTGTTCTGCCTCATTCATTTATTCCTGAGACTAACAGGTCGACATCATGTCCTCTCATCTCATGCCCTTCTACTGTGTGAAAGGGGAGCGGCTGACATTCCCCTGGCCTGTTTTTTGACTGAGCAAACTTAATACGCTAGCAACTGCCTTAAATGCGCTATCTCTCACATGGTTAATTTACTCCATTTTCTCTTGGGCATGATGTACACTAAGAGTCCAAATGTTTTACATCTGGGACATGATTCCTTCACTGATATGATTGTTTTATCCATCTTTAACCTCCGTCTTCCAACAGGAGCTTACTTTAAACCCGTCCTCTTCTTTGTAGTATATACAGCAACAACAAAAAAAAGGTTTGAAATAAAAGTTGATGGCCTTCCGTTTTTGGCTTTCTTTTCTTGTGTTTAAATTCTTGGTGGAAAGTGGAGATGGAAGAGGAGAGTTATTGAGAACGACTCCACCTGTATACTGTATGTCCTCATCCACCTGGAGTGTCAGCTGGGTGTTTTCTCAAGAAGGAAAAAAAAAAGGTGGATTCTCTGTCAAGCTAATGCTGTAAACAGAAGGTTTGAATTCTTCAAAGTAATTAACCTCCAGGAAACATCCAGCTATTAAAGATGGGTGTTGTGAGAAACAAATGTGACGTAATATTTATAATGCAGAGTGAAGTACCAGGTACCCTGCATCTTTTCTGTGTGATGTGTTCTAAAGGAAGAACAAGAGCCTAATGTTTTTCCCCCTCTTTGAAATACATTTATATCTCTTTGAAAGACATTTCATGTAGCGAATAGTATTCAGGTAAAATAATAAAGCATAGTTGCTTATCTTATCGCTGCTACCTGAAATTGACAGGACGTTTGCATACAACACAGTACGGGTTTGGTTAAATCATGTTGTTGGCAGACACTTTAAAAACTGAGGACAACATATTCAGAGGAGGGGGATAAGAAGAATGTACCATCCTAGTTGTCAGACACATTTTTATATGGGATATAAAGGTAACTGTCAAATTCAAGGAAACACCAGCATAAAGTGTCTTGGGTGTTTTGCCACCACAAGCCACCAGAACAGCTTCGCTGCACCTAAGGAATAGATTCTACAAGTGACTGGAATGCTGTTGGAAGGATGCTACACTGTTCTTCCATGAGAAGTTCCATCATGTGATGTTTTGTTGTTGATGGTGGTGGAAAATGCTGTCTGAAGCACCACTCCATAATCTCCCTAAGTGTTCAATTGGGTTGAGATTTGGTGACTGAGATGGCCATGGCATATGGTTTACAATACATGCTCATCAAACCATTCAGTGACCACTCCTGCCCTGTGGATGGAGCAAACCCCTCACATCAGGATAGAAATGCATCACCTTAGGATGATGGATGGATGGATGCAATTTTATCTTGTTTGGCATATGCCGTCATGATTGCCGACACTTCCCCTTGGCATATTAAATTATTTCGCCGTTTCTGTGACTGACGCACCTGCAATCCGGGCACCAACTATTTGACCTCTTTCAAGATCTGTTCGATCTCTCATGTTGCTTTAGAATCTCGCATATTAAACATCTTTTATAGCGGAAATATATTGGTAGTATTGACATTAATATGAAACGTGTAGAATGTTTTTAAGTACGATTTAGTTACTTAAAAATACGAGCCCTTTTTCATTTGGGGTTTCCATTATTTTGTCTGCCCCCTGCATCTGCCACAGGAAGCGGCATTGTATTTCAGTTCATATCACAATGTTTGCAACAAAATAATCGCATTTACATAAAAACAACTCTGATCAGCTAGGCATCATAAAAACGTTATCGTTGTCTACGAGTATTCACACAGGAGAAAGGAAGGCTATAGTTCTGAACAACAAGGCAATTAGTATTTTAAATGTTGTAGATTACTTGATAACGTGTTTTGATTACAAAAGATTTTGTTGCAAACATTGTGAGTGTTGCTTGATGCACCAGCTCCACTACGATTATTACAAAGAAATGATACCAGAGGCATTACATAATGCATATTCTGGACGTTGTGTGGGCTGTGATTCTCTGGGGAAATAAGTAGGCTAATTGCGGCCGTAAAGGCAAAGATGACGGGAGGAGAGGGGAGTAGTGGCGCTAGGCTACCCAAACCAGAGCGCCTTGCAGGGCAGGCCTTCGTTTCATTAGGGCTGTAATTCGATTTCTGCGGCAGCAGCGCGGTGGCTCTCTCATCACAGGCGGAAGCAGGTGGTACGAAACACGCAGCACAGTGAATTGACTCTATTATTTATTCATCTGATCCTCCGCCGTGACGTGTCACTAGATCAGTCGTCGTAAAAACACTCAATACGGCTCTATCCTATTTCCAGGTCTAGGATTCCACAAAGGACAGACACTTTCAATGGCAGGTCTGTATATGATAAGTAGCCTTTTTGTCAGTTCCTAGAACTAGGAAGCCTCAATGCCTTCCTTTCTCCTATGTGAATACTTGTGGTGTTCAGACAGCTTGTTACTTTTTGTATTAAATTTGCTGCCACTGTGGTGAATGTACTTGAGGTACTGTACTATGTTGAAGCTGCCATGATTCAATTTACATGACCCGACCTATGGCATTCTTAAATGCATTTGGCGGTGTATTAGCAACTTCAGAATGAGCACTTACAGTCCCATAACTGAAGCGTGAGGCCCTTTTGTCTTAAAAGAGGCACTCATCACCATGATGCGCATCCATATTTAATGATATGTCTGACAGACTCTTCCTATTCACTGATTTGGCTCCACATCGTACACTAAAAGAGGCTCATAAAGTAGAGAATAGAATGCTGACTCTTCAAACACGGTTTTATTATCTGTTAACAATTCTCCAGTCTTCATTCTTTCTGTTAATTGAAATGTATACAGTCAAAAGGTTATAGTTGTAAGAATTAATTAGAATGTATTTGACTTGTCTCTTTGTTTGGAGGCAAGACTTTGAAGAAGTGGTATAGGTAACTCGCTGCTACAAAGTTGGAAATATATGTGTCAATGTGTCATCTAAGCTATTGGAAGACTACCTTATTACAGTCCTGTAATGTAATGGGCATAGAAAGAATAAAAAACATTTTTGTCTTAAAGTTGGTGAATACATTTATCTGTGTATATTGTTTGCCAAGCAATATCCTGCTTAAAGTTTAAAAAAAGCTAAGAAATAAATGAGGCTACCAGGAAGCAGAATGTGATTAGTCAAACTTCCCCCACTCAAAACTTCAAAACTGTAAAAGTGTTTGCAAGGCTTTACTGATAGATATCAGTGATCTTTTTGGAAATCAAATGAAACTATTATAGCCACATATAAACCTAAAGCAGTATTAGGGAATTCCATTCCAGATTAATTAACCTGTAAGTGGCAAAGTTCTATAAAGGTTACATCTAGGTCACATTTTGGGTAACTACGTATAGACTCTCTCAAATCCCCCCCCACACACACAGCTAACTAACAAAAATATAGACTACTAGCACCCAGCTGTCAAACCAGTGGAGACCACATAAACAAGGACAAGATAATGCATAGCTATTTGTCGCTAATGTTAGCTAGCTAGCTAATCTCACCATATCTATCAGTATATAGATAGCTGGCTAACGTTCACAAATAGTGAGCTAGCTAGCTAACCTTTTAGTAATCTAATCAACTAACTAATGAAAAGACAAACCACTAGCACCCAGCGTGAGCTGTTAAGTTCAGCTACACACCACACCAACACTACACACCTACGTACACGTGCTGTCTCCAGCTTTTCCAAGACAAAGCATTCTCCACCACCTTCCCACTGACTTTGAAACCAAGTCCCGAGTCATCTCAAAGAAGCCCAATCAGTTGAAACCTTTAAATCCAATCTCAAAAGTAACCTGTCCACACTTGCATACTCATAATGCCCCCCTACCCTAATTTGTTATTATTTTTATTTTTTATTTCACTTTATTCTTTTTTTTCCCTACCTACCCACCAACCCTACTATGCTGGTCTGTTTATTATTTATGTCACTGTCATGTGCTTTGGTTGCTGTGCATAGCTTTGAGAACTGTATGATAGGCACTATATAAATAAAAGTTATTATTATTATTGTTATTATGATATTGGGGTATGTGCTGTAGATACATTTTCCACTTACTATTTACAGTTGGAGGCGGCACGGTGGTGCAGTGGATAGCACTGTCGCCTCACAGCAAGAAGGTCTCGGGTTCGAATCCAGGCCGGGGGCCTTTCTGTGCGGAGTTTGCATGTTCTCCCCGTGTCCGCGTGGGTTTCCTCCGGGTACTCCGGTTTCTTCCCACAGTCCAAAGACATGCACGTTAGGCTAATTGGAGAGTCTAAATTGCCCGTAGGTATGAGTGTGTGAGTGAATGGTGTGTGTGCCCTGCGATGGATTGGCGACCTGTCCAGGGTGTATTCCTGCCTCTCGCCCGGAACGCATGCTGGGATAGGCTCCAGCCCCCCGCGACCCTGACCAGGAATAAGCGGCTTAGACAATGGATGGATGGATGGATGGATTTACAGTTGGGTTCCCCATTTGATTCTTTGATGTTTTTTACATAACATAAAATGACAAATGTAATACATTTGGGACCCCTCCTATCAACCCGTGCTAGGGTTATTTCCATTACACTGTAAAATGTGTTGGCCAGAGCTCTTTTCTAGATTATTTTTAAAATGTTGTTATGGTTAATACAGTTCTCCTCTTTCATAGTGAACAGATTAGTTCCCCTCATGGGCTAATTATAGGGAATTTCTATACTGTCTTGCTAAGAATTTCTAGATTCCTTTAGATAAGAATTGTAATAATCTGTTTGGTTACAGATACAATTAAACCCTTTTTAGTTAGTGTCAGTGTGCCATGAGAGGAAGGAGAGGGGGCAACACGTTTGTTTTGATTGAGAGGCCTTAACTTTTAGGAATGTGTGGTCTCCACTCTTGTAGCAGCAGATTTGTGTTTATCCCTAGCCTTGTCCCCATAGCAACAACACTTTTGAAACACATCAGATCTGCATTGCCTGCTTATGGCAATCAAGGAAAATGTAACAAATTTGCCCATGGAAAATACATATTTATGATTAATTGCCAAGATCTTTATTGAGGCAATTAAGTTTGAGGTGTTGTCAGCAAGCAGAGTTTGTTTAATATATACAGTATATACACTACCGGTCAAAAGTTTTAGAACACCCCCATTTTCCAGTTTTTACTGAAATTTAATCAGTTCAAGTCCAGTGAATAACATTACATTTACATTTACATTTACATTTTAAGCATTTAGCAGACGCTCTTATCCAGAGCGACTTACAAGATGTGCATCAATACATGGTAGGAACAATCACAGTTAGCGCACGAGATCAGTGCAGGAATACAGCAATAGACATCATTGCAGGCATCTGCGTACCATACCTGTAACACCGGGAAGGAAAAGGTATTTTACAATGTTTACAAAATGTACAATTTTTTATTTTTATTTATTTATTTATTTTTTAAATAAAGAGTATAGTGTTGAACAAGTAGACAGTGGTGAAGACAATTTAGCTAGATGGACAGAGATCAGGGGTAGTGGAGTCTGAAGAGGTGGGTTTTGAGTGTCTTGCGGAAGATTGGAAGTGATTCCGCAGTCCTGACCAATTGCGGGAGGTCGTTCCACCAACGAGGGACCAGGACAGAGAAGAGGCGAGACCGTGAGGAGCGGCTGCCAGGCGCCCGGAGGGATGGGGCAGTCAGTCTGCCAGCGGAGGCGGAGCGGAGAGGTCTGGACGGGGTGTAGGGCGTGATGAGTGACTGGAGGTATGGGGGAGCAGTACCTCTGGCCGCTTGAAAAGCAAGCACCAGTGACTTGAATCTGATGCGTGCTGCGATGGGGAGCCAGTGCAGAGAGGAGAGTAGAGGGGTGACGTGGGTGAACTTCAGCTGGTTGAACACCAGGCGAGCAGCAGCGTTCTGGACTAGTTGCAGTGGCTTGATGGCACAGGCCGGAAGGCCTGCCAGCAAGGAGTTGCAGTAGTCCAGACGTGAGATCACCAGGGCCTGGACCAGGAGTTGAGTGGCCTCTTGGGTGAGGAACGGTCGGATCCTCCGGATGTTGTGGAGGGAGAAACGGCAGGTCCGAGTGATCGCTGCAATATGGCTCGAGAAGCACAGCTGGTTGTCCAGGGTTACCCCAAGACTCCTGGCAGACTGGGACGGAGACACTATGGAGCCTTCCACGGTGATTGATGCATCAATCATCGGGGAGCCCTTCGCTGGGAGGAAGAGCAGCTCTGTCTTCCCCAGGTTCAGCTTCAGGTGGTGGGTGGACATCCATGCGGAGATGTCAGCCAGGCATGCAGAGATCCGTGCCGGGACCTGGGTATCAGATGGAGGGAAGGAGAGAAACAGTTGAGTGTCATCAGCATAACAGTGATAGGAAAAACCATGAGCAGAAATAACAGAACCAAGTGACTTGGTGTACAGAGAAAATAGGACAGGGCCTAGCACCGAGCCCTGCGGGACACCGGTAGAGAGGATGCGGGGAGAGGAGAGGGATCCTCTCCAGGCCACCTGGTAGGACCGGTCAGCCAGGTAGGACTCAAACCATGTCAACACAGATCCAGAGATTCCCATCTCGACGAGAGATGAGAGCAGGATCCGGTGGTCCACGGTGTCGAATGCCGCCGACAGGTCGAGGAGAAGGAGGACGGAGCTAAGGGATCGGGACTTAGCGATGTGAAGAGCCTCTGTGACCGCAAGGAGAGCAGTCTCTGTGGAGTGGCCTGCTCTGAACCCAGATTGGTTAGGAAATAACCTGAAATGGTACAAAGGTAAGCAGTAAACTGCCAGAGGTTAAAAAAAAAGTTTAGGTTACCAAAAACTGAAAAATTATGTAAATTTTTGGCCAGTAAGTAGTTTCCTACACCATCAAAAGGCACTTGGAAACTGGAGGAAACTCTGACAGGAAGAGGTCTGGCAGACCCAAAGCCACAACAAAATCAGAAGACAAGTTTCTGAGAGTCAACAGCTTGCGTGATAGGCGGCTCACAGGATAACAGCTTTAAGCACAGCTTAACACTGGTCAAAGTAAGAAAGTCTCAGTTTCAACTGTGAAGAGAAGACTTCGAGCTGCAGGTTTGACAGGTCAAGTGGCAGTAAGAAAGCCATTGCTAAGATGGCAAAATAAAAAAAGAAAAAAGAGGCTTGCCTGGGCCATGAAGCACCGCCAGTGGACTACTGAAGACTGGAAGAAGGTCTTATGGACTGATGAATCAAAATTTGAAATCTTGAAATTTTGAAAGGTTTTTGTAGGCCGTCGAGTAGGCGAAAGGATAGTTCCTCAGTGTGTGACACCAACTGTCAAACATGGAGGAGGAAGCGTGATGGTCTGGGGCTCTTTTACTGGATCCAGAGTCTGCGACTTGCACAGAGTGACTGTTAACCCACGTTAACCCATTACTTGTTCCCTGGAAAGGGCCTTTTTTTATAACTCTGAAATTTGCATTATTTTTCAGTTTTTGGTAATTAATTTTTTTTTTTACCTCTGGCAGTTTACTGCTTACCTTTGTACCATTTCATTTTATTCACTGGACTTGAACTGCTTAAATTTCAGTAAAAACTGGAAAATGGGGGTGTTCTAAATCTTTTGACCAGTAGTGTATATATATATACTCAGTGGCCACTTTATTAGGTACACCTGTACACCTGCTTGTTAATGCAATTATTTAATCAGCCAATCATGTGGCAGCAACTCAATGCATGGGGAAGAAATGTGATCTAAGTGACTTTGACCATGGAATGATTGTTGGTGCCAGACGGGGTGGTGTGAGTATCTCAGAAACTGCTGATCTCATGGGATTTTCATGCACAACAGTCTCTAGAGTTTACAGAGAATGGTGCGAAAAACAAAAAAGCAGTGAGCGGCAGTTCTGTGGGAAAAAATGCCTTGTTAATGAGAGAGGTCAGAGGAGAATGGCCAGATTGGTTCAAGCTGACAAGAAGGCGACAGTAACTCAAATAACCATGCGTTACAACAGTGGTATGCAGAAGAGTATCTCTGAACACGTCGAACCTTGAAGTGGATGGGCTGCAGCAGCAGAAGACCACACTGGGTCCCACTCCTGTCAACTAAGAACAGGAAAGTGAGGCTACAGTGGGCACAGGCTCACCAAAACTGGACAGTTGAAGATTGGAAAAACATCTCCTGGTCTGACAAATCTCGATTTCTGCTGCGACATGCAGATGGTAGGGTCAGAATTTGGCATAAACAACATGAATCCATGCATCCATCCTGCCTTTTGTCAATGGTACAGGCTGGTGGTGGTGGTGTAATGGTGTGGGGAATGTTTTCTTGGCACACATTAGGCCCCTTAATACCAATTGAGCATCGTTTAAATGCCACAGCCTACCTGAGTCTTGTTTCTGACTATGTGCATCCCTTTATGGCCACAGTCTACCCATCTTCTAATGGCTACTTCCAGCAGGATAATGTGCCATGTCACAAAGCACACATCATCTCAAGCTGGTTCCACGAACATAACAATGAGTTCAGTGTACTCCAATGGCCTCCACAGTCACCAGATCTCAGTTCAATAGAGCACCTTTGGGATGTAGTAGAATGGGAGATTCGCAACATGAATGTGCAGCCGACAAATCTGCAGCAACTGCGTGATGTCATGTCAACATGGACCAGAATATCTGAGGAATGTTTCCAGCACCTTGTTGAATCCATGCCACAAAGGATTCAGGCTGTTCTGGGGGCAAAGGGGGGTCCTACCCAGTACTAGAAAGCTGTACCTAATAAAGTAGCCACTGAGTGTATATATATATACAGTGTATATTTGTTGAAATATCTTACTTTCTGCACTAGATTAAACTTTATCATGACCAATTGCCTGTGAGGAATGACTCGTTTTGCTAATTGGGAAAGCTTTGCAAAAAAATGCTTGCAAAGGTACCATTTTGAATGGAAAACAGCAGTCACATTTCCTTGTATATCATCATAACCTAATATGGGATACAGTTATGTAGGTGCATGTCCCTCTTTTATTCATTGCATATTACAACAATAGCCTGTTTGTGATAACACTCAATGATGCATAATCTGACCTTTCAACACTGCTCTAAATGTTCTGCACATTTTTTCTTAAGATTTATTTGAAGGCATGACCTCATGCAGACATCAAGTGAAGTGAGCTCTCTCTCTCAGAGTGATCACATGCTTCTGCCATGTATCATGGAAGTTTTTGGAGAACTGGACGATTTGATGGACTTTATAGGGGAGTTAAAAGAGAGAGGGAAACTTGTGTTCTTGTGCACCTCTGTCTGCTAAACTCCCCTTAATCACATCCATGTGATAGCCTCTGGCTCTTAAGTAATTGATATGTTGTTGTTTTTTTCTTTCATAGAAAGTAGTATAAAAATAGCAAGCCAGACTTTTAATCCAACCTTTATTTGGAAAGTCACAGGAATCTGTGACATAATTCGTGAATAAGAGCTGGATTGTGCTTTCATGTTGTAAAATAACTGGGTTTGTAAGCTTTCTTGATACCAGACACAGAGTTGTTGATTGAGGTTGTAGATATATGCATGCATTACATTTTCATAATGCATTCTGAAATCAATAAGATGGTACACAGGTATTTTAAAGCATCAGTCTGATGTTTAAACATTATTGTCCTGCAATTTGCTTAACTGTATGAAGAAGGGGAAAAAATCCTCCATTTTATTATGGGTGTTGAAAGGCCTGTATGTTATCTTAAACACACTGTTAATTCTCCATATATTTCACCTCTGTGATCCATTGCAGTGCTGTGAATGGAAATTCAAGTTTGGAGAAGATTAACCTGTCTGTATTTTACAGGAGATATAGTCACAATACTGTATACTGTATACAGTATTTTGCTAACAAAGTACATCTCGTATCCTTACATCAATGACTAGATTATATGCGATTTTATATCTACAAATCAAATCAGCCATGCCTTGTTCATTAGACAAGATGCAGAGAAGTCATCCCCGCAGTGACCCAGCATAGGCCCAACATCTGTTTCGTTTTTTCTGTACTGGGGTCAGTATGGGGCTGCCGGCTTCTCCCCTCTGCCCCACACCCCCTTTGTTTAAGCACCTGTCTGTGCCTCCCATCAGTGCAGTTTCTCAATAATGAAGTTTCACTTCTCCCACTATGACAAGCCCCGGCCTGCTCCACCACCCACTGGTAACCTTATGTTGCATGTTTCCAATCGTAAACAGTCAGAAAATGTAAAGCTACTGGACCGATTGCAGTGTATTTAGCAGAAGTTTAAATCTCAGTTTTAAACCATAGGACCACACAACTGTATTACAACTGGAACAGCTGCTTCTTATCTCACAGATCAAGAGTAGCTCTTCCAGTTGTAATGCAGTACTGTAGTCTAGAAATGTAAACCTGAGATCTATGTTAAGCATTAAATCATGTTCTAACTGGACAAGTGCAGTATAATACAATAATGTGAAAATAGATTATTTCTTAATTACATTACATTACATTACAGGCATTTGGCAGACGCTCTTATCCAGAGCAACGTACAACAAAGTGTAACCGTAGTCAACCCTTGCATGGGCCTGGTAATAGCATGTCCTGAACTAATTACACATGAAAATGTGTGTGCAGCAGCCAATTGGTTCAGAACACTTTAATGGAACAAACTAGTAGAAACTAAAGTACAAGGCACAGAAAGCAAATAACTGAAAGAGATTATCCCCTACAATGGCTGAGATTTGAGAAAGACTTGGCACTAATAGCCAAACCCAATGCAAGTCATACATCTGCTGCTTAGATAGTTCTGGCAATCTGATTATTACTGTTGCTCTTCTTCTTCTTGTACTTATTATTATTATATAGGTGGGAGAAAGTTTTCATTTGATCTGTGTTGTATTCTAGATTTGGGGACTGCAGTATGCACACTGGCTAAAACCACGGAAACAGCTCTCGCCTGTGTGGGGACACTAAATTAGTTGCATTAAATTAGTCTTGCTACATTTAGTATCGCGGAGTAATGGGGGATGGCGAGGTTTGGAACGGACTCTTCTGTCAGGTCTCGGAGTCTGGCTCACCACTCTCTGTGAGACTGGTATCCGCTGATGGGTTCTGTCTTTGTGCTGACCCGGCCTCTGTCTCTTATTTCAGAGTAATCAGGACAGTGCCCATGAGCAGCAGCGCGGCTATGTAAGCGGTCACAGGGTCTTAAAAACGCAGCCCCTACATTTAGCGCGGAGGTGTTCTGTTAGGTGTCGCCGAAGGAGCTTGAAATAATTGTCCCAGGTGTGCGTCTGGACATTATTTGAGGTGCTGAAAAGACAGCGACTGCATACACCCCGGGCGTGGTACTAGCTTTAAATAAACAAACAAAACTGACCGGTTAATGAACTGTTAGCGGGTTTTTTTGTTCTGTGCTGTTAGGAATACATTATAACACAGGCATTTACCCTACATCTGCTAGTGCAAAACAAACAAGACACGTGTCAGACAGATGATGATAAGGACTGATATTAGCTTATTTGACGTACAGTGCTTGAATTTATGTATTTACTTATTAATGAGCCACTGGACCTTACAGGGTATTCCTGCCATTGTAAGAAAAAGCTGACCTTTCAATGGGTGTCTTTTTTCTCCTCTCTCAATACAGAATATACAAATATGAACGTAAATATGTACACTATTTAGGGTCATAATTGATATGTGATATATATTGCATATATACGTTTAACTGTAAATAAATAACAGCTTCTTTAGATTACGCTGAATAGGTTCTAATGCTCTCAGCAGGACCTTTCAACTTTTATTAATACTACATCGTGGCGTTCATGTGGAATTTATTTTCATAAAATGTAAAATTGACCATTTTAAGCATTTCTGCATTTTGACATTGTTAAATTGTCTCCAGAATAACAAAGACTTATCCAGTACGATACAATTGCGTAGCCCATTAGTAAGCAAATAAAAGTGTTTACAACGTGAATGTCTGTCTTTAATAGTTAAAGTATTTAGTTTTTTGTACTTTCTGTACTGTTTCGGCCATTTTTATATTAGCCAACGCTTTACCTTTAAAAGTTGTGTTGAAATCCTTTCAGATAATGAACCAGCCCAGAAACCGAATGAAAAAAATGTAACGCACTGATGCTATCACTTTGTTGTCATGGGATCGAAGGCAGCACTGCCACCTCTGGTTTTCAGTTTCCACTCTTTCTGCCGCTGCGCGTGCTTCAGTAGAACGCTATTTCCTCCGAACAATTAAAGGACTTATTTTGCTGCCTTTCTCTCTGTCCGAGCTAATGATAATGGCCGAACGCAAGCGCAACTGGGACACGGAGGACGACCTGCCGGTTTATCTCGCCCGGCCGGGAACGACGGACCAAGTACCTCGGCAAAAATACGGTGGTATGTTTTGCAATGTGGAAGGAGCCTACGAGAGCAAAACCATAGACTTCGATGCTCTGAGTGTCGGGCAGAAAAGTTCAAGGACCCCAAAGAATAAAAAGGCTACATCTCAAGAGGCGAAGAGTCTGGACAGTGAGAAAAGCAGCCCGGGTATAGAACGTTTTTCTGGAGAACAACAGAAAAGAGATTTAGGAATCGAAATAAAAACAACTGAAGGAAAGGAGATACTTCAGAACCTGGACGACTTGAAGGTAAGCGCACTTGCGCCGCACAGTAGCTACTTTACATTCAGTAGCTACCTACATTTTAAACCCAACGAAAGTGCACATAAAATAGTGCATATTATAAATATGAATATTTAGCGAACTCATCCATTTAATATACTTTCGACACGAAATAAAGCAGTTATATGAACTTTATATAAAAGTTTTCTCTATCGGTATTTTAGTTGTTTTCGTTGCACGTTTTAAAATACTGTCTGTTATATATGGAAGTAAGTTATTACACATATTTGGTTATACCTTCAGTTACAAAAGTTGTGATATTCTGGCCGAGGTAAACAACAGACATAAAATATACGTAAATAACTGAATTGTGACCTGTGCCGGCATTTTCATGTGATGTATACACGCTTAAAAACACAACCTGTGTTTCAAATGAATGATTTAAATACGTTTAAAAATGTAAGTAAAACATAAAACTCCTGTAGGCTAACTCTGCCACCCCCAATGAGTGACAGCTGCTGCCCCGCCTCCTCAGTGCACGTGCAGGCTTCTCGCAAATTGCCTCAGCGCCACAGGGCGTCAGCTGCCGTCAGCATTGTGCTTCTGCCAGATTTTACAGTGTGCACTGCTAGATTCAAAAATTCTTAATTAAAATACGTACACACACACACACACACAGACACACACACACACACACACACACACACACACACACACACACACACACAGATATATATGGAAGTACCAATAGCGAGGTATTAAGTAGCCTTCAACCCTTTATCATGGAGTTATACAGTTGACCTACTACTTTAGCTTAATAACATTAGTGCCAAGATTGGAAATGAATTATTAATGACTTATCATGAAATGGATACAGATAGTTTTCTGCACTATAATGATGATGATGATGATATTGATGATGAGTCATTGTCTGATTGTTGTCTTTGTTTGTCACTGCAGGCAGTGTAGTATAATGGTTAGGGAACTGGGCTTGTAACGTTAAGGTTGCAGGTTCAATCCCCAGGTGGGACACTGCTGTTGTACCCTTGAGCAAGGTACTTAACCTGAATTGCTTCAGTTAATATCCAGCTGTATAAATGGATTGTAAAGAAATATAAAACTGTAAGTCACTCTGGATAAGAGCATCTGCAAAATGCCTATAATATATAATATATAATATTGTATGAAGTGTGCACCCTGAAAAGTAAATATTTTCAAAATTACTGTACATGGGAAGGTTTCATAATAATTGTGGAATAGTTGTGCGATTCACAAAGTATATAGTTAGGCCGTATCCCTTGTGAAATATAACACAATTATAATTATCTGTACAGTCATCTGATTAAAATCTGACAAAATAATCTCTCCTAATATTTAACATACTTACAAATAATTATTAAATAATTACAAATAATTATTTGCAACATTTTAAACATACCGGTGGCTGTTTTGGAGTATGTGAATTAAGACAACATTTTGATATACAAAAAGAACTGAATTTGTTGTATTAAGTTTGAATACCCACAATCTTAACTACATTCAGTGATCCATTAGAGGACTATCATGTGATACAAATTAGCTATTTTCATGGTGGGGTGTGTCTTTCAGACACTCACAGCATGCATTCCAATTCATACAGTAGTCTTCTATCTCACAACAATGAGAGCCTAGAACAGAACTAATCTGTTATACTTTATGCATTGTATTTCAAGGCAAATTAGAAAATACATTCAAATCAAAGTCATCATAAGCAATCATAGAGAATTAGAGTACCTTCGTCTATATTAGATTAAATTTACAAAGTTTAAGATCGTTGTTTCTGGGCCCATTAGTTTCACGATTTCTTTACTTGCATGTCTACATGGAGCTGCATTTCTCTTGTGCTGTGTGGTAGGCTGAGGTACACTGTGAGTCATGGACATTTCTCTCAGCCGTGAATACCAGGCTTAAACCATATTAACCACACTCAAGTTCATTTTCCTGACTTTCGTTCCAGTGTATATTCATATTAAAGTTTGAATAACTTTACAGATTAAGAGTACTCAATGCAAATATTATAAGAATGTTTGACCACATTTGACCCAGATTTGCTGGGCACACATTAACACTGGATATGTCTGGATCCAACAGGTTGAATTAAAGTTTACTGAGATGTATAATTCCCATATTTAATGTTTTGATATTGTCCTAAAACTGCGTCTACATTTTCAAAAAGGAGCCAGTGTGGCTTTTGTTCTCTCCGCAGGAAGAGAGGCTTTGGGAGAGGGACAAATCACTTCCACACAACACAATTATGCTGGGTTTATGCTGGCCTCTCTGCATCAGTGCAAGGTTGATGATTTACCACCTCTGGCCCTCCTATGTTTAAGCCTCTTTGCTGCGATACAAGAAAGATCATTAGGTGGAGTGGAGATTATTGTGATATTATCAGGCAATATCAGCCTCCCAGGTCCTCTCTCCTTTCCAAACCAGAGAAAGAGAAGTTCATAATATTGTGGATGAAGTGGATCTCAGCAAGCAGAGGATATCGGAAGCCCTCATTCACTAATGAGGACTTTCTCTGTCTTTGTGCTGCTCTGTCACGTTTTAATCTCAAATCCTGATGAATTAACAGAGGGGACAATATCTAGGGTTGCGCTAATGTCATTACTGAATTTGCAGTGACAGCTTGGTGCATTCAGCTCTGCTGGTCATTCCTCCCAGTGTGTATGTGCCAGGGATATCGCCACCGTGTGGTGAAATGTATAATTGCGGAAATTGTGTGAGTAATGTGGGGCATGTGTAAATTCTTAGGCTAAAACTAATCATGTAACGTGCCAGACCACAGTATCTTCTCTGTGGTGAACATTGCCTTTGGGATTGATTGTTGACTTGGCAAAAACATGAAAAAACATTCCAAAAGCTTTACTCTATTTGAATCAAAAACCCTTTTTATCACCAATTATGCCCTTCATGCCTCTGTAACACAATTTGCAGGGCCTCATGTTTTTTTGTTTGTGCTGATACACTGTGTTTTGTTGTTTCTCTCTGATAAATGCCTCCTTTAGCTCAGAGAATCTGTTGTCATGAACTGTATATTACCGTAGCACTACAGTGCACGTGCTGGCCCATGAAGATACGTGGCGTTCACAGTTCTTGAGGGTGCCAGTTCCCCTAATTACGGTCGAGTGTATCACTTCTCTGTGGCTCCTGTGGCCTGTTTACTGTTGCCAGATTCTCTGCTAAACAGTTGACCCAGTATGCTCACAGATGTCTGACTGAAAGATGAATATACAATATAAAATCTGACTTTTAAAAATGTGTTTTATTGTTTTAAAGAAAATGATTGCTTAACATTGTATTTAAAGTAAGAACAAAGTGCACTGAAATGGCCTTACATTGCTAAAGTTAATGCAAGGGCTGCAGGAGACTACATACACAGTGCATGCATATGTGTATACAGTGGCGTAGCGTGGGTTGCCAGCACCCAGGGCGAGGCACGTAACGGTAATCCGTGAACCGTTAGCACTCCCTTCCACCAGTTAGGGCAGTGGTCCCCAACCTTTTTTGCACCACGGACCAGTTTGATGCAAGAACATTTTGCGGACCAAAAAGGTTGGGGACCGCTGCCCTAACTGTGTTTTTTTGTCTTCTTCTGAAATTTTGCGCCCCTTGGAATTTTGTGCCCGGTGCAACCGCACCGGTGGCACCCCCACGCTACGCCTCTGTGTGTATATATAGTGGATATAAAAGGTATTCACCCCCTTTGGCACATTTCACACTTTATTTTATTACTTCATGGAATCAAATTGTAGTTAATTGGGATGTCTTGCCACTGATAAACACACAGTACTCTATAATGTCAAATAAAAAACAACAACTCTACAATGTTTTGTTAATTAATTACAAATAAAAATTGCATTTATTGCATAAATATTGATCAATTTTTCTAAGACACACCTAAATAAACTCTGGTGCAATCAATTGTCTTCAGAGGTCACACAACTATTTGATTGGAGTCCACCTGTACAATTAAGGTGTTTCAAATTATTTCAGATTGAATACACCTGTCTGTGAAAGGTTCCAAAGTTGGTTAGTGTATTTCCAAACAAGAGCTTTATCACGAAGACCAAAGAACATTCCAAGCAGATCAGAAAAGGAAAAGCACCAATCAGTGGGAAGATATAAGAACATTTCAAAGACTTTGAATATCTGCCAGAGCACCGTTAAGTCCATCATAAAGAAACGGAGAGAATATGGTACAACTGTGAATTGAAAGAAAGGACAGGCCGCCCTCCAAAACGGAGCATCTGTGCGAGAACGGCACTTGTTAGGGATGCCACCAAGAGATCTATGACAACTCTAACGGAGTTACAGTCTTCCATGGCAGAGATGGGAGAAACTGTCCATGGGACAACAACAGCCTGGGCACTTCATAAATATGTGCTTTAGGGAGGGTGGCAAAAATAAATCCATTGTTAAAAAAACACATGAAATCTCACATAGAGTATGCCAGAAGGCATGTTGGAGACTGAAACAAAATGGAGGAAGATTCTATGGTCTGATGAGACCAAGCCTCAACATTAGGCATTATGTTTGGCGCAAGCGTAACACTGCGCATCATCCCAAGAATACCATTCCTACCGTGAAACATGGTGGTGAGAACCTAATGCTGTGGGGATGCTTCTCTGATTCAGGGACTGGAAAACTTATACATAAGCCAGATATACATCAGTCTTGGAAGAAAACCTGCTGCAGTCTGCAAGACACCTGGCACTTGGGAGCAGATTTATATTCCAACAGGAGAATGAGAATACAGCAAAAGCCACATAGGAGTGGTTTAAAAACAAAAAAATCTATGTCCTGTAGTGGCCCTGTCAAAGCCCAGGCCTCAATTCCATTGAGAATCTGTGTAAAGATTGCTGTTCACCACCGGTCCCCATCCAACCTGATGGAGCTTTTGTAAAGAAGTTATGGGTGAAAATTGCAATGTCCAGATGTGCGAAGCTGGTAGAGACTTACTCAAACAGACTAACAGCTGTGATTGGGGCTAAAGGTGCTTCTACCAAGTATTAAGTCAAGGGGGTGAATACTTATGCAATCAATTATTGTATGTTTTTTATTTGTAATGAATTAACAAAAAGCTTGAGTTGTTTATTTTATTTGACATTATAGACTATTTTGTGTTGATCAGTGGAAAGATCCCAATTAAATCCACTTTAATTCCATCAGTAAGAAAACAAAATGTGAAAAGGGATTGAATACTTATTATACCCACTATATGTATTTTTTGCACTAAAGCACTAAACTCAGGTCAGCATTAATATCAACCCCAATCACTTGTGACACAGTCAAGCTTTATGATAGCAAAATAAACTAATTCCACAACAATCTGTGAAACATAAGCCTATGTTGCCATCACATTTATATGCATGTTGGATTTTGTGCAATGCTAATATGCCAGTCCGATTGAAACCTCCCTGCGATTGTCAGAGGGGGAGAAAGTAGTCTGTCCATTGAGCCTGAGGTTAGAATGACAGGAGGTGCTCTAGGGGGACTCTGTCTTTGTCCTGCCCTGTCAGAGCACAGTCCCAGCTGGGAGGGCCCCCCCCACTCCCAGATCATCCACCCTACCATGTCTGCTGGGGCTAAGGAGGCTGTGGCTAATCCCTTTGTTTTTTTCACTGGTGGAAGGAAGGTGTTGGAACAGACATCTGTGGTAAACTCATGAAAATGCTTACATTTGAAATGCACAGATATGGCTTTGCAATGCAATGGAGCATTCTGTCAACTATTTTGATACATTCTCAAGTGAAGGACATTTTGCAGTGAAGTTATGTCTGTCTACCCCCCCCACACACACACACACCTCTTTCAATAGATGATGGTAAAGATTGTCAGGTCACTGTTGCTGTCCTTTTCTGCATGTAACTTTTGGTACACAATGTACACAACACAACGATGAAGGTCCTGATGACATCATTGCCCTAGTTATATTGTGGACCCCTAAAACAGCCCAGCTTCTACCTATGCTATAATTACCTCATTACTTGGGCTTTGAGAGAGTCAAATTTAGACAATAGAAACACATGGCAGGATTGGGAGGAGCTGGAGGCTGAACAGCTGTTCCCCAGCAACACCACACCACACCACACCCTCCCTCCCCATTTATTCATAGACTTTTATGAATGTTTAAAAAAAAAAAACATGAAATCTAGAAATGCAAGGAAATCAAACATTGTATGACTTGATTGTGCTTATAGTGATCTGTTGCGTACAGTATGCACTAAATGTTACCACTCAAGAAAAACATTGTTTTCTATGCTTTATCTTTGCAGGAAGTCAACTGAAGTTTTCAAAAGTTACAACTGAAGGGTATATTTCATCATTTAAAATATATTTCATCATTTTAATTCATTTTAACACTGATCATGCGCATCAGTGTGTACAATACATAAGTAACAACCTTAATTTCAGAACTCCTCTCATTTCCATTTATGAATAAACATTTTCCACATTAATACTGCTATTAATGATACTTAAACTGTTAACTGAATAGAGATACATTGTACAGCTATAGCAAATTCATACTTGTATATAACTTGAGAAATGTTAAAAGGCATTTTTTAGGTTTTTATTCATATTATCTGGGATTATTCAATGAAGTCTTTACAGAATACATTACACTCATGTCTAACCTATAGTCTTCTGCAATTATACGATTACACTGGGGGTTGTTATCAATAGCTACCAACAGGACATTAGCCTAGTCAATCCATTAGGATTTTCAAACTATAGCTGTCATTTCTGGACTGCTACTCAAGCGAGCGAGCGAGAGCGAGAGAGAAAGAGAGGCGGGGGGGGAGAGAGAGAGAGATCACGTTGGACATTGCAGACTTTGATGAAACAGTGAAGCAAAGTGCAAGTCATCAGGCAGAATGTAAGATTCACTGCAGTGAGATGCGCATCCGGTCCGTAAGGTGGCTCGATCATTTCTATATATTACGGTTGAGTAGCGCGGTTCCGGTCACTCCCTAATCCCGTCATGCCTTAGAACTAGCTAAAGTAGGGCGGGTCCACACTGGTAATGTTTTCCATGGCCGCACTGTTTTAGCCTAGAATGTGCTCAACCATATTATTCAGTAGCCTAAATAGTAGTCTATTCTAGCGATTATACATAAACAAAGGTTAATTACACATCATATCACTAAGTTATTCATTTAACGCTGATCAATACCAGGAAGAAAGGATGGTTTTTGAGGTTTTCCCAAGCTTTGATGTTACTATGACTATAGTAGACTTAAAATTAATAACAACATAAAGTGCTAAATGTTAAAGCAGAACGTTGTTATAAATGGTTGGTAGCACATTTCTTGCGTTATTTCCTTAAATAATTCCGGCCTTTGTCTTACACGACAGTCATATCATTGCTGATGTAGCGCCCTCCTGCGACAGGATAGGTACACAGCAATAGTATTGATGTGAATACAAGTGAGGGTGGAGCCCTGCGGATCAGCTCTGTTATTGAGGATAGACGCGCTGGCTTACTGCGAATAGGGACTTAACATTGCACAGGGAGGAAGACGACCATTCCCTAATTTCCCATCTAGGCACCAGCAGCAGAAACAAACCAGCCGGAAAAAACATATTAAGCATTGCATTTGGGTCCTCCGAGTCATCAAACGTGAGCAAATATGTCTTACCAAGGCAAAAAGAATATTCCAAAGATCACTGTAAGTCAATATGAATTTATTGTTATATCTGTTATTGAGAAACTGTAATCATTGCAATAACTGTGTCATAAAGCGATGATATGGCTTTGTGTAATACCATTGTCTTTTTAAAAATAAATATGAATTATTGTGGCAGTCGTCTTAGATTTGACGCCAGCACGTTCATTAGTGCTATGTGTGAACCAGTTCGTAGTTTCTACAAACATTGGGCAGTGGGGTGACTTGATAGACTAACAGACAGAGAGACCGAACAAGGCGTTTTCTTAAAGGTGACTTGCATCTTCTTTGTTGTGGATGATAATTTCCTGTGTTCTGCAAAACTCAACTGGAAATGGCACTTGATAGCCCTAATGTGCACGCCCTATTATGCACTGTAGCCGTTTCATTGCGTAGAATTTAAATTCGACACAAGTAGGCTAACTGGTGGCTGCAGTTTGCACGTTTGTCCCCATACTATAGTTTCCCCACATGGCTATAACGAAGGCGTGATTTCATTACAGTGTGGTTTGACTGTCTAACTTGTGTCTATTTTACATTATTTGAATATGGACTGTTGCTTCTTATCTAATTACCAGGATGAGCAGGCCTGCTTAAAATGATGTCCGTAGATAGAAGCTGTTAGCTAACGTTATTAGCGAAAGTAATTCATAGCATATTATGAAACAGCTCTTGCAAAACCTTTAAAACCTCGAAATGAAACCATATCGATGTTTTCAATGCATCGACATTTTAAAACGTAATTTATAAAACAACGTCGTTATTATTTTGCTCCGAAAGATAGGATAATTTTCACCGAATTGCGTACAATTGTCCGCCTGAAACACTGTGTGTAGAGTGCTGCAGAAAAAAATCGAATTCTCCACGCCCATCGGCGACTGAAACAAGACATCCCGCCCGTGCGGCGTTTTGATTCCTGCATTACAAGCACGCAATGTGAATAACCGGCTTGATAGTAAGGGATGAGTTTAGAGTAGCTTTATTTTGGTGATATTGGTCATATGGTCGTGTTTTTTTATTCTGGCTATGGATTTATTGTTGGGGTTCAGGGAATTTTTCAGGACCCAGGAGAGCCGCCCTTTGTCTGCGCTGAATGAACAAATGGCTTGGGGGCATTTCGGAGATAAACCCCCGCCATGCCGTCCACCAGTACTGCCGGACGAGTAAAGAGTTGTATGTGATTTTAAAACTTACAGCTGCATTTCAGCAGTGTGCGTGGTCAGCGTTAGTGTGAGCGCCTCAGGATGACACCTGCTCGTGCTGCGGAGTAGAGGGGCTTCCATTGCCCGTGGGCATCACGGTTCACTGAGATTGTGGTTCACAGAAAGACAATGCCTGGCACAAGGGAGAAGGTTTTGAAGAATTTAGAATGATGACATAGATCGACGGGGGCCCACTTGCCTTTTGCTGTACAAACGCATTTTGAGTTTCTATGGAAACTTGATTGGCATGTACAGTACACAATTTTGTCCCAGGCATAGGATAAGGCTGTTGTAATATATTTCAAGTAATTTCACCAAATGTGATGCAAATAATATTGGACCATGACTACTGAAGACAACTATTTTTGTATTTAAATATTGTACTTTATGAAGTAAAATGTCACTGGACAAAGTTAGTCATTATTAATCCTCTTGTCGTCACAATATGAAGTCGGCTGTATCTATGTATTGTTTATATGAAGTAGGCCTATTAAAATAAATGTATTTCTCAAATGTATGTATAGGCTACACATTTAAAGATAACATGTGAGCATATACAATTTTAAAATTGTGCACCAACAAAAAATCCACACAAATATATTCAATGCAATTTATTTTAATTTCGCTCAAAATAAATGCACCTCAGAAGAGCGGTCTGCTAAAGTAAGAAAGCAGAAAAAAGCTCATACAATTTCTAGGTGTGGCTTGGTTTTTCCATCCGTTCACAGTAGCCCAGTGTTGTCCCGTACATGTCATCAATAATCATCTCCAGCTGGATGCTCTGTACATGAGTGGGACTGACAGGGCCTTCAAAAAGAATCCCAATATCCTACCAACGCCACAGAAAAGGGCGAGTTATCCGGGCACTGCCAGGGAATTGGGGTTTAGAAATACACGGGAGACTCAAACTAAAAAAACAGTGCTGTCTGCAACCACCATGGCACTGCCACACATTCTCCTTGGTGACCAACATAAAGATATAAAAACACCAAAGCACCATAGCGATCTCGCCGGTTTCTGACCCGTGTGCCCGATTGAAACCAGACTATGTTGCATGGAAACCGGATTTTCCCGTATCAAACAGTCATGCTTGACATCAAGCTCTCTGAAAAGGGGGTGGGGGGGGAAACTTGTTTAGATTGATAAGTTCCAATTGTTTTCACCGGTCCACAAAAAAAGGAGAAAAGGGAGCCGTACGTGCTTTTGAATGAACAGTAAATATTTTTGTTGCTAGGCAACAAGGTTGAAGCTAAGGGGCTGGCTCGCATGCTGAATGCTTTTCCTCCTCCATCGCTTTCTCCTGGCCGGTCTCACACATAAGGGCCTCATAATTAATGGGCTCTTCTGTAATATTCTATTTTCTATGCGTTTTCGGCTGTCGTGTTTTCTCTGTTAGCAACAACAAATGACAACACTGGCCTCATTCAGGCTTTGCCCCAGGCCTGTAAAAAAATTGAATATTGTACATCACCACTGACCTCTGTGTAATGTCGAATGCAATGTTTACTGCTGTGCTCTGCTGGAAGGTCCATGGTACTCTAAAACATGGAAAAGTCATAGCTAAACATGGTTTTGCATTGTGTCTCACTCTTTTGGCAAGCAAGTTGCCCCAGTTCACTGGACTCCAGTAGTGAATTATGGCAAACAATTTGAAGAACTGTTTGCATAGTGTTTGGTTCCTGTTTGCTTGAAGCTTGGCATCCTGGAGAACATCCCCTCTTCTGTACGATTAAAAAACTCCTTATTAAAGCACTTGGAAGCCAGAGATAACTCCAGAGAACTGCAGTACAAGTACAAGACACTGTTTACTAATTAGATTAGATTTAATGACCTTTAGTTTAAAATAAGATCAAGTCATACATTAATTTAATACATTTTCTTGATGTAAAAGAAACAAAATGTGCTGTGTTGAAAGCCAGTAATGTGAAATGGGGTGGGTGGGGGGTTGATTAAATGTTGTAACATAAAGCAGTTTGAAGCACATTTGTAGAGATAAATTAAAACATGTTAGATAATACAAAGTTTTTTATATATATAAAGGTTCTCATGCAAAACCCCTACTGTCTGTTTCTCATTTCAGAGATACGTAAATAGCGTAGCTTGCATTCGGCTTATATTATATGTCATATGACTTCGGAAACAGTCTACAGTGATCGACAAGAGGGGGCATCATATGGTAATGGAATGGGAGGGTGGATTTAAACTCGCACATACACTGGACCATCCCTAGCCTCACGAACAACACCCATTTAGTGTAACCTATATATCTCACTGTTGTTCTTAGTTGTAGGTTTTCATGTTACTGCACCCTTTAGACTGTAGATTATAAATTATACTCATTGGTTATAGTGCAGAAGACTGAGTAACCGTATGCAGATTGAATCACCGATATTCTGGTGCCTCTGTGTGGAGCCTTCCTGAGGTTTCTACTTGCATTCCGCCTGCACTTTTCCATCTCTTTTTCTGTCCACCGAAAGATATGAACTGCATTTCAGTCTACTAAAAATAATGGCGCACTTCAAAAGTAACCACTCTCGTTTGGCCGCCTGAATCGGTAGATTCCGTGCTCTCAAAGTTCTGTGTTTTTTTAAACAAGTTAAAATACATTTCTCGTCTGGAGGATAAACGTAGGTGTCTTTACAAATGCTCTGTGTTTGACCATTAATGCTATAATGCCAAAAGCAAGTCGTCTGTCATGAGCTGCAGTTTGAGCAATAGTCACACTTCTGGGATTGTGGTCAGGCAGATGCAACTACCACAGCAACCATTGGATTTTGTTGTGGCTTTTCACCACAAAGAATTATGGGAATGCTCAGCCATGGTTGGGAGATTTATTGTGCTGCAGTGAAATCAGACTGGCCAATTGTAGTATCACTTTTCATTCAAGTGCTGTTATATTTATACGATACAAATTGGCCAGAAATATATTGAAGACAGTATTCTCAACCACAGAATGATTTAAGATCGTTGTTTACTATTGGAGAGTAGAGTCACAAAGAATATTGAAATGTGAAGTGAAATGTGCAGTCTTAGTTGCAGAGATACTATACTTTGTGCTGTACTGTCAATGAATAAGCTTTTTCTCATTTCCGCCCTCGGGGAATGCATACTGCACTACTGTCTTATTGATACATCTGTTGCTGCTGCAATATACAGCATTACAATGAAAGCTGAATCTTATCTGAGTCAGTCTTGAATGAGCAGCGAATGGCCTGCCTCATGGCTCCTTTGCATTGGCAGGATGAGCCCCGCTGCAGCATGGGAGGGCAGTATGCGGCGATCGCACTGTGCTTAATGGCTCTCTGCAGTGAAGGCCGAAGGCTGAACCGAGGCTCTCCGCCGCTAACAGGGTAGCCTCTGGCAGGGTTCCATGTTAGAACCCCAATAGAAAAGCCTATTAATGAGTGAATGGCTTTGAATGAACAAGGGCCCAGCATGGGAGACATTTCCAGGCCTGGTTCAGTGTTTGATCTGTAATCAAGGAGAGAAAGTGCACCTGCGGAACAGTCGTAGCCCACGATAATTACCAAGGGGTGGTGGTGGGGGGTTATCTGTGGACCATTACCCGAGGATGAAGATTAGTGGATGAATTCATGTTCTGCAATTATTCACCAGCTTTAATACTATAGTCCGTATTTACTAGCAGTTTTCTCTGTCTGCGTGTTCTGTGCTATCACAGACGGAGCTGCAAGTACGAGCACATTTTTTTCTGTCGCTGCATGCACTGGCTCCACCCCATGGCGACGGGCCGCAGCTGCCTGGCGACCTAAGGGCACTGGAGTTTCTCCACCTAATCAGCATCAGGCCTGCTCTGTCTGGGAGGTTTTCAACATTTATTTTATTTATTTGGCTATGCATCACAGGGATGTGCATAGCTTCATTCAGGGGGAAAGGGTGGATTGACAGTGCTTGGCAGCAGAGACCACCAGTAAATCACATCAAACATGTTTCTGATGAGACAATATTTAATGCTTGGTTTCCATGGGAGCCATGAACCAAACGTAAGCATTTTATTGAGTGTGAAGTAGTAATATGGTGCTAGGCAGAGGTCCTTTGGACGGTTTGCTTTGGGTAGCATTGAATGTACATGAGGAGAGTCCGTCCTAGAGCTGCACTATGACACTTGTCCAACTTACAGCTTCCCCCTCCCCAACCCCCTCCATCCCACCCAACTGTCACTGTGCCAAGACGCCATTTTCAGTCTCTCTTCTGTTCATCACTTGGCCCCTATTTTATGCCTGATGTGCGTGCGCACTACTCCAGATTCTCCAAACGCCTGTGGCGGTGTCTGCCCTGCATGTAAAAAAAGACATGTTTCGCCAGTGGACGTCTTCTCATCTGATTGAAGAGAATGTACCTCTGCTGTCCCTGCATTAATTTGTGTTTGAGCTTTGCTGTGTGACCGCTGCAGAATTATCCAGTGAGGTGGAAAATGTAGGCTAGCAATGTTCTAGACTTCACACAGTTAAGCACCACATTCACATTGACCTCTGTAATTTATATAGTAGGAGAAACATTCACAACAGAATAAAAGCAGGTCTTGTTTCACCCTAGCTATTGACAGAAATTGCATGAGTATGCATTGCGGTAAAAAAAAAAAGAGGACAAAAAAGCTAACTGCTGTCCATGAAAAACACTGATCAGATGTGCAGCTTATTTTTAACATCCTTAATTTTTTTCCCCTCTTTTTTCCAGAGCGACAGGCTTCTGGTCAAAGGTGGTAGGATCGTCAACGATGACCAGTCATTTTACGCGGATATTTACATGGAGGATGGCCTTATTAAGTAAGTTCTGTGCATGAGAGAGGGGTCTGACTGGGCCTGGCGCAGGCAGCTGGCACCCTGGTCCAGATTTGCCCCGCTGCACAGTGTCAGACGAGTGGCGGTGCCGTGCATTCCAGCCCGTTCCTGGAAGGTCACTCACTGTTGTCTTTTTTTCCCCCTCCCACTCCACGAGTCAATCGGCCGCTTTGTCCTGCCTGCTCAGAGAGGCCTTGCTAATAGAAAATCTCTCGCCAGCTCTCACAGGCATTAGTGCAGCATACCAATTAACCAGGGCGAGTGTTTCACTCCTCCCAAAGTCTGTACTCACTGCTGCCTGCAATTCACTCTCTAATGAACGGCCATTTTAAATGACCGGGTCCCTGTTGAATAGCTACTGTCAATGCCAGTACGAGCTTTGTACTAGAAAATAAGAACATGAAAGAGAAAAAATGTAGTTATTTATAGTCACTTGTGTTGTGGGAGAAAAACAAAGGGAAAAAATAAACAGAAGAAACCGTACTCAAGCTGCTCTTAGTGTAGACTAATCTGTACAGCATGTAATTGAGGGACAAGCAGATGATTTTAATTGCTTCTTGACCATTAACACATGCATAAATAATGAATTCATAAAACTTTGGAATTGAATGATTTATGAAGCAATTTAATAATTGATTACACGTTTTAAGAATATTAAATAAATACATTCTGGAAGAAAAAAGCAAAGATGTCCACAAAAGTAAATCTGTACAAAACATTTCATTACAAGCATGTGACTGACTGAAGTATCCCTGCTGGACAGGCAAATTGGAGACAACTTGATTGTCCCAGGTGGGGTGAAAGTCATTGAGGCCAATGGGAAGATGGTGATCCCTGGGGCATTGATATCCACACCCACTTCCAGATGCCCTACAGGGGCACTACCACCGTGGATGACTTTGCCCAGGGGTCCAAGGCTGCCCTGGCAGGGGGGACCACCATGATTGGTAAGGATGTCACCGACATCACCCAACAGCAAGGGTTATGAGTTATGAGTCCCTGAATTATGAAAATCCATCATGCAAACTGAAGCCTTAGGACACTGTTGAGGACATTCAATTCCAGTAACACGTTTTGCCCTCCATAAAAGACGACAGCCCACACCAAAACGGCCGTGTTGTGTGAAGTTAGACAAAACATAGCTTGGATACCGAGACGGTGATCTTGTGATACCGTAGCCGTTATAGCAAGAATGGAGTGGTCCAAACTGGACTGTGTGGGCGGGCAGCCAGGGGACCACACAAAGGCTGCGGGTTGGGGGGGAACACAAAGTGAAACAAAAGTGCCATGGAATAAGCAGCAGCGCACAGGCCAGTCAGACACAGGGAACAGCTGGTAGCCGTGACAGTGTCTCATTACCATTAACCGGTAATGAGCAGCAGGCTGGACAGACCAGTTTGGAGGCCCAGTAGGGGGACTGAAACCATCACCACCACAGTGTCGCTATAGCCCTTCAAATGGATGTCAAAAAGACTGATCTTGGCCCACAAAATCCAGCTATACATTCCTCCCCCATCGGTACAGAAGCCCTGTGCAGTTATTTACAAGCCTGCATCAGGATAGTAAAGAAAAGCTCTGTGTGGAAAAAGCTTTCATTCACATAAACTCCCGTTTTATCTGTGGAGATTAGGGTGGCCTTAATTGCCTGTCTGGATGGTGATTCATTCAGTTGGCGCTCGCATCTGAGCCTCGCCTGCCTAGAGTGGGAACTGATTTTGGAGACTGACTCCAGACCATCGTGTAGGTCACCAGAGGGAGTAAAAACCAGGAGGGGTTTGTGTCTGGCTCTTAACTCCAGCCAAGACGTCTGTCCAGGCATGTTGCCTGACCTGCATCTCACCTCAGAGCCTAATAGAAAGTTTGAAAGAAGCATCTCTCTGGCTGAGTCCCTTTGGAGTCTACTGCACATGTGCAGATCTGCAGAATGAAAGTGGGTGGGGGGGATATCTTAAAAATCAAGCATCTCTGTGCTAATCAGTATTAAAGCCGTTAAGTAGCTCCTTAATTATCCAGTCTCCTCCCAGCATAGTATCGATATGGGGACCGGAGCTGAAGTGTGCATCAGATTAATCACATTGAAAGGAAGGGGAGTATAGTTCACAGCTCAGAGTACAGGGAACACTGCAGAGAATGCTGCAGAAGGGTTGCGGCAAACCTCACAGACTTGGGAGCCAGTGGTGGTCAGAGCATTCAAGGTTAGCAATGAGAGAGAGGTAGAGAGAGATTCTGTGTAGCGGAAGTTTAGTGTACATCTTAAACATCACACTCTCGTAGCCAATAACCGACAGCCTTAATGCCACGTAATTTGCGCTTTCATGTGAAAACGAAGCATAAAAATTGATGAGGCCTTCAATGCCTGAGATTATCAGCATGAGAGTCTGAGACAGCATCCAAACGTGCGGGGAATGAGTTGTGCAGTGGCAATGGCTGGATCTGAGCTCCGTCTGGTTTTCCTCTGCAGTGGACCACGTGATCCCCGATCCTGGCAACAGTCTGATCGAAGCCTTCGATCACTGGAGGGAGTGGGCGGACGAGAAGTCTTGCTGCGACTACGCCCTGCATGTGGACGTCACTCACTGGAATGACAGTGTCAAGCAGGAGGTGGAGACTCTTCTAAAGGAGAAAGGTATGGTGCAGCCTGTTACACCCTTGAGTTTAGGAGGGATAAAAGGGGGAGATTTGTGTCTACGATATATCCCAAATATGACTTCTTTACAAGAATCAATAAATGCAACTGATGTTATGCCTAAAGCATAGGCCGTGGCCGCACCCCTGATTCCCACAAGCTGCAGGCGTCCTCCCTTGCTGACTGGATGGTTTACATGACTCGCATTGGGTGATTTAAGTGACTGGGTCATACGTAGTATAATGTACAGGTAACTGCGAAAGTAAAGGAAACACTAACAAGGTGTAGGGCCACCATGAGACACCAGAACAGCTTCAATGCGCCTTGGCATAGATTCTACAAGTGTCTGGCACTGTATTAGAGGGATGCAACACCATTGTTTCACAATAAATTCTATCATTTGGTGTTTTGTTGATTGTGGTGGAAAACCATGTCTTAGGCACCGCTCCAGAATCTCCCAAAAGTGTTTAGTTGGGTTGCAATCTGGTGACCGAGCCATGGCATATTGGTTACATGCTTTTCATGCTAATCAAACCATTCAGTGACCACTCATGCCCTGTGGATGAGGAATTGTCATCCTGGAAGAGACCACTCTCATCAGGATATAAATGTTTCACCATAGAATGAAGGTGATCACTCAGAATGGCTTTGTATTTATTGTCATTTTCCTTGCCATTTAAGGGGTTGAATGAACCTAAACCATGCCAGGAATATGCACCCCACACCCTAACAGCTGCCAGAATCCTTCATTTACTCAAGTGTTTCCTTTATTTTGGCTGTTACCTGTATGTTGCAAGAATGCTGTGCATCAATGTTTGTGGATTTATACAGTACATTTACAAGATAATCTGTGCCGAATGTGTCGGCATGGAGACCATGCCCACTCGGGACTGCCCGTGCCTCCATCCCATTCTTGGCCTGAAGAACAGCTGCGGAGAAACAGGATTGGGCCCAGAAGCAGATGTGTCCATCACTGCTGCAGGCTGTATGCCTGGGAAAGTTATTAGCCTCGCTGAGTCAAAAACCTCTTTGTTTGCCAATCTACTTAAAGGAGACCTCCCAAACAAATTCATCAGATGGAGCAAGGATAAAGTACTGCATTCCTGGGAGAGGCATTGTCTTACCTATATCGATATTTATTTTAAAGTTCCCTGCCTAGCGGTCGGAAAACAGAAGAACCATTTTGGACTTCCCCACAGGAAAGTGAGAGTTGCAACGGCCTGCCTCTAAGTTAGCCGAACAAGATGACATCATTCTGTCTGTCCGCTGACCAATCGCAGCGAAGTGCAGGGCAGCCACTGGAATGAGATGTTTAAAAAAAGATGAGGGTGATTGCTTAGTTAACTTTTTATGCTGATCTCAGATATCCCCTCACTACAGACTCTTATACATTGTGCACACACAGTATATGTGGTGGTCCAATTATGCCTTTGGTTGAAAAAGCAACTGCACATAGGCAGGAGGGTGTGGCGTTGTAGACCCTCTGCAGATTTTTGGCTAATTAGACAAATTATGGAGAAGAGGAGACAATAATGGAAGAAGATGGTCCTCCTCATTAAAACCGCAAGTATCAAAAGGCTTCTGGGTAATTGCAGCTGGGGTTCAAGGCCACAGTGGTCAGTGCTGGAATGCGGATTTATGCAGGAATGTCCACTCCATTACCTAAAGTGCCATAATTATCATCAGCACTGTTCTCATTGTATGTTTTTATGCTTCCACCCTCTGTTTCCTTCTCTCTTTCTCTCTTTCTGTCCCCTGCTCCCCCTTCTTTATTTGTCTGTCTCTGCAGGAGTGAACTCCTTCCAGGTCTACATGGCATATAAGGACTTGTACCAGATGAGTAATAGTGAGGTAGGCTGATAGAGTGTCTTAGAGTGTTACAGTGCTAAGGTGCTGCTGAAAGTGGGCACTTTCAGTAGACTGGTTATGCTGTGCAGGTCTGCTGTCGTCTCTGATCATATTTAGGCCTTTGCTGTCAGACTGGATCTGAACAGCTACATTCAGTGCAGAAAACGTTGTGTCTGTGTGTGCTTAATGTCTACCATGACCTCAAACAAATGCTGAACAGGGAGCAAAAATTCTCAAAATCTTCCTTTTTGAAAATCTGTTCTGTCACTTTTGGAACCCGCCTAGTAATCAATTATCAATTGCAATCAATTTCTAATAGCATTGGCTCTTTTTTGGTGGAGGACAGAGGGTGAATTTGGCCATGACATCATCTGTGTCGGTTCTCTCTGTGTATGTGTAATGTCAGTGGCATGTGAGGTTGGGTGTCCAGATGTCAGTGACCTGTGACGTAGTGAATGCTGGTACCAGTGGTGTGTGCTGATGTCAGTGGCGTTTGAGGTTGGGTATGCTAATGTCAGCGAGCGTGTATGATGTGGTGTGTGCTGATGGCTGTTGTGTGTGAGGCTGCGTGTGCTGACGTCATTAGTGTGTGCTGATGTCAGTAGTATGTGATGTGGTGTGTGCTGATGTCAGTGTTATGTGTGTTTGTGTGTGCAGACATTAGAGTGTGATGCATCTGCTTGTGTTTCAGCTGTATGAGATCTTCACCTTCCTGGGAGAGAACGGTGGCATCGTGCAGGTCCACGCAGAGAACGGAGAGATCATCGCAGAGGTGTGGGGCACTGTCTTTAACACTGGTCTTTAGCACTGTGCCAATGATGAATGGACTGACGCATTCTGATCTTTGCCTTAATTCTGCACCATTTGACAAACTAAAATAACAATTATATCAGTAAAAGGGTTTGGCTAAATGTTTATTGAAGTATACTTCATATATATAGTGATATAGTATAGTATGGTATATATAGAGATCAGACATGATTTAACAATTATTTTCAACATTGCAAACACGTGTTTGTGTTTTGACATCGATAATGGCACATATTTCCACATTACTGTGTAGTAACCGTCCAGCTGTCAGATTCCAGCAGCTTTTGACAGATTTGACAGACAGAATAGATAGCCAATGGACTTAAGAGTTTTAATTACAAGCTATTTTGAGTACATTTCATTGGTCCTAGAGGGGTTAAATCCACTTCAGTCCACTTAAAGGGGAGTAACCAATTCAATATCGATTCATGTAAAAATATAAAAAACACCAAAAGTCGAGATATGTGTTTTTCATCAGACAGCGACGATATGCAATATGTGTAAGTCGACCTTCCTGAGGGCGTCTCTTAAGCAAATCAGCCACAACATCATCGTTAATACTTACCCAGTAGCTGATCCATGGCATTTAAAGATCATTGAAGTGTAAAGATTTATAATAAAGGCTACTTGCAGGGTCTTCAGGATTGTCGATTCTGTGAGTTGGGCTAAATGTGTCTGTCCCACAGGAACAAGCGCGGATGCTGGAAATGGGAATCACTGGACCAGAGGGGCACGTTCTGAGCAGGCCGGAGGAGGTACAAGCTGTACTGTTTTATAAGCACCAGGGGATGGGGAAGCCGAACCCACTGCATAACACTTAGTGCACGGTAGTGCTTCTAATCGAATCAAAGTGTCTCTTTTCTCACCTGCTCATACAGTTAGAGCCCCCCCAGTGGCACTCTTTGATGCAGTGTCACATCTGGAAAGGGTATACCTAACAGAAAACAGATAACAAGCAGTGAAAAGATAAAACACATCTACAACTGGATTACGGCATCATGTGTTATTGCCAATGATTATTTGCAGGATTCTTGTTTTGGGGGTATTTGTGATTGAGGGGATTGTGATTGGCTGCCCCCCCCGCGCTCACACACACACACACACACACACACACACACACTTGTACAATTATGTGTGAGCTACTGCAGGGAGGAAGGGCTTTGTTGCTGGAAATTGACCGAGACAGGTTGTGCCAGGTCATCACTCAGGGTGTGTGTGTGTTTGAGTTTGTGCTGATTTTACCGTTGTTCCCTTTGCAGCTGGAGGCAGAGGCCGTATTCCGATCCATCACCATCGCCAGCCAGACCAACTGCCCCCTCTACGTGACCAAGGTTATGAGCAAGAGCGCGGCGGACATCATCTCCCAGGCCAGAAAAAAAGGTGCATTCGCATGACGGGAATGCTCCTGTGTCCTTATATGACAATTCAGTCATTATTTCCGCAGCACAGATGGTAGATGGTAGATGGTAGAGGTAGCAAAAATAAATGGAACTTTTTTTAGATTAATCTCAAACGTACTGTTACTGTGCTGTGAGCCGTGTCCTAAAATGCTGTCTCGAAATGTGTTTGACATTTATCCAGTCCAGTTGGGTCTGCAGATAGAAAGCAGACCTCTTGTAAATGGTGTAGTTTAAATAAATGCTGTTTAGGTGGAAATGAGTAAGAAACGTGTTCCGTGTCTGTGTGACAGAAGCATTCCTGAATTATGTAGTCACCCCAGTTTGAGTAGCTTTATATTGAGTGCTCTTGTCAGGCTCTTGTCTTGATTCCATCATGTCTTGGCTGTCTTCCTCAGCCCTGATGTTCGCTTTGTCATGTCACAGCTAAGTAAGGAGAGACTTGCAAGTATCATGAAAGAAGCATGCTGCAGACAAGCAGAGCAAACTGGATCAATTAGCATGCGCACACCTCTTGTGGATTGACCAGTGAGGCCTTTTTGGCTAAATTAGCTTCCCTTTCATTGGTCGAATTCATTCCTGTTAAAATGGACAGAACAAGAATCTATCTAGAGATTTGGTTCTGCTCATGGGATCTAGTAAATTTATGAGGTTTTCAAATTACGGTCGAAACAAGGACACTTGATTGTAGTCTCAGTTGGACACTGTTCTGCTGCTTCTCAGGTAATGTTGTGTTTGGTGAGCCAATCACAGCCAGCCTTGGGACAGATGGGACACACTATTGGAGTAAGAACTGGGCCAAGGCAGCATCATTTGTGACATCACCACCTCTCAGCCCAGACCCCACCACCCCAGACTACCTGAACACCTTATTGGCCAGGTAAAGAGTGCCACCTAATGCCTGCATCATGCAATAACCTCTTCTTGGTTTTAAGATGTTGAGCTCATAAAGCACTCTTAATCCCAGATTCAAAATAGTTGCAATGCATGCTTTGTCCTTAAATTGAAATGAATTCATTAACATTAAGCAAGTATTCCTGTTCCTCATTACTATACTACTATATTGCACTTTTGAGCTCATCAGTTTGAAAATTTCAAACTTTAAAATTATCCGTTTTTTGTCAGTTAAACTTTGTGTAAGTAAAAAAAAAAAAATCACAGTGCGGTTCGATCAGCCCTTTGTCTATTAAAATAAATCACATCATTTTTTATTTTTAGCTGTATTATGATGTTCTTAGCTGATTGTTTTGTGCTGAAATGGACTGGAAAGGTCTTGATGATACATGTCTCCTTGGTGCAGAGGCTGCTCTGTTTTTCTACAAGGAAAGTTAAAATAGTTACAGGGAAGGAAAGCATCAATAACTTGTAAGAGGAGACCTTGGCACATAGTTCATTGTAATTTATCTACTTTATCCAAGCTCTATAGTGTTGTCCTCTGCTATATTTTCCAGTTTGCCTTCAAGGAATCATTATTGAATTACCCTATGCTTACCAAACAGACCCAGGAAAGTACCATACTGATTGCCCTGAAATAGTTTGTAGCCTGCACTTCTGGAAACGATTTCCCTGTGTATTCCCTGTGAGACAGTTTGAGTGGGTGGATCTGGGTCGGGCAGTGAGATAACTGTGGTACTCTGAAATCATCATTGATTCACTCTTCATTGAAGTCTGGCTCTAGTTGAGCCTGAAACCATAATGGTAAAACCTCCACTGATGTAATGGCAGAAGCGCGTCGTACCTCTTCAGGTTTCAGAAACAGTCATTTCTTTCATTTACATTTCTTTTTACATTCATTTATTTTTCTGGCCCATTGTGGGTTGTTGGGTGCGGGTTAATTCAGAGATTCTGTTTGAGAGTGCACTCTCTTCATGTTCTCTCAGCGGTGACCTGAATGTGACAGGAAGTGCCCACTGCACCTTCAGTGTGGCCCAGAAGGCCATTGGAAAGGACGACTTCACCCAGATCCCAGAGGGTGTGAATGGCGTGGAGGAGAGGATGGCAATGATCTGGGACAAGGCAGTGGTGAGGCTAGGCTCTCTCTCTCTGTTTCACTCTTTGTTCCCAATCCTCACACACTTCACTGTTTTCCTTCTGGTCCCTGCTAGGAAAAATCTGTTTTCATACTTCTACTTATTAAGTTGGCTTGAAATAGGCTTTTGAGATAGTCCAAATAGGCTTTGAGATATTAGTTGTTTTATATTTTTAAAATCCCATTAACTTGCTTTGGTAGAATGTTGAAAATTGTCAACTCTGCTACCATGCTGGTGAAGTCATAATAGGCTACCATATCTACAAGTCACTTCACACTTGCTAAAACAGTGTGGCATATTTCAAGATTCGAATTGTCAGCTGAAGGGCAAGCAAGCAGTCCCGTCCTATCTTTTACACTGAAAATGGCTGCAAACCTGTGCTGTTTTTTATTGTAGTAGGTGTTCAGATTGTGAAATTTAATTTTCTGTACTACCTGTATCCTCAACATTTCAATAGCTGACAAGCTGGCTAGCTAGCAAACGCAACTATCTAAGCTAAAGATTCAAACCAGGGACGATTAAAAAATGTTGCCTTTCATGAAGCAAATGAATAGCTAGTCAGTGTAGTAATAGTGGCAGTGTAGTGTAATGGTTAGGGAGCTGGGCTTGTAACTCAGAGGTTGCAGGTTCAATTCCCAGGTGGGGCTCTGCTGTTGTGCCCTTGAGCAAGGTACTTAACCTGAATTGCTTCAGTAAAATATGTCCAGCTGTATAAATGGATTGTATATAAAGAAATGTAAACTGTGTAAGTCGCTCTGGATAATAGCGTCTGCTAAATGCCTCAAATGTAAAATGTTAATGATTATAACCACAACTACTACTACTACTATTCTATTATAACTTCTAAAACTACTACTATTACCACAGCTACTACAGTGCTTGGCTTTTTAAACCAACTAAAGTTTGTCCTTAAACTTTATTTTCAAGTTCATTTATTTTTTGCATTACTCAATCTATTTATCTGTTATAATCAATTTTTGAAATCTGTCCTGCACTTCTATCTGACACCTTTATTCGAGTTCAATCTCTTGCTTCCTTCTCTCTCTTTCTCTCTCTCTGTTTCCTTCCTCTTGTTCACTCTCACTGTATCACTTTTTCCCTCACATTGTTCACTCGCTCAGATGTGGAAACAAAGGCAGAATTGTGTTTTGTGGACAGCTGTGGAGTGTGTGAGGAATTACCATTCACTTTTTATTCTGAAAGTTGAGACAATTTTCTAAAAGAGGCCTCTTTGCTGCCGGCAAAGACATTGAGGCAGCTGCAGTTTAGTGAGCCGGATGCATTGAAAGGCCAAATGTTTAAAAATTCAAAAGCTGCTTTATGAGATGAATATCTGCTGTGCCAAGCAATTACTACAGAGTCACATTACGCTGTGTAGCAGCAGTGACTTTGACCCTGTCGTCAAGAACATTCAGTTGGATTTTGCTTGTTTCTCCCAGGTCACTGGCAAAATGGATGAGAACATGTTTGTTGCTGTGACGAGCACCAATGCGGCCAAGATCCTCAATCTGTACCCCCGGAAGGGCAGGATTGCTGTGGGCTCAGACAGTGACTTGGTCATCTGGGATTCGGATGCTGTCAAGACCATAACGGCTAAAACACACCACTCGGTAAGGGTCTGAAACATTGTAAGTCTGAAACCCCATGTAAGCTAAAGGCCCGAGCTCCTTTAATAAGCATTGTTTCTATTACTGTAAATACAATCATTCTTAACACCCCCCCCACGAGTAACACATTACAGCATTCACAAAACCTTTGTAGCCATAAGCAAAACATGCTTTTCCAGAAAGAAGGAGCTGGCTGTTCACCACTGACCTCTAAGCTCCTCTGAAAGGAAATTCTCCTCCCTGTGGACATTCTAACTAATGAAACACTGTGACCATGTCTTCCACCACTTAACTCAATGTGGATACTTTCAAAAAAGTTTGCTCTCCTATAATGAAGGCAAATGTAGTCAGAGAGAATAAGCATCAATATGGATTTGCCTTGTGAAACAATTCGTGGTGGTCAAACTTTGGTTTCTCTATTCTACTCTCGTCTTCTCCAACCGAACGTATCACTTACATTATGATAAACGGTATATATTTTATTTTTCCCCAAATCATAACTTATGACGCAAAGGAGAAACAAGGAAAATATTTTGTTTAAAAACCTTTGGGTAAACAGCATAACTTTACTACTTGTTCCCTTGCCAAAGCGTTGAGTGGCCTCTTCTGATTGTCTGGAAAAGGAATGCTATATTATCTGATGATCGGTGATGTAGTCATGGGCAAGAGCTCACCTCACATGTCCCTCATCACGCTGGCAACAGGAAGCTGACCCCAGTCATGTGGGGACTGGGAGTGGGCAGGGTTAACTAAGGGAGCTAACACAGGAAATCAAGGCTTGAACCACTCACTCAATTTCCTGCACATCATGGAGGGAAGGGGGGGGGGAGAGAGAGAGACAGAGAGAGAAAGACAGAGATGAAAGAAAGGGGAGAGAGAGAAAGCATGAAAGGGAGAGAGTGAGAGAGAGAAAAAGAATATGAAAATTAGGAAGGGAGGGCTTCGATGGCTTTCCCATATGTGGAAAAGTTCCAGTGAGACCAAGGTTCTTACGGGATGATGTCACCTTCTAATTTCCTTCCCTTGCAACATGTAACTCCTCCAGACACCAGAACAGCACTGTTCTTAAGAGTTGCTGTTTCAAATGTTTAAAACCACAATATGCTGTATTGCTCTACAGAATATATTAATTCTATAATCTGTGCTATATCTCACATACCTACACCTTCATGACTAAATGGGAAATTCTGTGTATTACCCAAAAGGCCTGGCTGTATTTATTTATGTTTGTGTGTGTGTATGTTGGGGGGGGGTGTGACACCATTCTTGGCAGACGACACCCCTCATGTCCTGAGTTTTGTGTACACAATGAATATGCAGAGTGCCGTGTGCAGAGAGGGGGCGAAACAATAGCCGAGAACAACAGCCTGTGACCGGTGGTGTGGAGAGGGAGAGAGTGAGATAAAGAGAGGGAGAGAGGGAGACAGAGAGAGAGAGATATGAGAGAGAGAGAGAGTATGTACGGAGTCATTGGCCCCAGCTGTGCAATGGCAGCTGTTTGTCTTTTTTTGCCAAATAGAGAGGCATGAGAAACAGATGGGGTTGGGGAGCAGCGTCAGGTTTACTCCGCTGTTCTCCTACACATGCTGCTGATTAGAGCAAAGCCATGGTCTCATCTCTGCAGAGACGCCCTGTTCACTCACTCCACCGCTCTCCCCCCTCCCTGAGCCAAGCCCTGCGACAAACCCTCGCGTCCACACTCTCATAAGGCCTTTTCTGTCTGTAATTAAGATTTTATTCTGAATGGAATCTGACTTTGGGGTCTGCTCTGGGTCTATGCTACAGCATGCTTTTGTAGATTGCTTTTTTCTGGAATGAGCTTGTTTGCTAACACATTTAGATATACTGTAAGATTGACAAACACAACTGTCCCAAGTTTTTTTTTTTTAAACATTTTTAAATCTCTCTTAGACATGTGTCAGATGAGGTTACTGCTTTAGGATTTCAGCAAAAATTGACATTAGTGACATGTTCATGTTGAGTAGATAGTTAATCGAGTCTATCCTCGTAGATTACGTTGGACGCCAGTTTGAAAACTCAAAACAAGTTATATCTTATATATATCTATCCTCAGTGCTGAGAGTGGGTAGAAACACATTCACTTTTCAAATTATGAGTAGAACGATGATGATAATGATGATGATGTGGGCTCCTCTGCTGCCATGCGACGGTAGTGATGCTCTCGTGCCACGTGTGTGCTGCAGGCTGCCGAATACAACGTGTTCGAGGGCATGGAGCTCCGCGGCGCCCCCCTGGTGGTCATCTGTCAGGGCAAGATCATCTTGGAGGACGGGAACCTGCACGCCACCACCGGGGCAGGGCGGTTCATCCCCTGCACCCCCTTCCCCGACTTCGCCTACAAACGAGTCAAGGCCAGGAAACAGGTAGGAGACGCTCATTCAAGACTGTCCCCCCAAAAGGTCTACATTCATTTGATCAGATCTGCAGTCTCATCGATAGAGCTTCTATGCTTCACAGACAGTGATAAAAGGAGAAGGAAAGTGCCTTTCTCATATCCCTATTCATTTAAATGCCTTCGTCTGATGGTCTTTGAGAGTGATCCCATGCCCCCTTGATGAAAATTTGTGAGCCTGTATGATTTTCAGTGGAGATACTTGAGAAATCTTATAATTTACGTAGAAATCTTCATTTTGTGTAGCACTGCACATGCATCTGATGATGATGGGGGACTACCAAACACTGCATACACTTTGTGGCAGAATACTGTGATAAAAGTGCTTTAAGCCGGCGTGTACTGTACATACAGGGGATAAATGGGCTTTCAGTATGCTGTGGAAACACTGCAGGAGCTTTGCTTCTTATGGTACGGGCTTTATAAAGGGCTTGTGTTCAGAAATGCCAGGGACCCAGTGGCCATAAGCTCCTGTCTGTGTGCCAGGAGGGAAGTCTGGTTCTCAGGCGATGTTCCATGGAAATATTGCAGGCAGCAGGCAGTGGGTGGGGTCGGCGCAGATGGAAATGACTGGGCAGAGTATCATTGCCACGGGCGACTTGAAGACGCGTGATGGTGCTGAGGCTGTAAACATCGAAGTCACAGTTCTCTGGGTGCAGGCTGGCCGCCGCTGTGCAGAGGGGATTTAGCTTGTCTATACCCACCCAGGATTTATTCTGAAAGGGGCTGCCTGGAAGCCTTTGAAAATGACTTATTTAGGACTTATAAATGGTATTTATTTGCATTCCCTAACAAACAGCCCTGACCTGCCATCAGGCAAAGATATACTATGGGAGTGCAGTAATTGAAACAAGTGCTTGCCAAGCAAGACGAATTGTTGATTTGAATATGACTTGTTTATTTTTGCTATGGATTACCAGCGCTGTACACAATGGATCACTGTCTTCTCTCACAGAGCACTGAAGCAAGCCATAAGAGAAAATGAATTGTGGGATTGTTAGCTGTGGTTAGATGCATAATGGTTGCGCTGTTTTAAGAATTGGCACACCTAAGATAAAAATAGCAATATGAGTGTGTAACACAAAGAGAAGTTGCCAAAAAGCTAGTGATATCTTAATTAGTTCTCAGGGACACACACATTTACGCAGGGGGGGGATATATTTTTTTGCTCATCGTGGCGCAATGATATCAGTCTTCTGTGTACAGACTTGTAAGGGTTGCCTGGGAAACGCAGCCCACACTTTAAAACACCTGCCTGTGTGTGTTGTCGTGGTGATGTCTGATTGAACGCTGCTTTTCCTTTCAGCACCCATTTAAAGGCCTGCAGAAGCAGGGTCACATTAGTTCCAGCTCAGAACTTTGTTCTGGGTTCCTCGTTTCTGTAATGAAAGAGTGTCCGCGCAGAGACAGGAAACAGCAGGGTCTTTTGATGTTCCTGCATTTTTGGCCACTGGGACTGCGTTTGTTTTGGACTATTCCAGTGATCCCATGTGGATTCCTCTCGGTCACATGGCCAAAGGCTGGGCCTGGCACTCCAATCAGAAGTGAGAGCACAGCATCTTTTAAAGCCAGCAGCACCACGTCTTTCCGCCAATCTGGAAATGCTTTCCTTATGAAAACACGGAGTGAAATACGCAAAAATGTTATACTAACGCAAATCGTTCCGCAAACAGCCAGTCTAATTATAAGCAGATGCAATGGTGTGTTGCATGTGTAAATAGTCGTAATACTTCCTCTCAAAGCCAGACTCTTTCTCTCTCTCTCTCTCATTCTTTCTCTGGAGCAGCTGGCCGTTCTGAGAGCAGTTCCCAGGGGGATGTACGATGGGCCAGTGTCCGACTTCTCCCCCATGTCCCGGGGCGGAACCCCATCCGCCTCCGCCCGCACCTCCCCCACCAAACAGGCTGCACCTGTTAGGAACCTCCACCACTCTGGATTCAGCCTAGCAGGTAACCCTGCACAACGCGGTGAGCTCAAATCCTTTTTTTTTATTCATTCCACCATTATTAAAGTTATGGCTGAGAAAGTACTGGGACCTGCCACCTGAACATCACACGATGCAATGCATTGTTTAAAATCAAACTGTACATCAAACTGATTGGCATACTATGGATGTACTATTTCACTAGTTATTTTCTAAATATTGGGGCTCTCTATTTTGTTCCATTATCCTTTGTGGAATTATATGGATCCATCAGTAATGAAGATTGCTGTCCCGGTACCTTCTTAGAGTTGTTTGATTTTTGCATACGTTGTGTTTGTTTGGTTCTGCATTCCTTTGTCGTGCCCGCTTAACAATTATTTGTACATACATTACATTGGAGTCCTGAGGTCACCCAGGAGGTTACTGCGCTCCCTTGTGTCTTCCTCCCTCCCTCTTTGCCCTTTCTCTCCCTCTCTGTTGTTCTGTCTTTGGGTGTAGTTTTATTTTTGTTTGTTTACAAGGTTTCACTGTAGACCATGTGCACATCTGGCCGATTACTTTTTAATGAACTGTCTTATGAGTTGGTTATATGAGAATAATTGTTCGCCTGAACTGCAACTCAAAAGCATAGATGGCAGATGGTAAACTGTACTTTATCTGATACCTCTATCATGGAAGGAATCAAATCTTGTCATGGCAAGCCTCCAGCGAGCTGAGGGACAAGGTACAGTAATATACCAATACAGTTTACAATTGACTGTTTAGGGCGGAACAGTGTAAACATTGTAGGGGGAGCAGTTTATGTGCGATGATTCCTGCTGGAAAGTATTTAGTCTCTCTTATGAGGTACTCTCTCTCTTTCTCTCTGAAACGTCATTCCCCAAGGCTGTGTTTATTGTACTGCATGCTCCTCTGAGTTCTTCTGTGGGCCTCTCAAATAATCATAGTGAGCTTAATCAGCCTGGGAACATCCACATCCACAGCAGGCAGCTCCTGAGGGAGGGGGTGGGCCAGTACCCCTCTGCCTCCAATGTGTCCTGTCAGTCACATCTCCTGTGGAGACTGTCTGCACAACTGATCTGTTCTTCACTGTTTTAGTCGTCTGACAATTTGCTGATGTTTGAGGGGCTAATACTGATCGACATGTGAGGTTTATGTAAGCATACAGTGCTGTCTCTGGGCATTGGATTTCATTGGGGACAGACGGTGTTGTTTTCCTGCCCCAATACATCTATCTCTTCTTTATTGAATTTGAAAAGGACATCTTCTGAAGGTCAGAGAACCTCTGCCCCCAGGATCATCTTGCTGGCTGCAGTGGAGTCTAACGGATCTGACATTCAATATGTCTAAGTCCCTGATTTTTCTGTCCCTACAGGTGCCCCCACCACAGACGAAACCCCCATTCGGCCAGCAGGACGACGCATCGTAGTGCCTCCTGGTGGCCGCTCCAATATTACATCACTGAGCTAAAGTGGGAAATGTTAAAACAGTAACAACAACAACAACAACAACAACAACAAAAACATACATACAAAAATAAATAAAACACAAAGCCACTGGGAACAGAGACATGATTGGTTAAAGTTTAAGTCAGACAAAACACTGAATCCTCACGACTGCTATCTGCTACAGCTTTAAAAGCCCAGTATTCCTTCTCCTCGGAAATCCCAGCTTAGGGCAGGGGAGCCAAAAACATCTCTAAAAAGTGTATTTTCGATAATTATTTGGTGGATGTTTGGGGTCATAAACACTGTCAGGGTTCTACTCATTAATGAGCCAAAGTTAAACTTGTGTCCCTGAAGAATACACTGACCATTAAGTAACTTTATTACAGGGCAGAATAATTCGAATAAATAATTTTTATAGCATCTCTGTTCATCCTCCTGTGCTGGAGCACAGCTATAAAACCATCAACTTCAAAGTACAACAGTTCAGATCGAATTAAGTTATTTCCCTAAAGCAAGGCTTACATGATGGCATTGTGGAAAACGTTTTTAAGTTTCCCGCATTTCATAATTTCTCAGTAATTGTTTACGCACCTTAACACATGAACAGAGTTTGCTGAATATGAGACAGTAAAAATGAACAGTGACTCTGACCTATTTTGTATCATATTTGTTTCAGGATTTTGTTATGCTATGATTGAAAACGTTGCAGGGTTTCTATTGAGCTCCCTGAATAAAATTCCTCTCATGGGTGCTTCAAAAATAAATGATCTCATATGCTTATTATGACATACAGTATATTAGTTTGCTTTAACTTAGGTAGTTGGTGAGATGATTCCTCTTTGTCTGCAAGTGTGCTTTCTGGGAAAAGGAATACTATTTCAGAATGTTGCTTTATTTTATTGTATTTTTTTAAATTATATTAAGCTTTCGATGTCTTACTAGTTTGCAATAGTCCATAGCAATGTTAACATGCAATACCATCAACCCTAGATAGATGGCAATGTGAGTCAAAGGTAGATGTAATGTAGCTTTGTGAATGATGTTGTTGCTGTTTCCTTGGGTTGTGGAACCAGGAATATTTGATAGCGTAATAATTTAAAAACAAGATAAAGCGTATCTGGTGTACAGATTTTGTACACTGTGAACATGCTGGTAGAAGAGGTTTTCATGTTTCTCAACGCGCTCTGTACTGGCTGCATTGTGGGTGATTGTTCTTTGCATTTGCTTGTTAATCTCAATCTTAAGCTTAATGCCTGTTCTAATCTTACATTTAGCAAACAATTTGGGAAAAGGAAATTCAGCCTTCACAAGAAAACTAAAGAAACAAACAAGAAATGAAAAAAAATATTTTCCTGCATATTGAACTTTGGCCATGCAATTGATATTAGGAACTAATGATATGGATATATGAATAAATTGATTAAAAAGGAACACCTGCTTTGAAATAACAGTAATATAACACTGACTTTTAATTTCCTTTTCTACTAATAAGCGCTGTCCTTTTGTTTACGTGATAAAACGCTGAGAATTACTTTCTGCCCTGCCACTATTCCATGAGGAGAGTGTGAGAGAAAAAGTGATCTGAACTGCTCAGGTGGTTCCATTTCCCAGGCTTTCCATCAAAGCACACATTTAGCGCCAGAGCATCGAGTTTAGGCTCCATTTTGACAGACTTGATGGGAGCTAGCAGATTTCACATTACATCAAGCGGGGTGAGGGAAGGGGGGGGGGTCTAATATAATCACTAAAATAATCACAACCCTGAAGATGAGTCTGTTCACCATCCATCACCTGAAAAACAGCTCTTAATGTGTGGCTAAGGCTTGCCGATTCCACTGACATTCAGAAATCTTGTGGATGTCTCTCATCCTTATTACGGTTTATAAAAAGGGGAATAGAGGGATTTTTTTGTATGTTTTTAGTGCTCAGTGATGAAAGGAAAGTATGGCATTGCTGGCTGGATGCTATTTTTAGCTATCCCAATCAACTGATGAAGAAACATGAGGTCACATCCTTTTTTAAAACACAGCACAATGCTGTGTTTGTGAGCCATTGAAATGGTTGTTTTATTTATGTTATTTTGACAGTTTTTATCATTGTTTTTATGTTCTTTCTTTTTTTACTGTTGTATCAAGAACCCAGAAAATGGCAGGTCAAAAACCAATGAAGTGTTGAGTGGTTGTATGAATTTTTCCTGAATAAACATGAGTTGCAATCCGAGTGGTCATTGTTTCTATTTTAAGAATGGGCAACATGGCTGAAATGAGTGCAGTTTATCCGGACAGTCACAGTGTGAATGTAATGGTCCTTGCATCAGCTTTTGTTCACTGTGCAGTACTTTTTCTTGTTTTACAATGCGGTGTCTAGACTGGGGTAGAGATTCTAATTCAGTGATGAAAGAGCTTTTCCCGGATCAGAAAGCATCGACCACGAGATTCATGTAGATCTGATGGGGGGGGGAAAGCGGAGTAAAAAACAGATTCTGTTGGGACTGACTGGACAAAAAACTGTTTCAGTCAATGGGAACACCACCGAAGTGAGTGGGTGAATGTTTTTTAAAAAGTTGATATTCCTGCCAAAGTACTCTGCACGTATTGTTTGGATATTGTCAGTTATGGCTCCAGAGGATTTGAAAGATCACATCCGTGATCTTTCAAATCACGGTAGCAAAAAACTACGACAAAATTCAAATTCGCAGTACGAATGACACTTTGTCCACGGCCTTTTCACCGGTCACTGATGCTAATGTTACACTATCTAACATTATCTCAAAAAGCAGGGACGCTTGTCTCTACAGCTCGACCAGAGATTGCAGTGGGTGGCTGCGTGAAAAACCAAGAGGTAGGATAACAAATAGAATAAAGAATTGAATGCTTGTAACCCAGCTATAGCCACGATTAATATTTTGCCTTTGTCAAACTAACTTGAACGATACACGATTCAATTTTGTTGATACAATTTAAGCTGGCTAGCACTAGCACGGTTTATTAGCAGTCAGTCATCATGAAACATTATGCCTTGTACCTATCTTGCTAGCTTATCATTGGGTCCGTCCCAAAACCCGACCGGCACAATGCCGGTTTGTGCCGCTCGGGCGTTGTATCCATTCCATTTCAATCCCGCACACAAAACGGCATGTGCTGCTTGTGCCGACCTGAACAGACTGTTTGCGAGCCAAGCAAACAAAGTACCACGTGTAGCCTACCCACAACATGGTAAACAATAGACACTGCTAAACATATATTTCACATGGCTTGGCATGGCTAAATCCAAATAGAAAAGTTATTGTGTTGTCTTTGCCAACATTTGCAAGTTTCTCCACCCTTGCTGCTACACAACATGGGGAATGCCAGCATAATTAAATAAGCAGTGTAATGGCACACAAAATAGGCCTATTTATTAAAGTAAGCTCAATTAATAAAGTAAGACTTATTCAAATTAATAAAGGAAGACTATTTTGATAAAACCTCATTTTTATTTTTCCAGGGCCTGCTTCTTGGATTTATTAATTTATTAATTCATTTTCGTCTGCAAAACCCCACTGTAAACACCGCCAACATGTCATTAAAATGTTCAACTTTTTTTCAGCCTGACCACTTTCATCACTGCTAATTGTAAAATGTCTGGGAACATCAGTCCTCCAGAGGAGGAAAAGGGCTTTTAATTACTTGTGTTTGGACTGAGCATTACCCCTCAGGCACACAAATTCATGTTTTTTTACCCATGATGCCCCAGTGTGTTCAATCTTAGTCTGCACTTGAGGGTGCCTGTTCAAAAAGAGGGGATCATCGTCATTCTGACAGCTGCCTGATTGGCTCAGGACACAGGGTACTTCCCATTACCAAGGTAATGCAATTATTCAGGGTGGATGTTTTCATAGAGTTCAAGGAGGCAATTATTATATAAGGTGATTCTAGGCTGAGTGCCAGCCTCATACATACCATTAGCCTTTTGGATTAAATGCCTGTATTTAGTTTGAAAGGCTAACATTTACTAGCATGCTGACACTGAGGTAAACATGAATCACCAGATTGATCTTGTGGGGCATGCACTGTATATCATTTAGATGGGTTCCAGACCCATTCCCAGTTAACTTTTAGTTAAAAAAATAATAAAATAAAAAAATTGCATCAGCCATCTCCTGAATAGCTGCTCTAACTGAAGAATGACTTTTATCAGAAAGCCAGCCACTCAAAATGTATTTAGAGCCAGTCTAATCAAACCTAATTCACATCAGATGAGAATCAATTTAGATTAAATCACGTGAAAATACTTAACAAATAACTGCATATCATCAAACAGCATTAAACATAATTGTGACATTTCAAAATGCACTAGATGTCATTTGTCAATTATCAAATGTATGATAAGCCAATTCACAGGCATACAACAACACACAGTATGTGTGTTCTTTACAAAATAAAGTAACTTTTTATTTTGTATAAACTTGCACACTGGTGAATCATCTTTTTTCTAAATGTCAAAGAAATAGCTAAAATATCAAATCACATAAATGATTGGACTAATTAAATAAGCTGTCCATGGCTGCCTCTGTCCTATATAGATATGCCTAATTAATAAAAGTAGGTTTAACTTGCTTGACTTGACTTGCTTTTTTCCTAGTAGTGTTTTTTCACACTTCCTTTACCTGGGAGTCAGGTGTGAAGACACTCTGGCCAATCATTTGCATTAATTGTTCAATTAACTACTTGAGAGAATGTAAACTCAGGACCAAATTTAGATTTGTGGGCCAGATTTGAGTAACCCTGTAGTAGTGCTTATTTTTTATTTTCTTGGCATACCTTGAAACTGAGTTCCCTTCAAAGCCATTCTTAATTTGAAAAAAGACACGTGATCCATGTAGCCCAGGGGTGTCCAATCTTATCTAAGAAGGGCTGGTGTGGGTGCAGGCTTTTGTTATAGCCCAGCACTAAAACACCTGATTCAACTGATCAATGATTAGACCATCCATGATTAGTGAACTAGTTGAACTAGGTGTTTAATGTTGGGCTAGAACAAAAGCTTGCCTTATAGCTTACCCTTCTTGGATAAGATTGGACACCCCTGATGTAGACTGCTGATGTACTAGCAAGTACCTCCCATTTGTATTTGTGAAAAAAAAGATTGAAGTGTGGACCAGGAAGAGTTTGTTATCCTATGTAAGGTTGTGGTACTCCCTGCAAGGTGCTTGATGAATGTTACCAAGTTCTAGAATAAATATGGTAAGAACATACTGTTGTGTTTTCCAAAGAAGCACATTTCATTGAAGTTTAGATACACCTTTAAGCTAACTCATTCCACATTGCTTCATTTTTGCATGACTTGCTACAATCTAAATCAACACCTGGCAGACTTAAATGTAATGGTGACGTGTTCTGAAACTCCCAGTTAATTTCATGTTGTATTTCCCTGCCATGGTTAAAGTAGCTGGCCTCAACTTACTTAATGACCTCATTATTCTAGTGGTTTTAGCAATCAAACACAAGGAGCCAAATCTGGGATTTTATGTACTAGCTCTTTGTAAAGCAAGACAAACAAACCAATTCTAACCCTGCTTCCTGCTTCTTAAAGGCCAGTCCTTCATTGATTGCTAGGGTAGAGAGCTCTATATTTAGTCGTTTTCTTCTTTGTGACATTACCCTGTGGGGTTGTTTTGTTTGTAGTCCCACCCAGTTACCAACCTCCCATTTAATGCTATTTTTATACTACTTTCTTTTTGGCCATAATGCCAAGAGTCCTTTAGAGTTGCATATTCAATCGTTTTTGATAAACATTCCATTACATCCATTTACATTTCATTGTATTGTGTTTCTGAGCCACAGAAATATTAAGGAGATTCTTGTGGACTTCAATAAGTACGCTGTACACAGATGACAAAAAGGATAATTTTGGGGATTAAAGCCCCGGATTTTGCATTAATTTCAATTCGCTCCCTGGTTTCTTCAGCCCTGTATACACACTACGCCTGTTCCATCCACAGAAGATCATTTGGACACTTAATCAGTAGTGCTTATTGTTATCTGAATGGAATAAGACAGGAACACTTTGGCAGAGGCACTTTTGTGAGTGGAGAAGTGCACTTGAGGCTGGCAACTATTGATTTTGACACAGCATCTCTCATTAGTGAAGTGTTCACTGAGGGGTTCTGGCCACAAACTCATCTTCGTGTGTTCACATTTGGCTAAATACGTATTTATATGCTTATCTAAATTCCTGTCTATAAGAAGCAGGGACAAACCCTGTTTTTGGATTTGGCATGCATGGTTCAAGCCTTTCCCACATTTAATAAAAGCATAGTCATGAATCATGGATTTCCATGATAAAATGCAGCTATTGGCTAAGACTTGAAGCATACAAGAATGTGTGTTCATCCTGTACTTTACAGGAATAAGCAATTATTGGTTTATTATGGTCAAGAATAGATTGATGGAAAAAAGCCATAATTTTTTATATGGCTGTAAATTGAGTACCACTACATCTCACCCCTGTAGGTTTCTGGTAAAAGATCTAATCAATTGTCCATGCAGCAAAGGCAGTCTTTACTTTGACTGAGTAGGAACAACTTATTTGGTATACACCAGAGGGCAGTGTTTCAGTAGTTTAAAAGCAAAGAATAAATGCATCCAAAAAAATTGTGAAAATCCAAACATATTGAATTTTAATATATTTATTTATCAGGATTGAGCAGATTGCCTGCATTTTGTTTCATATCACTGCAACTGTGAACATCATATTGTTTACATGGTTAGCTGTTTTATTTATTTTTTGTTTACAAAGATCCAGCTTGGTACAAACAAGTATTTGCAGTGCCCCTCACTGCCGTTTGTCTGAATTTCTTGCTAGTTATTAGCAACTAGCTCTTTTCTTCATTGGTGCTAAATATTTCTAAATACTATCTGCTGCAAAAAATGTATGTTACTCTCTACCTGCCTCCTTCACCAATTTATTATAATTTTTAAATCTGATGAAGTGCACATAGGCAGTTAATATAGGCTTTCCTCATTCTCTGTCAAGGAATATTTTCCATCAAAACTGCCAGAAATTAAATATACAGATTCATTACCGTGTGCCAAATGGTAACGATGCACTATCAAAAAGAAAACATTGTTCATTGTGAAACCTAAGGTGTGTCTTAGGGAATGGCGTACGATGCTTGTTACTAACACCATTTATTTCCCTGACTGAAGCAGTAAGCCTATTGCACCATGCCTCTGTCTATGGGCAATATGAACACAGTTCACTGCCTATGAAACAGATTTGAGAAACTGACTTTCAAAAGAGACATCGAAAAATATTTCAGGTATTAATTACACAGTGTGAAGCCACAGGAAATAGAGCCCCCTATAAATATGGTCTCCAAAGAGTATCCATCATTTGATTGCTTGTGAGGTGACATTGGGGAAACATTTGAAAACCACGGTTTGAAGTAAAAGCCAAATGACATTCCTGAGCGGTATCACTGGTTCAATGCATTTAGTGCGCCACTATTTAAGCCCTTGGCGAAGGCTCTGCTGTTTGTGCCTTGTATCTTGGCTGCAATGCGAGAGCAGAGCGCCAGAGGCAGACCCAGACAGGTTTGGTGCCTTGCGTTTCTGAGATCTGAGCGTTGCGTTTCACCACCTGTCCCAGCCTGGCTGGTGCGTGGAGTCCGGGAGAGCATCCTTCTCAGCCCCCAATGTGCACCATTCTTGTGAATCTCAATATCGAAGTCTAGTTCCTGAAAGGTCAGATAGTCCTCTCATTCTGACAGCAGGGTGATTTCACAGTGCCCCTCATTAGTCTTTGGAGGGAGAGTGGAGTAAGGTGAGCTGGAGTAAGATGTGAGCTGGTTTCGGCTGGGGTCCAAGGTTGTTCTGTCCAGTGTTGCTATTCACCAGTGCAGTTGGGATGGGGAAGGGGGGTGGGGCAGCAATGGTCATTTTACAAGCTGTAGCCAGGTAACACAAACGGGGGCATTAACACAAGTTCCTATCTCGATGTGTAGGCAACCGGGCCTATGTTATTGTTCTGTCCATCTTCATTATCCTCGTATTTTTCTTTCATGCTGACATCATTGCCACCTGCGGCCTCTTTGGCTCTCCTTAACCTGCGAATGGGGAGGAGCAACAGCATTTATTCAAGCAACAACTCACCATATGCATAATCCTAATCTATTAATTCCCCACACTGTGCAGCACTGATTTATCCAAGAACCATCATTTCCTGCCATGCCATTTAGAAAGGAGACTTCAATTGGAATTTATGCTCAAATTCCAGATTTTCTCAGATTTGTCTGACCAAAGGGAGATTTGCATCTGAGGCTCAAATGAAACAATTATCTTCAGCCACAAAAGATGCTGCTAATGCAGAGGCAAGCAGAGAACCTTCCTTGCCTGAATTGACAGCTATTACACTGTCAATGCAGAGCAGGGGATTGTGGGTAATGGTAAAAAGCCCAGGAAGACAGAAGGACATTTAAATAGACTTGCCTCATGCATGCATTAAAGGATATAATTGCAATCATACAGGGAACTGCCTAAATAAAGGAAACACTTGAGTAAATTAAGGGTTCTGGTGGCTCTGTTATGGTGTGGGGTGTATTTTCCTGGCATGGTTTAGGTCCACTCAATCTCTTAGAAGGCATGGTAAACGCCAATAAATACAAAGCCATTCTGCGTGATCACCTTCATCCTATGGTGAAGCATTTCTATACTGATGGGTGAGGTCTCTTCCAGGATGACACTGCCCCATTCACAGGGCACAAGTTGTCACTGAATGGTTGTATGAGCATGAAAACAATGTAAATCAATTGCCTGGGTATCTCAGTCACCAGATGTCATCCCAAATAAATCCTTAAGGGAGATTCTGGAGAAAGCGTTTTCCCCCACCATCAACAAAACACCAAATTATTGAATTGCATTTGCGTTGCATTCCTCCAACCACTGAAGCTGTGGTGGCTCATGGTGGCCCGATGCCTTATGAAGACACTTTATGTTGATGTTTACTTTATTTTGGCAGTGACCTGTATCTCTATTGGTTATTTCATAATTTATCAAGCACTTAATAAATAAAGATTTAATTGTTTATTTCTGTATGGAGGATATTCAAGTTGAAAGCTGGTATGTGAGCTGTACTTTTCTCTGTTGAAGATGATAAAATCCCTTTGAACGTTCTCCAGGCGCTGCTGCAGTTGGCCAGCCTGCAGCATGAAAAGATATTAGAAAACATACATATGGCGTTAATGCTTTTACCACACTAAAGAACCCTGAGAGGGAAGAGAGGGTTAAAAAACAAAAGCAGGCCAGTTTTAAAGGAACATGCAATATGACACGCAGCAAAAATAAGATCCGTCAAAAGAGGCAGAGACTTGCCCAGCTTGCAAACGTCAATATAATTTTTAAAGCTAGTTACACACTATACAATTTTTTTAATTGAGAGGTGACACTACATTTCACATTACACGGTGCGGCACAAGTTGTTGCGGAGGGGTGGTAGCGGGAGAGGCTTTAAAACAGCAGGATTCACTCATGATCACAGCCCCTGGGACACATCACAGCAGATAAACCTTCTACAAAATGACAACCACAGAAGAAGCCATCAATATGCGCTAAAGTACTTGGAACAGAGGAAGACAAGTGTGTGTATGTGCGTGTCCTGGGTCTTGCAGGCCCAGAAACACTGCCTTGCAGCGCTCTGGCAGAGCCAATGAACACAGTCCCATCTGGCCCCCCTGACAGTGACAGCCCTTTGCATGGCCTCCTCCGGAATCTATTATCCCCCCCTACCGGACTGGGGTGTCAACTAGACAGCGGGGGTGACACAGCTGCCCTCACTGCAGGGCACCTGGCACTGGCAGATGCCCAGAAGAAAGAGGAAGAGATGTACTCCCGGAGAGCCGCCCACACGCTGACAAGAACAATACTATAGGCTGGGCAAAAAAAAAAAAAAAAAGCTTGATTACAGGAAGTGTATTTTCAGGCATGACATCATATATTATTGCTTGTTAATTGTCTCTCTTTGAAAGGCTTTTCAGCAGTTTGACTTTGCAGGCGTTGGATTTATGGAACGGTCTCTTTGTTTAGCTACTCCTCCTGAGAAGATAAAGATCTCTGGTCTGGCGGTAATATAGTATGTTTAGGGAACTGGGCTTTCAGAGGTTGCAAGTTCGTTTCAAAGCTGGGGCACTGTCAATGTATCCAAGGGCAGGTTTAGTCATGTCAGGATTGAGGCCCCAATCAAGCATGTACACGTTAAAAAGGTCGTTAACTTTGACAAACTATCTTCAAGCTTTTTAAAAGATTTCTTCTTTTTCTGTCTTTGAACCCCACTAGGGTAATTTCATGGCTCCTATTGTAGAAATATGTCTGCTCGAATGTGTCATGTGTAAGGGCATGTGTTTTTCACCACCTCTCAAGAAGCTGCAGTTATTTTCTGATCCTAAAGGCATGGCTGTAGGCATTCTATTTTCAGTAATTAGTGTCAATTACTCAAATAAACATGACCAGTTATAGAATTAAGTGCCAATCTGGTGCAAGTCTACAAATTGACATTATTTCAAGAGGGGAGTTTCAATTAATCTAAACATGGAAAATACAACACCTTTTTTATTTGTATTTATTTTAACACTAGGCTACAGCACCAGGTATTTACGCCTCTGTGGCAAAACATGAAAGAGGAAACGACAAATTATCAATGATTAAATTCAACACCAAAATATAAAATATCGTGCTCCCTTTTTTGTTCTTTATATTTTTATTTTTGCCTGTCAAAAAAAATGTTTTCATTTTGCTTTCAAATGTTTTTACAAGTTTGTGCGGTTTAAAAATATCCACCCACTCATTACAACATATCAGCTTCTTTGCTCCAAGACGGGCATTATATGTCCTACAGAAGTGTCAATAGTCATATTTTCACGATTGAAAATAGTAGCCTACTTACAAATCAATCGGTATGATTACGCGCGGGTGTGTGCAGCGCCAACACGCAAGTTATGCCAGACGAAATTGGACCGCTGTGCACCTCTACAAGAATGTTAAATTTGAACACTCTGCGAATGAACCTCAGAGGTCCCGCCAAATAACAAACCATTCTGCCTTCAGTGATTCACTGGGCACTCTGCTGAGTGTGAATTTAAACAGGTGAGTGGAGAGAGTTTGGAAAATGGCCTTTAATGGATGCTGAAAGCAGCCCAGCCACAGCGGGGATTCCAGGGCAGGGACAGCCAAAGATGCGTCCCCCCACCGTCAGTGACTTAATTCCACCGTTCATTAGGGTTTTAAAACCCCACGCAAAGTTCTCTGTGAAGCCCAGCACAACCCAGAGCATGGGGCCGGTGGCAGCCAGACACCAAGGCAGTGCCGCTCATACAATATTGATCACTCTGCTTTAGAAGTAGGGCACGTAGTACACACCGTCCCTTACCCGCAAGGCACGGGCTTCCCGCAGCTCCAGAAGTAGCTCCACAAGTCTGCCTGCCACGCTCCATCAACTGGGCTTGTTTTCATGAATTATTCTGTGCAAATCCTGCTAATCGACTTCGGGAATTGAACCGATCTGTCACATATGGATGGTATGGAGCGCTCATCCAAAGCAATTCATTGTTGGGCCTTTCTATTTTTTTCCCTCTTATGAATATGATTTTGAAAGACAGTTTGGCTAAAATGCCTTGTTCTAGGCACAGCAGTGCAATACCTCCCCCAAGACCACAACTCAAACACAAAGCTACCAAATACACAAAGCTACCTGAATGGTAGGTATACAGTTTATGGACAATCTCATACCTTATATCTGTGTGGATACAGAATGCAGGGTAAGTAGGAAATGAAAAGACAATATTGCACAAACAGCAAAACAGCACACTTACTCTATAAGAATAAGCAAAATAAAACAAGAAAGCTGCATAACAGCCTTGTGCTAGAGGCCATGTTTTTGCTGAATAAAGGCAGTGGAGCTTGAATTCGGACACATAATTCTTGTTTTATTGTTTGCGATGCAGCATAATAATAAAATGGGAAAATGTCTTAATTTAGCCTACCCTGCTATATTTTGACAAAGGAAGTTATAGCATGCATCAGCCAAATTCAACTTCAGACTCAAGACTTCAGTAGAAAGAAAGCGAGTTGCATTCCTCGAGTTCCATTAGCTCGAAATTAGCCTTAAACATTCACCTTCATTAAATGCAGTTCACTGGCAACTTTATTTAGCTTGCTAACTGCATTAGCTGTACCTGCTAGCTATGAAGGTATCTAACAGATAGCTAAATGCAGCTTTACATCAATAGCTTCAAGATTTAAATAAATTCATAACCAGAACAAATCCCCATTCAAAATATTTGTCAGAATGGCCTAATGACATCATGTTCCAAATCTAATTTATATGGTTTAAAAATACCAACATCTACTATTGTTGTGGCTTATTCTACATCATGCATAACAGGCCTTGCAGCATTGCAGTGTAAAGTTTCAACCACAAGGGAGAGCTACCGTGCACTGTTTCATCTGTGTGTTATTGTAAACTTTGAAATGTAACTATTGACAGCTAAGTATCCTTTGTAGTAGCCGCAGCCATTTTCTGTTAAGATTCCAAAATACGTATCTGCATAATCTAAAGTGTGTGAAATAGCATTATAAATCACCACAGAACATCATAAATAAAAGACAGAGTTTTTGGGGTCACACTGGTATGCTTTGTAAAACCTTACGAGACAAGCATTACAGGGAAAAATATTTTCTATTACTCCGTGTTTTGATTGGGCTTAATCATAACAGCAACACAACATAAAAGCTACTTCAAAAGATATGTAAAGCTTTCAGAAAAGAGGAACATAAAATCTGCAATGTAACTGATCTTATTTGGATAGACGCCCAAATAAAAAAATAAAAAAACAATGCAAGATTTACAGCGTCGCTGCGCACCACATTGATTTCTGACATGCAGCACATTTTGTGAATAAATGTGACAGTCAATAGCTCCTCATTACCCAATAAAATCGCCCTTCATACGAATTCCGTTGGCGTGTCTTGAATAAACACATTTTAAATTCCACTGAAGCCTGCTATATTCTCGACAGTAATCCCAGGCGAATAGGCCGATGGCCTGAGCTGACCAGCTGGGCGGTGAGCCACGCCTGAGTAATGCCCCGGGAGGCTGTGGTGTCAGAGAGAAGCCATTCGGTTCTGTCCAGAGTGAGCATCATCAGTAAGGATGCCAGTCCACCAGACACTCGTAAATGACAGAATAAAGAGACGGTTTGACAAACGCCCACAGCTGAAATTGGCTTTAATTACATCCCTACCCTGCAACTTTTCTTGCTCTCCTTCATTAGTAAGAGCCAAGCATCACCCCCCCCACACCCACTTCTCTACTCCACCCCACCACTGCCTATCAGACATTTATTGGGGCAATATCAAATTAACCTTTTGTGTTTTTTCCTGTTCTGCTGGCATAAAAACCCGTAAGACGGAGCAGATTTATGGACGAGGCAGGAAAAACAGCAGACTGATTGCAGCATTCACCTTTTCCCAATGCCCGGAGACTACACTCCGCTAATTCATTCTGAACAATGCTCAAGACTAATATATTTTTTTAATGTGTTTTCTCCATCCATTTATGCCTTTTAGAAAAATTTAAGGAGACAGTTTTTTCCAAAGGAAAGTCTATTTTAGCTGTTTGTCACCTGGTAGTGAAATGTATCAATAAATGAAGGTGGATGGAACGAGATCTGTTGGTTCAGAATGAAAATTGGGATCGTCAGAGAACCTCCATGCCAGGAGGACCTGGTGATACCGTGGCACAGGCAGCCTGACCTGGGGGGAACTGTCGGACCCGTGTTCCCGCATTTTCCTCGCCAGACGCTTCTTCTTCTTGTGGAGGGGCTTAGACTCCAGTATCATCTCCTCCAGCTCGAAGGTGGGGTCACAGTTTAGCCTCCGCCTCTGTGGGAGGGTAAAATGTAAGATGAAGACATGAATGGCTGCATCAAGGCTATAAAAATCAATACTGATCCCTACACCCTAATGCAGATAGCAGCAGAAATGTCACTTTTTTCACCACTTGTATGTATTTCTAAAAACAAATGTTTACTCTGGTTATTTTGGGTAATTCAAGACTTTGCTTTCAGAAGTTTATGTGATACAGTCATTGGATATTTTTGCGCCCATTATCAAACGCATATAAACATTTTACAGACAATTTTTTTGAGTGACCAGTTCCTCCGTTTTTATCACAGGCCACCAGCAAACATTAGCTAATATTATCAGCACTATAGCTAACAGCAATATAGCTAATCCATAACAGCCCTCAGTTTTATGGGTGCCGTGTAGTCTTCAGTGAAATATTAAGCTATTTTCTGCTTCTAATCGACCTGAATTGAATTCCTCCAGCTCTTAAATAAGCTGTTCGGTTTGACAGGGGCATAACTGAAGAAGCTGCTGTTTTATGAATGGGCAGGATGGCTAGATTCGCCGTGCTACGCTGCAACTTAGTCACTTCACAGGGCTGTCAGGTGAGGCGGTTTAGCTGCGGAGACGCAAGCCTGGAGGGATGTGCTCTGCGATTACAGCGAACGCACACAGACTCACTGCTAATGAAGTGCAGCAGGGATATGAAGATGTGAGGGAACACCTGGGGTGCGTTTGACACGTGGAGGGAACTGCTGTTGACACGCACACTCCAGTCTGCACCAAGTGTGTCCCTCAGTGGGAGTTGAAGGCCTCACAATGTACAAGGCAATGTTTTTATCACAGACAAAAGAGAGAGTTTAACTTGCATTGGGAATGAAGCCCGGCGGAATCTGTTTGGTAAGGACGGCGTCCCAGTTCACATCAGACAGGTAGTCCAGGTCCTGCAGCTCAGACAGGCAGGAGATTCGCTTCTCTACATCAATGCACAGCAACTGAGGGAGAGAAGAGGCGCCATCTTACAGATCAACTGGCACGTGACCGAAATGCAACAAAAGACTCAGAGGTTTGGGATGTACTAAAATGTGGTAGTTCTGCAGCTGCAAACAAAAGCAGGTTTGTGCTTAACTAACAGGAGGAGCTGACCTAAACATTTAATCATGGATTCAGTGAAGTTTCAGTGAAGGTGCAACACAAGAAAATTGTTTATTGCATTTAGCTTAGCACATTACGTTTCAGCTGCCTCAGTGACCTTCATCAGGCATCGGATATAATATAACAAACACACCCACAAAGGGAGGAATAAATATACTGTATATAGTATAGCATCATATCTGTGATACCCATCATGGTGTCATATTACCTGGCTATTGTAACTGGGTAGAGTCCCTTTATTATCCAAGAAATCTAGGTAGAACATGGCTAACGTTAGCTAATATAATATATTATTCATATAATATAAAATACTAATATAACGTACTTGTATTTTAACACCCACCGTGGTATAGTGAATTTGTGGATTTTTTAAATATGAACCAGATGTGTATAGTGACAGATTAGAAACTCTTGACTGTGTCATATCAACATGTCTGGAATTGTAACTGAACAGTGCCAATATGTGATGTTGTCAGGCAGTACCTTCCTCAGGAGGGACTTGATCTCTGTAGACAAGGCGGCCGAGTAACTGATGTGGACGTTATGGAAGGCCTGCAGGATCTCATTGGCCGGCGTGCTGGATCGCATCACGTAAGGCCTCTAGAGGATGGGTGGCAACAAGGGAGAAGGGGTTTCAGGTGGACTTACAGTATGTTCAAATAATTTCCGGAAGGGAAGCCCTGCTCCCAGCATGGAATTGCTGCTCGTCATCATGGTGGCGGGGGAGAGAGAGAGAGAGAGAGAGAGAGGGGCGTCTGTTCTGCGCTGTCCATCTGGATGCCATGCAAGGCCCCGACAGTTATTGATGTCCAGCGCTCTGGGTATGGATGGCGTCATTACCAGAGCCCAGCATGGTGGTGCAGGATGCCAGGGCTCTCACTGACACCACCGTGTAGGATGGCATCAGACGTGCCACTCGGGTTTAGAGGGGGCATGACACTACAAAACATTTGATTCACTGGACAGATATTCAGCTGGGTGTTGCTTAACAGCTCCTCCTATGCCATCGTTGAAGTGTGCTGATTAGCTGCCTCATTATGAATATTCATGGGGAGGAGTGCTCCTGGATGGAAATCTATCCCCAACCACAACCACAGAACTAAACACAGGAGTACAGTGGGAAGAATGAATGCAGAGCTGAATATCTGTGCAATAGATAGGCCATCTGTGACCACACTCCTTGTGAATACTAACACCCCTCTCTGCAGACAGTGGGAGAGACCTAGCAATGTGTCCATGCCATACCTGTCCTCGCATGAGCTCGTAGGCTGTGATGCCCAGGGACCACCAGTCCACTGCAAAGGAGTAGCCGGGATGGGTTCCCTCAAAGGGCTGGAACAGCTCGGGGGCTAGAAAAGTAGTGCACATCACAGGTCAGAGGTCACGACTCCTGTCTCTAGGCAGCCAAAGAATCCTGCATTTATAAGGCTTCACTTTCACTGACAATAAGCAAAGGGAGAAAAAATATATATAATACTAACTCAAACTCAACAAATAAAGTTGAGCCATTGTAAAAATATCCCTTTCCAAAACAGACTTCAAATATTGTGAACAAAAATAGGGAAACGAGAACAAAATTGCATGAACTTAATGCTTACTCATCAAAATAGAATTGAGCCACTATAAGAATACCCCTTTCCAAATATTATCAGTCCTCTGAAAAGTAGATAATTAGCACGGCATTTTTGGTTATTGTCCCCTGGTTCATACTTTCTGAATGTGAAACTATAATCTGTTCTATTTTACACTGCCACCACACCCCTCCTGAAGCCTTGTTTCAGTTAGCCTCCCCTAATGAAAGCTTAACCTCCACCTGCTCTTCTCTGTTTCTCTGTAAGCTCCACTGGAAAACAGTATCAGTAATTTAACTTAATCATGCTGGACCAGGAATACAGGCTTTGAGGGTCAATTTACTCACAGTTTAAATCCAGCTGTCATTTAATTACAGGGTATCTGATCCCCAGGGGCCCAAGGGCCACTGACTGACACTGACTAAATTAATTTTGCAAAGTGGAACCATATAGAGACTGCACTCGCAAAAGGAAAGGAAACTGCATTCCAAAACCCAATACAATATTCATAAAAGTTGTGATGACTAAAATGCTTTTAGCACATTTACCCATGTACGGTTTTGTCCCAGCAATGGACGTGGCTCGCAAGTCATCCTTTACTACGGCAGCGATGTTGAAGTCTGTCAGATGTGCATGCCCTATGGGAAAACAGAAAAAGCCATTAAACAATGGAGTGAAATTTAGAGGCTGTTCTCATTTTAGACCAGAGGCCGGTTTCGACCTTGGTAATGCCCTCACAGCTGTAGTACGATGTCATCATGCTTCGGAGAATGCAAGGATGCAGGATGTAGGGAGAAATACGCTGTGCGCAAAAAAAAGAGCTTTAACTCAGCCCCACTCCTATGTCCACATCCTTAGCTTGCAGTTTACTTTAGTTGAATTGAAGGTGAAGGGCTAAAAATGACCCAGTTGAGCGGTCCGGTGACACCACAGAGAATAGCGGCTGCGGTGCCTGTCAAAGTCACCGTCTGACCTCGCCATATGGGCAGCTGTCTCCTGCCACCCGCCTTCCACGATGAAAGTAGACCAACGTTAATAGCTGCTGATTCACACACAGAAACGTGCCGCAGTGCCCCGTTTGGAGGGGGGCGTTCCGGACTAGCCGTCCCCCCCTCCACCCTCTCCTCCCTTGCACAAGCCTCACATTGGGAATGTAAAGCAGGCTGGCGCGAGAGGGCAGGAGTAGCACTGCGCTACGCAGATTAGAAGAAAAAAAATCTACAGAGGAGGACCAGAGGAAGGAGCGTGTCGCTCTGAAAACCTGGGACGCAGACGAATGGTGCCATCTCTGTGTCGTCAAGACAGATTCAGAGCAGCGCTGGATGCAGGCCAAGGGCAGTCTGTGCAGCTCAGCTTCCAGCACGGCTCTGAGCTAGTGTTCGCTATTTCGCGGCAGTGCGTTTGATCCTGTATCTTTGTCTCAGGAGGAAAGCAACACGCGCCAAGTCCTGGGACACGCGAAAATGACTTACGAGCGTTAGCATTTTGAAATTCCCCTTGCGCACCAAGGGTTCTTTTGTGTGTGGCGGAAAAGGCACAATCTATTAGGTAGAACCTCTGATTGGTGATTGTCATCACTTTCTTGCATCGTCCGATTACTGTTTGTCTCTCTCCTATGAACCCTATGCACCATTAAGCAGAAAAGTATGCGCATATTTTATTCAGCTGCCAAGTCCTTAACTTCAGTGGAGCATTTGACATAAGAAATATCTCCCATCTCTGGGGTTAAACCACAAAGGGCAGCTCCAAAATAAGCACACCCCTTTCCCTCATAAGGTAGCAACTTAACCTTGAGCAAGGCATTTAACCTGAATTGCTTCAGTAAACACACAATTAATTTGGAAGATCTAAGAAATGGAAGTTGCTCTGGAAATGGGTGTCTGGAAAGCAATTTAGTAATGTATTGTAAATAATTTAAATGATGTACTCCCCCGGTATGCAGGATCTGACAGCTTGTGATGATGTTTACACAGGCCTCAAACAACATCAGGCATTTACTTAATAGTATAGGCTGATGCTTATGCATCTGCATTACTGATACATTGGTGTGTTTATTTGAAAGCCCTTATAAGACCATGAATGTGAGGCAAGGAGGGCAATAAAATGCAATATTTTCTGGGTTAGTGAGTGTACATCAATATGTATTTCAGGTCTTGGTTTTGACTGGAAATGTACTGAAGGCACACATGTTGTCTCATGACATGCTGTGAGATTCAAGGTCGACTCAAAAGGGTGTCATTCTGCTTGGTGCCTCAGAAGGCTTTTTTGTATTCCTTTATGGTCCTTATAACCAGAACTTTGAATTAAAGAGGGAACAAGACACTGAAAATACAGGGCACGAGTCTCTAGCAGTGGGACTACACGCTCTTGCAAGGGAATTCCTGATGGCTCTACTTTGGTACGCATCAGAAAGGTGCTATATGGGGCCTTTGTATGAGTCTGAGTGGCTCATTCAATTCAATTAATTCCAACAAATATTTATTATTATGTTACACGGCCTACAGGGGGGGAAATCGTCACTGGCTCATGAGCAAGCTTTTCAGAAGATGCAGGGGTGCGGCTGACTCAGTGGTGACTCAAGAAGCACACTGGGAGGAAATTGGGGAAAAATATATTTAAAAAATATATTAAAACGGGGGGGAAATGGTAAAATAAAGGTGTTATATATGCATCATGGCTCTGTTTATGGAACGTGCTTAAAGTGCAATGTTGAAAGTAATGTTAGACTGAATATGGGTCTTTCATATACACAAGAACAGTCCACAGGCAAAGATGTAGACTTTCCCTCTCTCTGTTCTCCTCACACACCCATGCAGTGTCAGCCGGACTGCCATCACCCCCCCACCCCATAAAAAAATTATAATAAGGAGAGCTGTGCAGGAGAGAGGGGGACGTGGTACATTAATATTCACACAAGCTTAATTTACATGCTGATGAAGGATTGTGAAGGTGTACAGCGTGTGTGGACAAAATGGCTTTGTTACCCTGACAACACCTGCAAAATAACTGGCAAATTTTAAAATGACTCATCTCGGGGTCATTTGCGTTCCTCTGTCGGGACAGATGCAGTGGTGGGCCGCAGGATGTGAGGCTGGTAGATGGGGTTGAGAAAAGGTCCCACCCCTCCCATACCTCAAATCTATTTATTCTGAGGCAGCTCAGGTGTGTACTGCTGTGATTGAGTTCTAGTGACACTGCAGGCCTTGAGAATGTCAGACATGACAGTTGCGAATGAATCCAATGAAGAGCTTACCATTTTCGTCCAGCAGAATGTTGTCTGGTTTGATATCTCTGCAAGGAAATGCAAACAAAACTGGATTAGACAGGAACTCAATGACTTAAGTGCTGCTTGATTGACAGTGAAATTAATTATGTTGCCATTGAATGTGTTTAATACTCATTTACACAGAACATATTAGTAAAATCAGAGCTCTGGAAGAAAGGCACACATATCCTGTCCACAAAAACATCAGCTAGAACTGCATAGGAGAGAAAAACAACAAATGGCTAACACACGCGACCTTTGACCCAGCCTTCAGAAGAAGGCCTCAATCAGTTACCTCAATCAGTGGAATGCAGTCTGACACCATTGGGCCAGACACCCAGTCTCATAAAAGATCAAGAACGTGCTGTCCATCCATGATAAGCAAGTGGCGAGCCGTGCCAACAGCAGTGCTTCTGCACTTAACCCTGGTCTGCATTGATCCGCTCCCAGAGTGCGGCGAAGTCTATCCCTCGGTTTGGTTCATCTGCGCAGAATTAATTCTGTCTGGGTTCTTTTGCTCTGAAGCCAAACCTCTCTTTGAGACATATTTTGCCATGTATGGAGAGGTCAGAAAAAAATATGTGAGTCTGAGTATTTGAGCATCTTCTCCAATAATACGGTCAAATGGACCGTTTTATTTTAGTTTTTATGATGCTAATGTTTATAACACCGCCATTGAAGTCACGTCGCCCCTGTCCTTGACTTTTCCTAAATTTTTTTTTTTTTTTTTTTGTTGTTCGAATTTTAAAACCGGAAAGAGGTGTAATTGAATTTGATCCATCTGGCAGAGAAACGATCATGATGACCATCATTGTTTCTCCAACTCAAATCAGTCTTAGATACTGGCACATCGAAACTCACCTATCACACTTATTGTGTTATGCTAAACATAACTATTCATCTGATGGGTGAGCGGAGGAGAGAAGACAATGCAATATAATTGCATAATCATCCATTATCAATTTAAATGCAACTGGTCATGCCCATCTATTGTGGAGGGCAATATCTTGTGGTAAACAGATGTATACTGTACGTTTGGAAAAGGTATATCGGTACACTGATAAAAGCTAACATTCAGACAAATGCCAAAACATACGAGCTTGGATTATTTACCATGGCAAGACAGAGGGTGAATTTGTGAACCCTACTGGTGATTTTGTAAAACCTGGAAGGGATTTATTATGCAATGATGATAACGCACTTAAACATGCAGAGCACACTGGAAATTATGCAAAGGGCATATATGACAAAACACTGTCTACCAATGTTTTGGTCACATCACGATTTCTCAAAATGCCACTTAGAATACTGTGAGTAGGCTTGTGTGAAAACAAGCGCCGAATTCTCAATAGCTGCCTGCGACCAGATACATGTATGCATCCACATGTGCATGCATGCATTCACTGCCTTGTCCAACCGACAGAGAGCGGGTCTAAAAATCACTGTGTGAGTGTGTCTAAGTGTACTGTTGTTCTTTTTTATGTTCTTTGAATCATGGATAAAGTATTTTGAGTATTTTGAAAATACAAAATTACTCCACCCTAAAGTATCTTGTTACAAATTACATTAGAATTTTTTCAGCCCTGTCAAATACAAATGACAAAATACTCAAAAGTAATTGAAATATTATTTCAAATACAAGTAACAGAAATACTGCCCATCTCTGTATATATAGAAGGATAGATATAGATACTCATACTTTTATATTGCTTTACATCTATTTATTTATTTATTACATTTATTCATTTGGGCTACCTTTACAGTCTATGGCTCCATTCCTTATAAAAGTCTGTACTCCTAAAGTCTTATAATGAGATCTATCAACAGCAATGTGAACTTCTGGTTGAGGTGTCTGCTAAATGGCATATGTTACGTTATGATGACTATTATTATTATAATGATGTTGTGTTTTCCACCTGTTGATCACTACCAACTCAAATAGAGTAAAATGGTTTCTTAACAGAGCCAGAACACTGCCAGCTCCTCTTTAGCTCAAGGTGTGGTTGCAGCAGCAGGTGTTTTGCTACCTGTGGGACAGACAGCAGGCAGAGCCATGGGAACAGAATAGCCCTGAAATGGGTCTAGACCTACCCGTTCTCATAGTAACCAAGCAGGGTCTAGTCTGACAGCTTTATCTCTGCGCATCATGGTCGTGGTGGGTATTGTAAATAGTGTTCCATAAATGAATACACAGTCAATAACAGCAAAACGTATCCCTACAGCATAGATGGAAAGTGGTTCACTTCATCTCATATTTCATTGTCACTGTTATTAAGAAATACAGAAATGGTCGACATTGTTAGTTAGGGAGACAGTGCTTATAGTTTTATTTGCTTTTAAAGGCTGTTTTCTATTGTCTTGTAATTTGTCATGATGTCACACCGTTTCATGCACAGACTTAAATATTTGCTTGTTCCTTAATTGCTGCAATAGAAAGTGGCAGTACTTACACCTTATTTTACCGGTCAAAAACTAAAATGCATCATGTGTAGGCTGAGACATTAAGTGCCGCCCGCGCTGAGGAACATCGCTAAACTTTCAAATCGCAAACAGGAAGATACCTGTCAAACAGAGCTCCGGCGACAAGGATCTGAATCACAGTCTAATTAGTCCTGGCTTCCCAATCAGTCAGGTCGACAACTAACGTTTCAAAAGAGCGGAGCCCAATGCAGGTGGGCGAGCCCGCTGCGCACAGGGCAGAAAGCTGCTCGGAACAGCCCGGGATGGGAGGTGAAAAAGGTCAACTGTGTAATGTTAATTAGCTGACATTTCTTTCAAAGGGGATACCGAGAGAGACTGAGGAAAAAATATACGGCTGTGGTCCCATTAAGGGGCAACAGGTGGCTGGAGCTTCCTTGTGACCTTGAGGAAAGGGATACCACCATGGGTCTGCCACACATGGCGCCGTAAGGACATTTTTCAAGTAAATATTCTAATGGTTATGTACGGCACGCCTTCTCCTTCGGTCCTGTTCGGCGTGCACTTCCGTAACTGGGTGTTTTCTTTCAACAGTCGTAGCATCTACGGCTTTCAGGAAATGGATTAAAATGAAATAAGGTTATGGAGTGGGCTAAGGAGAGGAGATCAAAAATAAATGGAAAAACGTTGTGTAGATTTAATAACTCAATGTTTCTTCCATTGTTAATATAGTCAATTCTTTATCTTAGCCCATGATAATGCAATCATTTTTATTTTGCATTCCCATTTTGTTGAATGATGCACCCGCTGCCCAGATATTTCAATGAAAAGATTCCCTTGACTGTCTTACAAGAATTACTGGCAATTACTCCATGCATGTTCAGATGTATAACGTTCATTCGTCAGATGGAGAGATTAAAGTATTATTTTGACATATTTAAAAAAATGAGAATAATAATGTTATTGCTCAAATCTGAATGTATCCTTCCCATTTGGGGCCAGGTCCTGCACACCTGTATTTACGGCACGCTCTGTCCATATTCATATTCTGTCATTCCTTAGCTGTAATCACCTTCCCTGCGCTTCACTGACACACTGTGAGTGACTACGGACATGAATTATGAATACGCGTCTTTAAAATATGACAGGCTGAGTTAGCGTTTGCCCGGTGCTGCAAATTCATTAGCATATATAACTGTTACTCCCCTGCGATCAAAAATAATTTCATCGGCCAATCATGACGTCGCCCATGAAACAGATGGAATTGGGCATGACTTATAGATAGCCAGCTGGTTTTTATTCACCCATTGTTCTTTCCGTCCTTTCAAATGCAAACATTTGGGGTTTAATGTGTCATAGTCCCACCCAAGCTAAAATGGATCAACACTGCCAGCAGCCAAGTGCCATAGCTCTTCATAGCCCACGTATTTAGAAAGCATTTCCTGATGCATCAATCCCTCACTCTCTCCCATTGTCGCTGTCACTGTAGAGATAGATTAATTACAATATTTTATTCTTCTTTTAATAGGAATAATAATAATAATAATAGGGCAACGTATAGCATAAATTTTTTCATATTATGCATTATTTATATATATTTTACAGCTGGATATTTACTGATTTGATTTTGGGTAAGCACCCTGCTACATATTTACTGAGGTCATTTCAGATAAGCACCCTGCTGCATATTTACTGATATGATTCTGGGTCAGTACCTTGATCATGGGCACAGGAGCAGTGCCGAGGATTCAATTCTGTAACCTTTCAGTTACAAACTTCTATATTAGAGTACCAGTATATTAAAACTTGCAGTACCCCTTCAAATAAATTCTCATATTTTATTAGACACTGGTACAAATGTTCTGTTATACTACTTGGTGGTATAGTATGTGGCAGTAGATGCGTTTGCTGTGCATTGCCAGGGAGATATGCTTAGAATTATATTCCTTCCTGTTAATGCATACAAGAGACTGTGGTGTGTGAGACTAGAGGTTCACTGCCTTAGAGATCATATACATTTTGCCTTTATCTATTACATTTATTTATTTGACAGACACAGATTTTAACCAAAGTGGCTTGCATGGCCAATATGACACACACCAAGTGCAAATAAGATATCTACAAGTACAGAACAGAGTAGGCATTAGTAACATGTTTTGTTGAATATTTTCAGGGATCTGCAGGAGTATTTAAAATGTTCAGGCCAGGCTTTAAGTCAGATAGCGACTCTGTGGTCCTTATTGGTTCAGGGAGGTTCATACCAACACTGTGGGGCCAGAGGGGAGAAGAGGTGAGACCGAATGGTAACGACCTCAAAGGGGTGGAGTTGCCAAGCAACCAGAGGAAGATTACGGGTCAAGCTGGGGTTTAGATAGATGGGAGCTTGCAGGTAGAGGGAATATCTTCCTTTGACTGCCCAATAAGCATTTTTGACATTTACATTTTAAGCATGTAGCAGATGCTCTTATCCAGAGCGACTTACAAGATGGGCATTAATACATGGTAGGAACAATCATAGTTAGCGCGTGGATAAGCCATGGTTTTAAACCTGATTTGGGCTGTAGTCGGTGGCCAATGGAGAGAGATAAGGAGGGGTGAGATATTCACGTCTTGTGGTCTGAACAGGTGACGAGCGGCCACATTCAGGATGAGTTGGAGTGGTTTGATCGCACACACTGGGAGAGCTGCAGCAGTGAGCTGTAGTAGTCCAGGCGAGAAAGTGTGAGAGCCTGTACTAGGAATATATGCTGTATTTGTGCTGGCTGTTTCTTCATCATTGAAGGATTATCCACACGCATAGCAAACAGCATTAGAACATACTCATACACAGCAAAATGAAGAGGATCCTATCCCAATCAAAAACATCTTAATGGCATCACAACATTTAAACTGAAGTGGTGATTCAGATTTGTCATTATGGGGGAGGAGAGGTCAAGTGATACCCAAAGTAAATCCCCCATCCTTCTGTTTCTTTCTCTCACTGCCTCTTTCTCTCTCTCACACTATCTCTATCTCCCTCTCTCTCCTTCCGATGAGAGGCTGTTGTGCTGTCCACCGACCCCGAGAACTAGTTCATTACAGATTCTGTGGAAGCGGAGGAGATGCAGGTGAAACTGATCCTCTGAGCTTTTCTCTCGCTTGACTAGTCCAACAACCTATTACCTGGATCTAATGACCTCATTACATCACTTATCCCAATGAGCTGAGTAACTGAGACATGAACCCTGTCACTCGATCACCCTGCCACTGCAGTGGAACAGATCGCCGGGTCTGACCAAAACTCCTACGGGGGCAACAATAGGGCCTTTTGTGTGCTGCACACATTGGTCAGATCGACCCCAAGGCAGTTAAGCACCTGTCTTACCGATAAGACACCTCCACAGTTCTATTTGGCAAAGGTATTGTGCTGTAGCTCCTACATTTATTCGGTGGCGATAAAGCTAAACCACACAATAGGTGGGTGCAGTGCCTTTGTTGATGCATCTTTCCTCCTTTTGGAAGGGCTTGTACTTTGTATCCTGTTCGGAAAACATTAATCACTGCGTATTTGCCACCTTGTCAACAACTTGAGCGTGGCGTGTTGATTTAGAAGGAGTTGCGTTCTTTGAATGAGAGGCTAAAATTGAGTGGCAGGTCTTTATTCAACAGCCTGATATATGGAGTGTGCCGGCTCCCAATGTATGTGAATCCGAAATTCCATTCAATGGAATTAATTAAAATCCTCCCCCAGCTGGAGGAAGGTTATGACTCATTTATGGCCATGATGCTGCAATTCAGTGCTTGACAAGCTCAATTGTTTAGGGGCCAATTCAAGGGGATCTAAAATCACCTTCACAGAGCTATTTGAACCCATAATTCTAAAGGCACCGCTAGCAAAATTTGTTGTTACCGCTGCATTAATTACTAACTCAAACTTTCTGCAAATGAAAAAGAGACTCTGGCAGTACTTCGGCCCATGTGACCGGTGTACCAGAGTGGGCAATTAAGGCTCTTTTTGGGAGGCAATACAGGAAGTAAGCATGACAGCAAACTCATAGTAAACATCCTGTCTTCCTTGCTCTGCTCGTGTGAGAAATTCTCGTAATGCTGTGACTGCGACCACCAAGAACTATGCCCAATCCTGTCAGTATGAAACTCATAACATTATGGCATCGCCTTAACTTGGGATGATTGATTGGCAGGTTCTAAATCCATCCAGAAATGGAAAATCTTATCAAAAAAGTAGCCTGCTTCATCTTTCATTATTCATCATCATTTGTAATAACAAGTAATTAATGAAGAATATGAACGAGCAAATTTTTTCTATTCTTATATTATACCATTTTGCTTAATGCTATCATTCATATCTTCCCAGATGTTAAAAAAGGCCAATAAAGAAAGATGCTTTCTTTTACATATTACTTTGTGAAAGTGCAAGCACCAGTTATATTTTTATATGACGTGATGCATAGCTGATGTCTTTCAACCATACGTCTTCCTTTAACGGCTTTGTCACAAGCAGAGGAACAGTGGCATGAGATACTGTCTCCCTGCTGTAGCTACGTTATTACACTGAGGAAATTGATAGAGCTGCAAGCAGGAGACAACACCAGCTGTGGTTCCAAAGTATGCTGGGTGGGGATAACGACTTCAGCAGGTGGAAGCTGGAAGGTAGAAGAAGCTGAAGACTCCACGTGAAGCATCATGCTTCACTGAGCCGCATAATCGGAGGTCTCACCTGGGCCTAAGGACACGCCCTCGCAAAACAAATGGCACGAGACATGCACAGGTCTAAACAAAACACCTCGCATGACGCAACAGAAAGCCAGCCTCTCGTAGAAACCCCAGAATAGCAACCCTATATCTCTGAAGCTTAGGTTTAGATGGGAACTATCAAGTGATGAAACACCCGAAGCAATAACAGCAAGCGCTCAGCTGTCTCCTCATAAACACACCATGAACTGATTTATTTAATTATTTAATATGGGAAATATGGGAATGGAATATATGTAATCTCCATGAATGCAATTGCTTTAAATACCTTTTTTAACAAGGAGGCATAAATCCTTCTTTTTTTTTTAAAGGAGGCATTTTTTTTACTAAAGCATCATGAGTTTTTCATTGTTTTAAAAAAAGACACTGAGAAAAGATTGATTCTGAAATGTTTGTATAATAATAGAGTGTTAAAATACAGTGTGTGGGAGTATCTTCATTGAATTGAATTACTATCAAGCATAAAATGAGACTTCATTCATTTTAATTCCTATTTTTTGAACCCGCATTTTCACCCAATTTGGAACACCCAATTGGGCTTGTGTGCTCGTGCTCATCACCTCAACCCCCACTGTCAATGTGGGGCAGCACAGAAAAGCATGCGCTCTCCTCCAAAACACATAATGTCAGCGGCTGCCTCCGTTTCACTCTGCAATCCACCAGTTAAGCTCATGCAGCTCTTACGTTGGAGGAGGGCACTTCGTGTGCAGCTTTTTCAGGCAGACTGTGGGCACCCGGTTGACCAGAGGGGACGCTGGTGCCCGATGAGACATGGACACCTGGCCAAATGAAATCCCTCCCTCCCTCCCCTGGGCAACACTATGGCCAATTATGTGCCACACTGCCGGGCTGCCGGCCTAGTTATGTGGCCCATTACTGGTATGGTCCGCATTCGATAACAGACCCTGGTTTTCCCACTTCATTCTCCAACAATTTATTTCACTCAGGTCTCTAAACAAGCACCAAGTACATGGTGTGTTTGGAATTTTTATTTGAATCTGAGAGTGTCTCACATTTCTCTCTCTCTCTCAATCTCTCACTCTATGCCTCCCTCTCTCTTTAGTTTGTCGTTAAGGCTCAGTCTACGTCAGCTCTTTCAAAGAGTACCCTGCTTCACTCATATTCTTCACAGTGTTCGAGGTTTTTCAGAAGATAACAGACAACAGCGCTGCAATGCTGCGTTCTAAACCCTATGCAGCCAGCAACTCAGATTGTTTGAACACTCTGTGGTGCTCTGGGGAAAATTGTTTGGTCCACGGTGTGTGTGTGTGTGTGTGTGTGTGTGTGTGTGTGGACTGCGGTACGTAATGGATGGAGGCGCATGGGCAGTCTTAATGACGTACTGCAAAACTGTCAGCGGCTTGTACGGAGATCATGATCTGAGTCTATCAATTAGACAGTGGCACAGACAGTGTTTATGTTCCTGGTGGTTGCTGAATTATTTGGATCTACACGCTTCTGTTTGAAGCTACAGGCCGAAATAAGAGCGTAACCTATTTCTATTTACAGTGCTTTTATGAGGGTCTGTAAAGTGGATGGCCCTGCTGTAGACTGTTGGAACTAGACCAGTCACTGACTAGCATGGATGTTTACTGTGCTGCATTGCTCCTCCACCATGCACATGCCCCTACCCAGGAGACCAAGAAAACCAGTAGCGTTCCACCTGGGATACGAACACCCGGAACCTCTGGTGCCCAAAAACAGTCTGGGCCCAAATGGCAGCTCCGCAGTGTGCCATCTTATTCCTACAATTCCAGCAACAATTCCCGAGGGGGTTAAAAAGGTGCCAGCTACCTACACTTCAGTCACACATCAGCAACCCAGGAATACATTATTCTCCATCCTCACTTGCTTGGGAAGCCTGTCTCCAAAGATCCCCTTAATTGTGCCCCCTCTGTCCTGTGTAAATAATTGATACCCACTTGGAAGCAGATGTTGAGGAAACAGGTCCTGGTTTTACTGTGGTCAGCGTTCACAGCACAGCCACCCGGGGTGTTCCCGTTAGACGCCCTAGCTGCCAGTGGAGAGGCCCGGAGGTGTGGGGATCGAGGGATCGAGGGCTAGCTGAAATGATTAGGGGGAGGCCGCCCCGCTCATCATGACCTTCACTGAAGTGGTACGGCGCTCGCATGCACCGCAGGTTGAGGAGGGCCTACTGGGTAAATGCAGCCCCTGAGCAAGGCTTGCATGCTTCCCCACCACATAACCAGCAAACCTGATTCAGCGACACTCTCCCTTTCCAAGAGCGGTAATTAAAGGCAATCTGATTTCAGATGAGGTGGTCATTAGAACCAGCACATCTTGCTCTTGCCCTAATAAAGTGCCAACAGAATGCGGCTGACTTGGTTAAAAGCAACACTTCAGGCCTGCTTAGCAATTGGGATATATATATATATATAGACTGTATATATACGTTTATCATTTTATTTTTCAAGGTGAACAGAATTGTTAAAATCAGTAAAACCTTCAAATAACATGTGAGAGCAATAATCCTTTTTATTTTCTGAGATAATATCTCAGGAGGGTGACAAGCAATATGCTTTACGTCACCGCGCAAAATGATGTAATCTGTTATAGGATTTGTGATTAATTGGACCTTTCTGGAACATTAAGGCCTCTCGTTTGTCCTGTTCTTGGAAGGCCCATCCTGGGGATTATCAGCCTCTTCTTGGGTCACTGGGAAGAATCAATCAGGCTCACAGTCTGAGGAGGGTAACGGGGGGGCTCTGCAGGGGGTGAGTTCGGTTCGCTGGTGAAGTTTAGATATCAGGTTCCCTGATATCAGCAGTGGGGACCAAAAATCCTGGTCGTGTGTTAAAGGATATACTTGAGGCAAATAGATCAAACCTGTGGACCTTTATCATCTGCAGCGTTGCCACATTTCAAAACCTTGATCTTATGTATTTTATATTTTATTTAAAAACTAATTTAAAACAGGTATGTACCAGCTGACAAATTGAAAAATCACAAAAACATCTTAACAATGAATCAGAGGAAAGGGGCTATGGTGTTGTGGCAGCATGGCACACATCTCTGTGGTGGCTCCCTCAGACATGGCTTTGTTTGCTTCAACAGCAGAAGTATGGACATCTCAGGATGTGAAAGAACAAGAACTAAAATGTAAAGGTTTTGCAGGTGTGTGTGTGTGTGTGTGTTGGGGGATGCAGGTTAGGTTGCTCTGTCAGTGTATGTATATGTGTGTGTTTGAGGTGGGGTGGGGGCAGACACTCACCTGTGTATGATGTGTTTGTTCCTCAGGTAGTGCAGTGCCAGGGCAATCTCGCAGACGTACAGTTTGACGGTCCTCTCTGAGAAGTGCACGTTCTGCTGCAGGTGGTAGCGCAGGTCACCTCCCAGGAGCAAGTCCACCACCATGAACATGTCCTCCTCGTCTTGGAAAGAGTACCTGGAGCAGAACGCACGCAGCGCACCGTCAATCAAACACTCTCTGGAGCCCTTTACGGACACCTATTTATGGTATCCCATTTCCTCTTGTATGACACAATCTCAAATGATTACTATCAACATGTGACAGGGAACACTGACAGCACGCCACTGCCCAGTGAAGATTACAGTGCACTTAAAAGTGGAAGTAAACATGATGAAGGCCGACAGCGGAATGCAATTCTTTAATAATCCTGATGTGATTTTGGAGAAAATGCACTAGCACGAGTACAACGAGCCAGCAGGAATTCTCACATGTACTGTTAAGTAGAGTCGACCGTGAGCCTCCCTCCAGCCCATTCTTACCCCCCGCAGACCCCCACGTGTGCTAAAACTCTGCATTCCATTGAAAAATGCTCCGTCAGACTCTGGCGCTGGCAAACGACTGCGCTTGCAAGTCCGAGAATTCTCGACCATCCATCAGTCAATCAGCTGAGCAGAACCGGGGGGGCCACGTCAGCTCGCTGTTCATTTCATCCCCATTCCAGAGGCAAACTGCAAACCGCTATTGATTCCCAAGGATGGGGGGGGGGGTCTCGTGTGGCTTCTTTTTTTAAATGTTGGTATAATTAGGCTTGGTCAACTACAGTATAAATTCATCTGGACAAACAAAATTTCACATGACCCATTCTCCCCCACGGAGAGACCATCATCAATCACACTCTTCGGAGAACACGAACGTCTTCTCCCCCCTGTGCGCTTTTCAAAAGGATGGCTTCTTTTCAAATCTTTCATATCACTTCAGGCAATTGCGTAAGCAAAACAGATGCATCAGCCCAACCCGCTCATTATATCAGCCTGGTTTTAGTGGACCTTCATTCCCCCTTGTTTTTTTCCACAAGCGTATCTGGGCCAGACAGAGATTCTAACACGATGGCAAGGTTACCGTTGGCGACCTTATTCCAGGCAGGCTCCACTTCAATTAAAGCGCAGTGTTTTTTCCCCGTGAATGACGATAGATTTAATAGACTGCATAGAGCATCTACACAGAGTGCCTTAGAAGTTGCCGAGAGGCCCGATTGTCAGGAACAAAAATAATGTTTGTGAATCGCATTCACACACAAATCTACATCGACATCTCTATGCAATTACAAAGCTACATGCATACTGTCACGGGACCACTCTGTACTTCTTTGTAATCAATTACATGTTATACAGACTTTCTGGTAGGATTAAAAACATCTGTGCCAATGGGTTTCACTGTGGTTGTAATACATTACATGATTTATTTGCTTGGCAGACAAACTCATCCAGGGCGATTCACAGAGCTCTTATTTTTACAGGCTATCCGTTAATACAGCTGGATGGCCCAGGTGAAGTACCCTGCGACAAGTCTTTGACAAGTCTTCTTCCTTTTTACCCACAATGCCACACTGCTTTTAGACCCAACCAGAAAGCCAATGGTCTTTTCAGATGGAACAAATAACATACCCCAGGAGAGACCCAGGTATTAGGCAGACCAGAGCAGACACATACAGCAGTGGTACAAGTAAAACTGCCTTGAGGTATTGCAGACAGGGGCTGTAAATTCACCAGAGAGCACCAGGACATCTGTGCACAACACAGATGAATTGCAGCAGTCTCTTGAAAAACACCTTTTGGAAGCGTATAACCACACCACCTCGCCAAGTAGCGAATGCTGCATGTTATCCTTCTTCGGGTAGATTCTCACACTGATCCTGTTGCCTGTTCCTCGATCACAGCCAAATGGTCTACACTGGAGGGGATTGGGGGCTGGATGGTTTGTATTTTTTGGAGCCATGTGACCGACATCTCTGCGGACAGTCGGAGTGGGCGCTATACCGGTATGAAAGTGACTGCCGGTATTATGCTGCGCCACGATATGGATATGGATTTTCATATAATTTGGATGCATATTGTTTATATATTCATAAATTCTAATTTGGCATTCATATTGTTTTTGTTCAAAATTTCAATTGAGTGATAGTAGTTAGTAGCTACATCTATTTTTAATTTTAATCTAACCTCCAGGTTCCTACGGGGTTCAAAAAAGAAGCATGTTAATATGGCTTGACCTACTTTTTTTTGAAAAGGTGACAGATTTTTATGCATTTGTTGCCATGCAGAAAGAAAATGTCCAGCAGCAAAATCATATTCCTAAAATTGCTGCACTTTGTTAAAAATTGCACTGGTCTGTGTAGGCAGCTGCAGTTAAACTTATGCAGATTCATTGATTACGTATACCAAAATCCATTTTTGAAAATAGCCTATTCAAACAAGTGCATTAAAGTGAAGAATTGAAAATACAAAGCCTCTAATTAATTAGATTAATTTTTTTAATCAGAAAGTGATGTTGCTCAAGAGCAGGATGATGTACTAATATTTATAGCCTATTACAAGTTGAAGAATCGAAAATAAGCGAACACGCAGAAAATGTTGCTCAAGAAGGATGGGGCTCCTCTGTCGTTTGGAACTGGTTTGGGTTCAAAATCTCCGACCTCGACCAACAAACAATACCTTGCAAGTTGTGTCGCCGTGTTGTTTTAGCCAAAGGTGGAAACACCAGCAACCTGTTTACCCACCTGAAAACCATGCATGTCCGTGAATATGAGGAATGTACCCGAATGCATGAAACAGTTAGCACAGGAGCTTGCCCAAAGACAAGCCAGACTCCCACTCAGCAATCAATCAAGTCATCATTCGCTGCCGGTACTCGCTATAACTCTTTCTGGTTATATAAGGTTAAAATACATATTTTGCCTTAACTAATGTCATGTAACTAAGAAGGGCTATTAAAATGTGATTCAGATTATTTTTCTCATATATCGTGATATCATACCGATATCGTCTGGACAGTGGAAAATATCGTGATATGAATTTTAGCTCATATCGCCCACCCCTAGCGGACAGAATTGATTCATCACCAAGGGAAGCCATTCAATTGCACCACGATTCTAACTTTCTAACTTTGAGTAACACAACAAAGCAAGTGTTAATTTTTTTGCAATACAAATGCATCATTGCGAGTCTGGCAGATGCTGAAATGAACAAAACAAGAAGACACTAAAAAAATGAGTTGAATTCATGAATTGAAAAAAATATGTGTTTAAATACCTTAGGCGACCAAAAAAAGCCATCGTCGTTGGACTAAACTCCTCCTTCAGGAGTTTTTTTACATTCACAGACTGTCATGGTACTTGGTATGCATTTTTATTCCCTGCTAGGCTACAGTACCTCAGATGTTTGGTAAATACTCTTTGCTCAGTGGAATTTTGCACAGTTCACGCGAATGTGAGCTGTCAAAAGCATTTAGAAGGAGGGACTTTAATTGCTGTTTCCCCTGCAGGAGGAAAAGGCATTTTTATTTTGTCTACAGAGTGCAAAATGAATTGAGTGCACATTAATGTTTTTATTTTATTTTACTGGCTGGCCTGACCCCGTGCCACAAATACAATATTCAGGAGGAGTTGGTTGAGAGGATGAAGCGATGACAGCTCATACCTACAGGGAATCAATAGACACATGAAGTCTATACCAGCACATGTTTAATCTAGTGGAATATCTGGTTCTTCTGCTTGGCTGATGATTTTTTTTTACTCCCTTAGCAAACACTATCAAAGAGCAAAGCCAGTAAAAACTTAAATCCTAAAAGTAAAATTTAGTTTTTAAAATGAACAAGCATACTAAAAAGCACATGCTTTATGCATCCACATCAGCACACACACACACACACACACACACACATACCATGTATCCTGCTGTAAAAAGTATACTTTTTCAGTCACTCAAACATAAAAACGATGGAAGCACATATCCAAGCCATCTGTACTTTACCGTACATTCATATTCTACATCCATGTACACCCTGTCAATGTATGTAAGCTATGGTCATAGGCTGAATTTGTTTGCTAGCTGAAGAGTGCCCATTTCTAATTAGACTAATAGGAGTTGGGCTCATCTGGGTTGTGCTAATAGCAATTCGCTCCAGGTCATTTCTACACAACAAACAAAGGCATGAAAAACACTCTCTCCCCCTGGCACCTGTCCTTAGTCCCACAATTAACTGTTCATTTACAAACAGCAGACTGTCATCATCTGTATGCATAAAATAACATCTACAACTCTTTACTTAATCATATGATACTGAGTAAGCAAGTCAAGAAGTAAGTAAAAATAGTTTGTCCTTGCTGTGAGCCTATTAAGAAACGACCAGTAAGTTTACTTGCTGTTTAGCATAGCATCAGGGTCAGTACCATATCACCCCAAAATGAGTTGTGACTCAACACATACAATGTGTCTGAAGTTGGGCTCTGAGAAGCTAGGCTCACAAAAGGCTTTGACCATCTGCAGAATCAGGAAGCACCCTCACAAAATGGCAAACACAAACAAAGCATAAATACTTGTTTGACAAGGAACCTAGCACCCGCATGCAATTATGGTGTGAATCCAAAGAGGCTATTTAAAACAAGATTTTTCATTTGTGGTCTGCTTCAAAGATTTATTTTTTTGACAACCCTAATTTTGCTGAGATCAACTTAACACCCTGACCTGCACAGATCTTAGTGGCAGTAAATAAGGGGGCCACAGACATGGAAAAGTCATTATGTATAGAATAAAAGACAAGCTATGGCTCCAGCAGCCAATTAGTGAATTGCTTGAAGATTTCCATTAGACTGTGATACCACTTGACAATCAATTTCATTTGGCAAGAATTTATATGAAAAGTTAAAAAAAAGAAAAAGAATAACCTTGGAGTGCATTTTTTTTTGTAGCATCAACAGCAGGATTCTGCATGGAGTTGCTACCTGGTCATTATCTTGGACCAGAATTTTCATTAGCTTTCTTGGCATGGAGTCTGTGCATTCTGTTTTTGCAATACGTGCAGTTCCACATGACCCCAAAACGTCCTTCACATTACACACTAAACAACCAGTTCTTGCAGTAGACCACTGGTGAATTTGAATGCATGTATGCATTTTGGTTTGATGTAAAATCCCTCCCACCTTAGTTACAGTGCATTGCAACATGTAAGGTGCACCATATCAAATAAGACCTTTAAAAACTATTTTCATTTCTCCCCGTGCCAGGACATATTCTCTTTATTTCACAGTTCTGTGTTTTCACGCTTTCACCACATAAGGTGAACGTAATGGTATAATAACTCTTTTTACAATAACAATAACTCCACTGGTATCAACATATGAGTTCAATGGCTACATTTCCCTTTCAACTGACTTTGGGGTAAATTTGCTTTTGAAATGACAATATATTATATAAATTTGAGTTTTTTTATAGTTTAAATGGAATAAAGTCTGCCTCTTGTTTTTCCATACAGACGAGGCAACAGAGCATTGACAGAATTTCATTGCACAAAGCTGCGCTTAATCTATTGTTCCACACACAAACAAATAACACAAACAATGAGAGGAAGTAGTAGGGGTAGAGGTGTAAATAAACTACCTCTGGAGAGCGGATACACATTGTGGTGTGTCAGATCAATTTGAGACTGCTGTTTGACTGGTGGAGGACAGCGACCGTGCTTTACCATTGGTTCAAAAGACAAGTAATCCAAACAATGCTATTTTGCAGTGACATATTCGAGCCCCATCTCAGCACACATAAAGGAGTGAGGTGTCATTTCAGTGTAACGTCCGTGTTTTCATCAGCTGTTTTTATTTTAACTGTGTTGTGTTGTGTGTTGTGTCATTGTTCAATGTTTACTGTGTTTTGTACTGTAGTGTTTATTTGTACATTTTATGTTGATGGAAAAATACAGTTGGTCTAATCTGACTTTATAAAGTATCACATAGCTCTAAACTGCTTACTCTCCCTGCTTACTCATTTAAAAACAAAAATTTTTACTAACCTTTTCCTTCCCAGTGTTACAGGTATGGTACGCAGCTGCCTGCAACAATGTCTATCACTGTATTACTACACTGATCTCTTGCGCGAACTAAGATTGTTCCTACCATGTATTAATGCACATCTTGTAAGTCGCTCTGGATAAGAGCGTCTGCTAAATGCTTAAAATGTTAAATGTTAAAATGTCTAAAATGTCTAAACTAAAGGAGAGAGTGAGAGAGAGAGAGAGAGAGAGAGAGAGAGAGAGAGAGAGAGAGAGAGAGAGAGAGAGAGAGAGAGAGAGAAAGAGAGAGAGAGAGAGAGAGAGAGAGAGAGAGAGAGAGAGAGAGAGAGAGAGAGAGACTCTCACATTCAGGAGTCCAGGGGCCATCAAGAGTCTGCCTGTCAGAAAAAGACATAAACTGTGTTTCACAGCAACACTGCAGAGATGACTACATAATACATTTGTGGTATTCTATATGATTTACCTGTTCACTGTTCAAGTTCCGAGAAATAGCTCCATTACCGATTGTATGTGTAGGTCTGACATGAATGAATATATCTATAGGATATTTGTACGACTTTACATCTTGTAAGTCGCTCTGGATAAGAGCGTCTGCTAAATGCTTAAAATGTAAAATGTAAAAAATGGATGGTGGTGAACTTGGTTGCAAACAGAAACAGGACAAGGAAGAGACCTAGATTTAGACCTAGACCTAGATTCAATCAACATTAAAAGTAGTACAAGAGTACATTCAGAGTACAAGAGTACAGAGTTCGGATGCAAAAACAAATAAATAAATTTTAGTAAAAAATACTTTTTATTGTGCTTTCTTGGTATAACTTATCAATTCCAAAAGGGTGACACCAAATTGATGTAAGCAAAGTAATAGAAAGCCAGATTTTCAAAAATCTACATTTAAAAATAAATATATAATTTGATATTTTTCAGTTTGTTTTCTGTCAAAAGCAGATAAATCCAAAAGCAAATTTCTTTCTAAATTGAAATTGGTTTACCCAGAGTAAGACTCAGCCATTGCACTCCGGTTGTGCTGACCACTGCGAAATTTCCCAAATGTGGGAATCTCAACTGCAACATTTCTGGTAGTGGGGGACTGTGTTTGCTCTCTGCCTTGACATTATGGTGAAAAGACCAATCTTGTCCTCTTTCGCTTCGTAGGTCCCTGTAGGTTGTGCAAATTTTGTACATCGTGCCTTTTAAAGGATAAAATACAGTAGTGGATATCTCGGTTTGTGCTAACAAGAGGTATGTATGGGTTTCTGCAACAAAACGTTGAATAACTGTACATAAAGCATGAGCTATATCCAATTTTGCAACAAAACTATTTGGAAATCGCAAAGACGGCACTATGATTTCAATCACGGCCTGTTTGGTTTAGTTTTGGCAGGAATGGCATTTATCGTTTTTTTGCATATAAGCTTCATTTATTTGTAAGTCAAAGTTAAGGATGAATGTTGATTGAATCTAGCCCCATGTTACATTTTGAATATTCTACTCAGCTTCAGTTATGTATTGAGGTTAATCAGCATAGTTCTGTCAGCTTCAGCAGTACATCCAGCTCCTCTATGTCAGCATTTACTGTATATCAGCTCGATTAAATTCTCTGTTTCACTACCCACAGTCAAATCAGCATAAATTGCACACCCTTGCAAACCCTCAGGGTTTATACAACAGACAAACTTACCATCAATTATGTCTCTGTATACACTATCAGAACTATCAGCTTCAGTAAAACCCGTGTCTCAATTACGTATGTAGTAAATATGTAAATGAAGGTGATTGTACTACATATATTGAGACACATACGTTTTACTGAAGCACATTGTTCTATAACAGAAAAATAAGCTTCAGTAACACCAGCACAGCACAATTTTCTTCAGTAACGCCTCTGCCTAAGTGCTAAAAGTCCCATTCAAAAACAGCTGGAGTAAAACCTTTGTTGTATGTTAATGCATATAGTAAAAAAATATTTCTCAGTATATACAGTTGTGATCAGCTTCAGTAACACCACTGTCAACATGTGGTGTTATAATTGTATTTTTCCACAAAATGCCTTTTTCACTGAGTAGAGAACAATAAGCTTTAATAAATCCTCTGTCTTAACATATATAGTGTGACCATTCTCAGTGGCACCAACAATTAGCTTCACCAAAACAAAATCTGATTTGACTGTGCTGTACTTTCAGCTTTAGTAGCACGTCCAGCTTGTGGTAGTGCACAGGCTCTGCTGTTGTGTTGTAAATTCTGTTCTTGTTTAAGTCAGCAGCTCACCTTGACACAGCATGCAGAGCAGCAGACGGTGTCTCACTCGACAGAATTGGCAGGGGGCTCCACTTACAGGCTGGTTCTGATCCATGTCACCACCCCCTCCCTCTGACCCCACCCACCAATGCTAGCAAGTCAATACATCACCAATCTACCAGTACATAAGGGAACACTAGTGGGTGCTATGGTTTGGCTCACATGCTCTATGCATGTGTGACGTTTAAACAATGAATGTGTCTTATAAATAAATAAATTCACTGCAAACTAACTGACAACTTTACTATCATTACAGAATGGACCTGTCCATTAATGACACAATACTTAACCCTGTGACTGCTCACAGTTTCCTCAGTTTCATTTAAACACATTCTAAATGGATAAAATATTGTCTTATGAGGTGTAATGGCATCAGCACTACCGTGGTTCACATAAGAATAAATCCTCAATCTGACAGCTATGGTGTCAACATTACTTTGAAGCAGCGGTAGTGGGGATACCAAACTTTTGTCATATAGACTGCAACTCCTGCATGGTGTGGTATCTTTAATAAAGATGCCTACCCTTAACCTTGCTCCTGCTGAAACGTATGGCTATATAAATGTGTTACAGAAATAGCCCTCAATTGCAGCCCACAGCAGATGGAATAGCATCTGATGTTATCAACACAGTTATATGGTTGAATAGTCCCTTGTTGGAAAGTTCTGTTGCTATGCCGAACAGTACTGCAGCTATACGCATAGGCGACCGTGGAGTCATTGTGTGGGGACTTGTGTTGGCCTTCGCTGTAAAAGAGGCAGGTAATCTCTTTCACTATTGCCGACCTTGAGTTTTTCACTCGGGGCGATCATAACCACCTGACTCCACAGTCAGCTGACTCCAGCATCTCCCGGGAGTTTGCAGTTAAGCGCTGCCAAAAGCATTAACAGTAAAGGTTTTATTGAATTTCTCTGCCAACACTGCAAGCTCCGTTTGTCTATCTAGTCCAGTCTTTCCCTTAGCAAGCTCAGTGCTGGACATTTTTGCTTATTATTCCCTAAAGCATAATTAAATCACCGGTATTGATTCAGGGCACCAAAAAATTTACTCCCTCCTACACCGGCTGGAACATGCAGTGTTTCAGCTCACAGAAAAGGAAGTACAGAACAATAATGAAGCAAATCAGTTTAGGACAGGTTTGAGAGTACTTCTGAGGTTTTCAGGTTCATAAATTATTTTACAATAACAGATATGCTGTCAGCAACAAAAATTGTTAGATGAACAACCCAAAACACAGAAAACTATCATAGCTAAATAAAGAGTAGGCTACAAATGTCTGTCCTTTCCCGAAATAACTTAATCTGGTCGACTGACTAAGCTAACTTAGATAGCTACTAACAAACCACTAGTGCTCTGCATGGGAATGTAAATGTTGTTGGGAGGACATAACTTGGTTGTCATAACATCGCTTTAGTGGGCTGCTAAATAATGGCTCTTAATAATTTGTGTGTTAGGTAACACTTATATGCCAAAGGGGGTGAATACTTGTTATACCACTGTACTGTATATGCAGGGGGCAATGGAAACAATGGAGTTGGGGCACCCTTTGCCTTCAGAACAGCTTCGGTGCTTCTCAGAATGTTGTTATACATATTTTGAACTGTTTCTAGTGGTAAATTGGACCATTCTTCAAGAAAGAAGGCCCTCAGTTCTTTGAGAGATGAAGGCAGTGGAAATCTACTCCACATTTTACATTCCATGACTTCCCTTAAATGTTACATTATGTTTAGATCTGGTGATTTAGAAAGGTGTTTGACTTCTGCTCATGAAACCACTCTTGAATCCATTTAGCAGTATGTATGGGGGGTGTTATCATCTTGGAATATGAAAACATCTTAAGGAAACAATGTGTGTACCATAGGTTGCACCTGGTTTCCTAAAATGGCTTTGTATTCCTTGGCTATTATTCTACCATTAAGAGTAATAATCAAACCCAATTACTCCCACGAGATAGCTGTGGGAGCTATAACATAAACCATAGCATATCCATCACTATTTTTAACAGTTGGGAACAGGCAATGGAGGTTGAAGGCTTCCGTTAGCTTTCTCCAAACATAAACCCGTCCAGATGTAGGAAACCGTAAAAGATGACTCATCAGACCATATTACTTTCTTCCACTGCTCAGAAGTAGGTTTTGTGCTCATTATACCATCTTATGCATTGTTGCACATTGGCCTTGGTTACAAGTGGATTCTGAATGGCAGCCCTACCGTAAATATCAGCTTTGGGAAGCTACGTCATAAGCTTTTTGTTTAGACTGAGTCACAGAGGTGTAGATACAGCTCTGTGGTATTTTTTTAGCCTGTTGTTTTGTAGGTTTTAGCAACTATCGTGTCTATCTATCTTATCTATCCCTGTCGATGAGCTTCAAATTGCAATCACTGTTCTAGTTTTTTATTTTCAATTAATGTTCAGAAATCTTGAGAATTCTTTTTTTACTTGGAAGTTGTAGGGTGTACAGTGTAAATAAAGGTGGAAAATCTGATTTAATATGTCTTAATTTCAGGCTGTAAGGCAACAAAAGGTGACATTTTTTAAACGGGGCGTAGACTTTAACAAGGCACTGTATGCACTGTATATACATGAGTTTGTGTGTGTGAGAGTGATATAAAAGATGATATAAGATCTACATTTCTGCAACACAATTATTTTTTTTTCTCTTTCATTTGGAATGAGACATACAATGTTATATTTATGTATTATAGGTCCTCTGTTCCAGTGTGTGGCTGACTCAGCATGTGACTCAGAGACTGCATGTATGAGTTCAGAGGCTCCTGTCCAACGTAAAATTCCTCTGTCTTGTGGATGACTATATTTTCTAAATTATCTTCATTTACTTTTCCAAGACACACACACACACCCACACACGCACAAATAAATCCAACATGGGAAGACCTACCAGAAGTTAACTAAGAAGGGGTGCTCCAAGTTCTGCATGATCTGCAGCTCTTTGAAGACGTTTCTGACCTCATTGCGCTCCACACACTTCAACTTGTTCATGTACTTCATGGCGTACATCTTTTTAGTGTCTTTCTTCTGCACAATGCAGACCTGTGGAAGGGATAGATTATTGTATTAATGTTGTCCAAAGCTTGTCACCAGAGGAACAGAATTAGGATATGAATCTGAGAATTAGGTGCCATTAGAAAAGAACAATTCTCATAAACAGACTAGAGAACCTCACAAATCATTCACTGTATGTGTAATGGTCTTCCGTGCCCCTGCTATTCTGTCAGAACAACCTCAGACAGTTAAACTCAAGCTTAGAGCATGAACATACTTAATGTAGCTATGAAATATTGATTTGATAGTACCCTGGTGTATACTATGAGCAGGGGATTCCACAAACAATTATAATGCAGTTATAATATATAAACATTATAATGCAGGGTCCATTTATTTTTTCATACATACAATACAGTGATTACCTTCAAAAATGAAGAACAAAAATGATGCAGTCAGGAGCCTGATTGGTTCACTCAGACTGCAGCATCAATGCCTTTCTTGTTGCCTACTGAAGATGGTTGTTGAAATGTCTTTCAGGCGTTGAATAAAGCATACTGTACAGCCTTGTAAGTGCATATGTTTTGTTCTGTGTTTATGAAATCAATATCTTGCGTTTTTGTAAATAAAAGCCAAAAAATTGTCATAACAAGACAGGAATGGCTACACAGATTTCCCCCTTCCCTCTGAAAAATGATCTGCTGAATAGTTTCAACCATGGAAAAATGCCATAGAAGGACCCAGACAAAACTTTGGAATAGTGAGTTAATTAATTAGTGTTTGTCTTTCTTATAAAATGGACTGTCTGCGGGTGATTAACATTAAATGGGTAATGCCTATACTTTAAATTAAATCTCACTAATGACCATTTACACTCTTAAATTAATTCAAAACATTATAAACATGTTTGAGAGGATGCATTTATGGAGCTGTTCTGGGGCTTAAAAGTTGAGACAATGATCTTAGTGCAGCCAAGTGGTAGACAACCTCACCTTTCCAAAACTCCCCTTTCCAATGGCCCTCAGGATCTGGAAATGGTCAAAGTTCACTGTGGAGAGAGGAGAGAGATTAATTTTTTTTTCCACCTGCAACATACTGTCATGGCAAACATTCACATTTTCACACATAGATATCAATTAAATATCAACTGTTCATTTCCATTTAGCTTTATTTCAAATGATTGAAGTTTGTGTTTAATATACTGATTTGTACAGGGTCTTCACTCAGTTTTTTTCTGTGTATTTATTTTTTTATTATTAGGGCATGTGGACCCCCTATGGTTAATGTCTTGATTTGACTGTTGTTTTGTGACACTGGGAGAGGTGGAGGGAGGAGTAGAGGGCTGTGCCTCCCTTTTGGCTGCTGTTAGGTGCTCCTGTTACCTCCCACTGCCTGGAGAGGACTACAGGACCTTGGACAGCAGCGGCCTCACTTACAGGCAGGCTCACCTGAAGCTACTGAGCAATCAACTCAGCTGTGACCATTGCCTTCGTTAGGCCATTATAAAAGCACAGCCTGCCATACCTGATGGGAGAGTTTTGGGGCATGGAGGAAGAGGTGCTGCCTTTTTGTTACTGTTTACTCTCTAACTACTAGTTTTTGGTTTAACTTTGTTTTTTTGTGGTTTGTTTGATTTTTTTTAAAGGATAAAAATAATAAACAGGCCATTGGCCTATTGAAACTCTGCCCTTTGGTTTTCCTTTCATCCACTCACCACCTGGCATGGTGGCCACCCCTGCCACCTTGCTACTACTTTCTTTTCCTTTCACCGTCCAGCATTTTGGGAGAAAAAATTTGTTTAAATGGTTGTTCTGTATGAACAAACAAAAAAACAGCAAAGAATAAGACCACACAATATCTATTATTAGGGCTTGTAGCTACTCTGAAATATTGAATAGTGAAGCCCAATTATACAGTAGTTGACTGTATCAGATCAAACTGAATCTTGTATAACTGTATTTGCTTTTTACATTAAAGTAAAAGGAAATTACCTACATTATCTTTGGTCAAACAATTTGGTATTTGAAATATTCAAATTAGTATTTCTCTTTTTTTATTCCTTTCCTCTCAATTTGGTAGTCCCAATTACAACTGTAAGCCCAGCATACATGTTTAATAAATTATTCATAACTAATTTATACATCATAAAAAATACATTGTTGAAGATTATCCTAAATAAATAATACATTTTAAACAATAAATATTCACAATTGTGTTAGAAGGAGGTCTGGTGGCCAGGCAACCAATACTGATTTTAACCCTGTGTGGTTCACCCTAAGTTATGTACAGATATTTGTTCATGTTGAACTAAAAAAATCAACAATGTATTTTAATTTTGCACAATGAGATTATCCATGCTTTATTAATTCAGTTTTATTATTTCATCCACTGTTTTGTGTATTATTGCTCTTTCTTCCAGAAAGGCCTCTCGCTCTTGCTTATTCCAGATAAAGCACCAGTCCTGTGGTTTACAATAGAAAGTTACTTATCTTATATATTCTTGGTTTCATGGGGTTCAAATTCTGCCATGGAGTTACTCTGAGACATTATAGCAGCGGTTTGGCCATGTGTAGACCTCTCAGTGTCTGCTTCCAGCTATCTTTAAAATAATGCCACATGTTCTGAAGTTTAGTTTAGATCAGTGGCAGCCAGTGAATTGAAAATAGGGAACTTAATTCACTTAAGTTATTTAACTTAACTTAATTTATGTATTTATATTTTTGAATCAACAGCCCTCTTTCAATTGTGTTGTGCAATCTATAATGACCACAGTGAGTTCAGATCTGACACCACCTTCAGCCATCCAGCAGTTGAAAGTTCACCTGCTGGTTGATAATGAATATGTTTTTCATGACCAACAAGATTTCCAGTTTTAGCGGGGTTCACCCACTATTAGCTGATTCCTGTACATTTTCCTGTAACCAATGTGATAGCATTGCCTTTGTTATAAATACCTTTTGTCGAAACTAAAATTATGCAATGTGAAGAACACAAAAACAGAACTGCTGCATGAGATGCAATCAAGTAAAAAGGATCCAATGGCTAATGGGTCATCTTTATTTTAAATTTGTCCCTATTTGTTTCTCACTGGCTGCTATATGGGTTAAGATGTGTTAAATTCTGTACTATGGAGATATCTGGGCTGCTAACCTGTAGAAGAGAACATAACTAAAGTTTATTATGAAGTAAATTGTAGTATTATACAAGTAGTATTACAATAGCATTATTACAATTAATAGAAAAAGAACATAAATACTGGACAGTCAATATGAACCGGCTTCTTAACAAAATCCAATGCAGTGTTATTATTATGCAGTGAAAGTGATCTAAATATATGGGCAATTAAATATTCTATTTCCATTTAGTTAATTTACATAATGCTATGAGCATGTCGTCCCTTGACGCGGGCAGAAAATGAATCTGCAGGTGACTCCATACTCTTGGTCATTTGTATTGAATCCCAGGAGTGAATTATCTTCAGGAAAATAAAAGCGTTGCTTTATACCGTAATCAGAAGGGGAAAAAGAAATCCCCACCTAAGAGCTCTAGACATTTTTACTGTCTCCCAGTGGTTCCTTAAACTGTGTCTGCCCGTTAACTGACACTACAGTGCATTCTGACCCCCCAACCCCAGCCTGTATCCCCCCTAATCTCAAAATAAATCTATCTCAAATTGGAGCTGGCTCCAGTCTTGAAGTGGAAAGACTGGATAGAAGGTTATCCGGTTTTTGCTTCAGCTGTTATTCCTTGAATTAAGTCTCCTGTCTCCCATGGTGCCTAGCAGCTGCCGCCCACTCCCCGGACCTCCTGTGACCAGGCTGGCCTCTCCTCCATACCCAGAGAACGGATCCGATCTGACAGGTAATGATATGCTCTGTTAGCCATTCACGGACCCACTTCCTTTGCTGCTATTGATCTGATTGTTTACTGATCCCTCTTTCAGGGGAGAATATTGAAATATCATGCTTTATTCTATTTGTATCGCTCCTACTTATTTACTTATTTTCTGACACCTCCATCCGAAAGCGTTTCCAAATGTACAGTAAGTACCCATTAAAGCCAGTTATATTACAGTCTATATATTTTTTTAAAGAAAGAATAAAACATTTCCTAATTCAGGGTGGGAAAGTGAGGTTTTTAATGCTTTTAATGCCCAATCGTATTCTTAAGTTGTGCTGGCTGCAACCTCTGCCGTCAACATATGATGTCAGCTACTGCTTTTTTTCACAATGCAATCTACAAGATAAGCTTTTTGGAGGAAGACACTACATGTGCAGCTTTATACCGGCAGACTTTAGGCACCCAATTGACCAGCAGGGTTTGTTGACAAGTCATGGACAACCTGGCCGACTACACCCATCCCTCCCTGGGCAATGCTATTGCCAATTATTAATCGCCCTGCTGGGCTGCTGGCTACAATAGGCTCTGGCATGGATTCAATTCCAGACCGTGGGGCCCATCCACACACTAGAACAGTGCCTTAACAGGATGAGCCATCCAGCAGCTTCTGGGAAAGTGATGTAGATTATAAGCAGTTCAGCAGTTCAGAAGTTAAAACCCTTGGGTGACTGCTATTGCATCCTTGAGAACTGCATTCTTGAACTGCTTCAGTAGATAGCAATGCAGTATGCATGAAAAGTACGTAAAAAATGATAAAGCTATGCAAGTCACCCAGCATAAAGGTGTTGCATCTGCACATCAGCCAATACTGGGGAGTCACCTGGTTGCTATGGTGACTGAAACCAAATCCATGGATTCCACCACCCAAAGCTTAATCAAACATGATCCACTAACAGACGTGGGGGACAGAGCTTGGGGGAACTGAAACAATGCTAAAACACAGAAATAGATAGGCCTGTATAACACGTGACCAGATACTACTTAAAGGTCATCACCCAACCATTTATATAGAATAGACACCGTTTTTATTCATACCCTTAATAAAGATGAATAAAAGAGATCATATAAAATAAACTATATAAGTAATGAAGTATATTTTATGATCAAAAAATTAACTACATTACTAATCAAATTGTTCACAAAAATATATTTTGTTTTATTAATGATATATTCTTTTAACACCTGGATCACAATTATTGATACCCCTAACTATTCTTTTACATTGAATCCAACAAAAACAAATCTTCATAAATATACAACTTATTTGAAGTTCATTGGAAGGTTATGGAACTGTACAGTGGCAAGACAACGGTTGGATATAAAATGGAGGGAACAAACGTTTGAAATACTCTGGTCAGCCGTCATCATGGTGAAAGGCAAAGAACTCCCTGAAAGCATCAGACAAAAGGTTATTGATCTCTACAGATTAGGAGATGGCTACAAAAAACTAAAAAGTTAAAAGATACCGCTGTCCACTGTTGTGTCAATTATTAGGAAGTTTAAGGCTACTGGAACAGTGGCTAACCTGCCAGGTGGAGGATGCAGGGGCCCAGGTTAGGGTAAAAGTCATACTTGTCAAAGGACAAGTATCTTTTCTAAGATACTTGGAGGAAGGACAAGTATATTTTCTAAGATACTTGTCCTTCCTAAAAGTTACTTGTCCTACTTATTTCTTTTCTACACAGATATTTATGTTTGACTTGTGCAGCGTGTGCTCATGGGACTGTGTAGCAGTGATATCATAACGTACATTGTAGTCAGGACTCGAACGAGATAGATTTTTCCAGAGTGTGGTATGGCAGCTAACGTAATAGCTAGCTAATAATTCCTAGATGTAACCAAGCAGGGATGTGGGAATTATTTGTGCTAGGACTGTAGGATGGAGATGAGAAATCACTGCAGGAAAATCACAGCGATTCTTCAGCCTGGCGGGAGGGCTCACTGAACTTAATATAGACAGGAACTAACTAGATAGTGTTCATGGATATTGCTTACTAATTCAAGGCTTGGTAAGTGATAAATGCATGATCACTTACTAAGCCTTGTGTTAGCAAGCAACTAGCAACAACAGATATCAATACCCAATGTCTGTGAACTCTAACGATAGCTAGCTAACTAACTAGCTGATTCTTGCTGTTGTGTCTATGTGCCGCAATCCACGAACTTGCTTGACAACTGCAGAGTCTGGCATAGCAACAACAACAAATGCGGTGAGCACAGACTGCATGCGAGTGACAATGTGCTGCTTTTCCCATTTGGAACTTCGGAAATATTTTTTAATATCCGTGCATGACGTGTTTGTTACGATGTGAGTGTAAAACAGAAATAGTTCCAGTTCCAGGACGATCGCTTGAAAATCGAAGGTCGTCCTTCTTAATTTTTAGTCGTCTGAGACAATAGGACGACTGCTAATCTGGGCCCCTGAGGATGTAAGTCTATCTTGCCCCCACGTGTAGTGAGATGGATGGTTCCAGAGTAGGGGTGCCCCAATACATCGGTGGACTATCGGTATCGGCTGATATTTGCCTTGTTCACTGCAATCGGCTTACCGGCCGATAAGATCAAATTTACCAATGGCAGTAGCCAATAATGATCAATTTGTGTTGCATCAATCTGGTCTAAATGTTCAAGCTTGAATGGAATGGCAGCATCCTTTATTTACAGGCTAAACTGACTGAAACCTCACCTAATTTACTCCTCTGACGATGCTTCGATTGACTAGCTATCACTAGCACTCTGGCACTCCACGCAGTCTTGCACAAGATGCACGCTAGAGCTGGGCGATATGGGCAAAAATAATTAGCATGATATGTTCACCAAATACTTTGATAACAATATTGAAACGATAATTTTTATGCGGAAAAAAAGCTGAGTATATAGAGATATTCAAACACAACTTTATTTAACATTCTAAATTAGTAATTTCTAAATAATAAAGTATACTAAAGTATTATATAAAATATTATAGTAAAATATACTAAAGTAAAATATACTAAAGTAAAATATACTAAAGTATAAAGTTTGCACTTTATAAAAACAAATACAAAAATGTATATATACAGTATGTACTGTATATATGGCTGCCTTTTCGCGTCTGCATTGGATTTTTTGCTTGCCTCTGCCTCTCTTTTTTTCGCCATACATTCTTCATATTCCTTTTCATGATAACTTCTCAAATGATGGAACAGATTAGACATATTCCGTCTGCCGTCGCGACTACTTTGTTACAGTACCTGCAGAACACGTTTCCTTTCTGGTCTTTGTCAGCTGGTTTGTACCCAAAGTAACCCCACGCAACTGACGTGCAGCCTTTCTTAGGTACTAAATTTGGTTTGTCTTCCATCTCATTGTCACATTTTGTCTGGGCCTACCCTAGTTAGTGGGTTTACTGACTGAACAAATTCAGTGCTTCATATCAAGACTGGCTGTGATTGGCTGTGTTATGTGATGTGGTTGGAAAAAGGCCAAAACAAATGCAGGAATTATTCTCCTTCACGCAATAATGCCTAACCACAATCACCGACATTTGTAAATTTGCCGCAGTTGATAATTAAAATGATGATAACGGTATAAAATTTGGTTATCGCCCAGCTCTAATGCATGCAGTTCTCATTGCTTTAAGACGTGCTGTTTTTGTTGACACTGTCAAGCGAAGAAAATGTTGGCTGTGTGGGTGCATTACAAGGTGTCTGAGAAAGACAACCAATTTGCTATTTGTAACAAATGCTGCAGTGAGATTTCAAGAGGAGGCAACTCAAGCAAGGATTTTGCTCTGATCAGCCATTTATAAATAAGACATGTAGTACAGTACAAAGAGTATGTAAAAGAATGTTACAATAAAAGCTGTTCGATATATTTGTATGATTTAATTTGTGCTCAATTAAAAGTATAAAGGGCAGAATTATTATTTTTTGCCAGGGCACAAATAAGACAATAAATAACAAATTATCGGTATCTGCCAATTGTGTTATTTGAATTATCAGTATCGATCCAGAATTTTCACATCTGTGAATCCCTATTCGAGAGGCAAAAATAAGTCCAAGATCTCCAAAACAACCTGGTATCTTGGGGTTACAAGGTGTCTAAAGCTACCATTCAACGACACATACATAACAATGACCTTATGACCTTAAGAAGGAAGCCTCTTTTGAAGACAATTCACTGAAAAAGGCATCTTGAAAGTTTGAATTCGTCAAACTACATCTGAACTACAAGTGGAACCGTGTCTTGTGGCCGAATCAAGCTTTTTGGACTTTCAAAGAATGCAAGTAATGTTGAAAAGCGCCTCATGCCTATGGTGAAAATGGTGGTGGATCTTTAATGCTTTGGAGTTATTTTGCATCCACAGGCCCTGGGGCCCTTATTCAAATAGATGGAACCATGAACTCCAGCATGTACCACGACATTTTGTCCAAAAACCTTGTTCCTTTTGCCAGGAAGCTACACCTTGGTCGCAGATGGACCTTCCAACAAGACAACAATCCCAAACATATGTCCAAAGAAACTAAGAAATGATTGACAGAGCACAAGATCAATGTCCTGACGTGGCCATCTCAGTCTCCAGACCTGAATCCAATTGAACATTTGTGGTTTGAACTAAAAAAAACAGTCAACCCAAGCATCTGAAGGCACTAGAACAATTCTGCATGGAGGAATGGTTGAGGATCACCCCCAAGAAGTTCCATAACCTCATACGACACTACAGATGGTGACTACTTGCTGTTATAATGGCTATATTATAATTTTCAGCTTTTTTGCATAAAATATACTTAATTACTTAAGTAGTTTATTTTATATGATCTCTTTTGTTCATCTTTATCAATGCTATGAATAAAAATGGAGCATACTGTATATACTGGGGTAGACAAAATAATGTAAACACCAAAAGATATTAATATTTATTAACTAATAAAGAGTTGGGCTGCCCTTTGCATTCAGAATACCTCATTGGAATGCTGTTATACAAGCTTTGAACTGCTTATAATGGGATATTGAACTGTTTCTTCAAGAAGGAAAGCCTGAAGACGGTGGTGGAAATCTACTCCGCTATCTACGTTCCAGAACTTCCCATAAATGTTCAATGACGTTTAAATCTGGTGATTGTTGAGGGGTGTTTGACTTAATCCTGGTGTTCACGAAACCACTCTTGAATCCATTTAGTAGTCCATCCATCCATCCATCCATTATCTAAGCCGCTTATTCCTGGTCAGGGTCGCGGGGGGGGCTGGAGCCTATCCCAGCATGCGTTCCGGGCGAGAGGCAGGAATACACCCTGGACAGGTCGCCAATCCATCGCAGGGCACACACACCATTCACTCACACACTCATACCTACGGGCAATTTAGACTCTCCAATTAGCCTAACGTGCATGTCTTTGGACTGTGGGAGGAAACCGGAGTACCCGGAGGAAACCCACGCGGACACGGGGAGAACATGCAAACTCCGCACAGAAAGGCCCCCGGCCTGGATTCGAACCCGAGACCTTCTTGCTGTGAGGCGACAGTGCTATCCACTGCACCACCGTGCCGCTTGCTCCATTTATTAGTGTGTATGTCAATGTTATTGTCTTGGAACATCTTGAGGAAACAATACTTGCACCACAACGTCCACCTGGTTGCTTAAAATGGCTTTGTATTCTTTGTGATATTTATGGTAGGGCTACCATTCTGAATATTTTGTCTACTCCCCATATATATGTTAAGCAACTTCAGAAAAACTGTTCCCATAAATTCACATGAGTTAAATCTGGTCTAGAGTCACAAAGCTTGTTTCCAGTTGGGATATGTATCCCATGTCTGCTTGATCCAGAATTTTTGTCCAAAATATCCAAAAATATGCACAATTTACTATTAGTTTTCATATTAAATTTACTGTAACATTTTAGAAAGCATTGGTGCTCATTGAGCCCTGGTCAGGTTCAAGGACAAAAATATTGCTTTTCCTCTATCTGAATGAAGTCTTGTAATGTCTTGAAACAGTGAATGAGTACAGTATTTAATGGCTTATTTCACACTTGCAAAGAGGCACACTTAATTTCCCACCCAACTGTTAAAACAGTCAGCAAAATAAATGCAGTAAACTGTGTGTCAATAGTCATCTAATCGCCTTGCTCGCCATCTCCCACTCCTGCTGTTGTCCTGTGAAGTCAGGCCATTGCAATGAAAAGGTATTACTGCTCAGTATCCATACTTTACCAAAGTATTAGTCAAAGTACACTCCAGTTAGCTGTGCCCACAGCCTTTGTGGTGTAGTTGTAAAATAACCAGGCACTACATTACTATGCTGTGCTTAATTTGAAATGCTTCAGTAGACGATCCAGCTGTATACACAGACAACACATAAATCGATGAGGATTAAAGCATCCACTGAGGAAACAAATAAAGTCATGTTTGTTCCTGTCATGAAATTTCCTTTTGGGAGCTCTCAACATGAGAAGTCATAGCAAGTACAGTAAATGTGTCTTCAGATACTGAGACTCCACAGTGTCGATACATAGCCTCCCAAAGTGATATCTACAGACTTAGTATGCTAGACTGGTCTTTGCAACTTCAAAGACATAGCATTTTGGCTTTAAAGTCAGACAATAATGAAAAGGTTTGGATGACAGAAAAATGAATCTCATAAATCTTTTGCAAACAGAGATGAAGTCTCCAAAAAAACATTTCGGCTTCAAACGGATTCAGTGTATCAGAATTGAGCACTGAGAAGGAAGGGAGGTTCATCTGCTAACCGCTAAACTTTAGCCAACAATATCTTTGCCACTGCATTTATATTGCTCAAATAAAGGTTCAGGTGGTGGTGCGGTTTATGGATCTGAGGTTGGAGCCTGAAGGTTTCAGGTTCAAATGCCCAGTGTAGTGGCACCACTGTGCACTGAACAAGTGGGCCTAAGCTACCTGACCTCAATTGGTTCACAAGATACAGTATCTCTGGCTAATATGTTAAAATGTAGCCAAAGCTTAGTACATTTCTCTGGATAAGGACACATACAACACCACTATTTTGCAATTAACTGCTTCCGTTATGATAGTAATAACTAATAAAATATATTTTAAAATTCACAATTGACCTACATATTATACAATAAGTCTACTGTGTGGCGAATGGGTCTTCCTCAACAGTACATAGAAGAAGTTTTAAGTAGCAACCAGTTTTCTAAACATTTATAAAGTGTATTATTTAAATAAGAAGGCTAACAAAACTACAGACCTAACTAACCTGAAAAACAGTTGATGTTTAAAAGCGTGAATTTAAAGAGCGTATCTCACCCTCTTCAGCGTCCTCGGCGACCGATGACTTGCTGGACTGACCCAGCCCCATATCTGTTTTGTGCTGGAGGTTCTTTAATTCAGCACGGCAAGCATCTCATAAAATGAAGAGACATAGTCGTGGAATTCGCTCCTCATATACGGCTCCACTAGTGACTTCCGTTAACTGCAGCCCAACCTGTGCGAATGCAAAATTGTTTCAAACTCGTAATGCTGAAAACATAGGATATAAACATAATCACAATTCTGTGATTAATAAAAAAAAAAAATATACTTCTCTAGATTAATATGTATAAATTATTTATATAATTAATATAATAAATATATTGTTTATATATTTGAAAACAAAAGGCAAATATAACCACGTGTAGATGACGTGTAGTGGTCCCTTTAACCATCATGGAAAAAACATTGGATTTTACATGCAAGCTGTCCAGGGTGTTCGTTTAAAACTTCCATTCCATCTCGCAAAAAAAACTGCCGCAGAATGATGAATTACCGTGATGTGCTTTTACAAAGAAAACGAAATTGGCGAGCTTTACTACAACCTCTTACCATCCTTTGATGTATACTTTATCATTGTGATACACCAAACAGTCCCCAACGACGGAACGGCAATAGAAGAGTAAGAACTTCAACCACCACATTTTTATAATACAGCAACGCTTTGCAATCACAGATATGAGAACACGTGCAGGGTGCTACACCGGGACTCGACCACCTTACAATTTAATTTTAGTTGATCGTTTAACTTTTGTCCTTGTGAATATCGTTTTGATATTGCAGTGGAGCTAAACTGAACAATATATACTTAGTATTCACTGCACAAAGCCAAGCTTCATACTGCATTACCACAAACTATGTGCAAGATGTAAAATGAACGTACACAAAGCAAATGAACGCAGCATCCAGACAGACAACAGCTGCAGAACGCCGAAATTAAATGTTCCAACATAGCTGTAAGTACCTGCATGAAGTTAGGCACAGCCAAAATCGTATATCTTGTAAGCATATTTGTATTTAACCTTGCAGAGGTCAAAATATTACCCACGTACATTTATTTTGAGCAGTATTCCCAACTTAAGTTGGATGCTCATGTGGCTACATTAAAACTGTATTGCCGACTCCCGACGCCTATGACAGTCTTAAAATGCCGCTTTGTATAAAATTATACGAATAGAGAACATGCACAGAATATAAAAAAATACCATCGAGAAAGCAATGCATAGGCTACACGTACCTTTAAATGCAGCGGTTTGTCATAGAAAGTACATATCCAGCAGCGGGCATAAAACTAGAGGCAAAGGAAGTGTGAGATGGTCCAGGCATTACAGAAGCGTCTTTCAGAGCATTTGGGCAACTGCGACCGGCAAGCAACTGTCTGGCTAGCGGTGATGATTGTGCGTTTAGACTGTAACGTAAGTGAAGTGTAAGATCTCGTATTTCGTATCCTGTATGTTTGTAATTGCGGCTGAAAAGAATGCACGCTGAGACTGTGCCTCATCAATGCGCAGACGGGAAGCTGGTAAGAGGGCTTATGACTCTGTTCAAGTCCGTATCTCCTTTGATTACCTCGTACCGCGGTGTTCCCCATGCCGCTTCACACTTGACAGTGTACGTCACTGAATGCGGGCAGAGTAGGCTACCGTACTTCCAGCATTGGCATTAAAGTAGCTATATTATGCAGACTATCGTATGGCAAATGCAATTACATTACTTCAGTCATTTATATTGGCCTATCAATGCGTCACCTTTATATACAAAGTCCCTTCTTATCAAATGCATGAAATTACCAAGTTTTCCCTGCTAAAATAAGGAGTGGTTCACCTTTTGGTTACCTTACTCAAAAAAAGCGTTAATGACAAAATACAACAACCCCTTGCCGTACTGCAGGCTAATGCAGTTAGTAAACCGTTTAATTGGGCAATGTTTTAACAAATGAATGTATTTTAAAACGTAGCCTACAGATGAAAAATCCTAATTTATATTATAGCCTAGACTATTTGTAATATAAAAATAGTCTATTTATTATTTCATTTTTTTGTATTTTCTTAATTAGTTGTAATAATCTTACACAATCAAAAAACACATGGACTCTTGTTACACTATTTATCCAAACAGTTGCCAACAGTTGCAAGATGGAAAGCAAGTCTTGGATTGGACATTTCATGTACAATACCTTTCCGGGTTTCCTTATAACTCCTTATTCTGTTCAATGGCTAGATGCAACATTAAGTAATGGCTCAACAAAGTGCACTCATCCATTAGCGATTGCATGTCGGGACTTAATTGTGCGGGCCAAGGACAGGTTACGTGTATGCGTTTTGCTATCAGCGCATCCTCTTTGTTTTCCCTTTCACAGAATGCCAAAATTATTTCACCTCAGATCATCAATCTCCACGAAGTCTGGCTGTCTTTTATATGCTCAGGCAAGTAGGAAATTCAAGCAAAACCACCACCACTTGGCACTCCAACAGTAATCGCATAAGTGAGATGGGCATGCAACCTTTACTTGATATTGCATGATCGGCGTTTCACGCTAGCCCTATAATCTGTATGCTTCATCAGGCCTAAAACTCAAGCATTTTGAATGTCTTCATGCATACCGTTGTTGTGAATTTTACTAAGAGATGTGCATTTTTGTGATTGCTGAAAGTACACATATTCCGCCTGTGTTCGCTAAAATGTAAACGAATATTATATGTGATGCTGAAAATTTAACAATTCTACACAATTATTTTATAGGTAGCCTACAGTATCTCATGAAACCCTTAAAGTTTCATTTAAAGTGGAACTAATGCCATCTAGTGGCACATTAATGTAATGAAATAACACAGACCCAATCCAGATTTCCAAGGGTATGCAAAGTGACATATGAAACTGATGCCATATTGAAGCAATGAAGTCCAAATTGTCCATTGACGAAATCCAAATTTTCAGAAATTCATAACAGAAGATAAAATGTCAGCAACTGTTATCTGGCACACTCGGGTTTCGAACCGCAACAATGATAGGCAGCTCACACTCAAAAAAGCACCAATCAAAAGCCAGTAAGCTTTTGGGGAAGTCTGCTTTTAGTTATTATGCACTTCTGTTGTGGAATAATGTCCAACTATCCCTTCAACTGGAAACGTTGGTGCCATTTGATCATTATAAAATACTTGCCAAAGACCTACTAGTAGATGTGTGTACTTGTTATGTGTAACTAGCCTTTTATGCATGCTTTTATGCATCCATTTGTATCATTTTATGATTGAATGTAATCAAGCGGCTACTATTATTTTCATTGACTGTTTTACTCGTTTGTATCTTACATTTTATTATTCTTTTTGTATTTAATTCTGTTTGGTGCTTGTACAAAGGACTCGCTTGGACTTCAGTCTCAAGTGATTACCCGGTGTACCAGTAAAGCACCAGTCAAAATTAGTGCGTTAGACCGCTATGCTATCCATGGCCCCCTTGAGTGGACTAGTTAACTTAGAAGTATTAGTCTATAGTCTATAGTTTAGAGACAGATGCTGAGTAGACTGTAGTTAGTTACAAATGCTGAGTTGACTGTTATTCAGTTACAAGTCATACAATTCATGCACAATAATTAATGCACACACTGAGTAGTTTGTAGTCCTAAAACAGATAGTAACCTACGTATGTCTAATTTAAGTAAAGGTGCTGAACACACTATAATTCAGGCACGGGTCTTGTGTAGACTATTTGTGTTCAGGTACAGGTGTTGAAGTGAAAACTCTAATGCAGTTTCTCCTTCTTTGCAACCACATTTAGAATACGATGTTGCTGAATATGCCTGGGAAGGTGGGGGTGGGTGTGGAGGGTGGTGGTTGTGTCAGGGAGAAATTGTTCAAGTTTGAATTCCTGTTCAGACATAACAGTTGTGTAACATGTGGAACTGGTGTATTCTTTGTACAGTGCCTTATAAGGAAAGGAGAAATTTCACCCATAACATTTAGCTTGCAACAGCTTGGCATTACTGCGATTTCTGATGCCATGTGTAATATTTCTTTGAGTCAAATTAGTTGAATGGAATGTCACTTTATTTCATTCAGGGTATTTTTCAAAATTCCTTAGATTTTTATAAACATGGATGGTATTCGAGAAACACAAGCACAAACAGCTTTCCCACAATTATGGTCAAGGATATTTATCTCTCGGATACCTTAGTCGGGAACTTACTGTAGGGAAGATGAAAAACATTCCAGAAGCCAGACACATTAGTGTCCAAAGAACCTTCCATATTTAAGCACACTTATGGCCCTTAGAAGAGGTTGTACAGAATGTTGGACAATTGGATTTATTTGACAGATTAGGGGTAAGTGTTACTGCTTACTATTCTATGAAATGTAGTCGCAGTGGTAATGTATGATATTAAATTTACATAAAAACATTTATGAATGATAAACAAGTGCTAAGATAAACTTTGCCTTCTGTTTTAAATTTTAATCTATTCTTTTCAGATCTAGCATCTTTTGTGAGTGCATGTTTTGGACAGGAGAAAAGTTAGGATGGATGATTACTGTGATAATGTTTCCCTTATGCTGTATATACAGTATATTTACATTTGACATTTTTTATTTGAACCTTGGTCAATATTAGTATTATGTTTTAAAGCCAAATCTATGTTTAGGATGCATTTTAATTTAAATTTTTTATCAAAAAACTATTTGATGAAAATACTCATCATACTTCAATTTTCATATTTATCATTATCATTCATAATTTTAATGTGCATTCTTCAGGATACAACTCACTCACTTAATTGCACAAATCTGCTCTAAGGCATTTGTGGAAAGTATTATGTACGGTTTGATGTAGGTTTAGGTTTGGTTACCTTAAGTATTCTGACCTTAAGTATTTAACCAAGTTGCTTTTCTTAACCAGAACAAGCTTGATTCCTTTGTAGCACCGAAGTTACTGTTGACTAAGCCTACAATGCCACTTTAGTTTTGCCTGTTCAAGTTTAGGGTATTCCTATTAGCCTACAAAAGAAACAGCATTCATACTTTTATGTGGGCTGCCCCTGAAAAATCAGAGGTTACTGTTTTGGTTTTTAAATCGGAAAAATGTTATGCAACCTCAGGTGGTGGCCTAATTTGAAGGGGTGTCTTTCCAGTTCCCTCCAAGACATTACCTGTGACATTTGTGACCAAAATTAAAATCCCCAAGGATGTAGTCACTCAAGCCCTACTGGCAGAAAAATGAAATGCAGGCAGTGCTGGTGAGTTCCATTGGCAGTTCCAGCGGGTCCCAGTCCAAGCACTTTCATTGCTGTAGGGGGTCTACAAATTTGCCTTCAAAGGCAAATGTGAAAACAATGGGAGAATTCCTCCCCAGTGAGTCATGTTGTAGAGTAAACATGAAGACGGGCATGTTTGGAGCTGTGCGGAGAGTGGCATATAAAGGTGCTCGCTATGCAGGACGTGAGCATCGGCAGCCATGTCTCTCTGCCAGCAGGCGCTCCTCCTGCTCTCCTGCGCAGTGCTGACCCTGTGCTACCCGCAGACATGCTACACCAAGGTGCTGAGCATGGGGAGAGAGATCACGGAGCGGGCCGCGGAGCTCAAGAGAAACCCAGACACGGTAAGTCACTGCTCAGGCGATGGGCTGGCTGCTTGCCATGGTGTGTGACAGTGGCCTTAACGTGAGAGTGGGGTGGCCCGTCCCTTCACCTTTTCTGTATCGTCCTTCATCACCTTGCAGGAGCGCTGCACCGCACACCTGTCAGACCTGTACATCGATGTGCACGTAAGTATCCCGCAACTTAAATCCCTCTATAAATTAATGCATGCACATTTTCAGTTTAGGTTGCTGTTGCTGCCTGTAACTTTGGTCTGCATGATTTGTCTCAACAGTTGTGAATGCTAGAATGTGGACAAATACTATTTTTTGTTTCTTTCCTGGTAAACATTTGGATTGAACTGATGCCCCCACCCCCCAACAGTATGTCACTATAATATATGGTACTCTGACAAAAAACATAAATCTTCCCAGAATGCCTGCATTATGCCGAGAATGCGGAGGTACATAGCATTGCTGGAAAGACTGCCGGACTGGCACTGCATGCGCAACAGGACCGTGCAGAAACAGAGTGCCACTGCGAGACAACTGCACCATATTATGGCTTATAGGTGTCACGGGGTAAGAAATCACTTTGTTTTCCAATGACTGATCCTGGAGCACAAAACTCTGAAATGGTAGATAAAACAGAGAAGTACAGTCTTTATTAAAAAAGCCTATGAGAGCGCTCAAGCTCTATAAAAAATTATGGGATTTACCACCAATGATTTTTTTTTTTTGTAATGGGCTGTAGTTGACCACAAGATTTACAATATGCCTGCGCCATAAAACATTTGAAAGGGGTTTGGCAAATTTCCCTGCATTGGTATTGTACCTGAAATGATGCCTATATGAAGTAACACCATATAGACAGACAAATTGAATATTGATGATTGCAGATATTGTTCTAAGCATCATAAAGGTGACTGTTGAAAATGTTATATAAAATCTGAAATTCATGTCTCCAGAATTCTGCAGAGCTGTAATGAACAAAAAAAAATCACACCTTCTGTTGTGACTGTGACGTGTCATCCGCAGAAGTTACATCCTTGCTTTCATCTCCCAAATGATATTGCTTATGTTTTATTTTCAGAAAGGCAATTGCTAAATGTGATGCGAAAGGCTTTATTGTGTCCTCAATTTAACAGCTCTCTCACAGCCCATCTCTCTGTTTTTTAGGAACTACACTTCAGCACAGATGACTGTGCTGCATTAGAGCACAAACCCAGAGCCTCAACCTGAACCAACAACACCACTGTTTCAGTGAAAGAGAATGTACCTGTGATTTATGTACCTTCTATACAGTACAAAGGTGCCACTGGTCAAGGTATTGGGTTCCACTTATGTGTGAATGATATAGGTCTGAACCACAGGCAATCTTCATTTTCTGTAGATGTTGATATCTTGGGTATTTGTGTTTTCCATTCTGTGATAGAATGCTGGGCTGTCATGGCAGGATTAGTAGTTTGGGTAAAATCATGTATTTACTCTAATTTCAGCTTTTTGTGAATGGTACAATCTAAACTCAGTCAATATAGTGAGGATATAGACAGAAGAGAGCTGGCGCCAAGGAGAGGCATATCTCTTGGTTACTACAACTGGCAGCTGCTAGGCCCCTGTCTTGTCATTGGGAGGAACTATTGTTGGGAATTATATTACAGTTTTTAAAGAATATTTTGTACAATTGGCTAATACGACCCTGACCCTGTAACCCGAAAGTATTTTTTTTGGACGCCTGGTGGTGGGCTATATATAACAGGCAGCATCTGCAGTAGGACGTTGTGCACACTACCGCCCTCCTCCCATTGACAATGATGCAAAAAGAAAAAGGTGCAATCTTTTTTCGAATTCTCCCTAAATGTACATGGACACTAATCACAACATTAGGCTTCCACAATTTTTGTTCGAGAAACATAATTTACTCACGTGCTGTTGGGTGGTGGTTACGGATTTGTGAAATCAGCAGGTGCTGCTATGATTCCTGGTATGGTTAATTATGACCACTAGGTGGAAGACATGGACAAGCTGTCAAGTTTGAAACCTCCTCCACATGTAGGCTGCGGAAAGTTTTTTGTTCAAATGAAAAATAAAAGTGAATTAGAACATTGGAAGATGTACAGTATTGGGGCAACACGTTATCCCTGCATAGGGATGGGTTATTTACTTTACATTTTCTCTTCATTTTATTTTTTTCATTTTCGAAGATTATCAAAGATTATACAATAAATGTACAGGCCTATAATAACAATATTAACGTATGGCCGTGGTAACAAAATAAGCTTTACTAGGTATAACAGGAAACATATTTTAGACTATTTCTAGGCTATATAGACTGTAGCCTATTATGTATTTCTGGGAACCATACAATAAATATTTTTCACTACACTGTGTTGTACGACTATTCAATTTAAAGTTATAATTTATATGTATTGCTTTTAGAGCTTGTCCCAGTGAAACTGCCAAACAGTTTATAATGCGTCCAATGAAGTTTTACCAAATTCTGTAAGAGCATAAACAAATGTAACTCCCCACAAGGAAACTACAATTCCAAGATGGCAGTAGAACCAGCTGGTCGCTGTAGGGTGGGGCTTCTGTGTTGTGCGCGGAGTAAACTCGTTTTAGGTTAGTCTAGCTGTTGCTAGCAGGTGGGAGGAGTGCGGCAGTATACGAACCATGTGGATTTAACGATGAATATTTGCTTTATATCGAGAAGTGGACTACAGCAGCAAAATTGTAACATGGGCGGCGTGAAGTGATTATATTTAACCCAATATTTGGGCGATCCTTAGACATTCTATCTTGCCAATTACAATTATTATAAACGTAAAAATTTAAGTGGTATTTAACGTTTACAGTTAGCCTACTAGTTGGTTTTGACCGCAACAAGATTTTCAGCGTTAATGGCACTGGATAACCAACAATACAGCTCTAATTTATGAACTGTTTCATTCAGTAATATATTTTTTCTGTTTTTACGGCTTGATTATGGCTTTTGCTAAATTCAGCAAAATACTTCGGCTGTCCTCTTTCGACCTTAAAAAGAAAGCCAAACAGTATGAACACGTTCATCGGGATTTAAACCCAAATGATATCTGGGAAATTATTGGGGAACTGGGCGATGGAGCTTTTGGGAAAGTTTACAAGGTAAGTTTTATGGTACCTGTGGTTAATTGTTACAAAGCCAATGAGCATTTCATGTGTAACGTGAAGTGCTCGTATTATTTTTACCTGACTGTTTCCTGGTAATAAAGAGAAAAGGTATGCGATACTGGCAATTATGTTGTATGTTGTACATAGCCAGTGGCAGTGACGGTCATAAACAGGTTTGGTCACATCGAAGTCACAAGCAGAGCAGAGCAGCGTCTCAAAAGAGGTGGCATTGCATGAATTATGCGCGCATACTGCCACCTTCCACTGAGTCAAGCTATGTTGAACCTGATGTTTGGTTGTCATTAACCACGTTTCTTCTTCCTGCCACGATGTCATCAAGTGGCACTGTTCTTAAATGGAAGCTCTCAGCTTTAAACACATGTATAGGTTTTTGTACACTATCACCGTTTTTAACAACATCGTAGGGTAAATTCACAACCATGGGAAATATAATATACTGTCGCTGAGTGTCCGCACGTGGAGCAAGACCATTCCCCACTGTATGCTTGAGGCATATATAGACAGGGTGGATAACATGCTGTATTATAGGCTTAAACGTGCAGCCAACTCTGTCCCTCACATGGAACAACGCCCAACTTTGGAATATACAAGACCATTTCAACAGCATGCAACACAGACGTTGAAGGCTACTGTAGATATCCATTGTGTGCTGTGACTGCTGTTGAGGAATTGTATTTTTTTGGTCTGAAACCAATGAGAACTAGACCCATTTCACTTTGGGATCATTCTGATCGTACCTTGTTCCAAATTAGAGAGACCAGCCCTGATTGATTAGCTAATCACAAACGCATTTCCCTCATTTACGGTTTCCAGTCAGATAGCCTGTACATTTGAGATGATAGTCTTTATTTTGTCATTCCCTTAATCATAAGTTTCGACTATAAACTAAGTTGCTGCAGTTATTCTACACTACGTGCTCATTTTTAACTATGATTTTGCATCTGAACTCTAGGCGTGTCTCTTCAACATCAAAAGGAAGTTCATCAGCAATATTAAAAATGTGTTTAACATGTAGAGCAGCTCTACACGAAGGGCTTAGTAGATACTAAAGCTTGATAATAACCAGTTCTCGAATGAATGCACTTGACCTTCCTGTCAACTCTGAAACAGGTTTGGTACTAATAGAGGCAGACTCTACTGTTATGATGTATAGAAGAAGGGTGTAGCATATTAAATGCAATGCTTCATACAAATGAATACAAACTTTGGTCATACTGTGTTGCTACAGTATAGTAATGTGCAGTGTTGTGGATTTTGGCAGGGTAGTGTGTTGCCATGGTGACTCCACGCCAAATCTTGGGAGACTGATGCTGTAGAAGTAGGAGGTATTTGGAATGTGTGGAGTGGGAGAGAGATGGGATGGGACGGGACGGGGGGTGGGTTGGATTTGCCTCGTTTCAGCTGCTCAGTACATTATCTCTGTCTTCTGATAAATTACCGTACAACTGTACTTCTAGTCCAGTTCAAATCCCACTTTCAACAAGTCCAAAGTGAGATCAGAAAGATTTCCGAAGCACACAGTGTTCACAGTTGGTGGCACCCTGTCCTTTGAAGGTAGGTTTATAAGGCTAAGAAGAAGGAAGCCCCAATCAAAGAACCATTACAGACCTGCTTGTGCTGTGTGTTACGGCACTGCTCCATAAGCTTTTTGTTTGAGCCCCGAGGGGGGCTGCAGTTAGAGGCATTTGCTTCATTTCAATGAACATATTGGGTGGGTCAGTGCTGTTATTTAATCTAGGCCCACTGTCAACCCCTGCAGAGAGACATGGCAGGGAAAGCATTTGCTTGTGCCCAATATAGTACAGTAGCTGCCATTGAGTGCACAGGATTATGGAGGGAGTGATACCTCAGTGGAGCATAGTGCATAGAGTCATGCCTTATAAACAGGCATATGAGAATGCATCATTTGGACTTTTACAGATGACACTGAATGAATAATAGCACATCTCCAGCTATAAAAGTTACCGCCCATCCTAAGTCAGAACAGTACTGCCAAGAACAGTCTTCCCCATTCGTGGTTGGTTTCATTTGTTATACTTTGAAAGGCCTAGATTTTGACATTATTTAGGACTGATCTTTCCTGGCAGACAGGTTGCTTTACACACACAACCGAGAAACAAAGTTGGTGGCCCACTACAGAACGTTGTCCTTTAGGAAAACACAAGTAGAAGCAAGTGTTGCATTTGTTTTTAGCTACACTCTTACACTGCCACAAGTTAAATGGTTTCTGAATTTAAGGGGCAATTCGTAAGGGATTGAAAAACAAAAACACAAGACTTGACTAAGTTTGTTTCTCAAATTTCACGGCATGGTGGTTAGGCTACATTCCCTCCTTGTGGTGATCTTTAGTGGATGTTATGGTATGCAGTTTCCCACTAGAGCATTCTTCGGGTGGGCCTGCAGGGGAGTTTCCACGCCCGGAGTGTGATCGTACTGGAGACTAACGATGTGGGTGGGAGAGAATGGAGGACTTTCTTCAGAAATCATGCAGAGGCCTCGGAGACAGTAGCTTGTAGGAAGTGTCTCCACATGAGGGTTAAAAAAAGTCTGTAGTCAGTACCATAGAATTAGGTCAGCGATACAAACTTTAAAGAGTACACACACACATACACACACATTAGCAAAAAGAAAGTGACTGGTATCTCGGGGTGCTAAATCAGCCCCTGCAGTCTCTGTGGCAATGTGTTTCAAAGAGATATGACGAGTGTTTAATGGTAATGAATAACCGCGGATTCTTCCTCTTACTCAAGTGGGTGTAGCCTATTTCAGAAGATGGGGTTTAACCAGTTCAGTGTGTCAGGCCTGATCTCTCCTGGTGAACAGGGTGTGCTGGTATCCAGTTTCAGGTGGCACGAAGGTAAAGCTCTTAGGCTAATTATTTGTTACCAGATGGTACAGCGCTGCCAGTGTCATGAGGCGGTATTTAAAATACTAGGGGGAACAGTATCTTAGTGTAGATGTGTCTAAGAGCTGTGAGGTCAGGGTAATTATTTTTTTAAAGTGCCCTCATTAATGAGGCTAAACCAAGTATTCACCTTCTAGACGGGGCATATTGCTGTCTATATTAATACATATTTTTGACAACTTATTACTATACTGTTATTAGGCTACTATTCATTGGCGATTGGTATTATATAAAAGTATGCATTTCAAATTATTGTTATCATGTGAACTAAATGTCAGGTCAAGTTGACCCGTGTGCCGTGGCATTTTTTGTTTTTACTTTCATCAGTTGTTCAAGTGCTCGGACGGGTCTTTTAAATATTAACAACACACGTGCTGTGGAAAGGTTTGCCTCAAGGCGTGGCATGTGGCAGCACTCACGCGGTGCTGCCTCTGCTCCTTTAGAAGGCCGCTGTTCAGGGAAAAAAATACTTTTGTGAAATCAGATGTTCCTGACACAGAAGTGCAGGCCTCTAATCTTGGAGTCCCAGTTGGGCCCAGGGTGTGCGATAAGAGTTGTACAGAGTGGGGGTGGGCAGGATGCAAGACTCCACCCTCTGCGGAGTTCTTCTGTGAAAAGGGTTGAGAGGAGGGGAGCGGATCGTCTCTTCCTGTCAGGATGCTCGGGTAGCCGTGGCGACCCTGAAATTGAGGCACAGGGCGCCGTTGGCTCGTGATCTTTCTGCAGACTAAGCACCTTTTAAAAAAAAAAACGCCAGAGGCATTGCTGATTAGCGCTGTGAATCTTCATAATGCGTGACTGTAATGTACTTCAGTGAGAATCATGGAGAAACGAGGCTGTTTAAAAACCAAAGCTATTCCTTCCTAAACGAGTAAGGATAAAGTAACGCTGGCTTTCTGTTTCGTCTCTCAAATTAAAATGAGGAGACCCTCACGTTTCGGAACTTTTAAGGGCTGGTTTCACTCCTGTGGAAAATGTCCAAAGATTAAACCTTGTAAGCTGTCGGCAGTTCTTTAAGATCAAAAGGTCCGTGTTAAAAAAAGTGGAGCTGCAAACAGATGTTGAAATTATGTACACTCAGCAGGGAAAGCTCCTTGAAGCACAGTAGGCCCGCACCCTGAAAATCGGCTCTGAGGCTCATAAGGTCAGGTGGTACGTTGTAGGATCCAATCCCCCAGGCTGCCTCCGCTAGCGTCCAATTAGCATAATCCTCTGTTGCCTTCGTACTCTTTAAATTAGCCTAACCTCTTGTTAGAGCTGTAAGTCTCACTCACCTTAACTGAGTCTGGCAAATGCTGCAGACATTCGTCAGTATTACGTCAGTGGAAGAACAGGCAGTGTAGGTACAGCGGAAATAAGTTGAATGTGGCCAGCCACATGGCGGATAAATGGAGACACCGCATTAGGTGGATTATTACATTTGTTCGCCTGTTTCCACCTACACATCAGTCCACATGTATGCAGTAACAATTAGGATTTTCTCAGAGTAACATATAATTCCAATTTGTTTCAAGTCAAAGGGTATTTTTAAATGTGCTTTCAGAGATGAGATGAAATATGACTTTACTCTCTGGCACAATTCAAGTGTTACATAAGGGACGTTACACTGTACAAAGAAGATCGCACAATGGTGATGTTAGTGTGAAGGGTTGCAAATGCATTGTTTGTCTAAAACGATGGCGGTCGTTGACTTTTAGCCAGCTCCCTTTGGGTAGTGCGTGTGTGCGTAAAAAGCCAAGCACTTGTGTGCATGCATGAGCGCAAAGTCGGTATACATGTCTGACACTATTGATCTGTGCTCTTGGTGTTTCCCTGGAGGCTGCCCGCCAGTAGAGATCAAAGCACTTTTCTTGCTCTTATATGCAGGTGTCGTAATCCAGCTCTAAGTGGATCTCAAGGCTGTATGTGTTGCACACATGCTCAGTTGAAGATACCTTCCCTTAAGCATTCAAGACACTGGTTAGTGAGTAATGTTTGTACTTGTGCAGCCAAGGGATGGCAAGGATAGCTGATCCACTACAGATTTGACCTTTGTGGTCTGCCGTCTAGAGGTGCTTTTATAAACAGGAAGAGGAGTCTGTCTACTGTCAGCTGATCTTTTCCCATAATGGGTTGATAATAGCTCTACAAATGTGTCTGTTCTTGCATTACAACCTACATGGTAACGTCTGAGGAAACAGAAATTGAACCGTTCTTCATCCTTAAAGGATGATTGGGTTAGAGAATAGCTTTTTGCTTCTCCAGCCGTTACATGATACTGCTTCAGAAATATACTTTACCGTATCAGGGCCTGTTTATGCTGGTATAATAAGGTTTGTGTAATTGGATGGCTTCTTGGCCGTGGAGAATCCACGCCTTTTATGTCGTCCAGGAAATCTTCAGTCTCATCTGGGAACAATGAGGCATTTCTGTGTCATTTCCTGTCTGCGTTTTACTGTCCTACTTTAGGGAAATCTGAAGATGCAGAGCTCCCCAGGATCTGACCCAACCCCAGAAAAACATTTTTGTGTCCTGTTCCTACTGGTCCCCAGGCCGAGGCGGGGTTAGATGTAGCAGATGGAGAGATGGCCAGACAGGCAGGGGCAGAGGGGGGTAAAGCCAGAGGGCCACAGGACCTCCCCCAGAGCCTGGGAAAGCAATGGGGAGAGAGACCGATAGAGACAGAGCCTGAGGCAGAGAGAGAGAAAGAGAGCCAGAAAGAGAGCCAGAGACAGAGAGAGAAATTCTCACACTCAAAGAGACTGCAGGAGTCCGGGGGCTATCAAGAGACTGCCTGTCAGATACAGACACAAATTGTGTTGGACAGCAACGCTACAGAGGTGACTACATAATATTTGTGTGATATATATGATTATATATATGATTTACCTGAAAATGGGTCTGCTCACTCTTCAGCAGAGCCTCTTAACAAACGCACAACCTGTCACCTCAGAGCAGGGATTTCCACACGGCCTTAAACCCCTGGAGGTTTCAGTCTTGACGACGTGCGGTACACCCACAGCCAATCGGGCTTGCTCATTAATAGGCCCCTGCCGTGCAGCGCGCGCGGTCAGTACGTCAGAGCCGATGACAACAACAAAGCATCAATCTGTCAGTCCCGATGCTCAGTTTGCTGAAACGATGCATTGGTGGGGTGGGGGAGCTTGTCTCGTTGCATATGCGTGACTTTCTCTGTTTATTCAGATGTTTCCCCACAAGGCCCTCAGATGCAGGACCCCACTAGGGTGTTTAGTCTGAGTCAAATATGCAGGTCACTATGTGACAGAACATTCAGATAGAACATTCTCTCTCTCTCTCTCTCTCTCTCCCGACATCTATTTTCTTACAGATAATATAATGAGTAATCTGAGGCCTGGTGTAATGACCTTGGTCTTGTCTTACAGTATTGCCATTTGGAGAAGACACAAACATTTCTCACACTTGTAGAGCTCGGTCTGTGAGACAGAGTAGAATGTCCGGTCTCCTGTTATGTCTTACCCACTGATTTACTTTCCCTGTTTTGATAATAATTATTCAAGGAGGAGAGGACATGAACAACAGGCCATCTGTAATTATGTTTTTAGCCACTGCATTTTTGCTAATCTCACGGTTTCTATAAATATGCTTTGCTGTAGTGTTAGTTGAGGTTCCTCCTCTGCTGCCGGGGTGTGGAGTTTTCTTTCCTTTGTGCTTTTAAAATGTGGTTAAGCAAGATGTTAATTAGATGCTTGTGTTTTGCAAGAGGGTTTTTAGAGGGTTTTCAGTTTTGATTTAGGTGGGGTTGTGCCTATGGGGCCCACTCGCAGAGAAAGGAGATAGATTATCACAGCTGGGTGGCAAATATGTTTTTATCCAAAAGAAGCAATTCATTTTCCAATTTTTACTTAAAAAACAAAAACCAAGGTCATTTTGCGTTTCGACACAGGCCTACCTCTTTCCATTAATACTGTATGCCCATGCTCATATGTTATGGTCTTGTGCAGTGATTGCTGGGTTTAAATGCCATTGACTCTTTCCATGGTTTATTGTAGCTGAGAAAACAGAAGTGATCTTTGAAACAGGGTGGTTTTCACAACTGTAATTTCCTCTTGAACACCCCCCAACAAACCACAAACAGGGCCCCGCCTTCAGGGCCTGCCATGCATTGCACAATGAAGTTCCTGAGATATAGTGCTCTATACAAGTCCCCACACACACAAACATGGCCTAAGTTTCCTGTCAACACACCAAGGCCCATTAGCCGGAATGTTGTGTTTTGGACTATTTTCACTTAAGTGTGCCATGTCTTGACCTAACAGCCACTCAACACTGGAGTATAGTCCTTCACGTGACCGTACAAACTGTACTAAAACTGCGTCAGCTGTGACTAAGCGGTGCAAACAGAAACATAACTCATTTCCAGAGGCACATTGCCTGTGATCGCTGAGCTTGTGACAGGAAAACAAAAGCGGCAGTTAACCCAACACAAGGCCTTTTCCACAGACTCTGCTTGGTACAGAATCTCACTTTAGGCTGATATGGTGCAGTGCTACCTTTCTTCGTCTCCCCTGTAGGTGTCCAAAAACATTTGGCTAATGCGCCACAAGGGTTGAAGGAAGGGCCGTGGTATGAGCAATGAATCAGAGCACGCTGGTACAGACTGTTAACTATTTCCATTACGTGATTTCATACTTTTCATGGTCTACAGAAGTTACTTTTGATCCCAGTATGAAAAGGTAACAAGCTTCACTTATTGTCAAATTCTTGTCTTTCAGGCTAAAAACAAAGAAACGGGGATTCTGGCTGCTGCCAAGGTGATTGAGACCAAGACCGAAGAGGAGCTGGAAGACTACATGGTGGAGATTGACATCCTAGCATCGTGTAATCACCATTACATCGTTAAGCTGCTGGATGCCTTCTACTATGACAACAAGCTTTGGGTAAGCCCAGAGTGACCACTGTTAGACCCTCTCTCTTTGTTTAGGGACTTAATGGCCCTGAGCAACTTTTTAGTGCTGCATTAAACTCTCAGAACCTAGTTTGGATCTTGAACGCCTATCGTCTACATTACAGTAAGATTCCTAGCTATGACTGACACCAGGAGCATTTCTTACAGTATTTCAGTGAACAGTGACGTTAGACGAAGGTTCTGATGGACCAGCTTTCTGAGAAAGATGCTTTGAACGCGTCTGTCAAGCAGATATGTAGTGTGGTCCGTGGCTATACAGGCCAACTAGCCTGACCTACATTGACTCTCTATACTGTTCAGAAGTTTGATAACTTGACATCAATGAAATGAGGAATATTGTATGAATTCATTTAATTAATTAAATGAACACATATGTTGACATAACACACTAAACCCTCTTGTTGTGAAGTCACAGAATACACGATGACTTTATACGGTTGTCAGACACCCTCATTAAAATCTCAATTTCATTGGTCTGTCCACAATTTCTACTGATATATTGCACAAAAATAATGTATTAAAGCAGCAGGGCATAAGGATGGCTAAAGAAAAGTGTGCTTTAGTTTGTGTAAAGATGATATTTTCTCTAGGAAACTTCAAGGAATATTCAGACATGAATTTTCAACTTGAATATTCAACTTTTCATTCATCTGTCAGAAAATCCAAAGCTTTGTCTCACAGAAGGCGAAGGGTTCCAGAATTAGTTTTTTACCTTGGGTCAGGCAAGATGAATTCTGTTGTTTGTTTGATCAAGGCTGTGATCTGGGATTGGGACAGGACTGACTTCAGACCAGTAAACGTTCTCTATTATTTGATTTATCCTTCCCTCCTTGAATAATTGGCTGGATTCTTCCAATTCTCATCTGGTTTCCTGGAGAAACATTGCACGCCTGAGAACCTGAGATGTCAACTTTGTGTTATTACCCGACTACATTTCCTCACTGATTTATTGCCAAAGCAAGCAAAGGCGTCCTTGCTTGTTATGCTGATATTTCATGCTAAATTATTTGGAATAACAGAATGTAATCTAAAAGCCTTTCACCCCAAAATTCCTAGCACCGTAGGGGTGAAACTCCCAACCTGCTCCCTTCAGAATAATATATCTTCTGCAATGTTGCCATCTTTAATTCATCACAGCAGTTCTCTGCATTATGCAATCAAGTTTTTAAGATATTGGAAACAGACATGATGATAGGTAATAATATGATGTTACCTGATAATAATTATTTTTTGAGATTGGTCATAGATGATGTATGCACACAATTTCATGCATGCGTAACTCTGTGCTTAGGTATATATTTTGTTGTAAACGCATGATCTTCCTTGCTTAACCTCTTCACTTAAACTAGGACTAACTTTTAAACTTTAAAACCATGGTTTCTATAGAAATGGGCTTATTATTATTCCAGTCTATCATGGCTGCAGTGTAGAAATTACAAGTTTCAAATTCAATAATATTAATCTCAGATTTAATTCACATTGGAAATCATATATCAAGTGATAAGACTGGGTATTGCAGCTGAGATCTCTAACCATTTTTTTGGCTGAAATCTGGAATGCATTCTTCAGCCAACATTTCAGTGATTTTTGCAAATAACCTTCTGGCTATTTTGCTTACTATTGAAGTTTTGTACATTTTTTCAGCTCTCCATTTAGCAAGCTTGCTACTATTGCACTAACAAAGCTGTTCCTTTTCTAAAGTTTAATATTTAATTGACAGTAACGGACATTATTGGAACTGGGTTATATAATACACATTCTCACTATGCGTTGTTGGTTGTTTGATATCAGTTGGTGTTTATCCCTCATAAAAAGAATATGCAGAAATGCAATAAAAGTGAAGTACAATAATACTCTGTGGCTTAGTGGGTAGAGCATGGTGTTAGCAACGCTTAGGTTGTGTGTTCATTTCCCACTGGGACCACATATACTGAAAAATGTATGCATTCACTACTGTTGGATAAAAGTGTCTGCTAAATGGCATATATTATTATATCATTATATTATAGAACATGTATGGTATTAAAGTAAATTACAGCAGAAAGGAATCTGAAAACAAATGTAAATGGATAACCCCCCGACACACAACCAAAATACATTGGAAAGTGTTACCAGTGTAGTAATGGATTATGTCTCTTATTGTTTCTGTTGATCAGGTAGACATTTCACTTGCATGTACCCTTTGTATATGAATAACTATGTAATTGACCAGGTCAATCTGGAAGGAGAGGGGGCGGTCAAGAGAATATACCCAGGTTTGTGCTCATGTGACTGGGCTTCATCTATGGAGGGCAAACTGGGTAGACTGGCCCTGAAAGAATGAAGTTTTGTGCTTGGCTACTAGAGGACATGTGAACAGAGCCACCAGCATAAATATGTTAGCGGTTAATACCACCCTCCTCCCAGCTCAAAAACCACGGGCTCGAGAACACCATGACAAACATTGCTGAAATTCCACAGTCTGTAAGGTAAATTTCCTCACTGCAAGACCCTCGCACTAGACCCTCGCACTAGAACATGTCAACTCTCTGTGTTTGTATAAAGGGCAGCTCGAGCAAACACACCTCCAGCTCCAAAACCGCACATTTCCTGAATCCGCTGTCCTGTGCAGGTTTGAATTTAGTCTTCGTAGGTGATTTTTTAATTTGATGCATTTTTTTTTTTTTTTTAGTATGCAGAAATAGTCCAGCTCTGTTCTACAGTAATGACATTTATGAACTATTTGGTAAGGTAAATTGTCAGATAATTTAGGTAATCTCACTTCTTATCTGAGTTATCTCAGATAACTCTAGTCGGTGTCCAATAAACCAATTTATTTTAGGTTGTAGAACAGATTAACAGAAAATCTCAAACAAAAAATGATCAAAGGAAGATGTTGCTAAGCGGATTACCAAGGTGTTGACAGCCGTGTTAGACGTGTTCGGCAGTGTCAGTGTCTGTCTGTAGAGGCTGTGTTCAAGAGCGGTCAGACTACATTGCTCAAATCCCCTTTCAGACTGCTGCTGGGTGGTGCATTCTTTAACCCACTCATGCTGTGGAGAGAGGGGCATTTGTTCTCAAGCAAAACTTATACGTGGTAGAAGTGGGAAGCACGGGGCCTTTAATGCTGCATTGTATTGTTGATGTCATTGTCTTGTTCTTATTTGTAGAGATGCGCTTTTGATATTTTTGCTTGGCTTTTGAATTTATACTTCCAAAGTGAAGAACAAAATGACAAAACAGATGAGTATGATTTAATGCCAAGCCTAGTTTTGTCCCACAGCTCAACAGTTCTTAAAAAGATTACTCTTGTTGTTTTGCTCCTGGACATTGTACAGAACAATCAAGCGCGATAAAATGATTTTGTTACATAATGAGGTGTAGATCTGGGAATATTTTAGTATGCCCATTTTTTTTTTTTTTTTACAATATCAACAGGTTGGCCAAAGGTCAGGATGGTATTATGCAATTATGTTCCAATCCACACCCATTGATATTCTCCGGGAGCACATTCCCATATGGGAACAGTATTATATGTGTATAATTCACATGTAGCTTCGGTTGCCTCTTCAAAAAGAGATGGGACTCACCCCTAAGGAATGTAACGTACTGTTTCCAGGCAATATGAGATGATTAAACCAAAGGAAAATGTCAGCCAAGGAACTGCCATCCCCCCAGAGCTTGCTGTTGTCCTCTGTGCTTTTCTGTGTTGGTCTTAATCGGACGCCAAACTCATACGTTATGCACAATGTGCCTCACAGTTACCTGCCCACAGTGAAGGACCGGGTACTGTGTGTGCCTTAACTGTCACATCACATTTTCCACATTATTTATGAGGTAAATAATGACACCCTTTTCCTGGGCATCTTGCATAATTCACATTTTACAATCCATACTGACTTTGACTATTTGATATTTATTTCTATATACTTACCTACTTATTTATATGTGCTTGATCTTTACCAAAGCAATTCAAGAGATTAAAGTAATCTGGACAATGGCACTGGCCCCATCTGAGAATCAAAAACCTTTGGGTTGGTTGTGTGTAGGAGACAGACAGAACACACTCAACATTAAAGCACAGAGAATGTATTTGCTAATCTGATAAGAACATCCACAAAATAAATGTTACAGTATACAGTTTCTGTCGACTGCTGAGATTAACTGTCACGTTATATTATATTGGAAATCGATAAGCAGTTTTTTGGCCTGATGCATATTTGATGTTCTGATTCCACATCTGATACCGTTCTTTCCTGGAAGGTGGTCTCTCATGCAGGTGATTTACAGTGAAGTCATTTTCCTGATAGTTCAGTCCCATGTATTTCCTAGAAACACAGTTATCAAAATGAGGGCAATAACCAATCAATACAAGGCAGATTTCTTTGGAGGAAAATTAAATGAAAACCTGTACTTCCACCTCCCTCTTTATTTCATTACCTTATCACTATCAGTATTGCCTTATTCATCAGCTCAAAAGGTGTATCTACCAATAGCACAGTGCAAGCAAGCTGTTTTAAACCTCAGAAAATGCTGTACATTTGAACAAATCTTTGTATGTGTATGACGGCAGGCAATTTAACTGTTGTTTTAAAACATATGCATCCAAGAGGTGCATTAGCGTTCCGGTCATGTGGGTTGGCAGAATCGTTAGACGCCACTTACTGTACTCGTTACAAGGATGTGCTGTATCATATTAGTCTGGAGCATCACAGAAGTTATTGATCCAAGAAAAAGGCACTGCGCCACAGGCACTAATGTGCAAAACCAGGAGCTCCCGGGTAGCTTTCTGGAAATGGCTGAGCTGCACAACCCTGGCCCCGCCTGTTCAGGCCTCACTTCTGAAAGCGAAGCAGGGTCAGGCCTTGTTAGTTCCTGGTCGCACGACACTGCTTGGGAATACCAGTGCTCTGTGCTTTTAGGAGTCTTTTTAAATAATAAAGTAAATGACAGCAGTTGTGTTGAACCTGAGATTTTTTTTTTATTGAGTAATATCAGCATGTTTTCATTCCGGATGAACAAGCGGTTGAGCAGAGGAGCCATGTCCTTTTGAATATATCACGTGATATTGCTTCACATCCTTTCAGTTGCATACTATACAGTGCAATATGGGTCTATGGCATAAACCCACATTATGCAGTAGCATTACAGTAATATTTAAAATGATTGGTGTTCTACATGGTCTAAAACCAAAATGATTAGATTTTTAGCTAATTCTGGACACATTCAGTTAAGCTAAACTATTTTGAGAAGTCAATCAGATGGTGGTATTCTGAATGGATGCTTCTTATAGGGGCTTAGATGCAAGCGAGCTTAAAAAGCATGATCTCCACAGCCCGATATTAAGATGTCAAGACTCACTTATTATCGTGATGTAGTGGGGAAATGAGATCAACCTCATGGGAGCAATCGTTATGGCATTATAATTCTAAGGCATTCCCCTCATCTACTTTAGCATTCAGTAAAATGATAATGCATTGTGGCGGGTCGTGATTCATAGCGCATATAAAGATGTTTTTGTGGTAGAGCGTTTCCTTCCTAAGCCGCTCAGAATCAGGCTTGTTGATGAAGCGTTGTGAACGGGCAGAAATGTCACCAATGCATGTGTCACCAATGCATCAGCCCCCGCACCTTAGCACGCATGCAGTCAGACCTGCCGGGCTGCGTTCTCTCGGCAGACTGCAGCGATCCCTGCCATGCGAATATTCCAAGAATTTAGCGAAGGGAAAAAAGAAAATGATGTAGGAGTGACTTCATTTGAATTTCTCTCCAGCTCGGAGTGACATTTTCCTGAATTGCTTTTACATGCCACGGGTTGTTAGGGGCTTATTATGTTTCAGCCCCCTGCTAAAGTGCTGTGCAGCTCACAGGAAGTGATAACACTGAGGGCGTATGGCTCTGCTCTGTGCCGTGTGGTGACACCCGTTCGTGTTCGTGGACCACGGTACCTCTGCTGCACTAGTGGGCTGTCTCTGTGTTACAGACACCAAGCTAGACAGCCTTTCTGCCCACTCAGTTGATGATAAGGACAATAATGTCTTAATCGGATGCCAAACTTGTACCTTATGCACAAAGTGCCTCATAGTTACCTGCCCACCGTGAAGGACCGGGTACTGTGTGTGCCTTCGCTGTCATACATCACATTTTCCACATTATTTATGAGGTAACCAGACACCCTTTTCCTGGGCGTCTTGCATAACTTACATTGTACAATCCATACTGACTGCATATTTGATATTTTTTCTATATACTTACCTACTTATTTATATGTGCTTGATCTTTACCAAAGCGATTCAAGAGATTAAAGTAATCTGGACAATGGCACTGGCCCTATCTGGGAATCCAACCTTTGTGTTAAAAAGGTTGTGCGTACAGAGACAGAACACAAGCAACATTAAAGCACAGGGCATGTATTTACTGATCTAATAAGAACAAAAAAATGACGAGTGACTTGATGAGTGAAATGAATTCTTCCTGAATTGCTTTTACATGACATGGGTTGTTATGGGGCTTATTATGAGTGTGATGAGTGCATTTGAACGTCCCTGTGCTATGGCAACACAGAGGTCTGTGCTGTGTTGTGCCTGATTGTCACAGGATTATATGTGCAGGAGACAGGCATGCAAGGTGTTGATTGTTAGCGACAAGCAGACATGGAAGGGTGAACTTGGCACACATTCCACATGCACCGTGAAGGAGCGCGGCGGCTCCTGTTACCCCCTCAACAATGTGTAAAGTATAAAGTTTCAAGTTCGTTCACGAGGCCGTGTTGAATTCTCTCTCGAACATGTATTGCTCTTGCAATCATATAGCGACCCTAGATTGCGATGCCATGTTTTACATTTCCACTGACCCGTCTACAGCGGAAAGGCGGACAGTTTGCATTTTAAAATCGGAAGAGAAGCTCAAGGGCTAAATGAAGGATGAGATAGTCACGGTTTAACAGAAAATTTCACCGACCACTCTGGAGGGATGTTTCCTCCTCCTCTGTTTCATGTTACGTCCCCACACTGGTATTTTGTTTATGCTTTTTTCAAAATGAGCCGCAGTGGTAAGTGATGGTGCACAATCTCTCAGAACGAAATGCACACTGTCCACTGTAGCATACGATTGCACGAGAGGTGGACAGTGAGTGAGTGAGTCAATCAACAATGCTTTTCTTGTGTTTGTCTTGGGACATTTTCACAAAGAGAGGGACTGTGTGGTAACTTCAGTTTCTAGCTGAGGTTTTAAGTGGCCCTATTAAAAAGATTGCTGGTTTGCCCTGAAGCGTAGGTGCCCCCACCTTTCTCCTCCTTTCATTACTTTCCACGGACAGAACAACCAGGCTGGGGGTTCTGTGCCATAGGAAGTCTCCAGAGCACAGGGGGGCAAGTGTAGGGGGAACTGGATTGGCCTGTCATCTGTGTGAGACCAGGGCAGGTGCTGCCCTTTGGGGGGGTTGGGGGTGGAGTAACAGACCAGTTATTTAAGTTATTTAAATAAATGTCTCTTGTAGTACTCTTTTAATCACGTTCCCTAAGGCTTTATAAGGATTTTCAGTAAGGATCGCTCGGATTCACCCATTGGTGTCTTGACATCAGTTTCCACTCTTGTCTTTCCCTAGATGTCAGAGCATGTTTCATTAACGTCGGTAGTAAACATGCCCTTCACCCAACAGACGGTTAATGTTGAACTTTGTTCTGTTCCTCACAGATCATGATAGAGTTCTGTGCTGGGGGAGCAGTGGATGCTGTAATGTTGGGTAAGAATAATTGCATATGAATTACAATGTTTTAGATTTAATTAACATTGAATCTTAAGGAATTTGCCCCCTGAGAGCCCACTGTTTTCATGACCTCTGACCGTTTCTTTTTCCCTTGAATTTGATTATTATTTACCTGTAGGCACAGCAGATAGTAAGAGCAGTGTTTTTTTAAGGACATTGCATTTGAAGAGAATAGGAAGCGATGTCATGTGAAATCTGTTCTATTGTTGCAGAGAGCCACACCGCATGGGTGTTTTCTTTGCTCCCTCTCTCCTTCCATTTAGGGTAGACATTGCTCCAGATATAGCCTGATGAATAGTAGGCTGTGATATTAACTATATTGGAATTATTTAAATGTATGGTAAAATGAAGACTGCTGCCGATTTTCATTCATGACAAGAAACTAAGGCCTGTGTTAAATTTGTTGTTCATTTAGTTCATTTTGACATAAATACAAATGTAACTTTTTTTCTTCTTCACAAACACAGTTTGACAGTTATTAATAAATTGGGTAAAAATATTGGTGATTTCAGAGCTAACCAAACTCTGTTTGTGAAGAAAAACAACCAACACTTGTATTTAGTCAAATTTAAGGTTAAATGACAACTGAATCCAGTCCTAAGACTTGTCCACACATGGGCAACCAAAAGTGTCGATGGTAGACCTTGTCCGCCATGCATGAATGGTGAGGACTGTGCGCTCTTCCCCCACCGCAGAGCTGGACCGGGGGCTGTTGGAGCCACAGATCCAGGTGATCTGTCGGCAGATGCTGGAGGCCCTGGTGTACTTGCACAGCATGAAGATCATCCACAGGGACCTGAAGGCCGGGAACATCCTCTTCACTTTGGAGGGGGATATCAAACTAGGTGAGTGCCCGACTAATGCTGCTTAGTATTACCACAGTAGGTGCCACCATTGTCCATGTCTGTCACTCAAGCTACAGCTTCTCCCCACAGAACATGTAATGCATACATATGCAATGCGTACTGTAGTCTGCACCCAATGAATGTTTCAAGTTCATCTTAAGATCTGATTTGTGGAGCACATGGCTGACAACAACACACACACACACACACACACACACACACAAACATTAATAGATGGACACACATACACAGCAGAAACATGCACGCTGACGGATACACGCATGCACAGATAGACACACACAGTCTTCCCCCAGAGCATCTTGAAATGATTATGTGCAAGACATGGGAATTTTCCCAAGCGCTCCAATATGATGAGCCCTTTTTCTCAAGTGTGATTTATGCTGCCATGATTGAATTAAATGGCCCTTTAGTCCATAGTACATTCTTAGCTTGCCCTGTGCATTTGGACTCGACCGCTCTTTATCTGATTAATGTTAACTGTGACTTTTCCCAACGCGGAAGCATTGTGTGTCCAATAATAGCTTTTCAAAAAGTGGGAGGCAGAAACACGGTTTTAAGTCAGGCCAGGGACGAGAGCCATTCTCCTAGACTTCCTGAAATGTCCCAGTGAACATTTAAAGTCTGTTTTGAGATTTCCTAGTTAGTGACTCGTCAACCAGGCACAGAGAGAGACCTCACAGTTACCCTGTGTTTAAAGTTGACCTGCAACACCTCTAATGCGCCAGGGTAGTGTCAGGTCACTTTGTAACAGTCATCCTCTGTGGTATTTAAGGTTGTCACATGTAATATCCTGAAAACACACTCAGGAAGAGCCAGCATTTCCAGGAGATGCTGGATTGTGTCGGGGGATTTGACCTGACCCTATCCTGTTGAAGTCAGGATAGCGTATGGACAAACTCTGCAGTGATGTCATACTAGTAGGTGTAATACAGAGTCAATAGAATGACCGGTTTGCACAAAAAGGACACAAACAAAGGATTCATATGCTGCAGGGAGGTGCACAAAACCGCGAAGACTGAACAAAGGTCACGAAAAGGTCTGCACCTTTTAGCTTTTTAATATTGAATATGAACAAAACTTTTTTTTTTTTGCTGCTAGGCCTATCAGTGTGTTCTGTAATCACCGGTTAAATCCTAGCAGCCAAAACATTTGTGGTTTTGTCCTCTTGAGTCCCGTCAAGTGCAGACCACAGGAGTTTTACAGGAAATTGACAGGATTACCCTACTGCATGCATGCAAATGTCATCCTCTACTAATCACAGTTCAGCTCCCTGAATCTGCAAAGGATAGAAATGAATATTTCATTTAAATGTCCCTTTTGTTTTCATCCTTACAGCTGATTTTGGCGTGTCGGCGAAGAACACCAAAACCTTGCAGAGACGAGACTCATTCATAGGGACGCCATACTGGTCAGTAAAACCACCTGAACCTTGATCGTCATCAGCGTGTGATTTGCGCTGGCCGCGTAACCCTCGCGTGTCGTCCTCGGCGCTGGCAGTGATACGCTCCAGATTACCGACCTCGCTGCTCGCCGGCCGCGTCTCACCGCGATGCCTTTAAAATTGCTCGCGTGAGGCTGCTTTTTATGGTGCCGTACTCTATCTCTGGAATGCCGTTCCAGAGCCAGCCCTAACGTCCGTGCGCTGGGGTCGGTTAGCGAGGCCAGTCCTGCGTAATCACTCAGAGTTTTTTATGCCCTGGCGGAATTCTGGACCCTGCACTCCTCAGTACTTTTAATTGGAGCTGAGCTTTGGAGCGCCCCTGCTGCAGATGAATCATTTACCACAGGAACTTGCACGAGGTTCACCACCATAAACCCTTTCTCAGCCAGCGGGCCTGCAGCGCTGACAGCACACAAGCTTCACTAGCTGTCACGTACCGCATTCCTCCACGTCATTACTTGTGTGCAGTGACTGGCGCAGTTTAGATGTATATCTGAACAGTTAATGCAGTCATATGATTACTATTTATTTGACTTTTCTCAATCCAATGGTTATTGTCCATGCCTCCATTTTTTGACACATAATCTGGTGCCTGTCATCAAGCGCTTTAACACTAGAACAGCTGCGTTTTTTTGACACGTACCTTTAACTGGCCTGTTTTGAGTAGTCCATCTGCCATCTCATCTGGACTTTGAACACAGAGCACTAACCAGTAGTTTCACTTCCTCTGTGTATTATTTGTGATCTGAGCACCGTGATTGATGGATGGATTGACAGATTGGTTGGTGGGTTGGTGGGTGTAGGGACATGTTGATGTTCTGCTCTGTCCTAAACCTCACCATGGCCCTGTGCATGCAGGATGGCTCCTGAGGTGGTGATGTGCGAGACCATGAAGGACGCTCCATACGATTACAAGGCCGACATCTGGTCCCTGGGCATTACGCTCATCGAGCTGGCCCAGATCGAGCCCCCCCACCACGAGCTCAACCCCATGAGGGTCCTGCTGAAGATTGCCAAGTCCGAGCCCCCGACTCTGGAGCAGCCAGGGAAGTGGTGAGTACACCGCTGGGAGCCAGGGCCATTGGGGGCAGGACCGTGGGGACCTAACCATACTCACAGGAAACTAGGAGATTGGTTTTGGGACAGGGAGACTCAATTACCCAGAGATGTGGGACAGGGGGACTCATTTGGGGTGGGTGGACTTAAAGACATACATTTGCTACTCAAAGTTAATGGTAAAGTGCCATAGCGGTTAGACTGAATGCCCAATTAACTCCAGCCAAAAATGTGGGGTGGGATCAACAGGAGGTGTCCTTAGACTACATGGGGCCACTTGCAGTGGAGATTGAGAGAGTCCTACTGTCCCCCCACCCAGACAGACATAGCTGAATCCACCCCTGTTCATATGTCGAGCACAAGTGGAGATTGTGTGTTAGTTGCATAGCTGTGGCTTCTCTAATCAGTTTTATTACTTGGACTGCTCCATCTTTCAGCATATGTAAAAAAGCACAGTTATTCCCCAATGTCAAAAAGAATGTTCCGGATGAAAGGAATGCATTTACAGCGAGAGCCTTTTATTTGTTGAAGGGAATCTCTACATTTAAGCTATTTTAAAAATATTTCCAGGCACTTATTACTTAAGCTTTGTTACGCAATTGGTTCTGGATTCCAAAATCCGTTCTGCAAATAATTTGTCATCAAGTTATCTTGCAGAAATCCCAGGTTATGCTTTGATTGATGTGCTAACGATTGTGTTGAAGGTCACGGGAGTTTAAGGATTTCCTGAAAAAAACTTTGGATAAGAACCCTGAAACCCGGCCAAATGCTACTCAGCTTCTGGAGGTAATGGAAGATTTATAATTAGTCCATCAAACTCTCTCTGACTGTGAATGTGCCTAAGATGCATGCGTGTGTGCATCCATGTGTGCGTGTGTGCTTTTTCTAACTGTATAGGTTTGTCAGACTGTGAGATGTGCTTTTCACACAGTCTGGTTTGAGAAGAAATCTGAAAGCTTGGTCATTTTCACAAGTACTGTATGATAGTGAATGTGAAACAGAACATAAAAATGAAAGTACTTTTTAAAATGTAAAAGCCACTTCCTGTTGAGGTGTCAAAGCAGGAAATAATACACAAAACCCAGATTTGCATCTTTTCAAACTGCATGTTGGATCTGTGCAGACTATTATATGTCTGAGAGAGAGAGAGACCGATTGAAAGACAGACAGAGTCAGTCAGTCAGTCAGTCAGTCAGTCAGTCAGTCAGTCAGTCAGTCAGTCAGATGTGAGATGGTTATTACATGGGTGTGACCTTTAGATCATGCCAGTTCTCCACACACTCACAGTTCTCTGTCTCACCGAATGCTGTAGAAAGTGAGTGTGTGATTTAAACCCTCTGGGAAAACACTCCCACTCCTACAGAACAGTATGTGCATGTGTGAGAGCTGCGCCGCTTGCTATTGCTGAAACGGCCTGCCCCTGGGGACTAGTGCCGGTGGTTAACGGACCAATATCCCCCTGTGATGTCATCACCATGGCTACCCCAGCTCGAGTCTACATCAGGGAGATGGTGTAGGAATGAACGACAGGGTGAAACCTAATTCAGTGAAATGTCACATGTTAATAGACCGTCGGTTTTCTGTGATAGTCTAAGGTTAACATAAATTTGGGGTGTAAACTTGCAGTCCTGTCTTGACCCTTGAACCCACCGGCCTCGGCAGCAGTTTCTGTGCGTATCCGGACGCGGCAGGGGGCGGGGATTGGGACGTCACAGCCAGCTGGAGCACATATGGGCACTGTTAAAGGAGTCACCGGGCCCTCTGGGAGTTCCAGCCTCCCCTCTCTGCCACAGCTCCACGTGCACACATGTGTTTTCGGTTAACCCTTTCATGCTGCGCCGCACGTGAGCCCAGAGCCAATGCTGCCGAGGCAGCGCACACCTCTCTGTAGAATCGCATAGCGGTTCCACAGCACCTGCCACACCAGCTCTGTCACGGCCAGAGATGAACACAGTCAAGAAGACACCGAGTGTTCTAGTTTGTGGAGGCCGGAGGCGGTCCAGAGCAGGTAGCGGCCTGTTGCAACAGTAAACATTTCGAGGCTTCGGAGGCCGGCTGCGTGGAAAATCTCTCGGTCCAAGGGGACGATGCGGAATCCGAGAGGATTTCCTGAAGGAAGCTGTTGTGCACAGCGTCGGCTCAGAGCAGCCCTGTGCGGAGAGAGAGAGGCCTTAGTCACCCGGCGTGAAGCGCTACCTCTGAGACTGGACAGAGACACACTGTTCACCCCAGCAGTTGGCGGGTCTGCGGTTTCCATCTCTGCTTGTACAGGACTCGGAACATCGTTCTGAGTAAATACTGATTTTACTTCCTGAATAGTAAACCTGATTTATTTTTTTTATCGAAGAAATAATAATTTATAAAAAAAGGTGTAGTTGACTTTTAATCCCGTTCAAGGGTTTTGAGGGGGGAAAACCTTATTATATTTTTCTATCCATTTTTTATAATATTTATTTGTTGTATTTTCTCTGCTATGGTGAATTAAGGCCATAGTTGTTTTTTTACATTACCTTAGAATCATTTAGCAGATGCTTGCAGAAAGTGTCTCAGTTTTCCGTCTCAGTCAGGTCTGTGACTCGGTGCATAAAGATGGTTCCTCTGCTGATTTGATTAATTTCAGTCACTGGAGAAGATAAAAGGCCTCGTTAAAACGCTCCGCACCAATAGAGCCGAGTGCCTCTCTTTATGCATGAATCACTTTCACGAGTGCTACCTGTGCCAGCTGTGACAGGTACGTTATCCATCATGCAAGTTGCCTGAATAATACATGAAGCCAGTATTGCCTGACTGCAAAACAACCAGCCCTAATAATATTTTAAAGAACCTCTCAGCACTTTTAAATGGCCTTTCTAACATGTGGGTGGAGTACACTTTAAAGAACAATATAAGGCCACCCTTGTGTGCATTGTATCTTGAAATGAAAGCGCGAGGAAGGTGCTCATGAGTGTGCTTTTGCTCATTTTACTGTGTACTCATTTGAAGTTTCATTGATGTGAGGTGACACTCCCGGAGCTACTGGAAAGTGACGACAATGTGTGTCCAGATGGCAGTTTGTTTTTCTCTTCCGGTGAAAGTCCCCCTCTTTCCTGTGCTGTCCCTGCACTGTCCTGACGTTTTCTCCTCTTGCCCCCCAGCACCCCTTTGTTTGCTCGATGAAGACCAGTCGTCCGCTGCGTGATCTGGTTGCCGAGGCGAAGGCCGAAGTCATGGAGGAAATCGAGGACAATAGAGAGGAAGGAGAAGAGGACGACACGGCCGAGCTCACATCTGTAAGGACTGATCACGTGACTGGTCCCGTTCATTACTCCCTCTCCCTTTCTCATCTGCCTCTCTCCATCTTCCCCCTTCTCTCTCTCTCTCTTCTCTCTTGCCCTCTCTCTCTCTCTCTCTGTCTTTCCCTCTACCCCTTTCTCACTTTCTCTCACCCCCCACTCTCTCTCGCTCTCTGTCTGTGGGAGGAGACGGCCTATCCGTTAACCCCTCTTATATTCTCTTAACAAAACAATAATTCATTCACAGAGAGGGACTGTCTTGATTCCCTTTTAGGGAATCTTTTTGGATGTATTATTACTTTTCTTTTCCTTGGGAGGTCATGTACAGTTTCCAAGCAACGTAGCTTTGCCTTCATTAGTTTATGAAAACTGTGTGAATTGTGCTTGAGTCCTAGCACTGTTTCAGTTAGCTCGTGCTTCTGAAATGGTTGTGTTGGAGCATCCAGCTGTGAATGAAATGCATAGTGGTTAATGTGTGCATCCTCTGCAAGCTCACCATGTCTATGAGCAGGCGTGCAGTCAGGGGAGTGTTGGGGAGGGGTTATTAACACAGTGCACAGTGGTGTGGTGTCAACACCGTGTGAGCAGCGTGAGGCCTTTCTCTTACAGAAAGCTGGAGCAAACACAGCTGCACTGGCACATGTACCTCTCCTCACACTTACACACTCGCACATACACATACACACACACACACACACACACAGATTCTCTTTCTCTCTCTGCCTACTCCTGCCTATACACACACACTGTCCATTCCATCATCCCCTTTTAAAACACACACTCAGAAATACACACACCACATGTGCATACACACACACACACACACACACACACAAGAAATACACACAGAAACACACACACACGCATAAACAGAAATATGCACACACACACACACACACACACACACACACACACACACACACACACACACAAACAGATTCTCTTTCCATCTCTGCCTACTCCTTGTATGCACACACAATCTGTCCCATCACCTCCTTGTAACACACACACTCTATCCCCGTCTACTGCCTAGTGTACACACATACCCTTCTGTCCCATCTTAACAAACACCCTCTGCACTTTCACACACCCTGAACACACACACAGACACACTCAAACGCTGTGCTCCCCAGCTCCAACTGAATGTACTGAGACTAACAGTATTTCAGCTGAATGTTCCAGCTGTTGTTGAACACAGTGTGACACATACTGTTCCAGCTGAAAACCATAATACCCCTACCAGCTCTGTCTCCTATCTGTAAATAGAATTTTCACACATCACTGAACTCTGCAGAATCGTTCAAATCATTGATACAGTACCGTGCTGTTCAAATTTTAGTGAACGAAACACACATTGTACACAAATAGAAACATCTCAAAAGGCTTATAACGATAAAGATCTATGATTCTTGCTGCCAGAGTCTGATGTCCAGTGATCAGTGTCACAGTGCCATCAGAGACAGGAAGTAAACATTCCCAGGAACACACTCCTACACCATCAACCCTGGTGGTCCTCTTGTGGAGGTGTATGAAGGGATAGCATTTTCAGTCATCTGTAATCTTAAATAAGGTGCTATTTTTGAAATGACAGAAAATGAGGGGGAGCACATGTGCTTGTTGATAAAGAAACAAACTTGACCAAGGGCTTTCTCACACCGACACTAAAAATAGATGCTGTTTGTCCTGTACACAAATGTCAGTTGACACTGAACTCTGCCCCACTTTGTTGTTGAATAGATTTTTCTGCTCTTTCTGAAAATAAAGTAACAACCCCCTGCCCAATAATGACTTACACTGACAAACAATATGAAATTAAAGCTTATGGTATGTTATATGAGAATGTGTGTGTGTGTGTGTGTGTGTGTGCGTGTGTGTGTGTGTGTGCGTGTGCGTGTGTGTGTGTGGTGGGTAAATGCAAGGTAAGAGCAAGGTAAATGAAAGCCATTTCAAGCAATCACCTTCATCCTATGGTGAAGCATTTCTATGTTGATGGGAGTTGTCTCTTCCAGGATGACAATGCCTCCAGCCACAGGGCACGAGTGGTCACTGAATGATTTGATGAGCATGGCTGTTTCAGTCACCAGGTCTCAACCCAATTGAGCACATATGGGAATTCTGGAGCAGTGCCTGAGACCACATGATGGAATTTTTCATGAAAGAATGGTGTTGCATCCCTTCAGTAGATTTCCAGACACTTGTATAATCTATGCCAAGGTGCATTGAAGCTGTTCTGGTGGCTCGTTATTTATGGTTGAATCCATGCCACAGAGAATTCAGGCTGTTCTGGGGGCAAAGGGGGGTCTTACCCAGTACTAGAAAGGTGTACCTAACAAAGTGTCCACTGAGTGTATATGTGTGTGTATATATATATATATATATATATATATATATCCTTCTTGTGGGGGATCCTCAACCATTCCTCAAACAGAATTGTTCTAGTTCCTTCATATTCTTGGGTTGATGTTTGTGGACTGCTTTTTTTAGCTCAAACCACAAATGTTCAGTTGGATTCTGGTCTGGAGACTGAGATGGGACCATGTCAGGACATTGATCTTGTGATCTGTCAACCATTTCTTAGTTGCTTTGGACGTATGTTTGGGATCATTGTCTTGTTGGAAGGTCCATCTGCGGCCAAGGTGTAGCTTCCTGGCAAAGGGAACAAGGTTTTTGGACAAAATGTCTTGGTACATGCTGGAGTTCATGGTTCCATCTGTTTTAATAAGGGCCCCAGGGCCTGTGGATGCACCATGTTTCACTGTAGGCATGAGGTGCTTTTCAACATTACTTGCATTCTTTGGATGCCAAACATAATGCTGATGTGCATGTCCAAATAGCTTGATTCAGCCGCAAGACATGGTTCCAATTGTAGTTTAGATGTAGTTTGACGAATTCAAGGAGCCTTTTTTCGGTGAATTGTCTTCAAAAGAGGCTTCCTTCTTGGAACTCTGCTATAAAGCCATTGTCATGTAAGTATCGTCGAACGGTAGCTTTAGACACCTTGTAACCCCAAGATGCCAGGTTGTTTGGGAGATCTTGAACTGTGCCCCTTGGACTTCTTTTTTCCTCTCTAACCATCCATCTCACTACACGTGGGGGCAAGATAGACTTGCGTCCTCTACCTGGCAGGTTAGCCACTGTCCAGTGGCCTTAAATGTCCTAATAATTGGCACAACAGTAGAAAGCAGTATCTTTTAACTTTTTAGTTTTTTGTAGCCATCTCCTGATCTGTAGAGGTCAATAACCTTTTGTCTGATGCTTTCAGGAAGTTATTTGCCTTTCACCATGATGATGGCTGACCACAGTATTTCAAACGTGTGTTCCCTCCTTTTTATACCCTAGGGAAACAGAATACCATTGTAGGCCACTGTATAGTTCCATAACATTCCAATGAACTTCAAATAAGTTGTAAGTTTATGAAGATTTGTTTTTGTTGGATTACATTTGAAAGAATAGTTAGGGGTATGAATAATTGTGATCCAGATGTTTTCTGGAAAAAAATATTATTAATAAAACAAAATATGTTTTTCTGAACAATTGTATTCAGATTGTATACAAATTGTATTTGTATATCTTGGTCTACAAGGGTATGAATAAAGAACTGTATGTATGTGTGTGTGTGTGTGTGTGTGTGTGTGTGTGTGTGTGTGTGTGTGTGTGTGTGTGTGTGTGTGTGTGTGTGTGTGTGTGTGTGTGTGTGTGTGTGTGTGTGTGTGTGTGTGTGTGTGTGTGTGTGTGTGTGCGCATATATAATCATGTGATGTAATTAAGGTAACCTGTCTCCACACCCTTGCAGAATCTTCATTTGGGTTGTCTCTGCTATGTCAGCAGCCGATGATTCGGCCGGAGCTGACAGACTCGGCAGCTTTTAAATTCGGCAGCTTTTATTTATGTTCTCCGCTAACAGAAGGGGATGGAGCCTAAACCGCTCTCATTTCGTCTCTGCTCCTCCCGACACCCAGTCGTTAATTCGGAGAAAACCAACCCTCCGGCATCTCGCAGAACGACTGGGAATTGGAGCTGATTGGGGGAAAGAGCACGGCTTCTCCTGTGGAGAGTGTGTAAACAGCGAGCTCTGCTCTTGGATGAAGTCCAGTCCCCGCGGTATTAATAGTCGTGGACCACTCCTCTTGTAAAGAAATCTTCCTGAGGAGGCTGTATAAAAAAGAAAGGGTAGCTCAGTCATAAAAGTCGCCGATGACATTGTTTGTTTACATTGGCAGCTCCTCTTCCGATCTCATAGATAAACAGAATTGGCACTTGTGTTAATGTATTATTACATGCTTATCACAAACTGGTTTAAGCCAGCATGTTTGCATTATTCCAAAGGTCAAGGCTGGCAACATGTGATGAGCCCCAGAGAACTTTGGCACCACACTTTGCGTCCATAGGATTGCTCCATGCTCTTTACAGTGTGTGATAATGATTGAAAGTTGATACTGTAACTGCTGTAGATGTTACATGGGTATACAGGCCCCCTTTTAACATTGTACCTTCCTCCTGCAGCCCCCGGGCAAAGATCCCTCTGAAACCAGTCAGATCAGTTTGGAAGGGGTCCATACCGTTGACGTAGCCACCAAACCCCCCCTGGGGAAGACCCAGTCCCGAGAGGAGCCCCCAAAGACCCGTCTGGCAAGCTGCCGAGCGACAAGCTTCTGGACGAGGGCATTGGGATCGGTGACCCCGACAAGCCTGAGAGAGAGACGTCAGTCAAGACCTCCAGCTCCGACTCCGGCATCGAGGACGGTAAGAGCACTCCCACATCGGAGGAAGGCAAGCCCACGGCCACGCCCGAGACCGAGGTCCCGCCCCCACTGGCGCCCGTCCCGAGCGCCAACCCAGAGCCGGAGAAACCCCGCACCAACGGTGCAGGCATCTCCGTTGACAATCCGCCGATCGAGCTGAATGGGAACCTGAAGAAGGGCCCGTCGTGCCCCGGGGAGGGGCCCGAGCACCTGGAGAGCCTGCTGCCCCGGCCTGAGGGGCGGGTGTCCAAGCGCTACTCGGACGCGGGCAGCATGTCGGCCTCGGAGAGCATGGACATCAGCCTCAACCTGTCTGGGGACATGTCCGTCAGCAAGGAGACGGGCTCCATTTCTGTCAGGGTGAGTCTCCCTTCTGCACTGTCCTTGCTCCCTCACAGTTGAGTTGTTTGTGTCAGCCCTGTGTATGGGAGGAGGGGCTGTTACATGAGTTCCGGGAGGCCTTATTAACACTGCGTGTCAGTGTTGTATGCCCTAGTTGGGCAGGTCTGTGATTAACACTGTACCTCAGTGCTGTCTGTGATTAAAACTGGAGCTCAGTGCTGTCTGTGATTAAAACTGTACCTCAGTGCTGTCTGTGATTAAAACTGGAGCTCAGTGTTGTATTCTAGGCAAGACTGTGGTGCACACTGTACGTTTACGGGAGGAATGCTGTTACAGGACCCCTCCTTGGAAAAAGCAGCACAAGGGGCAGAGGGCGGAGGGCAACGAAAAACTGGGCGCAAACATTTGACAAAGACAGGCCTGTCTCAAACTGCCATGAAAAACATTCTGTTTGCCGGTGTCATGGACCAGGACTGCTATGAAACGCGCCACAGTAAGGCTGGGTGTAACTGCAGGATCAGAGAGTAGTGCCTATAGGCCCACATTTTGAGGAGTCACTCTGTCCATGGGGCTTTTTAATACTGTGGACGATTATGTACTCGTTTCAAATTTACAAGGGTCGTTTTGAATTCATACAACATTTTCCATTTATTTCTGCCAATGGGTCTTTGTCTTATACTCTATTCAGCATTGTTTGCTGCTTTTCTATGGAGCCATTGTGATTGGCTGCTTCTGGTAGTGTACAGACTGGTATTCTATTCAGCGCGCAGAGCAGAATTCTTTCATTTGTGATATTTTTTTCCCCCAGAACAGATTGTTCAGCAGTTCATTTGATGTTTTTTTTCTTTTCTTTTTTCTTTTCTTTTTTGCACAGAAAAAATTATTCACAGCTTGTCTGTTGTACACAACATGTGCGTAAACATAGTAGATGTCTTACAGTGGAAGATGTTGATGGATGGTAATTAAGCTTAGTCGTTAGCAACAGATGTGAGAGGCGCAGTGCATTCAAACCCACTGAAAGCTTGCTGAACTTGACCGAAGACTGAAATGAGGCTGAAGGCCTCTGTTGATTGCTGGGCAAGCCGTCACACACACACACACACACACACACACACACACACACATACATGCAGACACAGATGCAGATGCGTTGTTGGTGTATAGCATTTCTGTCAGCTCAGGGGAGAGCTTCATCCCAGTACTGAGAAGAGAAACCGACAGAAATACTAGCTTCCTGTTCCATGTTCTTGTGAGGGCTTCAGAGTGGAACTGTCTGTTCGGCTGCTTCACAGTCACTTTTAAGTTGTATTCATATTCATATTATTATTATTACAAAAATATATTGAAATATTATTATTATCATTGTTATTATTAGCAAGTGGCCCTGTGTAAAACTACTCTCAATTCTGGCAGACCTGCTGGGCCAGAGATGACATCCCATGCAGTAGTCCAGTCCGGAGTGATTTTGTTAAGCCCAGTTCTGCGCAGTGTGGGATTTTTGGCCCCGACTGGAGGAAGGGCCTGAGAACTGTGTGTTTGGGGCGCCCCCTTTCCCCTCCTCTCCCGGGAGCTTCTTTTAGAGCCGGGTCACTGCAGTGGAACCGGAGGATCTAATTTACGCTGGCGTTTCCTGCATATCAGTAAGGGACCTGAAAATCCCAGCGCTCCGGCTCCACCCTCCATCCAAATCACACTTGTGCTCTGCTCCCTGTCCCCCCAGGACTCCCGCTTCTCCAGCAAGACGCTGAAGCGCACCCGGAAGTTTGTCATCGACGGTGTGGAGGTCAGCGTGACCACATCCAAGATCATCGGCGATGATGAGAAAAAAGACGAGGAGATGAGATTTCTCAGGCAAGTGGGAGAAAGTCCCGGAAAAACATGGCGGTACCAGATCTGAAAAGCAGATATTCCGCCGTAAGGAAGAGAGGAGCACACTAATTCTCTTTTTTTCACAGCCCGATGAGGGAGCCTAGACTTGCAGCCATCAGGGAGAATGTTCATAATGTAAACAGCTCTGCTTATTTAAGGAATCCTGGCCAATGTTTCCGCTTTAAGCGACGCTGTGTCTATGCATCTAAACAACCCATGGAGAGAAAGTATTCTGTCTGAAAGTTGGAAACATCTGTATTTAGACAGTGGGGGGTTGAAATGATTGTAAACATGACACTGACAGTGTTTGATGTAAATAGTTCAGAAATGTCCAGTTACAGCATTTCAAATAAGTCATAAATGCTATATATTTGCTATAACATTAATGGTACTCAATTTACATACCAGTTAATAATGCTTATCACCTAAGTATCATAATTTGTATTTCTCAGTTTAGTTTGGAATACAAATATGAATTGCTAATTAGGAATCCTTACTTTTATTTAGTCTCTGCTAATCATAAACATTTGACTTTTAGTGTTGCAATACTGTGTGACAGCTTTCTGAATAGTTCTTCTCTGCTGCCATCAAGTGGCTATAATTCGACACTACAGTCTCTGTTTGGTCACCATATCTGTTGGGATGTCAGCATTACTCTTAATATACTGTCATATATTTTTCTCATCTTTAACATGCTTGAAACTGTCTATGCTGTGTAATTAATGTAATAATTATTTCCTATCAATTGACCCTCTTTTTTTTCCTCGTAGAAAGTGTGAACATTTAGCATGTGAAGCTGTGAACATTTAGCATGTGAAGCTGCTAAAATATATGATATATATTATATAATTCACATGTGTCTGTTTGTGTGGACAGGCGTCAGGAGTTGCGAGAGCTGCGTCTGTTACAGAAGGAGGAGCACCGTGCCCAGGCTCTGCTCAACACCAAGCTAGACACGCAGAAAGAACAAATGCAGCGTCGCTTCGACCAGGAGATGAACGTTAGTCTTCCCTTCTCACCGTGTCGTCTTCTCTCTGCCCCTTTAACTGTGCCACCATGTCCTCTCTCTCTGCCCCTTTAACTGGCAGTATCTTTTAACTTAACATATCGCTAAACTGGCATGATAAATCGGTACATGATACATTGGTCAACTCAACAGCGAAAAATGAGTCAAACTATCATCTTACCTGACATAATTTCAATAAAGGTATACTGCTATGTCGATTCTCATGCATGTAGATGGCCAAACGTAGCCTATGTTTATTGTATGTCTGCATTCACCAGCATGGGACTCTATCGAATTATATGGGCATTGCTGATGGATTTTGCAGCACAACAGCAGTTGTTTGGCTTCTATTGGCCTGTTCTATTGGACAATTCGCATCCATTGCCACAAAGGTGTATTGCAACACACTACTACTCTAACTATGGCGTGTCCTCTCTCTGTGCGGCGTTAACCGTGGCACAATACTATCTCTATGCCCCCATGTGCCTCACTTTAAAAGTGCCAAGATTCTGTGAAATGTTCACATTTCTGTCCTCACTACTTCTGTGCCATGTCTGCCTCTCAATGCCCTCACTCCACGCCAGGGGCTGGCCAAGGTAGGCATTTGAGCCATCTCCTCAGTATTGAGAGAAAAATTTAAGAATTAAAGTCTCATAGAGGAGTGAAAATAAATCTACAAAACCTATTAAAAAGTTGTACCATCTATTGATCTATTCCACTGAAGCATATAGGATGTTATTGAAAAGTCCAAACAGCGACCTCTATGGAATGAAAGCTGTATTGTGTTGTTGTATTTATTGCATCATCTGCGTCTGAAGTTAATAATGGCTTATAAATACTTGCCTAATAAATTAACCTTGAACCGTGGGCTTGGCAATTCCACAATTGACCATTGCCAGCACACTATTGCATTTTAAGCCAAGGAATACAGTCAATGGGTATTTAATTACAAACTAATTGGTATTCAACTATAGTGCTGATTTTCTCCATAGTGTGGGAGATCTAACTAGGTTGACAGGTGACAAATTACACATTGTCCTGGAGAGATACTATGATGTGCAAGACAAACAATATTCTGTACAGATTTATCATTTTGTAAATGTAGCCTGCTAGCTACAGATAGGTGAAGGTTTGTGTGTCAATGTAGCAAAGTGCCTGATTTGCCATGAGCAAGCTTGTGCACATGTGTCCTGCCATTAAATTAGCAAGATGGCAAACAGTCATGGTCTAGCTAGCTATTTATTGTGTACAGTCCCTTGTTGCAAGCACCATTCTTTTGTTTTAAGCAGATTTTAAAAGTTGGTAGCTAGGTAGCTGATTTAGCTGGAATAATAATAAGGCTAGAATTAGAATAAGGTCATGCCATGTGTGAGCTGCCCCAGGTTTCACCTGCCTCCTCAGATGCTGGAGGTTCCAGCCTCCACTGCTCCCCACACATGCCCCAGGACCATAGGCGCCGATCCCGTGGGTGCTCCGGGGCCCGAGCACCCACGGAGAAGGCCGAGCACCCACGGGGAAAATTATGCACTTGACATCTGTATAATGCCGCCGGAGCCAAATTTACATTGATTTGATACATTTCCTGGGTATTGAGCACCCACGGGCAGAAACATAAATCGGCGCCTATGCCCAGGACTACACTGTAACATGCTATTGCTGTGCCTTAGTCCTCTAGCCTTTTCTTCCTGATCGCTGACTGCATTTCTATCCAGCGAAGAGCAAATGTGACTATTATAAGTGTTGGACTGCAGGGACATAGCGAAACACGGAAATGTTCTGTCCTCCCAGGGAAAGAAAAAGTACTATGACACTGAGCTGGAGAACCTGGAGAAGCAGCAGAAGCAAACCATCGAGAAGATGGAGACGGACCACGCTGTGCGACTGCGAGACGAGACCAAGCGCATTCGCTCGGAACAGGAGAGGGAGTACAGCAAGTTCCACGAACAGCTCAAGCACAAGAAGAAGGAGGTGAGAGGAGGCCCTCAGGGTCCTAGGGCGGGGAATCCGATATCATCGGCCTCAAAGACTAGCACTGAAATGACCGTCTTTTTTGTGCAATGCGAAGCATATTTTGTACAGAGAACGCAAACTAAAAACCGTTGGACTTACAGACTATTGTTGCTGAATAAAAAGGTTTTATACATTTACAGGTGAAACGTGAGGTTGAGAAACTGCCAAGAAGTCAAAGAAAGGAAAGCATGAAACAGCGAATGAACACATTTCAGCAGATTAAACAGATGGATGTAAGTACGCCATGCCTTCTATACCCTGCACTTTCACCTGGACCTAAGTCCAAAGCTTACGGCACAGGTACACCGCTATGAAGTGTTGCCTGTAAGGGATGTCTTGGAATGTATCCGAGAATTTCGGGATACATCATACTGACTGGTTTTGGCTCATGGTCTTCCATATCATTGCAGTGTTTCCCAAGTGAGTCAGTTAAAATATGGACTGTAAGATGTTACACTGGTATGTAGTAGTCCTTTCATTAATTCATTTATTCATGTGTTAATAAGTCCCAATAGCTTTTGATACTGCTCAGCAGTGGTCTGGAGTGGAAATGTTTCCTTATCCTCGCATCCTCGTTGTCTCCCCCAGGAGCAGAAGTTCCTTGCAGCCCAGAAGGACCAGCTGGACAGCACGCTGAAGAGGATCATCTCTGAAAACAAGCGGGAGATCTCCCAGACCGAGCGCCAGTGCCTCCAAAAGAAGCAACACCTGGTCCGAGGTGTGTCAGTGTTCCGACTTGGGGAAAACCTCCCCTGCTCGTTATCCACCACAGATGGGCTTAACCAATCTGATAGGCTAAACGGCAACATTCCAACACCCCACCCCACCCCACCCCATGCGTTAAAGTTAATGCGCACTTGACCCCCCACCCCTCCTTCAGGCAAAAACGCTTAAAGGCTACAGGGTGTCAAGTGAACGAATGACTTCGCCATTCTGTTTGAATAACCTTCTAATGTTATGTTGTGTAACACAGGGTTTTCCTGGGTTAGATCCAGCTCCTCTTCCTAAGTTATGACATGATAACCAAATGTGTGTCTTTTTCACGAGTCAAACGAAGGGCTTGATGAAGCCAAAGCATAACTACAGCACTGGTGTATGTGTTCTACTTCCCAGTTCAGGTGGTGCCCCCTACCACCAATATACATATCATTGGTAGCCCACATGCACCTCAAATCACTGTTTGGCTCAGGGATTCCTGATGAGTCTTCAGGATTCTACACACAGAATCTAAGCTCTCACATTACCGCCACACAGACTGATCAGGTCCTCGCAAAGCTGGTCAATGGCCTGGTATGCTAGAGGTCTAAAACACACACCACTCCCTCAGAAGCGTTAACGTACATACTGCCTCCCGCGTAAATATTAACACGCACCCCCCTCCCTCAGTAATGTTAACACACTTTTCCCCCCCCTCAGAAATGTTAACACACACACTGTCTCTCCCTCAGAAAGGGAAGCCACTATCTGGGACCTGGAGGAGCACAACCTTCATGAGAGACACCAGCTGTTGAAACAGCAGCTTAAAGACCAGTACTTCCTCCAGAGACACCAGCTGCTGAAGAAGCATGAGAAGGTACTGTAGTGTGCTGTGCCGTGTTGTGTTGTGCTATATTTCTGTGTGCAGCTGACTGGGGGGGGTACGATATCTGCAAGAAGTCACTGGTTTCACGATTTATAATGTAAATCTGAGAGAATTCTATGAATTATGAGAGAATTGTGTGCTACTATTTAAAATCCATTATAGATAGCTTTGTTCAGGAAATTATCTAAATATTACATATACATTTACCTTAAAGAAGCCCTATCCAGATAGACTTAGCTAATAGTAACTTACTTATTTTAAACATATCATCCATTTCTACAGCCATTTGTAATTCTACAATGATATTTACTGAAGTACTTTTCTTACGATACGACAGTGGTGTCTCACCTGTGACGGAAAGATACAAACCCTGCTAAATTGTTGTAAAATTGTACTGCTAATTCAGTGACTGAACTCAGGAGTGTCTACAATTACTCTTATGAACCCATCGTCTATGTGTGTGTGATTGTGTTTATGCATATGCATGTTGCTATGATTCAGGTTAATATAAGTGATTATATTTTAAGAGATCTGATTGGTAGTAGATCTGTTTTAAGATCTTTAAGATCTTCTGACACTCCCTCTCTGTGTGTGTGTGTGTGTGTGTGTGTGTGTGCGTGTGTGTGTGCGTGTGTGTGTGTGTGTGCGTGTGTGTGCGCGTGTGTGTGTGTGTGTGTGTGTGCGTGTGTGTGTTTTCATGCTACAGGAGCAGGAGCAAATGCAGTGCTATAACCAGCGCATGATGGAGCTGCTGAAGGCCAGGCAGCAGCAGGAGAAGGGAAGGCTGCCTAAGATCCAGAGGGGTGAGAGAAAGACCCGCATGGTGATGTTCAAGGAGAGCCTGCGCATCACCTCCACTGGCAGCTCCTCGGAGGACCGCGAGAAGATCAAACAGGTGCGTCGCCATTTACTGTTCACAGGCGTCTGCATTTCACTGCACAATACACCTGCCCTTACACTGGGTCCAACTGTGTTCGTTCACAAAGAGACCTGGACGCCAGGATGGTTCAGCTCTTCATGGGAAATACCCAGCTATGGTCTCTTTCTGTGCTGGTCCCTGTTGTTGTGGCAGTGGCCCAGAAGCTTGCTGAGCTTGCCTTAGTCAGTCTGCCAGGGTCCCAGTGGTGTGATTGGCGTGCCTTGTTCAGTTAATCGGGAATCCAGTGGTGGGGAGTCCGATGTGTTTAACGTGGTTTACTTTGTTTAACCTGGCGTCCGAGTATTGTTTACCACGGTTTGACCTGCTGTCCGTGTGTAGTTGACCACAGTTTGACCTGGTGTCTGTGCGTGTTCCCAGTTTGGCCTGCAGGAAGAAAAGAGGCAGAAGGCAGAACGTCTGCACCAGCAGCAGAAACATGAGAACCTGATGAGGGAGAAGGTGGGCCAATGTGAGAGTAACGTGAGAGAGCTGCAGCAGCTGCAGGTGAGACTGCCCCGGACACGCAAGGACGTGTTACGTTTCCAGGCATTGTGTACTGGTTGATAATGGTGTTTCTCCTCCTCTCCTCCTCTATACAGAATGAGAAGTGCCACCTGCTGATTGAGAATGAGACCCAGAGGCTGAAGGCTCTGGATGAGATGCACAACCAGCAGTTGAGAGAGTGGAGGGAGCTGCTTAAACCCAGGAAAAAGGTGTCATTCCCCAACTCTCCAAACACACACACTCCTGCCTGGCCTAATGATGGGTGAATGAGGTATCATGACACCAAAAATAGGTGGTGCTACCATACCTGTAGATTTAAACCAATCATTGTGTTTTGTTGTGCAGCGCAAAACCTTTTGATCGTCCATGAAAAAGGACAAACAAGTGATTGACAGCCAATTGTAGCCCCACATATTTTTGGTGTCATGATTTTTCATACTCCCATCACTAGCCTGAACCCCACTCACAAAATGCACCCTGCTTATATTGTGTTCCCTCCAACCACTCCCTGCTGACACCTTACGTCCGCATGCATGCAAACATGCACCCACCAACCACCTGGATATCCCTGTATACGCCATGCACAGGTTCACTGCATTGTGTGTCTCACCGAACGTGTGCTGGCGTGTGACACATTTCCTGGCTTCCCCACAGGCCCTGGAGGAGGAGCTGAACCAGAGGAAGAGAGAGCAGGAGAACTTCTTTAAGATGAGCATGGACTCTGAGTGCCAGAACCCCAGCTCACCCCTCAAACTCACCAAATTCCTACCATACTCCGACTCGTCCACCACGTAATCCCCACTGCCCACAATGCACCTCAGGACCAACTGCAGGAAGCTCCACCGGAGGCCCCACTGCAAGGGAGCCTCATCCCGCATAGGGAAAATTAACCAATGAAGTTTTCTTTTTTTTAATAGTAGTATTTATGTTTTTAAGTATTGTTTAAGTATTTTAATTTGATTAACACAAGATCATGATACAAGGCTTGTTTTTGTCTGCCAGAGTTTGTTCTGCAATTCTTCCCCCACAAGCTAGCAGTATTTTGAGTCTATACAGTGCTATTTATTCCTTACTGAACAAATGGATATCCCATCAGATACATCCCTGCCCAAGCGTTTCTTCTGATACATTCTCCATTTTTTTAAATTCCCTGAAGAATAATCCCCATGTATATGTAGTGTTCCTGTTCTAACCCAGTCTGTCATGGTAGCCTGCGGTGTCAGCTGGATTTGACAGAGGGGGGTTTGTGATCCATATGGAGATGCTGTGTTCTTGAAGTGTTCATTGCAGGAGACACAAAGTGGTATGCGTGGCCAGTGTTCCATTGGAAGCATTTAAACGTGGGGGAGGGGGGTGTAACCAAGGAAACATTCTGTGCTATTCAGTGAGTTTGGGGCTCATTCCAAAGACCTTCCCTTTTACCAGGCCCAGTTATGTGTATTTCCCCCCACAAAGCACATCAATTACAGTATGTTGCTTTAATTTGCCATTATGTGCATTGGTTCCCAATACGTTTTTCAGTTTTATGTGTTTATTGGGTGAATGTCTCGTTGCCAAAAGTGCAATTGTCATACTGTTTTTTTTTTTTTTGCTAACTGAAGTATGCAGACACATGTTTAAAAATGGTGCAGCCAAACCGGATGCTTTATCATCATGACTACTTGTCCAAAAAAACATCTAATCATTTTTCACATAGTTCAGTGCACACAGTAAATACCAAATTGTTTTACTGTTTCAAATGGTTTCAGCTCTGTAAATATGAACTTAAAAGGTTCATAACTTGGCTAACAGGGGATTCCTGTTCACATTAATATTCGCACTCATTTGTTTTGGCTAAGGCTCCAAGTAGCTTATTTGCTGACAGAGGGGAAGGAACAGACTGCTTTTTTTGGTTGCTAATTTTTCATCCCTGCTTTTTTTGTTGGGAAGTGATTATTTGTGTTTAGCTTGTATTAAGTAAATGTGTACGTTTTCTCCCTGTCATAATCGCTTAGGCAGTGAAAAACATGTTAAAAATATCACTATGTTGCTAATATTATTGAGTGAAATATTCTGCTGCCTACTCACGGCATTATTACTGTAATGGAGAGCGAGCACACTGGAGAGAGAGGGACATAGTAAACGCTATGTCCATACCTGCTAGAGCCAAAGTGTAATACTTTTAGTTGTCAATAAGTTTGAAGGATATAGTTTCTTTGAAGAATCTTTAGATATGATTATATTCAAGCCTAAGTATATATTTTATTAAACATGGAGTTTGATTTTTATTATAACATTGAATGCACTGTAAACTAACCAAAGTGCAATATGTTTTTGTTAGTTATTATTCCACCAAATAAGCCTCACTTTAAGCCTCATATGGTTTTTATTTGGAGGGAGTATACCAAAATGGACTTGATCACTGGAAAAACGTATGAATCTTTAGCAGTTTCCAGTGTCCTGCTGCAACTTCAAATCCAGAGCAATTTTTCCCCCCAGAGTGGTCACTTTACCTTTTATATACTTGTCATTGACTGTTAATCAGGTACAATCAAATCTATATCCTTTTTATTTCCTAGATATATTTTAATGTTCAGTTCCTGTATACTTTGACTGCAATATTATTGTCTTCTTCCTTTGTCTTTATTCATGGGACTTGGAAGTGTATTTTGAGTAAGGAGTGAGCCTGAAAAAAAAAGTTTCTCAAAGCAGATGGCACCACTGTTGTACATAAGAGTCTAATAAACACATTTTCTTATACAGTCTTATTTCTTTCAGGAATTAATGTGTGTTGTGAATGCATAGCAGTTATGATTTACAGCTTCTCCCGACTATACAGTCTTCAACCAGCCCCCCCCAATAACGAGGTCCGATTTTACCACTGTAGTTATGTTATGCATGAAAGCATAATCATATTCTTTAAAAAGGTTAGCAGTACTTAAGTGTCTGTGCCGATTGAAGTTTCTCAAGCCAGACTCAGGGTCCATCACCGTGGCTTTGGCAAGAATCTCTCTGGAGCTCATAGATTGATGCACACACAGCCTTGAGCTATTTGAAATGTTTATTAACTTTATATAAAAGAAATAATACAGGGGGAAAAAAGTCAGTGAAGTATTTTGAAATTCATCAAAATAAGTGAGAACAAAAGCTGATTACAATTATGGTGTCTGTCAAGAGAAGGTTCTCCAGCATGTCTTTCAGAGTATGCCACCCAATGGCATTTTGCTCATATTCAATATACTAAGAGAGATGGCTTTTCAGAGAGCAAAGAAACTGATACTATCAGATAAAATTTGTCTGGAGGGATTGTTACCTTTTAATGTCATGGACAAATCTGAGTGCCTTCAATCTTTATTCCTTAACATAGGTTACTTACGAAACTGGAACTTCTGATGCCTCCAGACACTGCAAATGTATTTTCTTCATATTTCAGACGTGGCTATATATATATATATAGTCGTAGACAAAAATATTGGCACCCTTGCATGCATGCACACATATATATTTATATATATTTCCTCCAGACAATTGTTAAAATAAAAACATATTTTGGTGTCCACATATTTATTTATTTGGTTTGCAGTGGAACAAAACAAAAAAGCTGAATAAAATTCGGAATCTTCGCTTATTCCACACAGAAATCTTAAATGGACTGGACCTTATTATTGGCACCTTCTAGAAGTTGTAAGACATAATTGGATTTCAAGCAGGTGATTCTCCTTTAATTAGTAATTGAACTCACCTGTGGTGAGTCACAGGTGCCTGCAATATAATAATCAATTATTCAACCAGTTTGAATGGAGAAAAGTACTCATTCTGCTGTTTTGTGTCACTGTGTGTACTACACTAAGCATGGAGAAAATAAAGGAAAGCAGAGAATTGTCTGAGGAGCTCAGACAGAAGATAGTAGCCAAGCATGGACAATCCCAAGGCTACAAGTCCATCTCCAGAGACCTTCATGGTCCTGTGTCTACCGTGCACAATGTTATCAAGAAGTTTAAGGCCCATGACACTGAAGTCAATCTCCCTGGACGTGGCCAAAAGGGAAAAGTTTATCAAAGATTGCAGCGAAGGATTGTTCAAATGGTGGAGGAAGAACCTTGTACAATTGCAAAACAGATTCAAGCTGACCTTCAGACACAAGATACAATAGTTTCAACTCTCATCATCTGTCGCCAACTCAATGAAAGGGGGTTCTATGGTAGGAGACCCAGGACGACCTCACTGCTGAGAGAGAGACAAGAAAGCCTGGCTGGAGTTTGCCAAAACACACCTGAACAAGCCAAAATCCTGCAGACAGATGAGACCAAATTAGAGCTTTTTGGTAAATCCCTGGGTTTTCGGGACTGTGGCTCACCCAAGGCTGCGGTGATGGGAATGTGAGTGCAATCTATTGCACCAATCACTCTCAGGAATCCTATGAAAAAATTACACTGCACTTAATATGCAACAGTAAATTTTGATAACTATAGTCAACTAATGTAGGCTACCTGCCATTTCATAGCAGATGTTTGCTCAGGTTCTCCGCATCACCAACAGAATACGTACATGTACTGGTGGCTAAAAAACATAGGGCAATACATACGATTTGCTACACAGTGATCGCATGGCTTACACAAGTGGCATTTGCACGACATGTGGCTCTAGAAGCTTACAAAGATACACTATTCCCTCCGTGGAGAATCTGTATCTCTGATATAAAAAAATTCAGATTAGACAATTCTCTAGGAATGGTGAGGCCATTTTCCAGAGAGCTGATTGGTGAGGGGGCCTGAACTTAACCTACTCCAGAGCAGGTTAGGTTTGCGGCATAAGTTACCATGGTGATGTAACCCGGTTAAAAGTGAGTCACAGTCATGAGACTAAAAACCCAGGGTTAAGCCCAAAGTTAGCTCGCTAACCCATTAATCCTGCTTCATGAGACAGGCCCCAGATCTCAATCCCATTGAACACCTGTGGAGAGATCTGAAAACAGCAGTTGGATAAGGCACCATTCAAATCTGAGAGAACTGGAGCAGTTTGCAAAAGAAGAGTGGGCCAAACTGCCAGTAGAGAGGTGTAGGAATCTCATTAATGGCTATAGGAAGCGCTTGATTGCAGTTATTTTCAAAGGCCAAAGGCTGTGCTACCAAATATTAAATCTAGGGTGTCAATATTTGTGGAGTCCAAATACCTTTGTCAATTTCAACTTATTTTAGAGAAAGGTTTTTGAAAAATGTGCAAGGGTGCCAATATTTCTGGCCACGAATTTATGTGATCCTTCATCCTTATTGTAATATGAATGAACCTGTATATAATGTTTTGAATTATATTTTAATTATTTAACCTAAAACTAATGAAAACGCATAACTTCCTGTTCATCTTACTGAAACTACAATCTCCCAAAGTGCATTTATTCCCCTCTTGTCCACAACAATGCTAAAACCACGCATTGCAGTGAAAGAGGCAGTGGGAAAAAAAAAAAAATGAATCACTTTCCTTGTCTAAAATGTAATACGCATTGATGCTATTCATTACTGATGACAGGACAACCATGCACACAAACCATTAGACCCAGCATTGCAACAAACTCAATATGATGGAATACGTGAGAAACCCTTTTAATTTGCGGAATAAGATCTCGGCTGCTTCAAAATTGTCTACTGATATTTTTGGTCTGGAAAAAAGCAACAAAAAAAAATTTGAGGACAAGCTTGCCTTTACCTTACAACAGTGTCATAGCAGTTAGATTGAACACAGTACATAGATTGTCTCATGTACAAACAGGGATCATAAATAATTTATATGATCCAATATTTCCCATTTAGAAAAGGTTCTCAACCTGTTTTCAATGTCTGTCCTGTTTCATCACAAACGTATCATGTACCTGACTATTAACCTCCATTTCTTGCCTTCTTCTCAATCTGCACTTTCACATCTTTATGTCCAAATCAATTTGAATTTAAAATACACAGATATCAAGTTTTAGGTATCTATTGAAGGGATGCGCGGACGACATGTTGACAGCAACGGCGACAACATTTGCGTATAAAACCTTCAACATTTCCAGTCAAAGTTGCTGGAATGCCAGCACTTTCATTTAAATATTTGAACTTTTAGGACCTGGGCATATGAGAGCGGCTTTCACTCAAAAGCCTTGAGGTTTCTGAAAATACAATACTATAGTTTTACATTTAAATGCACTGCATGTTTTATTGGTTATCATATGACGTGCCATTAGTGGAGAAACAATGGAGGCCAATGGAACGTATCCATTAGATACAAGCATTGTTGTCAATACGATGAGCAGAATGCTCCTTTTCAAATGGGAGAATTTTGTAAATGTGAGGGAGAAATATCAGCAAAATAGAAAATGGTGTCACAGCAACCAGGAGCATACCAAACCTTTTCAATGTCCTCAGTTCCAACATATGCTAGTTGGAAGCAACTCCTGCCAGGTCAGTAAATCTGTAGGGATTTACTGACCAGCCAATCGTTTCTGCAGATCACGCCTTTCATCAATTCTGCTTTCTCCCACGGACGACCCACAGTCCAAATGTCCTGGCACAAAGCAAACACAAGTGATAAAGAAAAAGGACTTCATTCCAGAAGTATAAAAAGAAAATTTAGCGTTGCTATAACAAGCTTGAAACCAGTCAAGCGAACATCAAAACAATTATAAAATGTGAATATTTGAGCACCTTTTCTGAGATTCAGTGTACACACCGATTCTGATTTCTTGCATCAGAACACACACATCTCACGAGAACTATTTCACACAATATTATTGGGGATACCATTAAATTCAGGTATAAAATATGATACTTATGTAAAAGTGAGGTAAAGATAAGCCCCTCCCACAATTCTATCACGGTAGATTCCCTGGGGAGGAAGTTTGTAAAAAGACCATGGAAATAAAAAAATAAAATAAACGAAACCTTACTATGAAATTGGGTTGATTATCAAACGATATGTGTAAATTTGTGTTTATCACCCTCATCACCCAAAAACTTTCGAATAAGTTGATGTAAACGCTGAACCATGGAAACTCAGGCCTTTGCATGTCAGTTGTGCACTATGCTTTTCAACAGCACATGACAGCACACATCTAAAAAAATAAAATAAAATAAAAAGCCAGAATGCATGAACCTGAACTGCTGGCCGAGTTGAAAAGTGCACATCTGTAATTCTCAAAAATCACTTGTAACAAAAATATGCAGCTGTAAAAAAAAGTTATTCACAAAGCATAATGACAAAAGTAAAAATAAGTGAAATATTAGCACTTAACAGTACTTGGCCAAAGCTCTCATTGAAGTTCTCCTGTGGTTAGTTTCCACCCAAAACATTTTCTCTGGTGTTTCCAAGTACTTTGATTTGGCAGTCCAGTTCGGAATACTCTTATTCCTTTGTTCCATTGCATTGTCAGTTACAAATGTCCTCATTACACTTCAGTTATAGTGATATATATATACTGACGAAGACAACCTTGCTTGCATATATTGAAGCTTGGAACACTTATAATATACTGAGGCACAATATTATGGAAGGCATGGAAGACACATATATATTGCTTGTCTACTACAGCTTCTGTGATACAGATTATAAAATTACATTATAAACTTGTGTAATATATGGCACACAAGGTGTATGATATGATCTAAAAATGGTTTTGTTCCAATGAGGCTCCCTACCATCGTGACTAGAATCTTTCTTCAGTCCCGATTAACACTGTTAAAAAAACAGGATCCAATAATACCTGCTTATAGGGCTGTTCCTTTCCTTTCTAACTCAAGCTTGAAATGAATGGAATGTATTAAAATGCTACTATTAAGGTACCACCTATAAATTAAAAAAAAGCAAATTAAATATATAGTAAAAAAACAAACAAAACATGGAGATCACTAACTAGGGTTTCTTGGTTAGATAATTGGAGGGGATCCAGCCCTCTTTCATTGGCCCGCCACTGACATTTTTACAAAACCACCAACCGCTGGTGTTCTTTTCCAGCACCTCAAACACTGTCCCCTCCTTGAACCCTGATGTCTGGTCGTCGCCGTCAAAGTCAGCCACAGCCAGGAACAGCTCCTCTTTGGACGTGTCTTTTATGAGAGGTGGGAGTTTCTCTTTAGGCGGTTCCGGTTTGTCGCTCTTGTTGAAAGGCTTTGGTGGCAGGGCCACTCGTGGCTTGGGGTCCTCCTTGTCCTTGTCCTTTTCTTTGGGGGGAGGCAGCACAAAAGCCTTTGGTTTAGGCGGAGGGGGTCTGCTCTGCTGGCCGGCGGGCTTAGGCTCTGGAAAGTCTTTCTGGGGGGCTTTGGTTTCTGTGGGGCTGGCGGGGTCTGTCTTTTTAGGAGGCGGAGGTCTTCTGGGAGCGATGACAGGCCTCTGCGGTGGCTCTTTATGGTTGAACACGGTGGGTTTCGGTGAATCCGGCCCTTCGTGCTCGTGACCGTTTTGCTGCTTTGGTGGACACTTGGGCTCCTCACTCCCTTTTCCGTTATTGATGGTGTTGTCGAGGGAGTTCCCTTCATGCTGGTTGACCTCGGCGCCTGAGCCTATTTCGGCAGGCCTGGGGGGTCGCAGCTTGCTCCTCAGGTTGGTTATGTCCAGCTTGTTATCAGGTGAGGCGTCCGGTCTGGCCATGGGAACCGGTTTGGGCCTTAGCACAGGCTTCGGTTTGATGAACAGGGCTGGACTTGGGACCTCTGGTTTCTCCTCTGGCAGCTCGGGCTTGGGTTTGGGTGGCTTGGCCACAGGCTTCAGGTTAAACTTCTTCACCTCCTTCGCGGAGACCTTGTGCCCGCACTCCAGGCCCATCTCATTCTTGAGGTGCAGGGCTTTGTTCTTGTCCTCTCTCTTGGGCTCAGGGGGTTTCTCTGGTTTGAATGGGGCCGCTTTAGGGGGGACCAGGGGCATGATGACCGCCGGGGCAGGGGGCTTTGGGGGCAGGGCTTTGGGTATGTCCATCCTGGGTTTCTCCACCACCTCGGCCTCCAGGCTCTTGTTGATGGATTCTCTGCGGGGTGGAAGGGCAGGTTTTTCTTCCTGTGGGGGCAGGGAAGGAGCAGGAGGTAGGGGCCCTGAGAAGGCACTGGAGGCAGGTGAGCTGCTCTTGGGTGGACCAGCCTTCCAGTCTCTCAACTTGGGACGGGCTGCAGAATCGTTACTCGTTGATGGTTCATCAGGAAGTGGCTTGGACCAGCTGTCATCTTGGCCCGAGCTGTTGGTGGCACCCTCCTCAAGCTTCAGCTGGGCCATTTCATTTGGCAGGGGGGCCAGGAAGTTGGGCCTAGATGCATTGCTGGTTTTCTTGTATTTGTCTATGAACGTGATGGGAGCCCAGCCTTCCTTGTCTTCGATCTGAATGTACCACCATCCACTAGAATTCTTCTCAATCACCTGGGGAACAGAGCAGGAATAATTAGAATTCAATCTCTTGGTAAACATCAAATACCATGTACACTCCCATAACAAATCCAAGACTTTCATTTTAACACTGCATTTCTTTCTCCTTCCAATGCTACTGGTATTTGACTCTGATGCAAACAATATATAAACCTTTTTTAAATTGGGAATCGTACTTTATTTCACAAAAACTCATGATGTATGTTTAGAGCTTTGTCTCAATAGGATATTTGCACTGATAAAGTCCAAGCACAACAGGGGAACACAACTCCATGTAATATTCAAGGCCTTTTGTCAGGGAAAATATTTCATGAGGAAAAACATGATTATCCTACACTTTTATCATATAAAATAAGCATAAAATGTGTGCTACAAAATCATTTGTCTTTTAAAAAGATGTCTATTTAATTATACATATATATAAAATAGACATGCCATTTAGCAGATACTTGTATCCAAAGCGACTTACAGTAGTGAATGCATAAATTTTTCAGTATATATGGTCCCAATGGGAATTGAACCCACAACCTAAGCGTTGTCAGCACCATGCTCTATCTACTGAGCCACACAGAACCACACCTTTAACAAGGAAGGACAGCAATAGCAATTGACACATAGGTGCTGTATGTTCATCTGCAAGGTGGCAGTGTGGAACAGTGGTTGAGAAACTGGAGCTGTAACCTGAATCTCAGGTAAGGTACTGCTGTTGGCCCCTTGTGCAAGGTACCTGTAATTAACCTGTATGAAGCAGTACATACCCAGCTGTATAAATAGATCATATGGAAGTTGTTCAGCATATGTACATTAGCTAGGACAGTGTTTCCCACCCCATTCCTACAGGGCACACTGCCCTGCATGTTTTCATCCCAACCACCACTTAATCATTCTCACGTGATCATTAATAGACTAACAATGCAGATTTTAGGTTGGGAGCGGAGGTTGGAATGTCTGGAGGTTGAAAAATCTACAGGGAAGTGTGCCCTGCAGAAGTGCGTTGGGAAACACAGAGCTGGCAAATAAAATATTAAACATGGTATTATTGACCAATGTCAGTAATGTAAGAGACCTATTATTTTACTCACATTCATATATCTGCTTAGGACAGGTCACTATCATTCCTATCACACTATCAATGATTACATCGTTATTATCACTAATATTATACTGAAGATTTCTCAAGGTAGGCCCTAATAGTTACAGCCTTGACTGTGCAGTTCTTGCAACTCCAAAAAGGTCCTGCTACCGTGGTCTGTTAAACCTTCAGTGCACAGCCCTCTGTGTGTGTGAAGGGGACTGCACATGATGATGGTCCACAGCATACATGTACTTGTGGCAATGCTGAACTTGTTAACATGACACTGTTTATGTACACGTATCTTCAGTACCGGTATATACCTAGCCTCAGATACCAGACCATTGTAGAATGTCAGTCACACCTAGCCTCAGATACTAGACCATGTAGCATGTCAGTATTATACCTAAGACATTGACAGAACCTTCTGTTAAACTTCTTTTTGAACACAAGGTACTTTGGTTATGATCAAACTGTGCTACAGTATGAACGACACAATGGGCATAAGTACTTCCCACAAAACACAGCTCTTTAAATATTCTACAGCCAGAGTGCATGTGTATCTTCTCAACCTCACCTCCACTTTGACCCCGGCCTGGAAGCTGATGCCGTCGGGGATGGTGGTCTGGAAATCAGCGATGGTGTAGTACTCCTCCTCCACCTGAGGCGGAGTTGGGGGCTTCGGCAGGTTAACACCACGGGGCTGAACAAGTTAGCAGAGGGTAAATACAAGAGAGAGTTTAAGATTATACAAGGGACAACGCTTCTGTCCAATCAGTTTTTGTTGGTTCAAACCATTTGCTTTTTAACTTTTTGGTGTAAGTCTGCAAGTTTATGTACGGACGCAAGGGAAGCAATTTACTTACAATGGTGAGATCACGGCGGGGAGGGGGTCTTTGTCTTAGGCCAAATTCTGTGAAAAAAGGCAGAGAGAAAATGGTGAGATTACTAGGTGTGAGATGCCTAGTAACCAGGGCCGGCTCAAGGCACAGGCAGGGAGCTGCCTGGGGCGCCATGTCGGCTAGGGCCGCCAGGTCGCCCTCACAAAAACTAAAATCGCTGGTGTGCGCCCTCTCCTTTCCTCCCAATGAACAAATAAACAAAAAGAAATACACTTTTCACCCCTGTTCTGTTCCTCACACAATGTTTCATCTGGCCTGCACTTTGACTAGGGGTGCAACGGATCACAAAACTCACGGTTCGGATCGTATCACGGTTTTGAGTCACGGATCGGATAATTTTTCGGATCAGCAAAAAAAAAAAAAAAAAAAAGGGAGACAAATATAACTTTGATTTCCATTTATTCTGTAAAACACTTAAAGCAGTGAACATTTTTGCCCATTTACCGCTTTTTGAAACGTTGGGTTAGTAAGCTACCGTTAGCTAACTTGCGTCTATGGAGTTATCTTAGTCCTAAACTAGCTAGTTGGCTAACTGATGATTTCCAGAGTCTGAGTTGTAGGGTAAATAAGCTAATGGTTAGTAAGCTCGCTAGCTATTGCTAACATTTCTTATACGGAGTTAGCTAACGGTAGCATAGACCTAGTCTTGGCTAGCTAGCTAGCGTGTATCCGCTTTGGTATGTAGCTAGCCAATTCAGAAAACGTTCATGTTATTTATTGCTCAATTGAGCTAGCTATTGAACTTGAAAACTGCCATAATTTGTTCTACAAACTGTAGAAACGTTTAGTTGGTTGACACCATGAGCTGGCTCGATAGCTCGTTTGAAACACTTCACTTATCTTCCCTCTGCAAACAGCTTGGAAACGCATTAGCGAGCCTGGTTAACTAACGTTAACCATCTAGCTAATCATTCAGCATAGCTAACTCTGACCTAGTATGTTTTCTTCTAGCTATGTTTAGCCAGCTAGTTAACCTCGAGAACCCGTTATCACTGCTTACACAATAATGTTAGGGGTAGACATCCAATCTTGGTTTCCTAAGCTAGCTAACAATTGCGAGCTAGTTAATAACAACTGTCAAGTGTCACTGATCTGTGTGACGACTAACTTAACGTAACCATTCTTCAATTGCTCGGGCGTTTAACAACAATCAACAACCGGCAAGCAAGGCTGCTAAATGTTTTGTAGCGAGGCAGCTAAAGTAGAAATCGCTGGCTAACTAACATTGTGCATATACTGTATACTAAGAGATTATTAAACTAAATTAGCTAACAAGTTCACTGCACCCCTAAGAGTTGGCTAGGGTCACTGCATGCAAATGCCTAACGTTACTACTTTTTTGAACAGCTGACTACGAATGTCTAGAGTGTTTTAAATGTATCTAATGTTGGATAGATTAGGCTACAGGTAACCAGCCAATATAATTTACAGGGAAGCCAAAGTGCTCCCATACATGAGATTTAAATGATGCGGGAGGCTTTTCAAGTTCCTCCGCTCCTCCACTAGCCATGACTTGTCTGCTTTTTGCAACGCAATAATCTCTGATTGATTCGTTGGGATTCAACATGATGTAAACACACAATGGCTTTTTTTGTGCATAATTAACCAATCGTTGCACTTCAGAGCAAAACACAGCACGCACCTGTCTTGTCTATCTCTTCACTGTAACTCTGCATCAAGATTTAGGGAATTGTTACTTTAAAACGTAACAGCGGCAGAAAAACTGTATTTCTCTATGATGGTTCAATTTAGCAATTAATCCGCGGTTCATATGCGTGCCAAACCGTGGGGGGTGATCAGTACGGATCACGGGTCAACTGCGTTCCGTTACGCCACTAACTTTGACAGAGATGCTGTTACTGAGGTGGGGGATACGATGCCTGGCTGTTTGCTGAAAGTGGGGGTTACGTGCGCGTGCGTCACAGGCAACCCAAGAGACGTGCTGTCGCCTGTTGGGTCAAGCGCAGGTGACGGGGTCAGAGATGCATGCACTACTGATGCAGTCAGGCAGAGAGCCAACATCAGCGCGACGCAAGATAGATATCAGATCGATGACAGATTTTATATTTGCACAACGACTTTGAAAAGGCACAAGCCTTCAGGTGCGCAGGGGAGAAAACGGAGGAAGGAGGAGGAGGAAAAGAGAGCCCAATTAAGAGGTAGGCTATGTCATCAAAATGCAGTTTTGTTTCTGTGTTATTGTAGGAGGCTAGGGAGCTAACTAGCTAAGTAATAAACAAGCTAATGCTAGCTAGATAATGCGATGCTAAGAGCTACTGCTAGACTCATACAGATTGAAGGATGAATGCATGCTGATGCTGAGTTACCCAACCCTCATGTTTTGGCTTGAAGCTTATTAGTACCCACCTGTAGTTATTCCCAAAAGTAGGCTACTACACCTGAATTGCAGAGTTGCAAAACCCTCATGCTTGCCTTGAGTCTCAAGCTTTATTATTAGGCTACCATAATAATGTGGCTAGCTTCCATGGTGATGTCTGATTGATGTTTGTTGGGGGGGGGGGCGGCACCTAAATGCCAATCTCGCCTAGGGCACCAAAATGTGTAGAGCCGGCCTTGCTAGTAACAGTATAGTAGGTCGAGTATATGATAAATGTTCAGAGTAGACTGTTAGGTACAAGTAGAATGCATTATGGTCAGAACAGATGGGTGAAAGGGGAAACACATTACAAATGTTTTATCTTTTCCTACACAATACCTTTTGAAGGTAACCACTGAAATAGTTGTTTAAAGAAACTGTTGTTAAGAAATAAAAAATAAAAACAGTGTTATTCATGGTAAAACCTCACTGTGCTAGGATTAAGCACAGTATGTGCGATGGATGCAGGATAATTAATGGGTATTTTCCAAGGGGAAAATTCAGAACTATCTGCACAAGATCACCACTGACATATGTTCAGTGAGTGCCAATAACTGACATTTCACATTAAATTAGTTTTATTTTATTTTTAAATGATTAAACTGTAAATAAGAGCAACAGGCTCTAATACGTATTGTCACCCTTTTACTAACACAGCGGTGTTACAAGAGGTATGTCTTTGTGGCCTGTTGGTGGTTTCTTCTATGGAGGCATATAGAATTTTCCCCTAAACTTTTATCAGCATACATTTGGCAGTTTTAATGTAAAAAAATAAGTTTAAATAAAAGTAAAGTAAAAAAATAATTACAATTATAAAATGCATTTGAAAAACATACATACTACATGCATACATTATATTATCCTCCACCACCCAGTATAATTCACACAGTGCGGTGCATAGTCTGTGCCAGGCGGAACTCACTGCGCTTGCTTTCGGGGAACGGAGTAAAGCGCGCGTCTTTCTGGTTGTCCCGGTTCTCTTTGGCGGCGTTCTGTTTGGAGAACCCGTCCAGGTCGTTGGTGCTGGCGTGGGCTGTGGCGCCGGCAGCCAGTTTCTGGGTCAGGATGTCGGTCTTCTTCAGGTATGACGCCGGGGCCCAGCCCTCCTCCTCTTGGTACCTGTGGAAATGAGCCTCAGCTGTGAGACAGCACTCCCTGCCCGTTCAGGACAGCAGCTACGGTAATGGAGGTAGCGGGTCTTTACCGGATCTTCCACCAGCCCTCCAGGTTCTTCTGGATCACCTCTACAGTCACGCCCTTCACCAGATTAATCTCGTCTTTATCTCGGGCCGTGTAGGGATAGATCACTGTGTACTTTTCATCTGGAAATGTCACAGAAGACACATGTTCAGATTGCTTTTGGTGGAATATGTTGAGCACACGGGTGTACGCAGATACATAAATGTAGGTACACAGACAATCATACTGATGTAAGTGATTCCAAAAAAATGAATGAATCAATGAATCTCAGTTTCACAATAAAATGTGGAGGCGTCACTGTCGTCTGGGATGCTATGCTGAATTTATGGCCAACTGTTCATTTTGATTGGCTCAGATTACTCGGAACTGGCTTCAGACAATTTTTTTGGTGTAAAGGAAAACGGAGACCTAACACGCAGGTGTAAAGGACTGTTTACTACAGACATAATTTATGACTGCGATGTGACTGTGTCCAGGACAACTTCACGGTGGATTCGAAAAATCACACTTGGCCGACTAACGCAGTTCACACTTGCACTTAAACCGCTCTGGCAGTCAGATTTGGGGTGTGTGGTCTCTCTGTGGCTACAAGATGGGGGTGGAGTTTGAAAAGAGTGACACTTGTGTGAGAGGTGACCTACTCAAATCTAAATATTTCAAATGCATATTAAAGTGGACACACAGGGGGCAGCGGATAGCGTAGCAGTCTAACGCACCCGTATCTTGGCTGATCCTATCAGTTAGAAACCCATCTCTAACTGCCTATCAGTTAGAAACCCATCTCTGTCAGACCAGCCCTGGTTGTTAGCTCCAATCAGGGGCATGTTTGGCTGTCCGCCCCAGGGGGAAGGGGTAGGGTAAACTGGCTCGAGTTTGCCATGAAGCATGTAAGGGTGTATCCAGAACGTGGGTGGGCGAATTCAGCCTCAAAGGAAGCCGAGTTCACTGCCCTTGGAGAATTGCCTTGCCTCTTAGAGAAAGGCGGAAAACTTGTGTGGGGAGGGCAAATCGAAATAAATAGAGGGTACAATTGGCCACTAAATTGGGAGAAAAACTGGAAAAAATCTGAAATTATATATATATAATATTTTTTTAAGTAGCCAAACTGAGAGTCAGTGCTATGTGGGCGGACTTAATTTGACCATTGTGCAACTCTCCACTAAGAAAACATGGCCTTACTATTCAGGGCCTGGGCAGAACCATGTAGAGCGAGAAAACATAGAACATTCATGCAACACACCGTCAACAAAAGATAAGTGTTACAAGAGCCTTGCACACAATGAATACATGAGTCCCCACAAGTTTTTAGAACTAGTGTAAGTCTAACAGTTTTAAAACCCCATATGACTCCAGACCCGTTTGTAGTCAGTGTTGTACATACACATGTAACTACTCATTCACCCACACTTTTAGGATGTTAATCAACACATCACAGATTAATTGAAAAACAAATCCACAGTGCTCAGTGTCATGCTTGAAAGCATGCGTTAGTTGGAGAAATATATATATATTCGGGGGGGGGGTGGAAACAAAAAATAAAGACAGGACGTGTCTGGCCCACGCTATGCACATGCTGTCCATGCTTCCATACGCCATGCCACAGTCCCACATGCGAGATGGAACACACCACACATGAAAGAGGAAAAGAGGTGTGCTCTCCACCTTGCCCAAAGCCTGTGCTGAACAGATCCCCTAACGTTCGCCGGCGACCCACGTGCCTTGGCAGTGACCAGTATCTCCGCGACACTGACAGCACAGTGGGTGGCATGAAGTAAGCAAACAGGAAGTGAGGGCCTTGACCATTATTTTTTTCCTTTTCTTTTAACCAGTGAAAAGAAAAAATAGTGATAAAAATACTGCATTAAGAAATGGAAAATTAGTGGTAAATTCCTCATAGTCATCTGCATCAAATTACTTTTTATTTTTTTCCACAAACATACATTGTCCTCTTCTAAAGAATTCTTAGTGTCTAGTGCTTTCCAATGATCGCTTTTCCCCAAACTCTTTCCAATAACTTTTTTTCCAACTGAATGACAGCAGACGTATTCAGCTCATTTAAATTCAAAGCAAAACAGTGAACTAGACTTGGGTGGAAACCCTGCGTCAACGGACTATGGGGTGTTTACCTTCCTCGCCTGGCAGAGAGAAGTCGTCTGGGTCATCCTGAGCCTCGAGGCAGGTGGCAGGGACCCAGCCCTGGGCATCATCTGAGCTGACAAACCACCAGCCTATGGAGTGAACGCAGCACTTTTCATCTTTTATTGAAAAAGTCAGTTGTCCATACAAGCATGCAGCGGGCTGGCCAAGTCCTATATCGAAACTGCTGACAGGTATTTGGATGTACAGAAATGAACATTCTTGGTAGGTCATTGCCAGGTGGCTGGGTCTAAATGTCACCTGCCTCGTAAACCACGTCACTCCCTGATGAAGGCTGGCTAGTCTGAATTGGTGGTCTGCTCTTTCACTCACTTACATCAGGGGTCCTCAACCCTGGTCCCAGAGGGAAGCATGGTGTGCTGGCCTTCGTTGTTATGTAGGTCAGAGCTCCTGTATCCTGGTTCTAAAACTAACATTAACGATTACAATTGTCTTTGATTAGCGATGGAGAAACGGTATTAGAGTGGATTCCGGCAGCACTCCGGCACTTTAAACTATGCCACCCAATGAGTGCACCACGTCTGTTCCACCTGATCTCAGCCACGTCTAACAGTCGTAGCTAGGGGGGTCACAGGGTTGGAGTCAAGCAGCGGGTTCCTCTTTAAGGCGCGGTTTGGCTTCAAAATCAACCTTTAGACACCCCTCCTTGAGTGTAGGGATTTGGGGGTCCGTACCAGACTCATTCTTCTCGATGACCTCCACTACCTGCCCCACATGCAGGCTGATCTCGGAGCTCTCCTGCTTCTCGTAGTTGGTGACGGCCACGTACTGGTCGAGCAGCAGAGGGTCGGCAGAGCTGGACTCTCCTACTGGGGGACAGAGCAGAGGGCATCAAGCCAGCCCTGCTCCTGAGAGAGTGGTGGTTGGGAAGGGAGGGCAGGGTATGGAGGGGTGAGGTTAGGGGAGGAGGAGTGGGGGGGGTTAAACAGATGTGATTGGAGAGATTCAAGGAGGAAATGGTGTTGAGAGAGAAAGAGAGAGGGTTCTCTCACAAGGTTATGAAAGAGCATGGCAGGAAAGAGAGAGGGTTATGCCAATCACCGCCATGGCCATATGAAATGACAAGATAAAAATGAAAAAAAAGGTAAATGAGGCCAGGAGCGAAGCAAAGTTAGATGCTGTACCTCACCCGCCAGCGACCAAAGCCTGCCGCCAAAACACAATCGGCAAACACCACAATTTCCACGGCTAAAATAACCATCTGGAGTGCTCTTGTGACATTAACGTGACCAGGAAGCCTCTAGCTGCGTTCATTAACATAAGTATACACCGATTTCATGAAGTTAATCACCATATATATCATAATATATGATAATATACCATATTTTACCCTGCCTTGTCCTCCCATTATCCCACAGCTGAACCCCACCTTAATTGAGGAGTCTCTCTTGGGGTACGCGGTCTAACTCTATATTTGTCAATACAAAATGCAAATGCTAACTCTTTGGAGAATGCATTCTTTCCCAAACAAATGGGCAAATGTTCAGTACAACGCTGTATGTGCATGTAGCTGATAAGTCTTCTAAAGTTTATGAGTTCTCACACAAATTCATTATGGGCAAGATTCTCTGTCAAAGGCTTAGTTTATGATACAGCACCGCGTGACAGAAAATATTTTTTTAGGTAGAAGCTAGGGTGTCATTACAACCATAATTTATAGAGATTTTGAAAACCATCAGCAAAAGAAAAAGTTTTAAAAAGGGGAGGAGTGTTGCATGCAAAATCTCTTTAAGGTGGGGACTAATCCCGGTCCGAAAAGGGGTCAGAGTACATTTGCACTAGACAGGGAACGCTATCCAAATCAACTCTAACCGGAAGGCACCGATCAAACAGGGCCATGCAATGAGGTCCCACCACACTCAAGCTCCTCCCCCTACCTCATACTCCCATTCCCGTTCGCAGAGCGACCTGTCTGTACCCCCAGATCGGACTCAACCATTACCAACCCACCCCCTGGGGTCACACACAGAGAGCGTGGCCAAGCAAGTGTGTGTTACTACCTCTCTTTAGGAAAGTAGACGCTCTCTCCACAAACCCTGATGAAGGAAATGAATGAAAGCAAATGTAAGGAGATGTAAAGGACACTGATGGAGAAAAGGATGGGTTTTGTTAGATGAACAACGAGAACATTTTCAGAGACGTTTTTATTCGTTAAAAAAAAAAAGGAAAACATCCTTACAAAATGGTGGAGATGGGGGGTGGGGGTGGGGGAATTTAATCTAACTCCTCTCCTTTTGTTTCAGAGAAAGAAAAATAACATTAGTATTAAAGGTATTACATTATCTTCTATTTTTACTTGTGGTTTAATGATCTAAACCTGTAATAGTTGCTTAAAGTAAAAAAAAAAAAAAGTAAATAATTCTGTCATTAAATATCTTTGGTATACTTTGGATTTTTTCTAACAGTGCATGATATATTTACAGGGATACAGAAGAGAAGTGCAGCTGTAACCCCTAGAGGGCACTCTAGCCTCCAGTTTAAAATATATGTTCATCATCAAAGGAAAGAACAATCATGGTATTTATCCATATATTTCTTAAGAATGGGGATAATGGCTTTATTGAGGTATAAACTAGATCGATTTGTAGCTGCAGTATTATTCCGAGCAATGAATATTTGCAGTGTGCGATGAAATGTAACCACAAGCAATAATTTCAAACTTACCACGAAAACATTTCAGTTTATTATTAACGAGTTGTCTTACCTGACTTCTTCTTTCCAATCGGTTCACTGTAAAACAGACAAAGAACCCAAATAATGTGATCAGTTGCTATTCAATAACCCAGCTTAGTCTCAGAGGCATATAAGAACATATGATGCAACATATTAATATATTTGAGTGCACTGGATAATTGGGTAAATGAACATAAAATGAAAGCAATGAAAGCACTAAAGCACTGGTTTAGAAAGCAGGATGTGGAAGATTGATGTGGAGGTCCCTGGCAGTGGAAGTCTGTAGTGGGGGTGGGGGGTTATAACAGAGGTGACCTGCAGAGAAACAAAATAATGGGCCCGGAAACATTGCCACAGCAGCAGTCAGAAAGTTAGGGGCTTCTTTATGACGGTCTGGAAACCTGATTCAAGATTCAACACGTAAAAAATACCACAGAAGTGCCAGAGAAGGGCCTTGTGTGATGGGTATCTAAGTATTCCACAAAGATAATCACCCAGAGACCACAAAAAAACAGCATATATCAATCAATGGATAATAACTGTAATGATAATTAAACTGTTGATTATTATAATGAATGAGAAAAAAAGCTTTAATTAAGAATACAATACTTTAACTCAGGACTCATGATCTGAGTAATGAAGTCAGAGTTAATCTGTGAGAGTGCCGTATATGTTATCCAAATGTGTTTGCCTTTAAACCAAATGAGGCAGGACACGGTTAAAAAGCATGGTTCGTAAACTAGGCCGTATACAAACATGAAACAGCACCTGCTCTGGTTTCTCCATTCACAGATCTATACTATATCAATTTACATGGCCCGTGTCGATCCAATGCCCATATGCCAGCGGGGCTGCTCTAATGGAATTGTGTTGCATTTCCCTGCACTCTCATTCACTCGCACACTCCCTCTCTCAGTCTTACACACACTCATTCGCTCTCTCTTTCGCTCTATCATCAATACTTCCCTCTCACACACTCAGTAATTCACTTATTCACTCTCTTTCTACCTCTCACTCACGCCCTCTCTCTCGCTCTCCCCTTTCAAAGCTCCTTCATTTTCCTGTTTCCTATATTAAACCTGTGCCCAATTGCATAAGCCTCGTCCTCATGGAAAACGGCCTTCATTTCCCAGGGCCTTGGTGATAAATCTCAGCCCATTGGGAGCCTGTTATAAACGGGAGGCAGTCCCGGCCAAACCAACCCATGCTCGCAGGGAAGCAACGTGGCATGGGTCTAGATTTTACTCAGATCCTCTGGCTGAGCAAGACTGTGACTCGGCAAAGCATTGGGTCAGGCTCACACCTTGAGGGTTGGGTGAGTTGGGCGGAGCAAGATGGGGTGGAGGAGCCTGCTGTGGAGGGAGCGGGGCTTGGGTGGGCACTCATGCCACAGCTCCAATCAGCATGATCAAATATGAAAGGAATTATCGAACCTTTAAAATCAAACTAAAATGTGTGATGACTAAGTTTAAAATTCCAATACGGTTTGTGTTGGCCAAATAAAAGACTTAAGAGACAATAGATGGGTGGAAAAAACTTTGACACTTGGAAAGAATGGAAAGAAATATAATACCTGGGGGAAAAAACCTCAAATCTACTGAATTACTGTGGGGCTAAAAAAAGGAATGTAATGCTGACCTGAATTGGCATAAAGATAAGGTCAGTGGGCTTTAACCAAGAACTGGGTCTTAGCATTGCTCTTATAGTGGTCTCGACCCAGACGCTCTTGTCTCTGAAGTGTCTTGAAAGGGAAGTTAATTTCTGTGAGATTGGCATCCTACAATCTGATTGGTTGTAGCAGGCCTTAGCCAGCATTACATGATAAGTCAGTGGTTGAGTTGACTAGAATTTCAGCCTCCAATTGGAGCCCTACCTACACAAGACCATGATTCGTAAGAAGTAGTAACTGGACATTGATTCATTAGTAAAGCACATCCCCAGAAGTTCAACGTACATCACAGTGGCAACATGGTCAGGCCCATAGCACCACAAGGTTATGAGTCTGACAAGTGAGGCTACAGATAACTGGCCCAGATTGGAGGCCCTTACTGATAATGCAGATGGCCACAGGTACCAAAATTGTCTGACCATATCATCATGGCCGACAGTTATTTTATTTTCTGGGTGAAAGGAGACCCAACACTCTCAGTGGCTGGAGGGCAGTAAAACAGCACAGCTGCTGACACCACACATGCCACAGGTGCCAGATGACACATCGCTGCCCAGCGGCCCTTCAAAGCCTGCTAACTCAATTCTCCTTGCGTATGGGGTCTGACGTTCGAAGCCTGCACAACATATTTCAAAGTGTTTCATTCCCTAAAGAGGCCACATGCAGCCTAGCGTCACATCAAGTGACAAGGGCTGAATTGAGAGACAGCTCTAATACAATTTTAGACAAGCTAAGGTTTTTTGTGCATTCATCTTTACCCCCTCCCCATCCTCACGGGAGGGGCTCGGGGTATGTCTAGAGAGCTAATAAAGAATGTATCCTTGGCAACAGTTGGATTAGAGCTCCTTGGGCTGTCTGTCTTTGCGTACGGAGATGGAGAAGGCCTGATGGTCCATGACCAGCCTCGCTTTCTTTTCCTCCCACGATCCCACCCCATCTCTGTGATTTTATCCAGGCAAAACATGCGCCAGACGTTTTCCATCCCGTGACTCCAGGTTACTCGTGACAACCATCTCATTAATCAACCAGATCTGGCTTTGGAAAAAAACTCCATGCACATTAACCGCAGATCAAAGTTATTTAACCGAGTGCCTAAGATCAAAGCGTAGTGCATTGTAGCCAAACCATTAATTAATCAAGGTCAGTTACAATGCTCTACAAATTTAATTTTCTCCGGTGGTTCCAAATACAACCAAGTTGCTTTGACGATTTAACGGGCTCAGCAGAAACTGACATGAAGGTTCAACATGTTTAGAGCCTAAGAACCATCCGACCACACAGCGGCAATGCCTCAGGAACAGAGAGACTCAGAGGTGTCAGTCTTATTCACATAACGTTTCTCCTTGACAGCTTTTAACTGTTAAAAGTGAAGAGAAAAGCAGCAATGATATGTACAGTTGGTGCCTTTAAACCTTAGCGGCACATTTATATTGCTGACAGGCTCTGGTCTTTACAAGCATTGGAAAGCTTGCAAAAATATCTACCAGTAAAACCAACAACATTCCGAGTCATACTCAAAATCCTACCCTTCAGCATCAAATTCAAGGGCCAGGGTACATTAACACAATAGAAGCTGCTCTAAATGCTGGCTAAAGCAGGTCTTTCAAGGTTGGGTTATTGTGGAAATAGCCCTTTCTGGCAATTCTTCGCAGCCCCCCAGAGAAGCGAGGGGAACGCATGATGACTGACTGGCTGACTCGGGAACAGACGCCTCGTAGCCCAATCTGTCCCCCAATGTGACTGCAGCACAGACAGAAGGTCTGCCCCCTCTTCCTAAGGGGCCCTTATCCCCACGTTTTTGCTGCCAAGCCACAAAACAAAATACCCAGAGGTCCTGATCTGACACACGTGAGGAATGTAGGGCCGGTCACTTCATGGCTTCATGTTGGCAAGTTATAACTGTCAGCTCCTCATGACGTTAATGCCTTTGAGGACATCTATAAAAATCTGCCATTTGACGCAACCAAACTCATGCAGTGTCAGCATTTCTACTGAACCCATGGCACACTGCTTTCAAGCCCACTTCCTCATTTTTGCTAATTCTGCAAAAAGGAAAACATCATAATTATCACGCCATACACAACTTATGGTTTAAGCACAATCCTGTTACTTACAGCCTTTTTCTTATAGGGTGGCAATGTATCACAATTTCAGCACTGGGATTCAGAAACCCATTTCATTAACATCTGAACCAGCACTATGTGTAATACTATGTGTATCCACCGATTGACATTAATTACACCATGTGGAACATCTATGCATGATCCTCACACACAGTTATAGATACAACCTAGGCCTTACATACTGTGAGGATAAAGTATAGAATATATGTACAGCATGTACATACAGGTAACTGCCAAAATAAAGGAAACACTTTAGTAACTTAAAGGTTCTGTTATGGTGTGGGGTGCATTTTCCTGGCATGGTTTAGCCCCTTATAGGGCAAGGTAAATGCTAATAAATACAAAGCCATTCTGAATGATCACCTTCATCATATGGTGAAGCATTTCTGTTCTGATGGGAGTGGTCTCTTCCAGGGTGACAATACCCCATCCACAGGGTATGAGTGGTCACTGAATAGTTTGATGAACATGAAAACAATAAAAACCATATGCCATGACCATCTCAGTCACCAGATCTGAACCAAATTGAACATCAATTGAATAGGAGATTCTGGAGCGGCGCCTGGGACAGCATTTTCCACCACCATCAACAAAACACCAAGTTATGGAATTTCTCGTGGAAGAATGGTGTTGTATCCTTCCAATAGAGTTCCAGACACTTGTAGAATCAATGCCAAGGTGCATTGAAGCTGTTCTGGTGGCTCGTAGTGGCCCAACGTCATATTAAGACACATTATGTTGGCATTTCCTTTATTTTGCCAGTTACCTGCATGTATGTATGCATGTATGTATGTGTGTATTCCATGTTCAAAGTTTCTGTTGGAAACTGATGAGGTAATTAGCAAGTGAATGAAATCCAGGGACATGTATGAATCCTGAAAACCCATTGTGATACATGATTCATCTCTACACTGGTACAAATCTCTCGCAAATGCAAAATGGATGTCTTGTTTTGGAGATGGATGATGAAATCTGTGAAAACTCTTGTGTTCTCAATAAAAAAATATATAAATTTAAGTTTTAAAAGTGACCTGTCATGTGATTTTGGAAACCATTTTCATGCCACAGTGTAAGATGAACATTGAAAAGGGCCAGTGTCAATGGAGTGCCTCATGTACTGTATGCACCAACACAGGAACACCCACTTACTCTTTAGGTGGGTTGAGGTCTTCAGGTCGAGTCTCGAAGAACACACGGACTTCCTCACATTGGGAGATGTAGACTGGCAGCTGGATCAGAGCCTGAACATAGAGAAGTCAACAAATAGTAGCAGACTTATTCATGCCCTCAACAACCGCTCACAATGTACTAATCGCTCTTTCCATACATCAAATACAACCACCTGTATCAACAACCTGAAACCAATTTCAGAATAACACACTCTTGACTGCTACCCCAGCAATCTCTGCCTGAAAGCAGGCCAGCACAGCACTCTGCATCCACACAGCTCCTGTTCTTTTCTCATTTGAAAACATTAATTTATCTCCTGTCTGCTCCCTTAGCGAGAGGGGTCTCTGTGATTCATCTGACGGGCGGGAGAGAATGGGGGCCGACGGGGTCGTTTTGTGGGTGATGAAAAGGCAGACTGGGATTCCTCTTTATCAGCTGTGCTTTTCTTCTCCGCCAGTCCGGGGGGGCTGTGTGTGTGGCAATTACTGCTCCTCATGGTGGGGTGGATGCAGTGAACAGACAGGGTAACTTCTCGCCACTGTTTATCACCAAGCTGCATATTCTCCCTTAGCAATCAGGCACTGTCCTTGTGTAAGGGCTGAGTCTCTCCACCCCCCCCCACCCCCCACATCTGGCAAAATTATGATTCAAAACCTGACTGACATGGATGGTGGTAGTTCAAGGTGCCCTTGTCTAATGCAGCAGTCAACTTGTCTTCATAACCCTAGCAGAGGGGGTCCATGCCAACTACTCACACTAACACTGTGGGAAGAATGCCACAGAAAGAAAAAAAAAGCTCTCCATTAGTAGGAGTGGGACTGGGAGTGCTTTCTTTGCATGAGTGTGTGGGTGCGGGTAAAAAAATGCTCACGATCACAAAGCTTTTTTTTTTTTTTTAAACGAGACAAAAATCCTTGCTGACTGGGCATAGAGAGAGACACTCGAGGCATAAGATAAAGGCCTTTGATGTTGAATTCCCCCAGAATGAGCCTCGTTTCAGCGCTGGAGGTTAGACGCTGTCCAGACAACGCCCCATCCCCAGATTTATGCCACCCTCTGAGTCTTCAGTAACCTCCCTGCTCATTAGCATTCCCCCGGGAGCCCATAAGCATGGAAGCACATTACGGCAAATGGATGTTGCTGGTGTTCTTTACTGCAGGCAGCATTAACCTAATTGTGACTGTGCTAGTGGAGGACAGTGGGAGAGGACCATGAATACAGATGCTGTCTCTGTGTAGCTATGTTAGAGGACAGTGCCCTTGCTCAAAGAAGCTCCAGCCACTGCTAATCACATCAAAAAGAATTGTAAAGGTGCATAGTTGTAGGCTTACTGTACTCTTATAAGTGAACATAATCATCCACTGATTAAGAGATGTGTACCCTTTCCAAAAATAAAATTATAAGAAAATGGCAATGAGAAAAAAACCTTCACTTGTGGTCTCATAGAGTGGAATTGCAGTGTCTGTTGCTACCTGACATAAACCCGGTTTCAGTCCTCCCCTGAATCTCACCCTAACAACCACAAAGCAGGATGGAGGCAGTGGTCAGTAACAGCAGCTGGGAATTTCATCTGACTCAGGGTTCAGCTTTTTGGTGGTTTAATAAAACAGCCCAATGCTTATCCGTCCGCAGCTCTTGACCTAAAAGGGCTCAGACCGTAAAAGTCATCCTTTTAACCCAGGCAACCTGACGAGGCAGTGTGCGGAGCCCCATCCACAGCCCCTGCACCGAGTTGCACACCCTGCCTTTGATCCCCCTCCCCCATCAAAGCCCCTCTCCAGGAGTTCAAAGAGCCAGAAAGGGGAGCCCTCTCTTCTGGTGGCATTAACAGGAACTGGCTTTGGGAAGGAATTGGGGGCTTTCTTTTAAGGAAGACGTGGGTGTGAAATGCAATCTGGTGACCCAATGGAACACGGGCAGTTGGCAGAAATCTCTCAAAAGGGCAGTTGGCCTCAGGCTGTGGAGAAATTGAATGTTTTGGAGGGGGAGGGGGGGGGGGTTTGTGGGGGAGCCCATAACCTGCAGTGGAGTCAGCTGTTACAATCTCACCTTTTCACTTGACAAAATTGTTCGTAACTCCGACCCTACTGTTCAGCTGAAAGAAACCAACCATTTCCAGCCCATGGCAAAGAGACATTGAAAATGACAAAATCTGCATTAGGACCTGACTGATACATCTTGTAGCAGCAGACAAGTTGTGTCTTAGCACACAAAGGCCTGAGCAGTCTCATCTTTTGTTTATGCACCAAAGTGGTTTAAGCTGTGGGTGACGCTGATCTTGCTCTTTTTTTCTGGGATTTCTAACCAGTCTTAAATTCCTATAACTCAACCAGGCTCCCTGGGGCATGCCGACCACAAGGACTGCCCCTCCCGTGAGGTAAATCCCCTCCCCCACTTCAGCCCCCTAGAGAACAAGATAAACAAGAGGCCTGGATCTAGAAGGGCGAGCAGGCAAAATGCCCAAATCGTGGTTGTTGTTTTGTTTTGTTTTTTATAAGAAGGGAAAGAACATGTTCTATTATGAGCCACCTTGTGAATTTCAAAAGCAAAATAAAAAAGGGCTATTTGGTTTAGGCAGCCGTTTTAAAATAATAGTGGAGGCCCTTGTGTTGTGCTGATGGCAGCTCGCTCAGCGATATTCTGGACATGGACCTGACAGACTTGCACATACAAGAAAGTCAGATTCCTGACATTAGTCTCTTGAGAGCAGGACACAGAATCTCCGATCTGATTTTGTTCGACAGATGGAAATGTTTTTGCCTGTCGTGGAAAAAAAAGGGCTGAATTCCAGACTGCCTTAATCAGAAACAGGACCACTTTAACCTTCCTTGCTGTTGTTCAGTTCCAGAGACAGTACCATTTAAGATCAAATGCTAGTCTAATTTGTGTGCCGGCTTTCCGTTTCCCGCTTACAAAAAAATAAAAGGTTTCCCTCTTCACTGGTTTGCTACCTTTAGAAATGTTAAATTATCAAAACACATGGAAAGCACAACGTGAGAACGAAACTGGATGGGACTGCTCAAACATTGTTCACAGTAGGTAAAATGTGACACAGCGCATCTTAGTGTCCCACTCTAAAGAACCCTTATATGAAAGACCAGACACTGAAATTGCAGAACTGATTTTGAAAACTCCATTGTCCACAGCAACTGGACCAGACTGGCCCAGACCATTTATGCACTCACCCTGCAGTACTCGTTTATGGGCCTCAGGCGTTTCATGGCCACGTCCCTGATGTGACTTCTTCTGAACAGGATCTTCCCTGAAACAAATACAGGAAATGCATGTTAAGTACAACCAGCTCAACATTGTCTCACCTTTTTGTGTCACTTATGGCTTTAGAGGCAGAATTTTCCATTCATTATCCATTTTAGTCAAGCACAAGTAACCAAACATTTTCACACATCAGCTGCTCATGCTGAATAAGAACAAAAATGATCATACATGACATCCAAATGTAGGAATGAGGAGGGCATGAGGTAAACTTAATTAGAGACACCTCTGATATTCTGACAAAGCTAATATAAATTCCAGAGATGTCATGTCATTATAACATGAATGGTTGAGTTGCTAAATCAAGTCTAAGTTCTCCCATTTGAAATCAGCAATTGTTCAGTGCTTTCACGTTACCACTATGCCATCCACACCCGCACTGCAGCTGAACCATGTGCATGCCTCCCATACACTCACCTGCAAGCCAGTAGCCATTTTCCACACTATAATCCACATGGTGTGCTACAGGATAGCTAGCCCCGACTGGAGGAGAGGGGCATCTTCCACTGATAACAACTAATAACCTGTTGGTTCGTGGTGAGTAGCTTCTAGGCACTTCTGCAGAGGTAACCTGTGGATCCCTGAACATCCGGTCATAGTCTTCTAATAACAAAGCCCATTGAACTAGCAATGTCTAGACTACAGGCTTCACCCTACATTTATGGCAAGTGCCTTTTTACTGACTGAACCTACAAACGATAACTTAATCAATGTACTAAATACTCAATGTATTCCTCAAATAAGAATCTGAACAGCTAATGGGGGCATAAATAATAATGTAAGGGGTAGGCTTCCAGTTTCCACAACCCTACACAAATGGACTTGAAATCACTTGCTTTTCTCTGAATAATGTAAAAGTAAAACTGCTTAGCTCGGCAACCTGAAAACATTTCTGTGGCCACATATTTCCATAATGGGCTTGAGGGACTTACCTCCTCATTACCGATTATTGATATGGTCATTGAGAATAAATTGCTTTCACAAATTAAATATTTGTGAAAGCAACAGGACAAATGTGTCCCTCAGTGTTGCTGACCAAGAGAAACTTTGAAAGTTCATTGTAAAGGATGAAGCAAGGCATTAGAAGGCATAGTCAGGTAAAAACTCATTAATAACATAACTTAGAGCAGACTGACAGCACAAAAGAGCTCACATAAGCACATGGCAAATAGCTGGGTTTTTTTCTCCACTCTGTCAGGAATAAATCATTTTGGAGCGAAGTCCCTATACAATGATAAATACAGATTTCTTTCGGGCCGAAGAAAGTCAATCGCCAGGCTGCCCACCGTCCAAGCCACAGAAACAATAACATGAAAATCGAACACAATCGGCCTCCAAAAGCTTACATTTTATGGTGTTCAGGAAGTTTGGGGGCCAATGGTGATTTACCAGTTCCTTTCAACTTTTTGTGTGTCTGTCCTTACAGAGGGACAGAGAGCTGCATGTAAAACATTAACCCCTGACCAGTAATAGAACATGGCAAAATGACTCCAGCTTCAAAAGATATCTCCTCATCAAATGGCTTATGCAATTTGTTGGAACGAAATAGGCCAGTTTGCTTAGGGCAGATGGAATGAAACGCTAGCGTATCCTGAGGAGGGATCTTGTTGCTCACCACCCCCTCCAACTGAACTTTGAATGGCCACAGCTCACTCGAACAGCTAAAAACTTCCTGAGACGGGACTTTTTCAAACTCTGTTCATTCCAGATGTTTCAGAGCGAGAGGGTCTGTTAAGACTTCCCTTGCCACATTACAAAGAAGATTTCATTTCCCCCCACATCCGTCAGCCCGATCTCCGCTGCTGACTCAGGCTGGCCGGGGCAGGGGGAGAGGGAAAGCGAGAGCGAGCAGGGAGTGACCCAAAGCGGGTCTGCATGCCTCTGCACTTCTACCAACACGCCCAGATGAAGAACAGTCACATTAGAATGTCCAATAAATGTTAACTAGCACATAAAATCTAACGCTGCCTTATCCTGACGGGCATCCAGACACAAAAACAACAAGTCTGCTGTTCATATATGGTAAACAAAAGGAATGCTGGCAACAGCCTCGGCCTTTCCTTGGCTGCTCGGTCCAGACAGTGGGTCCTATGAACAAGTAAACGTGTTTTAATTTCACGTACAGGAAACCAGCTGTCGGGGAGGGAATGAGCATTAGTTTAACCCGGGACAGTGGAGGGTCGGGGGGTATGACTCAAAAGCAATGAGGGAAAAAAGGCGCTCGCGCACATTCATGAGATCGGGTCATGGCAGCATTCTGAATGTTCCAGAAAAACACAGTACAACGCTCTTTTTTCTTTCTTTTTTTTCTTTTTCTTTTAACCGTGCACCAACCAGCTTCTGTAGGTTATCTTAGGCTTTAGTGATTAGGCTTTACAACAATCAAATAATTCAATCTATGAATAATTAAGAAACTGTTTTTGTATTCCAAAAATTCTAACTTTAGATTAAAAATGTTTGGCCTTTGACAGATTGTAAGTACAAGAAGGTTTCAATGTCACAGCTAATTTGTATCTAGCCCACCCTTCCAGGTTTTCTCAGGTCAAAAGAAATGTGTGCTCTGTACACTGTGCTCTTTCACAAGAAATAAACAAAATAACTGAACTAAAAATATAAAATGGCAGCCTCTGGACCAGGGTTTTCCAGAGCACTGCAGACTTACTGGCAACTCAATAACTCTCCATCTGCAGGGTATCAACGGGCTTCTGTACCTACAGCACTGACATCATCTACACCAAGGTGGGGAAATGGCCTCCCTTTGCTCTGCCCATCTCATCACTACCTCTCTGTGGGCCTTTGCAGGAAACTGGTTAATCATGTGCCCTCAGCTCTCAGCAAAACACATTCTCTCAACTTGCAGAGAAGATGATTTGATCGAGACATTTTGTAAAAGCTTTTTTTTTTTGGTAACAAAGACTTTATGGTGTGCTGAGAATGAATGCCGGTAAGTAAACGAATACATTTTTTTATTACTCCAAAATGTGAAAACGGAGTATGAAGGGGAAAAATAGACCAAATTAAAGCTTTGCAAAAGACTTCTCAACTGCTATCTAATCTAATCACAAAGTTATCCAATACAGACACACTATACCTCAGACAGCCACATGGGGATATTGTAGCAGGGCAGGTATATTTGGCAAAATAACTAAGGGATAAAATCAGTTCTCTTTCATCAAGCAGTACATCTGCTATCACTTAATTCGCTTGACTGTTTACAGAGAGAGCTAATAAATTGGGGAAAGAATGGCATGAACAGGCAGGACTGAGGGTTCTGTAATTACAGGTTCTTCTGCTCAAATCGCTGACTGACTGCTGACTCATTCACTTATAGCCACTTGTTAAACTGTTGTGAAAAGCACAGGTATGTACCCAGCACATAGCAATTTCAAGCAGCTTTCTTTTTAGAACCAGAGGTAAATACTTCTGCCTGAAGTAAATTGAAGATTCCGTTTAAAGGACTGACACACACACAACTTCAAGTTTAAAACACACAGATAAGCACAATAGCAGCTCATATTATATTAGTATCTGAGGTAAAGGGAGATTTACCTATTGAAGGGAAAGTGAAGCTTCATGAACCCCAAAATGGGTGGAGCTGCCAATGACTCACTGACTTGAACCAATCAGTGTTCAGCAAGGGAGAACAAAGTCTTTTGAAGGGTTCATACAGGCCAGTGATTGACAGAACACTGATGTCTCCACCCAACCACACTCTTATCAGTAGATGGAGCTTGCAATCCCCCTGGAAATACAAATGCTGTTGATTGCTTTCTTTCATAAAACTGAGGAAACATTGTAGACAATCATTCTCAAATGTTATCCATCCCTGTCTGGACTGAAATTCTGAAGACTGGTTTCATCATGTGAAAAAGCAGAAATACTAACCCAATAACCCAAGCTATTAAATGGGGGGTATTTCTATTCATGAAAATTGTTAAGAGGACTTGATTGAAATTGAAAGAAGAGAGGGCCTCCGATAGCATAACGGTCTAACACACTCGTTTATGAGTGTGAGCTGCCTATCATGGTCGCGGTTCGAAACCAGACTGTACCAGACCGGCCCTGGTGGGGAGCCCTGATTGGGGGTGGTGTTTGGCTGTAGATTCCAGGGGGAGGGGGAAGGGTGAGCCGGCACAAATTAGCTGAGAAGCGAGTAAGGGTGTCCCCAGAATGTGGGTGGGCAAATTCCGTCTCGAAGGAAGCAGGGTTCGCTACCCTCTGAGAATGAGCTAGCTCGTAGAGACGGCCGGCGAGTTCGTGTGGGGAGGGCAAATCAAAATAAATTGAGGGTATAATTGGCCACTAAATTGGGGAAAAAATGGGAAACAAATTTTTAAATAAATTGAAAAAGGAAATTTGACTTGGCTCATAAGTGTGACTTAATTTGGCCTTGCATGGTTATATGCCCTTGCTGAGCTGACAGACGGACCAAAACTGTACCTGTCAGACGGCTAGTATAGACACTCATCACTCCATCTCTCTTTGTGTCCTTAGCCTACCTAGAGGAGGCCCAACGGCCTTCTTGCAAGTACAATGGTTTGAGCAGAAACATGTGGATTCAAGATGGCCACCGTCACCTCATTGGATGCAGAGAAAGTGCTGAAAGTACATTCAGAAGCTGCTCACGGAGCACACTGCTGACCTGGAGGGACTAGAACAGAGCACATGCACAAAAGAGGAGGATATGAACAAATCCTAAGCCCTCACAGAAAAAAAACACTTCCGTGTTGCTTTGGGTTTAACTGGCTGGATTTCCCCCAACTGACTCGACACTGCTCACTCTAAGATTGTGGTCTTGTGTAGAGACAAAAAAAATAGACAGTTTAAAACTATCTGCACACTTAAATACTATAAACACACCAGTGGTTTTAAGCCATTGACACCGCATAATGGTTTGGTACTGGCAGGAAGTCTTTGGCAAATAAAAATTTAGCTAGGTCTGTCATATTATTAATAAAAATGTAATAATTAAAAACACTTACAGGGACAAAAATGGGATCATACAAATGTATCCTAATATGAACCATCTGAGGCTAGCTGAATTTGTCAGTTAAATAATGGCTATAAAGACAAACTGAAATACATGAGTCTTTACAGCTTGCCAGGTCAGGTAGTAGAGGCAGAAACACTTGGGCTATTCAAGTGCAGGCTAGATGCAGTACTAGATATTCTCTGCCAGGGATGTGCACGCTGGGCAACTGCGACACCTCGGATAAGGGTACTTAAACTCTCACTTGCCGTTACTGAGTTGAGATTTGCTGGGTACACGCTGTCGCAGCGCCTTCATGAATCTCCCCTTGCCCATTGTAATAAAACCTTTTCAATTGGAAAGTGGTCACCAGTGTGTTACTTCGCCGGTCCTGACTTCCACAAAGGGAGAAGATTCCTAACAGACCTGTGTATAGATTTGGGTTGTATGTGACAATTTTTTTGTATGGCTACTGTAGAGGTTGACGCATTGCCTATGGGCTTGTCTACCTTCAGTGAATAGCACGAGTCTATTTTATTTTTAACGTAATCAGCAAGTCTACTGCATATACTCTCTCCTCATCTGACAATCTAGAAATCCTCCAAATAAATTACTTGTTTATGAATTATACCTCCCTCTGCCATAAATTCCCTGTATAAAACGTTTTTAGGACAATCAAGTTTCTTAAAGAGTATGTTAAATGATATCCATAGCTGACATTTTTGCAGTAATCTTACAGTAACTTCTTAATTTCCCTTTCAGGTACTGCATCAGAACTTGATTTCATTCGAAATGTCTGTCTGTTAGTGTCAGGTGTGTAAACCTCTTTTTCAACTAGAAAAATGTAGCACTCTGGATGTAGTGTTCTGGAAATTCCAGTCAATCCTACCATCCATTGTTTAAGATTCCATCAGAAGTCATCTCAATTTGACACTAATTACTCATACATTATGATATGATTTCCTTGCTTATCATGCACTCTATGGAGGGCACAGATATAAGCTATCTGGTGGTAGAAAATAATGTAACAGAACAGAATAAAATAGAATCAGGGTAAAACAGGTAGTCTGATTCTCGTGGCATTTATTGATCTTACAGAAAGTGGTAAGTGATCTTTGCTCTTCAAAGTGTGCCCCACTTTCTGCTCCAAACAGAATTGTAAAAGTCTCACAAATATTTCAATAGGAACCTATCACAAACTACCCGACACCCACACAAATGAATGGAAAATGAATTCAAGACAAATGAATGGAAAATCTGAGCTAAGTGGCTTGGGCCAAGAAGCACGAAAACCAGTTTATGTACCTCTAGAAAAAATCCCTGTTACATGCAGCAAATGTGAAAAATTTGCAAACCTTGGTAGCCACATTGGGTGAGAATTGTGACCTTGGGCAATGGAAAGTATTTCATGCACATCTAGGCATTATGAGCAATACATGCAATTTCCTGGAAAATATGAGGAGAGTATATGAATGGCAGTCATACTAGGTATGGCTTTGGACCTAGTAGAAATAGGAATAGAATGCTGTAGTGTCATAGGAAGGGAGTGAGGGAAGGAAGGAAGGAAGGAAGGAAGGAAGGAATTAATAAATAAATGAATGAATGAATGAATGAATGAATGAATGAAGGAAAACAATGGGTCTTCAGCATGAAAGCCTAAAACTTTGTGCGAACAGCTGAATTCAGTGTTTGGAACACTGCTGGGTCAAAGAGAAAGAAAAAGAAGGGCTGAAGGCAAATGTGGGAGTTGGCCCAGTGTCTCTACAGATCCATTTGGTAAAATAAACACAGCTGAGGGCAAGGAATTCTCTGTGCGTTCTCAGTCAGTTCCAGACCTCCACCCTGCTGTCTCCTCTGCACTAATCATGTTAGACACAAGGGTGAAATTGAAGGGGAGAGAGACAGAATGACAGAGACAGAGAGACAGACAGAGAGAGACAGAGAGAGAGAGAGAGAGAGAGAGAGAGAGAGAGAGAGAGAGAGAGAGAGGGAGAGAGAGAGGGAGAGAGAGAGAGAGAGAGAGAGAGAGAGAGAGCCCACCACCTTCCTTAGCCACAAATTATTTTGTTATCAATCATAGCTGAGAATGTTTGGGAAGGAATTTTTCATTCTAACACTGTTTCATTTGAAAAGAAAGAAAGAAAGAAGGAAGGCATCCCCTTACTGTAATTAATCTAAAATCAGCTCCAAATGCAAAACATTACCATCCAATTTTTTGGTGAGGGAACTCTCCATGAAATGAGAAACTGGCAGTAATCTGATGTGCTGATCCCAAGTGGTGGAAATTGTGAGATCATGACATTTAAAGATCCCAGCAGGAAGGTTTATTTATGCATTTTCTGGGATGGAGACGACGGGTAACCTCACGCTCTGTGCTCTTCTCAAAGCCAATCAGCACCGGGTTCATGTCACACCATGCCGAGAGAAGCCGAGCACCGGAAAGACGGGTGTTCTAACCTGGCAGAAAGGGGATGATTCTGCGCTTTGGGTCCTTCTGTCCTCCTTCCACAGGGAACTTATCCAGAAGCTCCATCTGAAAAGACAGAAAGGGAAAAATAAACAAAATAAAACGCACAGATCAGCACAAATGCGCGGATCACACACACACACACACACACACACACACACACACACACACACACACACACACACACACACACACACACACACACACACACACACACACACACACACACACACACACACACACACACACACACACACACACACACCCCTTTGGGAAGCCATTTACAGTTTCCAATTAAGATGTTCCGTTTGCAATCATGTGCCAGTGATTAAAAATGGACATTGCAGATGGCATTTTTTTGTTGCTGCGAGTGCAGTGTGGGCTGTTTGTGGAAGCTCACTGACATAGTGGAACATTTCTTTCTAAAGTCCGGTCTGCGGCCATTCCACAGTGATCCCACAGTGCTAGGTCTATAGGTTATTTTCCTATGCCTGGGCCAATAAAGCGCTAATGCTCATCTGAAGGGGCTGCCTTTTTTTCCCCCCCAGGTCTCAACTTGGTTCTGCTGACAGCCGCACGCAAGCTAAAAGACACCTGGCTGCTATCAACACTAAGGTGATGTGAGCCGCAATGCACACGCCCACAAGTGCAGAGCAGAGCTTTTACCATTTAAGTTGAAAGCCTCAAACGAGCAACCACATTAAGCCAGGTGTCTTAACTTTCCTAAAAGGCAATTTTTTTTCCAGATTTTAGATCAGGAGAGATGCATAGACCTCTGACATTGTGATTTATGAGTGATACTATGCAATCGGTGTCATGTCACTGTTGCTGTCCAGAAAGACCAATACACTGATTATCAGATGGATATGAACTGGCAGGCAAAAAAATGTCTGAACATAACCAGGACACCTGTGTCCTGAGATTGCTCCTCAAATCCTTCAATTTGAATGGATTAAATTTAAATTAAATTTGTCAAAACAGCTTGTGTCAAAACCATGGCTCAATCTGACTTTCAACCGTTTGTCTCTTTCCACCTGATATGACCCTACATATGTAATATATAAGCTAGACAGGAAGGCTGAATAACTTACTTCTTGTGACTTCGATAGGGTAAGCTAGTGGGTGCCTTGAAATTTAAACATGACATCCTCATGAAAAAATGTAACACTGCAGAAACAGTGGAAAGTTGATAAAATCTATTGACCACTCATTGGACTTTGGAAGCTATCATTACAAATTCTATTGTGCACAGATCTCCAGCACGAACACAAATTCCTTTAGCAAGCCCCTTAAAGTTTACCACGTGCACATTCACTCCAGTCTGTGTCACTCAGCCCCAGGCTGTGCGTCAGATGGCACTGAATGGATAGAACAGGACTCAATTCTACAGCAATAAATGCAACATAATGGAAGCAGAGAAGAGACAGTCTTCCAGAGCAGCCAATCTAATAACATTACCAGAGCTTGTCTCAATGGCTACTGATGCCAAGTTGGGCAAATACCAAACAAGGTTACCTTGTGTCCCACTAGTTTTTTTATCATGATGTTAAAGAAAAATAAAGTCTGTTGGAAAGCAAATTTGGAATATTATAAATCCTAATCTCAATAATGTGGACCTGTAAAAATGAACCATCTAGTTTTATGCAATTCAGCAGTGGTTTTCCAAAATTTGTGGATTTCTTTCAGACGGAAACATTTATTTTATTTTTTTACATCACATGTTTAGTTCAGGATTATTTCATTCTATAGTGTATTTGGTTTAGACACACCCTCTTTGGGAATTCTCTGCTTAGTAGAATGTAATAATATAAAATTTGCCTTGGGAAAGAATCTTTGCTAAGATGGTCAGAAACATGGTAAGACAGCATCTAATTACCAAGTCAGCAAGTAAAATATTTTGGGCTATAATGGCCTATAATGGGGCCAAATTGGCCACTATAGTCAGCATGTGCTGAGACTAGACTCCATGCATAATGATTCAACAAAAAAGGAACTACATAAAGATTAAAAAGTTGTATTCTTCTTTTCCTAGTATTCTAACAGTGTGTTCTCATTGAACCAAGCGTGGAATGTCTTTGCCAGCAGCACTGTGGTTTTTCATTGCCAGGAACAGTCGCCGGCATATTTCAGCGCAGGACAGCTGATAAAGCCACAGGAGGATTCTGTAGTTAGGACTTGCGCAAAGGAGACAACTGACCTCAGATATGTGATTTATGCATTTGTTTTCAGTCTGGCTGAGAATGGGAGGTCGAATTGACTGCAAGGAGGAATAGGATGTGGGCAGCTGGGACAGGATTGGCTGAGGGGTGGTGATGTGGTGGTGCCGATCCTGCAAGGGGGAGGATTCTCATAGCACTGGGCTTCCTTTTCTCATGGAAAATCACTCACACATCAAATGGACCGTTGCTGGAGGAGAGCAGTGGATGGGGTTAGGATGTGTGTGTATGTGTGCGCGCGTGTGTGTGTGTGTATGTTTGTGAGTGTATGTGCTTAGGGAGAGCTTTACAGAAACTAAGATACTCCACCCTCACACACACATAAACATACCTCTATAGTGCACAGAGTTTTATCCCACTTTATTACTGCCTAGTCAGCTTTTGAAGAGGCTCCAGATCTTAATTTTGCTAAAGACCATGTACAGCCAGACATCTGCTTAAGCAGTTCAAATATACATGTAAAATATGTAATATATAAAATATACACACACACCCGTTAATACAAGTCACCCTGAATAAAGATGCCTACTCACCAATAAAATTAATTAATTAATTAAAAATTATATTAAAGGAATATAAGTGATTATAACGGGAGTTAAGATGCTTACTGCATCCAACAATGTGCAGCAAACAGAGCATCATTTGAACTTGCATCTGCATCTACTTTCTCCTTTCTATGATGATATAATTGCCCTGTACCCCTCCCACTGACTACATCATCACCCTCTGCTCTGCCCCACCTCAATCTCACCCCTTCCTCCTCAACATTTACTGTTTCGTCACCTCCCCTCCGGCCCTCAAGTTCCAAAGCCACACCAGATCTGAACTTAATCCAGGCCCACAAATGGAATGACTAGTAAAGGGTGGCTCATTACTTTTTTTAAAGATAAAACCACATAAAATCTGAATGTCTAGAGAAATACAATACGAGTTATACAGTACCAGTCAAAGGTTTGAGTACACCTTCCATCTGGACTACGGCTAATCAGGCACTCCTTCATTCTTCAGCAAGATAACGACCCGAAACACACCTTGAAGTTGTGCAAGAACTACCTGGTGAAGGAGGAACGTGAAGGACAACTCAAACTGATGACCTGGCCTGCCCAGTGTCCAGACCTCAATCCCATAGAAATTGTATGGGACGAACTGGACAGAAGAGTCAAAGCAAAGCAACCCACAAGTTTCTCTGGGAATTGCTGCAGGAGAGCTGGGAAGACATATCGGGTGATTTCCTGCTGAAACGTATTAACCGAATGGCCCGTGTTTGTGAGGCTGTTATCACGGCCATTATGAGGAATCCAAGATTCAATTTTCAATATAATTTTCTTGAACATTTCTTTGATGTTCATTTTGTTCATTGTTACATGTGTTTTCTGTCATTTTAAAGTATTTACAGAAACGTATACGGTGTAAAGCATTGTCAATTATGAGATAAACCTAGTTTCCAGCAGGTGTACTCAAACTTTTGACTGGTACTGTATATATATATAATTATGATACATTTTTAAGTTAATTAAGTAAATTAAGTTATCAAAAACCTGCTTTGATGTGTAGCATTTCCCTACCATTCATATTTATTCATCAACCTGCTCATCCATATCTTTAAACCGTGGTAGATAACATTACATTTGTAACAAAAGCAAACAGTGAGGTTCACCTGGCGTGAAACTGACGTGAAATCACAGCTCATTTCTCTTTAAATCACGTGGAGCAAGAACGCCATACACAACTCATTAGGAACAGATTTACAAAGTAAATATTTATTTTCTTGCAATAAGGAAAAATGTACATTACAACCAAAATACTATATATAATTAACATGCATACTATACACTGTAAGCAGTACAAAAACTGTTTTTGCAACAATTTACAGCACAAATCCCAGGCATCACAAGATCGGTAATGGTAATGATTCTGTAGCACAGGACAAATCACTGAAGCTTATTCAAATTTTGGTTTTAATGATGCAACTAAATACCAGAAGAGATTTGGAATTTTAAAACCATTTTTCTCAGGAGAAGCATTTGAGGTGAAAATGTTTGGCGCAATAATTGAAATATTTCCTCTTTAGTGAAATTTATAAGGAAAGGGTCATTATTCTTCTGTTTTCCATGCATTTTGATTGAACATGATAACTTAAAATTATTGTTTTTCATGAGTCAATCACTTTAATGTATGCCATAGTTTATTTCTATGTGATGCCATATCTGACATTCAAACCATACAGGGTTTGACCTGTACATTAGTCACCGTGAATACATGTGTTTACCGTCTGAATGCACATGCCAGGCTGTTAAACAACACAGGACAAATCCCACACAACATGCTGCTGTAACATGACCATCCACATTAAAATGATTTTAAAAGAACCAGAATCAACTTTCTGAACAGGCAGGGAGCTAACTTTAAATACTGTATATGATCATCAATATGCTGATTATCAGGTCCGCACCCACATCTTTCCCTTTGTCCATTTTATAAAGCTGGAGGAAAGCGGCATGAAGAGTTATGATATTGTAAGCAAGGCACTCTACTGAAAACAACAGCCCTTGTAAAAACATTTTTCATGGACAGGCAAAGAATGTATTCCTCCAAATATTCCTCTATTCCTGTGCTAAATAGACACTGAACAAACATGTTTGCTTATAAAATTGTTTCATGGGATGATAACCAATTTTAAAACAAAATACTCCACTTGTGACTTCAAACCTATGCAGATGTAGACCTATATGCACTACAAGACTTTACTATAAGAGGATCTCTACTCTCACATTTTCCTGAGAGCTCTAGAGTGCTTTCTAAATATGCGGCTTGCTTATCTTTGATAATTAAATATACATCAAATACAAATCACTCCGAATGAAACCATTTGTTTCTCAGATAGTGCCGAAAAAACAAAGTCTAGTTGAATTACGGATCCCTGTAGAGTTGTATGTGGTCCCCACCAAATTTATTTTAAGCATTTTATACTTAGAAGACTCACTGAATACAACATAAATGATGACATCATACACCCCCACAATAAATTAAAGATCAGACTATAACATAATTACAGCTTCTCACTTGGTTGGGCAAATAAAGAGAAAAAAGAAAAATCTAAGAATAGCATTCTGTCATTTTCAATTATTGGGTGGCTCATGGTTTTCAATTAATCAAACATCTACATCACACAACTTTTTCTTTCAAAGTCAATAAGGTCGAGACATATTGACGACTCCACATAACAACCATAGGTCTGACTAAAAGGGCAAATGCGTCCTTACAGTTGAATTATGACATGCTACTCATACAGTACATTGTCACTGATCCAAATATTATACGATCTATACATACAATGAATTCCATTCGGGTTCTGTTTTTTTGCAAAGCAGAACCTTCTTCCAAGCCTTAGCGCTGTTAAACTCAGCATTCTCATTTTATAGGTTCTACACACAAAGTGGAAAACCAGACAACCGTTGTCTAGTAGCCATGAGTAGGAAGTTCACAAGTTTATTGTCCCGAGTATTTCCACTTCCGCAGCAGTTCCAGTTCTGTTGGAAGATTGGTTGAGCAATTTACATAAATAATAAAGGTATTCAATATTAGACTATTAGCAGTACTCATATTGCTTTGTGATAATAAAACAATCCGTTTTTTCCCCTTGCGCTGTTGGATGCAGTGTTTTAGGTTATGTTGCTAAAGGAACAAGCTTGGAGTGAGTAGGCCCACTGCTAGGTCTGTATATCTACCTACAATCTATTCTATATCTATTACATAAGAGTAAAAATGATAACACTGGCTAGTTAAAATACAGTCATCCAAGCTTCCAAAAAACAGAAGAACTACAGTTTATAATATAGTTTGTTTCACTTGTGTATAACTATCAGCAGACAAAAGGACAATAGTGTTTTAATGATAGAAATGGGCCATTCAGTCCCTCTTAGCTTGTCATTTGGCACATCTGTAATAAAAAACTAAAATGACTAACTCACATTTACTTATGAAATACTATACTAGAGATAGCATAAATAATCCATTGCAAGTTCCATTCCTTACAAATTCTCTATGAACTTTTCTCAACAAAAAAAAACCCCATTAGTAAATCAGCAGTGCTTTTCACTTTGCGGTAAGATAGCTTAAGGTAAAAAATGTGACAGATTACCGGCCACATGTGCATAGTTCTATACAGCTGATTTTAGGTCATTTTAGTTCTTATTCTCCTCATTGAACCCTTGGTGTCCACAAAAGACAGGGCACGACCCCTTCAGAATTGACAGCGCAAGAAAAATGACAGGCATTCCACAGTGGGTAATCACACAGCTGCGCCAACTCAACATTCAATAGAATGCGCTGTCATGCTTAAAATGTCGGCCTATAATAATTAATTGACCAGCTTTTGTATTTGGAGACAGGCCAGACACCAAGGCAATTTTCCTGAAGCCATAATTCGTCTGGGCCATATCCTCTCTGACTCCCTGTTGGAGACTGCCCACACAAAAGCCTTTTGCATGGAGCCCTACTCGTGCGGGACCGAAATGAATGAGCACGTTGAGGGCCTCTGACAAGAACTCCTCTTTTCTCAGCTTTTGAAGCCGTTGCAGCTATGGGCAACAACGTCATCAGAGGAGTCATTCCTCATCCAAGACCCATGGAGAGTTGCCACTCCCCTAGCCCCAGAGAACTCTGGGAAGAAACAGAAGAAACATCTCCAGCTGCAGGGAATCTAGGGCATTATCCTAATCATATCCAGGGTGGAGAATGCACTTATCAGCTCTCTGCAGCTGCATTGAAGAGTCCCCTTCCCAATCCCATCCACCATCCCCCATCCCCTCCCCCACCCTTGCCCCTGGACTGTGGAAGAAATTGTCTGAGGCTAATAATGCTGCAACACCCTCTATATAAATTGTTGCCCTCGGAAAGTAGGGAAGGTGGAGCAGGTGTCATGTGAGGAGAGGGAAGGTCACTCAGGACCAGCTTGGTCCCTCAGACTTCAACCCATTTCACTTAGATTAATACTCATTTATACCCCTACCTTATGTCCACTCACGTCACTCAATTTTAGGATAAACTTGAAAGTTACATTGAGGGACACAGAGGAATCTTAGGAAAAGTTTAACCAAAACATTTTCCTTGTTGATATACCTCTGGATTTAACCAGAAGCATTCGACCTATTAATGGGTTCTCTTACACGATCTTACTCACACCCGCTGGAGAACAACAAGTCTACAGCAAAATGACTCCAGGGGCCAAAAAACGCTAGTCATTGAAAACATTTCTGTCAAGCAATAACAACCGCACAAGAGGAGACTTGTTTTAGACGTGCATTTCCTGCCACGGCTTCTCCTCACTGCTCAGTGTGCTGGCTCAGCACATGGTTTTATGTGTGTGTGCATATATATATATCAGAAAACTCTGCACAGCGAAACAAAAATCTCACATTTCAAGTCTGGCATTGCAAAGGCTGGATGCTGCCTGGAAACTACTTTCAAAAGTCATCAACAAAGGCAGGAGACCCTAACCAGCCAAAGGGAAAAGCACTGCAGACAGATTGAGAGAAAGAAGGGTCAGGGGCAATATTTAAACCTCATCTTTTTGCACCTTTTCAAGGAAAACAGTTCAATGTTTAGCTTTTGTTTTATTGCTGAGTGTACAACTTCACTTTGAGAAAGGCATACAGTTATGAAAGCAGAATCATTTGTTCTATGATGACTGCTGGTAAATTCCTTTAATATGAATTTTTTACAATAAGTGCAGTTGTTTTTGTCAACTTGGCTCATTATGCTGTAATGTGTCAAAGTAAAATGTAGTCATACAGTAGGCATCAACATCCTGCTAACTGATACCAGAACTGTAAGAGACAGAAGTCATCTTTGCCTGTTTGTTTTTATCTCAGCGTCTCTCGTCTGAAATTAAATCAAATGAGAGATTTAAGTTATCCTTGTTTACATGATTCCTACCTACAATCCCCTCCAGAGATTCTCCCACATCTACATTTAAAACATATTTCAAGTGTGCACAGATTTGATTTATAGACACATTTCCGCAGTTCAGCATTTCTATTTCTAAGTGATGGCACATGTTATATCGAGGCCTAATTGTTTCCAGATAAAAAAATAATGCATGTGATGCAGTTTATTGTGCAGCAGTGAACCTGGGCCTGGTTTGCTGCTGTATAAATGCATTCAACAGTAAGAGGCTGCACAGCGATTACAGCAGCATGCTGATGCTTTTTCCACATTAGATTTTTTTTTTCCTCGATTACTGCATGTGGAAAATATGCATTAGCCGTATGGCTTGAAGAAGAAAAACCCATATGGCTACGAGTTTCTACATGAATACAACTAAATGAAACATTTAATTTGGAATGAGGTTTATTATATAAGATAGAAGATATATATATAGATGGTACAGTATATTAACACTATTATGGAAAGGTGTGAGGCATGGATGCTAATATTGATATTTGAAAAAGAAACTAAACAAAAAAACATCACATTTTGGTATTTGTCAATACAGATCAATCAAATTGAAGGGATAAAAGCATGCACGTAATCTCTTAATACAAAACTCCATTCATGCCCCATAGGTTTAAATAGCCCTTTTAATATGACTTACTATTGTCCACCTATGACAGCTCATTATTCAAATAAAATACCTGTATTTCAAAATACTTTCCTAGCAAGGTGTAAAACCTATCAAAGTTACTGTAGGTGGTGCCTCATCGTATTGCACCGTGTCTTTTACAGGAAGAATGATCTGGATTGAGCCTCCAGAATGGCACATCCAGTAGATGCATTTTCTCTCAGTGCCTTGCTTTCCCCTATTTTCCGGCTGGAATTTGGGCCTTCCCAGTGCCAACTGTGGCAGGGAGTCCAGTAGGGAAATGCATAATTGGTCACAGTGCCCCTTTCCCTGGGAAGGAGTGTTTCAGTCGGCAGGGTATCCCCCATCACAATGGCAACTCCTCTCAGTTCCATTGCACGCTGTGCTCTGGCTGCGGCAGCTGGGCTGTTCCCTGGCTCACTAGCTGAAGCAGCTCAGCTGATGTATTGCGGAGTAGGAAAAAAAGCACAGCTGGCTGCATATGCTTCAGAGGACTCCCAATTTGATGTTGCATTGATGGGATGGGATCATTTCGATTCGGCATTCCAAATTGGGGAGGATAAAGTCAGAAGAATACCCTGGATCAAAACATACAAGTTCTTATCTCTTTAATGAGAAGTAATTTTACCTCCATATGAATAAGGGTTGATGCTAGCAGTACAACTCAGGGTCCATTTCTGCAGTTGTACACTAGTTATAAAATAGCATGCGCCTGTTTGATGTTTCAGGTATTGTTGTTTTCTTGCCTCAGTTTCAAGTTGCAGCTTTCATCAGCATGGGGTGTGTGCGAGGGTGTATGCGGGGGTTGGACAGGGTGAGATGCTTTTAAGGAAGGAAGGAATGCGTTTCAGCAGCATGACCAGTCCAAATGATAGCCTGTTTCTCATTTTTGCCTGCGGCTAGACTGGTCCCAATTAGGCAAGTTAAACAAAGGATGCATAGTTTTTCAGGTTGCTATACAACTCTGTGGAGGAATGGCAGGGAGAGCATTGATGCTGTAAAGATTACATTGTGCTGCAAAGGCAGCCTGTTTACAACTGTAAACCTACCACTACCACTACAAAGAGCTGATCCATGGATGTTCTCTGTCACATTGTGTTAACGATTGGGTCCATTTCAATAAAATCTCAGATTTAAAACGGGTTTCCTTGTATTGTTACTGATTGTTAAAAAAGGTAAGTCCAGCAGCCACATATTTTCATTAAACAATCTGTTTGTGGTTAATCAAGACTGTGTTGCTCTTTTTAAAATTTTCAAAAATCGGGACTGCATTTGACTGTCTACCCCAGGGGGTGGGGGGAAAGAAAGCCGGCACGAGCTCACCGAGGAGCAGTAGGGCATTCCTAAAGAGCAGGCGGGGGTTCCATCTCAGAGGGGGTGCCGGCCTCTGGATATTAGCTTGGCCCGATCGGGCAACCACACTTCAAAATAAGCGTCGGGCCCTACTTGCATCCCTCTCCGATGAATCTCATTGGACAATGGGCTCTGGTGATACCTTGTAGAGAAAGAAACAGTAACGGGAGCTGGGAATGAACAGAAGCAGCGAGAGTGAGCTCTGAGCCAGGCTCAGCCACTGTCCCAGGCCAGAGTGGCCAGAGAGTGTCCACATGTTCCTGTGTGGAGACGGCACAGCAGCTGATGCATTTCACAGCAGCAAGCAGAGTGGTCTTCCAGGTGAGCTACTCCTGGCTCATACCTTCAACACCCTTAGGAGACACATGGAGCTCAGCCCGTCTGTGAATCACGATGGTCTGGGCACACTTTCAGAGAGGTACATCGAGATGCTCCAGGTGGGTCAGAGACGGAGAAATGAGGAGCTGTCCAAATTATGTAACTCTTCCCTCAGACTCCAGACCATTTTTTTATGCCTGACATTCCATCTTAGTGGAATTACGATAATGGCACTGCGTTTCAGCCTGGGAACTATGGCCTTAAGAGCAAATCGCTGACTAGACAGAGGGATATGAAAACATTCTCATCGCTCAGCAGTTTGGCATTGCCTCTCTGTCCATGACAGGGAAGCCCCAAATTCTGGCAGCGCTAATAACCGTGCAAATGATCTGAATCCTACGCTTCTCTCGGAAAAATCACAAGGATGCTGGAGCTGGCTGAAAGGCACAATAGGCTATTCTTACCTAAATAAAAATGATATGTAAATTGTACATTTACTGGTGAAATAAACTAAAATACTTGTAAAATATTCTGAAAGGATTTATTTTCCATATCTGCTTATTTATTTAAATTATTCAATATTCAGTCAATTCATTTTGGACAAAATGGGAAACAAACTGAAGATTTAAGATTTAAGGTTTAAAAGGAGAGTGTGTATATAAAGGATATAACAACCTGTAAAAAGTAAAAAGTAGGCTATTAAACTATTAAAATATAACTGGAAAATTATGATTTCCCCCTTCTCAAGATAAATTGCCCATTTGACATTGAAATTTGAAAATGATATTTTTGTTGTTATCTCTGAAATGTCCAACCCTCTAAACTCTGAGTCCTTTTCCCTGCCTTTCTCATCTAATGGGGGGAAACCATGTGGCTTTGTATTTTTACAAACTGGAACGGTTATGTACCTCTATTGAAATGTCCATACAGATAGAATGCACTGTTTAAATTATTTTTATAATCTAGATAGGATTTTATTAGAAGTAGACCACCAGAGGTTTATCAATTGATTAATAAACCTGAAAATAACAAATTACGCACTTAGGGCCCTATTCTAACCAGCTGCTTAAGTTCCTACAATTAATACAACAGTTGTTTTCCATTCAAGAGTCTCAATTCATCCCTTTAAGGAGCATGTGCCTTTAATTAAAACAATTTCAGGCAGATTTTACTAGTTGTCCACTATTGCATGGGAATAGTTGGAAACTACAGATGGGCATTGGCATACAGATAACTGCCAAAATAAAGGAAACACCAACCTATAAAGTGTCTTAATAGGGTGTTGGGCCACCAAGAGCAGCCAGAACAGCTTCAATGCACATTGGCATAGATTCTACAAGTGTCTGGAACTCTATTCGAGGGATGCAACACCATTCTTCCGTGAGAAATCCCATTATTTGGCAGTTACCTGGATGCGTTGTACTATAAATTTGTATTCCTGAGAGGTGATAGGTAATTACATAAAATTGAATGAATATCACATGGCTGAAACTGGCTGCCAGATTTCCTAGGTTTCTCTGAAGGGCTGCTATTATTACTACTGCAATTTATTGAGAATTGCTTTGCTCAAAGTGGCACACAGCACTCGTCGACAAGCAAGAACACAACAGGGACAACGGGATACGCACCTGGAGGTCAAAGAATTTGCTGTAGCGTCGGAATATAACCTCTGTGGATCCATCAGACCAGCAGACCTTGATGATGTAAACCTGGGAGAGAGGAGAAAAAAAAGAAATAATGTGAATTTTTGCAAACCACAGTCAGAAAGCTGGGCACTGTTGAAATGCAGGTGAGGGCCTGCCTGGCTCACGCAAGTCACAGAAAGCTGACGTGTGGCCTGGGTTAACAAGCCCATAGGGTCCGTCATGTTGGTCTTGGCACCACATCTGGCCTTCCACGTCAACCATTTCACACCTGCCCCATCTGGTGAGCTGGGCCTCAAAAACACTGTTGGGAATACAGCAGACTGGCATATTCCTGAGCTTGAACTCAAGTACCTACTGGAGTTATACTTAACCCTTTACACTAACAATATGCCAGTGTAATTCATTATATACTTAGGCCACACGCGTTTCTGCTTTTTCTGTTTCACTTTGAGATACATTAAATGGTACTATATAAATGCCATGCATCATCAACATCAACAGTAGTTGTTGTTTGTTGTTGTTGTAGTGGTGGTGGTAGGAACTGCACTCTGCTAGGGTAATAAACATGTTAAAGGCTCATTTTCAATGTCGGACCTCATTCCACAACAAATTAAAGGGCAACTTCACTCACTCACTCACTCACTCACTCCTTGTCCTAACCAGAACCTTCACAGTGTCTAGACAAGCCCCAACATGGCAAGATCTTCAAAACTGACCCTTATTACCACTCATCTCTGATCCAAATCAACTTTATTTCACCTTTCTGCCCCATGATATGTCCATCACCCATCTGTAATTAGCTCAGGCCAATACCAAAAAATGGCCTTCTAGGAGCTTGGTGTATAAATATACGTTCCATAGAAGGTGGTTTGCTAGTCACACCACACATTTCCTATTTCCGTTCACCACATGTAGATTTCAGATCCACCCCTGCAAGCACAACCAACATCAATAGCAGCCACCTCCACATTAGTCTGGCTGGTGGTGGTTAATGAAATCATAGACAAGCATGTGTTGATTAGGAAGCATAACCAAATATAATCTCATCATATTTACAATGCATTACCAGAATTAAAGCCATTTCGGTCTTGACTGACACAGGATGCAGTTTTTTTCTTTCATGCATTTGAAAGTTGTTCTCACAAACTCACAAGCGCATTACCCCCCCACCCAATGATTTATTCAGTTCACTCTTTCCTCTTTTGAGAAATCAACCTCAGAAATCAGGTCTGCTGTATGTTTTTCCACACACAATTACATTATTTGTGAAACCAAACCCTGGTATGAGACAAGCCTAATATAAGTAGCATAATACGTGACTGGAAGAGACATTAAGCTAATTAAGTACTATCAGCAGTCTTTTTTTAATACAATAAAATTCAGCAGCAGACACTGAGTATGTGTGTGAGAGGGGTGCACCTCCTGGAAATATTAGTGCCTTACAATATTGAATTACTGGCCCTCACTTGAATCTTATTTTCTGATTGAGAACTAAGGAAAGAGAGGAAGTCTTATATGAAAGAGTGGTTGAGCACACCAAGCTCCTCAGCCATAAAAAGGTATGTTCCAGGGACCCTCACATATGTCAGTAAAGGGGAGATACAGGGCAGACAGATGACACACCTCTGTACAGTTAATCTAGTCCACAGGTTCCAGGTACATGAGGGGTCTTTTTGTATTCACATGGACTAAGATATAATCCTTATACAGCAGATTCCATAGAAGTTCCACATTCCATGGGAAAGACATTCTATAGGCTATGTATATATTTTTACACATACATTCACTAAAGCATTAATATTTCATATAGGCCTAGTGTGAATTTATTTGTGGTGGAATTAATCACCAACACCCCAACCCCCAAAGAAAAAACAAAAGGACAAAAGAAACGCTCATGCTAACTTAAAGATTTAAAAAAAAACATTTACTGGCTTTAGGAGTGATTCATAACCACAGCATACAATCATGACGTGGCCTTGGTAGGAAATGTCACTGTTCAACAAAAATAACTCAACAAACGCAACAGCTCGCTGCAGTTTCTGTGAAGAGGTTGAAGTGATGAGCCTATGTCTGTGGTGCACTTTAGCTCTATTCCTGTAAATATTCCCAGTGATACCCTGCTGATGCGTCTGGGACAGTGGCATGACTGTCAAGGGGCTTGGTCACTTCCTGGCTGTTTTCAACCATCTGGCAGGATGAGCATCCTCTGACATCATCACTTCTTCATCTATCCAATGAAAAATCATGCCACTCAACATGACAACGTAACTCATTGATGTGGAATTTTATTCAAATAGTTTTATGGACGTGACAACAAAATAAGCAGTCCCATGCTTAATCATGAGTTAGTGGTTTGATATAAACATATAGCGTATAAACATATAGGTTAAGACAATTGATTAGCCACTGCACCTCAGGGCTGGAATTTCCTTTTTGTTACTGGGGGAATTTCCCTCCCATATTAAAGAAATGGGGTGGGGTTCAAGAAATTGTTGCTTAGATACAGCAACAGAGATACAAGCCTGTGACCATTGGTTGGCAAACACTCATACTATTAGCTGGCCAACAGCAAACTTGTGGCTAAGTGGCTAAATTAACTAGCTGGCTATGATCAAATTAAGTCTCCTGTAAACTTAATAAACCTGCAGACATTAGACAATCACATACACGTATGCTTGATAAGTCATGATGTAGGCTACTTGCAAAAGTGTATTTTTCATCATCCACTGGGCATTTTCCAATTTCTTTGTCAAAATATATAAATTTAAAATATATGGATGAAAAATGCATCACATAAATACAACCTCGGGCTACCTTCTGACCAGGATCAGTATCAGCAGTACAGTCACCATTTAACATATATAATAGGAGCAACATTTTTATCAATTCTAGGAAAAGTATTTGAAAATAAATGCCAGAACAAATGTTTAGGCTACTTGTTAAAAAAAGCTGATTTTACTTTGTACATCCATTCATGTTTCCAAAGTTTTTTCCCCCCACTTCTCATAGAAAAAGCCTATAGGTGCTCTTTAATGTAACATGACGAAAACTAAAACAGTGCAAGTACGTAATGCAGAATTTCATTCCTAAAGCTTAACACAGTCCTCGGTCTCTGCCAAAGCAAGTGAAAATGGGTTCTGTGGTTACAGTGAGATTTTCCCTTTATTTTCTCTATGCAGATTTCAGAGCTTGACAGCTGCAGTGGTGTCCGTTCAAATGATTGGACTCCATGGGACTTTCAAGAACAGCTAAAAAACAGTGATGTCATCTGGCACACACAGTGCGATCCTCTGTGGATGACCACGCCTGTAGTTCGAAAATCAAGAGCAGACAAACTATAGCGTGTATTCTACCTCCCTTTTGTTAAAAACTTGTCTTCTTTGTGGAAATCTTTCCTCATCAATGGCATGAATTCAATCAAAATGTAAATACCAATGTTTCTTCCCCCAAAAGAATGTTCCATGGATCTATGTTATCATGCAAGGCCATACAGGAATTAAGAACAAGCAGCAAAAACAACATAACTTTTATCTATGCAACACCGATATGTGTGCTGTACTTACTTGACAAAACATATGCATCATATTCCTTTCCACAAAGCCAATACCACTGGCAAAATGTATTCAATTTAAAAAAAGTACCAGCCTATGCATTCTTGGTACAAGGTAACAGCTCGCTGGTTGATGTACAAGCACAAGAAACACTTTCTTTCAAAAGGAAGAGAAAAAAAGGCAGGGAGGCAATCGGAAACTACACACCGATTGTGTCTGGCTGAGTGCTTCTACTGGCAGCCTTCCCAAGACTCGACTCACAGGCTGTTCCAGGAGGACAAGGCTGGAGAGGAAGGCCACTGGGGGAGATCAGTTGGACCAGAATGCTCCACTGCTTATCACACAGACACACACTTTTCCCAAAAGAAACTGTCCTCAACCAACTACCCAGCACATAAAGTACTGAGGTCATTGACACATATTACACCTCTTTGCATCCCCAATACTCTTCTCCAAACAGAGGGTTCTAGGGGTGGATAATATGGAATAAACATCCTATAATGACATGATGATATTTAAGGCCCACGGTGTTAGTGTGTACTTATACATACATGTGTGTGTGTGTGTGTGTGTGTGTACGCATGTGGTAATCAATGGAAAAGTTGCACGTACATATAGTTTAAATGTACTATCTTCAAATGCAATCTCCATGTTTTATGCTTAAAATGTGTAATTAAAATACTGGTAGTATTTTTTATTTACTTAAAATGTGGCAATATGAACTGACCTAAATTAACGTATCCATATTATGCTCCTTTCACACCGAAGCAACAACCCGGGTAAAACCTGTGTTTGCTGTTGGTCTGAATGGGCCAACATGGGTTCACGACCTGGGTCTGACCTTGCTCAGCTGCGGTATGAAAGGGGTAGTCTCGGATCAATACGTGCAGTCAGCATGTCAACAGGTACTAAATTAACGTTAATACAGATTTCTTCATAATCACAAATTTGCCAGCGGCGTTAACAAATGTAAACTAGCCAACTAGAACAGTGGAACAAGCCAAGTTAACGTTACAGACTAGATTGAACAATTGTGCAAACTGGGTAGCTAAAGTTAAGCTAGCTAATGTTAACATTTGTCGCCAATACTAGCTAGTAGCAAGTTTTTTCACCAGCATTATACTAGCTAGTAGCTAGTATAATGGTAGCTAGCTAGCAAATTACAGTTGCTTGGCTGTCTAGCTAACAAAGCTAGCTGACCAATGTTAGATCTGTCGTATCATCAGGTTAACAAATGTTGGACTTAACGTTAAAAGTTACAGCTACTTAACCAGCTACTAATTTCTAGCTGGCTAGTTGGCTACCTCTGCTATTTCCGTTTTTAATGACGTCGAAACGCGACAACCCTGTTCAGAAGTGATGTGTACAGGAGTAAACTTGCCAATCCGGGGCCTTGAGTGAATGGCAAGGACCCGGTATTTACCCATGTCCATAGTGTGGTCTGAATGAGTCAAACTCGTTCAATATCCTTACCAGGGGTTTTGTGTTTACCCATATCCATTTTATATCAGTGGTCTGAATGGACAACAAGTCAAACGCGTTCAATATCCTTACCAGGGGTTTTGTGTGTGAAAGGGGTATTACAGTCAAGCGGTCTGGATTTTATATCAGAAACTCCTAGCAGAAACTGTCCTCCACATACTGGACAACAAGTGCGTGAACACGCACGCACGCACGCACGCACACACACAGCAGCACACACACACACACACACACACACACACACACACACACACACACACACACACACACACACACACACACACACACACACACACACACACACACACACACACACACACACACACACACACACACACACACACACACACACACACACACACACACACACACACACACACACACACACACACAACACACACACATAATTTCATTCATTGAAAGCCCCACACCCCAAACACACTCTTTTCTCAAAGCAACTCTCCTCAATTTCCTTCACCCAATATACTGCTAAAACTCATTCTGTGTTCCACCACACATCATATATAATAACTGAAATGTATGCATTTGTTGTTCACTGCTCAACCAAACCCATTTGTGATCAAAATGGATTTTTTTTTTTTACATGGGTTTCTGAAAAGAATGAAGAAAATGGAACAAGCCAACAGATAGATAGAACAAAAGAAGATAAGAATACATAATGATGAGGGCCATTCAGCCCATCTAGACTCATCATGTCCTAATCTAAAGAGTATCTAGTACTGCATCTAGACTTGAATAGCCCAAGGGTTTCTGCCTCTACTACCCGATCTAGCAAGCTGTTCCAGGCATTGACAACTCTCTGTGCAAAGAAAAGCAACCTAATATACATGCAGAATTAGCCTTTTAAGTAATTTCCACCTGTGGCCTCTTATTCTGCTGACCCCACTTATCTTTAAAAATCTTTGGTAGATCACTTTGTTAATCCCTTTTACAAAAATCCTCTTCCGTTAGTCTCCATTTGCTAAGCTTAAATAGATTGAGTACTTTACGTCTATCCTCATAACCTTTACCTTTCATACCAGGTACCAATTTAGTTGCCCTTCTTTTAACTTTTTCAAGAGCTTCTATATCTTTGTTGTACTGTGGTGTCCAGAATAGCACACAGTGAGGTCTGACAAAGGCATTATATAACATTAATATAACCTTTGATTTATACTCAATGCTTTTTGCTATGTATCCCAGCATCCTGTTGGCCTTTTTCACTGCTGTAGCACACTGCTTTGATGCAGATAAGTCTTTGAAAAACTACAATTCCTGTCTTTTCAAATTGAACACCTACTAATTTTTCTCCTCCCATAAAATACTCCTGTCTTATGTTTTTATTTCCCACATGCATAACTATACATTTAGTACCTTGTCAAATGCTTTTTGAAAGTCCAAATATATTATATCATAAGCCTGGTTCAGGTCAACACACTTTGTAGCCTCTTCAAAAAAGTCCAGGAGGTTTGTTACGCATGACCTCCCCTTGAGAAAACCATGTATGGTCCCCCTTCTTATATATTGGAATTATACTACCCTGCTTCCAGTCATCTGGTATTCCTCCAGCGTTTATGGATTGCATACAAATATCTGTCAATGGTTTATGTATAATTTCCCCAAGTTCTTTGAGTACTGTGGGATATATGCCATCAGGGCCTGCTGCCTTATTTGTCTTAAGTTTTTCTAGTACTTCTATGTCCCTTATCTCAAAGTCCTCCGAAACATTCTGTACATTAGCTATACATTTAGGCATATTTATAACCTCTTCTCTTGTAAAGCTTTCAACAAAATAACTGTTAATGTGTTAGCAATATCCTTATTATTATAAACCAAAGGTCCTTCCTTATTCTTAATGCACTTAATCTCATCATTAGCTTTTCTACTAGAAAATTTGAAAAACCTTCTTAGGATTACTTTTTGCTATTTTAATTTCAAATTGCTTTTTATAATAATCTACCTTGTTTCTCTCTGAGTTTTCCTTTGTACTCTGTACAGTCGCTTCTTTTGCCCCAAAATCTCCCATAAAGATTTAGTCATTCACTGTCGGAGACTGTTTATTCATCCTATTTTCCTTTACTTTGGGGATGAACTTACACTGTACATCTACAATAACCCTTTTAAATTTAGTCCATTTTTCATTCACAGTTCTGCAACCTAGAAATGTTACCCAATCTATATTACTCACTCTCTCATTTTATTAAGGTCAGCTCATCTGAAGTTACAAATTCTAGAGTTAGAAGAGGCCGTCTTAACTTGCCAAAAAATATCAAAAGTAACTGCACTGTGTTCATTTGTCCCCTGTGGTTCTACTACCTCTGTGCTGCAAATTCTGTCAGGATTATTACACAAAACCAGATCCAGTATTGATTTCCCTCTCGTAGGCCTGACACTACTTCCCAATTGATAGAGGGGTTATTGAAGTCCCCCATTATTAACATCTCTCCTTCTGCACAGGTTTGTTTTATGTTACCATAGAGCATAGTATTTATTTTACTGTCTGAAGATGGAGGTCTATACCATACTCCTATATTAAAGCCCTTCTCATGATCTCCCAGTAATCTAATCAAGATGTCCTCACAAGTAATGAATGAGTTAATACCTGGAATTTCCTGCACATTAAGATCGTCTTTCACAAGGCCACTCCCCCTCCTCTTTTATTAGTTCTATCCTTCCTAAACAATTTGTACCCCTCTACATTATATGCATCCCCATCCGCTGCACCAAGCCATGTTTCAGTAATCCCAACGATGTCATAACCCACATTCAACATGACAGCCTCCAGTTCCAAAAATGTCTTTTTTATGCTTCTAGCATTTAAACACAGGAACTTCAGAGCCTTACTCACATTTATGTCATCCTTCCCCTCCACACAACCGTGCCGAACCACCTCTATTCACATTATAGTCTAAAACATATTTTTTAATGATATCCTCAGATTTATTATTATACTCCACCATGGTATCTTCCATCTGGGCAGTCTGTACCTCCCTATCCTTAAAACTACTACTAATTTCCCTCCCTGTCCCCCAGTCCCTAGTTTAAATATTCCTCTGCTACAATACAGCTGTACCCCTCCGGTTCAGGTCTAGCCCGTTCTGCTTTTACAGGTCACCCCTGTTCCAAAAGGAGTCCCAGTGCCCCATAAACCTGTGCCTCTCTTTCCTACACCGGGTTTGTAGCCACGTGTTAAATCTCCATATAAAATTCTGCTTCCTTTTACTAGCACGTAGTACTGGCAGAATTCCAGAGAAGACCACCATGGAGGTTCTACTCCTTAACTTTGATCCTAATTCTATAAATTTGTCCTGCAGAACCTCAAACCTACTCTTACCAATGCCATTGGCTTCAACATGGACCATGACCACTGAATCCACCCCTGCTCTGGCCAGGAGCTTGTCCATGTGTTCCAGGAGGTCTCCAACCTGGGCACCAGGCAGGCAGCATGCCATTTGAGACTAATTTTCCTGCGGCTTCGGTGTGCATGCTAACTTTCTAAATGGCGCACTAATAAGTTCCTGGACCTCTACAAATTCTGCAGGGCAGTCTAGACTAGCAAGTTGGGCTTCAAGATAAATAATCTTGCTCTCGAGATGCTTCACAAGCTGAAAACGGTCACAGACAAAAGCCTCCTGGAAGTCTCCCTCCAGAAATTCAATCATTTTGCAAGACTGCACAGCCAATGGCCACATTTTAACCTCTAGGTATTAGTATGACTCTCCCAGCAACTGAACGAATTACTGCTAAAACAGTAACAAACACCATCAAAAGGCACTTGGAAACTGGAGGAAATTCTGACAGGAAGAGGTCTGACAGACCCAAAGCCACAACAAAATCAGAAGACAAGTTTCTGAGAGTCAACAGTTTGCGTGATAGGCAGCTCACAGGACAACAGCTTGAAGCACAGCTTAACACTAGTCAAAGTAAGGAAGTCTCAGTTTCAACTGTGAAGAGAAGACTTCGAGCTGCAGGTTTGACAGGTCGAGTGGCAGTAAGAAAGCCATTGCACCACCAGTGGACTACTAAAGACTGGAAGAAGTTCTTATGGACCGGTGAATCAAAATTTGAAATCTTGACATCTTGAAAGGTTTTCGTAGGCCGTTGAGTAGGCGAAAGGATGGTTCTTCAGTGTGTGACACCAACTGCCAAACATGGAGGAGGAAGCGTGATGGTCTGGGGCTCTTTTGCTGGACCCAGAGTCGGCTACTTGCACAGAGTGACTGTTAACCCACGTTAACCCATTACTTGTTCCCTGAAAAGGGCCTTTTTTAATAACTACCACAAAAAAAAATGTACATTATTTTTCAGTTTTTGATAACCTGCTTTTTTTTATACCTCTGGCAGTTTACCGCTTACCTTTGTACTATTTCAGGTTATTCACTGGACTTGAATTGCTTAAATGTCAGTTAAAACTGGAAAATGTGGGTGTTCTAAAACTTTTGACCGGTAGTGTAGGTCTACTTGAAGTGCATTTTTCATCATCACTGGACATTTTCCGCTTTCTTTGTCACAACATTCTAATGAACACAAAGCAGGGACTTGTGAGTAGTCATCAGTTGTGTGTCTTTCATTTCTTTATTAATTTATTGCAATATAAGACTACGTACTTGCTACTGCTTTTGAAAATAGGCGGAAAATCTAAACATGCTACCATAAATATGTCCAGGTTGGCAAGGGACATGGTATTGTGAAACAGACAGAGAGGGTAAGGGCAGGCTTTGTTCAAACATTACTCCAGGGCTTTGTGTACAGATCACATGAGCCAGGGCTTCCACATGCCATTGCTTGGACAGTAACACGTTTCCTACTCAACACAGGGCCCACTGGACTGCCCATATGGCACAAATGTACTACATATCCTTTGCCCTTAAACTTCTCGGAGTAAAGTTTTCACTCAAACAAAAAAAAACTAAATTACAAAGCAGGGACTCCCTTAAGGGTACACAATCAGCACCCAAATAACAGCCCCCCTTTGTAAATGGCAGCATAGCAAGTACAATTACGGTGAACCAAGGGGCTTCTGGAATTCACATCGTCACTGTCTGGGCAACATCCCTAAAAGTCAGTCTGGATAGTCCTCCTCCCAAGTCTTACAGCAATAAAACTGGTGACATTATAAGTATAACTAACAGAACTAAAGTTGTAATGTCACACCAATAAAAAAAAGTCTGTATTGAGGGTTAGGTGCGGTCTTTGAAAGGGAGCAGAAAAACAGTGACTACATTAACTCCAGGTTTACTCAAAGTGAGGTGCCTGGTTTTCACCATAAATGACTGAGCAAGAAATTCTTAGAGGGCATTAAACAAGATCGGGTAACCTAGAGCTTTCATGTGCAAACTCTGCAGATCCTAAGCTCATATAGTTGAAAGGCATTGAATAAGGATACTCTTACAAGCACAATACCCAAACAAGGATGCTTTAAAGGGCACCTAGGATTGTTCTGTAAATAATATGTGCCTTTTAATGTCAAATAATTTTAAAGTAACATTACTAGCATTACTTTGGGCCAGTGCTTAATTTGTGCTGGAGCTTGCCGGAGCTCAGTTCCAATACCTCTTATTTCGATCCACCTGTGCTCTGTGACCTTTAGCCGCAATCCGGCACCCCGAAGCCTATGTGAAAATCACATTTTCCCCTACATTTTAACGTTTTAACATAATAATAATAATTTTTAAAACACTGTGGTTCAGTTAGTTTTGTCTTTTGATTTGTTCACAAAGTTGACGTAAACTCACACATGTAGTTAACATAGCCAAAGAGAACTAGCTAATGTCTGATTTTTGATTTGCTGTTTGGGGGAGGGGGGCTACAAATCACGAGCTGCAGTGATTTAGTAAGAGCAAGGTAAATCAATCAAATAATCTTAGCAAAATTGCCAACAGGTAAAGTAATATATTCAGTTTTTTCGGTAAAGCCACCAAAACAGATTTAGTTGGAGAAGAACCGGTGTCGAAGTAGAGTAAAAATGTGCCAAGGAGATTCAAGATTTCATCTACTGGTGGTAAGTCCCTGATTTTCTTATTTGTAGTTTGGTGTAGCTAATAGTGGTAGGTAGTATGTATAAAATATTGTTATTTATTTATACATGTTTATATCCTTATGCAGATGCTAGCTTATGACGTGACACATAACCTATTGCGCTGCCCCAAGTACCCCTAATTCTCGTCGCCGATGCACCCCCCTGTGGTCAATTTGAGCTCCGGCACCTCATGATTTTCAAATTCATAAATCAGCAACACAGGGTGGGGGTTCCCCAGATTACATATGCTGGGTGCATGGGAGGGCGGTCTTTAATCAACCACATCCCTCTGCAATTTTGGTATAGGAGTGGGATGTTGAAGTGGGGGAAAAAACAAGTTGATTAGGTGTCAATGTGCCAGTGTTAAACCCTACTCACAGTGTCATAGGACAACTGTTCAGTGTAAAAGGAGCTTTTTCTGTACTGTGAGCTGGCGTAGTCCTTAAGAACACAGACAGTAACCTTTTCCACTTTGGCAAGACTTTACTTTTTTTAAATGTATCTGTGTATGTACTAAAGTCCAGATAACATTTTTTTTAAAGATCCTCAACACCCTTCCTCACCACCAAACAGAAACCACATCTGGCTGTCTTGGTCTGCTTCACAGACCTAAATGCCAGTGTCTATGTGTAACAAGATGCACATTCATTGATAATTTTGCAGCACATTTCCAGACGTAAAACACATTTTAAGTTGTAACATTTTATACATGTTTAGATTTAGAAAGGTATGCTAAATTCACTCCTATGGAGTTTACGGTCCGACCAACAACATGACATACCACCACTACCACTAGTATATTTTTTACACTCTTGCACAGCTGAGCTTTGTTAACACCTTAAACTTATCAAGCTCTACATTCTATACAGAAATGGCTACAAATGCACAGAGACGTACTGTACATCCATGGTGGGTAAAAGTGATAGTATCTACCTATACATCCATCTATCGGCATGTCCGGCTACGTGTACAAATTATGTCCAAGTTTAATAACATCGTACCTGGAAAAAACGCTATAGGCTCCTTATTATTACGTTATTTGCAATGTTTGTTAACATGTGCCCTGAGGCAACCATTGGCTTTCTTTTTAGCTTGAGTGTAGACGCCGAACATAAAATCCAGGGCGACACAGATCACTTTTCCAACAATCACCAATCCCCGTTACACAAAAGATTGATGAGGACAAGACTTATGATTTTTCTTAACATCACCATCCCTTTCTCTTGTACAACTGGACTAAAGCCCATAAACTCGGCAGCTATTTTCTGTATTCTTGTTGCGACTGACTGAGTGTATAGTCGGGCGAGCATAAAATAAATATACCGATTCATTCCAAACAAAGAGAACTTGTTGCCAAAGGAACCAGAAAAAACTACAATACGGAAATCAGTAACCTTTCCAAACTAATAAATACCACTCGATTTTATAACTTACATAGTGTTTGTTGGGATTTCTCCTCTTTTGAACATCTTGGACGGTTACTTCTTGTACGACCCGCCTGGGCATGGTGCAATCCGTCCGAATCTCAATAAAAACAACAGTCCAGCTTGGCAAAGATCAAACCCAGTTGCAAAGTTTCCACATCCAATCTATGTCATCCGCGTGGTTCCGATCTACGTTTGCCTGGTACGTGGAAAAGTATTGTGTTCAGTTTAATTTACATATATGAACCTCTGCAAATATCCTGTACACATTCAGTCCTTTCTTCTCTTTTCGCTTTCTTTCTGGGGTCTTGCAGTATGCTTATCGGCCTGCCCTGAACCGAACTCCCAGCCTATCCTAGCTCACCGACTCCAATTTGATTACAAAATGACTTTTACAGACCAGCCCTGCTAACTCTTAAAGGAAAAGCACGTTAGCGGACCGAAGTGAAATAAATGGCGTTTCCCAATTGGAAGAAAAAGTAATCTCCTGTGCTTCATGCCAATAACCTTCAATCTGAGCTCATCTTTATTGGAGTTAAACATATTTGGTATAGGAGTATTATTTTTATTAAGTTTATTTGTGACATTTCAATCATGCGGTGGCGCAATGAGACAACCACAATTGAAGCGGCGATGTATCGAAAATTCGTAAAATATTTGCAACGTGAGCCCAATATTTCAAATTTGAAAACCTTATACCTTAGTAGGCTATTTGTTTATCAGGTTTTTATATGAAACCCCCCACCACATGTTACTATGTTATAGTAGGAGCAATAGCTTAATCAGAAGAATGTTTTTCAAAATATACAGGCAAAAAAATAAATTGAGCTACCTCAAGTAGATAAATGAAAAGATGATAACAATGGTTCAGCACAACCCCACTCAACCAGCCACTATAAATCGCAGCAAGTGAATAAAACAAATGAAATAAAAACAAACAGGGAGTAGTGTTTGTCGTCTCTGATTTCCACCTGGACGCAGACGCAAGCCATACATTTGGACTAGGTGACTGGGTCGAGTAGTGTTAGTCAGATCAGTAGGTGCATCAGAATGCATCTACTGCATCAACTGTTCGAGCCTGCATCAACATCTCCCACAGGAAGTTTATAGTAACACCTGGATAGCTGATTCTGAAATTTCAAGTTCTTCAAATCATTAATAATATTGGTTGAGTGCCAATTATCAAACATACCGTACCTACATTAACTTAATAAAAAATGTATCAGGGCCCCCGTCTGGCGCAAATGGTAATAGCACTTGTCCGGAGTGCAGGTTGCCCACTGCGGCTGGTGTTTGATTCCCGGCTGCACCAGCCCGGGCCTGGCCGGGAGCCCCAGCGGAAGGGAAGTCAGCATCAGCTCGTAATATGCATAGAAAGGATATGGGAACAGGAGCGGGAGTCGCTTTTCCATGTAAAGGCGGAATTATGCTTCTGCAAAGATATGGCATCTATCCAGTTAACTTCACTGATGGAGATGTACGTTTGATTTGGTCAAACCCATCAGGACATGTTCTTCAGTGTTCTGGCAATGACAGTTGACTGAAGCTAACAACAGTGTCATGAGCAAGAAGCTGACTTACCATGGATAAATACCACACACTCATGGCTCTGTGTGGCTCAGTAGGTAGAGCATGGCGCTGACAACGCTTGGCTGTGGGTTTGATTCCGACTGGGACCACATATAGCCTACTGAAAAATGTATGCCTTCATTACTGTAAGTCGCTTTGGATAAAAGCATCTGCTAAATGGCATATATATAAAGAAAACCCAGTAGGCCTATATGTAATTAACAACAAAAGGTAGCGCACAGAGTAATCTTTGGATCGAATGAAGTATTATTGTGATGTAGGCTACTTAAGTAATACGAACAAAGCCACTTTGCAACTTGTAAACTAGCCTATATTAGCCCAACTTAAAATGGAAAACTTTACTGTAACATCTTAAAAACATAAGCACTTAAAAACGTAACGTTAGCTATAACAAAATGCAGCTATGCCATTAAAACTACGAACATATGTTACTGACTGGAGATAGCTTATCGTTAGCCACAAAAACCATGTAGGCTATAATTGTATCTTAACCTGAAAACACATATAGGTATTTTTTCCTGTTTACTTTCTGTCAATCAAGACCAACAACGCTTCACAACACAACCTTATAATAAGCTCACAGGCTTTTTTTGTTTACACCGGGGGTATAAACGGATTTCCGTTTCTGGGTTTCAAATAAATATTCAAATAAATACATCCTGCATTGACTAATCTATCCGGATCGATCATGTCATGTGGGAACAGGCTACACTGATTTTTTCCATATAAGATACCTATATGGGAAATATGAAAATACACTACCTTACCCGGATAATTGAACCCGGCAATGTTACGGATTCCATGTGGGAAAGGGGCTCTAGAGTGGTAAAAACCTAAAGTGTTTGAAGGTTCCGTCAGTACAGATTTGGCTCACTTTCTCTGAGTCACATTGCAAATTCAGTCATGACTGCCTCTAGTGGCGAACAGTGCATCTACAAGATGGGGGTCTGTCAATGATTGGAAATCATCTACTATTTTAAAATAAATACTGTATATACTAATTATTATGTGTTGAGATTTATCAAATAGAAATGTTTTGAAATTCTTCAACGGAACAGCATCATCAAATGGAATTCAAACCTATGTCGTTCTGCTTACAAGCAAACTTGCCTAGTACACTAGTTAATAACTATGCTGATGAGCTCCGTATGCCACACCTTTAGTGACCCTTGCATACCCTTGCTATGTTAAGAATCCATAATATGTATAGCAAATTAACTTTTTTAATGAAAAGAATAATGTCAATTGCTCTTTTTGAAAAAAAAGCACAATGAATCATGTAAGACAGCAGTCATGTTTGGAAATAATATCTTAAAAATAGATTTTTAATCTCAAAGAGAATACCTGGTCAAATAAAGGATAAATGAAACAATGTAGCTGTATGAGTCCATTTCTGACATATATGGCAGACGTCTAAACAGTCTAAAGCAGGGGTGCACAACTCCAGGCCTGGAAAGCTGATATGTATGCTGGTTTTTGTTCCAACCAATTACTCTGGCTTTCATTTTTAAAACAGCTATGTATTCCAATGCTGGTTCACTGTTATATCAGAGCCACACTAAAATGTGTTCACCAAGGATACATGTGCAGTCTGCAGCTGTAGCTCCTGACTTTATCAAAGATGTCAAATCAAATAAACCATTGGGCGTATCTGTGGACAACAAGGAAGATCAATGTGCAGGTTCATGAAAGATTGTGAATACACTTATAAAATGTTCAAGTTAACACCAAACAAAATAATATACATATTCAAATTTGACATTTTATCATTTGAACACTAAATAATTGTTTGCCATATCATTAGCTTTGTCTCTTTATATGTTCTCATTTGTTGAGCAGGCAGGCAGTGTGGTATAATGGTTAGGGAACTGGGCTTGTAACGTTAAGGTTGCAGGTTCAATCCCCAGGTGGGACACTGCCGTTGTACCCTTGAGCAAGGTACTTAACCTGAATTGTTTCAGTTAATATCCAGCTGTATAAATGGATTGTAAAGAAATGTAAACTGTAAGTCACTCTGGCTAAATGCCTGTAATGTAATGTAATGTAATGTTGAGCAGATTAGCAAAGAATGAAACCTGGCAACTCAGGAAGTCTCATATCTGCAGGACATTCAGGTTACAGAGAGTAATTTGGTCTATGCATTAGCATGACAGTGATCACTGTGATTGGGTCACTGTGGATGGATCATGGATGGTTCTACAAAGAACATCCCAACATTTCTTGCCATTTGCACTACCTTTCTTTGCCCAGTGCTTTGTGGTCAGCATTTGCTCTCTTCAATAAGTTGTAATCCTTACACATTATTTCATGAAAGATTTCCTGATTGCTACATTCAAATATTTAGCTACATTATAATTTTTGGAGCATGAAAATATGTAATGTTTTAAATATAGTTTGAATGTCATTGGACTGTACACAAACAGCTCACAGGTTTGTGGCTCTGCAGGTTTCCCACTAATACTCAAGTTTCCTAAATCTCATCATTCAGGGGCACAATGAGCCTCTAGGGTCGCAAACGTATGTATCGCGATACATGGCTTGAATCAACATGTATTTGGTAGGACATAATTAGCCAAACTGGATGAAGGTGTGTCTATATGAGTGCATGCATGAATGTGTTTATACTAAAGGTGTAACGATTAATCTACTCCACTGATGCATCGATTTACATTTCAAGGATGCAAATGAATTGATATGCAAACACACATTTTCCAAACTAGTGTGACTCGGTCTAAAATGCAAATAATCGATCATAGCTATATCCAACAAATCGGTCAACAAGCTGTGACTCTGTCCATGTATGTTATGGAATGGTAAAGTAACAGACAAAACTGATATTTAGTCCAGTTATTAATACGATGTTATATTTTTTTGTAGAAGCTGTGACTTTGTTCATGTTTGGTCAAATAAAATGGAATGGTAAAGTAAAGACAAAGCTTTGACTAAGGTCAAATAAAATGACAAAACAGACATTTATTTTGCCATTTTCCCATGGTATTTATAGGATCCCCCATTTTGTCCACACCGTCGTAAAAACTCCACATACATTGCGGGGTTTGGCCATTATGGCAACCTGGATACACCGTTGCAAAGAGGGAGGTTTCCACTGGTTTATTTTCATGACTGTGTACAAAAATACATTTTATCCAAGTAATGGTGCCTGTGTGGACTCGGATTAGCAGCGCAGAAAATAAATACTGAATATGGTTTAGCTAGCTAAAATATGCGCCTTATCGTCGTAGGAAACAGAAAAAACGTAAGTTTACATAAATGTATCTCTAGTCCAAGGCTACCTATAGTAAATAGAGTTAAATAGGTAACTAACATAGCTAGCTGCTGATACCATACGCTAGACAGGAAGCTTGCTAACTAACTAACTAGCTACCTAACGTTAACTACATAGCGTTAGATACTTTTGGAGAGATTGGAGAATTTTGTAATGAACATTGAAATGTGGTGTAGTTGGCTTCCTTGCTAGCGAATTATCAGGCCATTCGTTTGTTGCAACTAACGTTAATGTCACCAAATTAACTGTTATAGGCTAACGTTAGCTGATTTATCTAGACAACTAGCTCAATGCTAATGTTTCTCAGTGATTCTCTCACCCTTTTAACTTGCAAGCTAGTTAGTATATGCGTGTTTCTCTGATCAGCAAGCTATCGTCAGATGCTAGCTAGCGTAGCTCTTTGACATGGCCTGCAAAACATTGCTAATTCAGCCAGACACATTCGCTGGGTTGGCCGAATAACAACACAACCCGAGTCAACGTTAGCGCTTGTTAAGTCTCATGGATTTATTTTGCTAGCTTGATCTCTAACGCTAGCTTCTAGCCATAGCTACGTCGTTTGATACGATACGCTCTATTTATTTAGCTAGCTAGCTAACGTTTATGTTATTTAGCTGGTTACATACTCTATATCATTGCGTTTCCTGACTAGCTAGCTAAGAATTGCAACGTTACATGATAATAGCTAACGTTAGTAGCTACCCTATACAGGTAATATTCGCTAATTTCCCTGAAATTGTGCGATTAGCATCTGCAATCTAGCGAAATGTCGAAGTTGGCTGATCTGTCGAACTATTAAGTTAAGTTCGAACAGCAAGTTTCGTTGCATAGTGCTATAAATTATGTTATGGCTCTGAGGAAATGTAGCCTACTTCAGCTTTACTGTACGAGCTTACGTTAACGTTACCAACTGAAGACATTTAACATAATGGCTTCGTACAGTCATTACAGCCATGCTTTATGGTTTTTAAAATTGTTTTACCACTGCCCTAAGATAGTTTTATGTTGTAAATGTAACCATGTTGATTCAACATCCTCCTTAACCTCCCTGATCTTGTTTGGACAGTAATGCAGATGGTAGGGTGATCTGTACCATACGTCATGTGTGACACACGACTCGTAGGGTGGCATAAAGTGCGACAGATGGGCATGTTAATTAGGGTCTGAGCGAACGGACTGATTATTTCGAAATAATAAACCAAGATACAGTTGAAACTGCCACGTGACAGTGTGCAGGCGTAATACAACCTTGACTCACACCACACGTGTAGGCTAGATTGCAATACATATATTGTTTTCTCATGTTATCCCATTTTCTTTGGCCTGTTGAATATCTAAGCTGTTATTTGCCATATGACACACTTAGTTAAATGTGTGTGAATTAATTAATTAATGGCCCCTAAAGTGCGTAGATGTAGCCCTAATTACCCCACATACTGAATGTTGAGGACTTTTTGTCAATCATATTGTGATTTGAAGTATTTTCAGAATTGACTTTACAGTTATCTCTTCTTCAGATGGAAGAGCCTCACTATCTGTTATGATGCTGAGTGTTATTTTGAGCTTAGCCTGTGGCAAGTGTGTACGTGCTGCAGACAAGAGATGAAGCTTCAATTCAGGGAGCAATGTCCACTGTGGTGACTGAAGAACTCTCAGCTCTTGTAGCCGTGCAAGACGTGACTGCACAGTGACTCACCATAAAACGATTTGCTGCAACTTATGGTTGCACAACTTGTAAATTGCTAAAGAGAGATCAATAATGGGACAGTCCTATGTCTAAATTGAAAATAACTGATACTGGTGGATGGTGTGTCAAACAATGTGTGGAGTCAAATGTTATGCAATGAAATGAATGGGGCACTTCATCACATTATTATTATTATTTATTTATTGAATTTTTTCTCTCCTCTCTCCCTTAAACCCATATGCATTATACTTGTTGGTGAATAATAATACAAATAAAAAAAATTAAAAAAACCCCATTGTTTCAGTTATAATGTAATAATAAAGTAAATTTGCATACATTGAAACGTAAGGGACTATAAAATGCGTGTTACAAAATAAAACAAATTAGCCTTTGTGGTGGGAGCACTCTAGTGCCAACATGAATCCACTGGGTGTGTCCCAGTTCAGTTCCAAAATATTTTCCCAGTGCATTTTGTGTATCACAAAAAGCCTGCTTTCTCTAATGTCCTTTTGTCACAAAAAGCCTGCTTTCTTTAATGTCCTTTTGTGCTACTGTCAGACTGAAGGATCAGAACAATGCAGATTGGCAGCTTTAACTTTGAAGGATTGCATTGGCATGGTTTAATGTCTCTCAGTTAGAAACTGTTTGGACTTTTGATACAACTCCGGCATATTAATGTGACTGAAAGCCAGGATGTCTTTGTACCCTCACATACTCCTGATCTGAATCTGTCAGCACTGGGTATTGGACGGATGGTCTGGGGATTGAACATTATACTGTACGATTAGGCTGCAGAGACTTTGGTGTTAATGAAGAAAACCACCCCACTGTCAGCTGAATGTAATATCACATTCAACACCTTGCCTAACACATACTGTGCTGTACATACACAGGCCTGGAGCCTAAAACATTCATTACTGTGTACAGCAACTAAACTAATAAAACAAACTATCAAGAGTGTCTGTGTAGTTACATTTAAATTGTGGATTATTTGTGATAGGAATCAAAGCCACAGCCTTACATATTTTTACATTACATTATATTACATTACATTATATTACAGGCATTTAGCAGACGCTCTTATCCAGAGCGACTTACAGTTTTACATTTCTTTACAATCCATTTATACAGCTGGATATTTACTGAAGCAATTCAGGTTAAGTACCTTGCTCAAGGGTACAACGGCAGTGTCCCACCTGGGGATTGAACCTGCAACCTTAACGTTACAAGCCCAGTTCCCTAACCATTATACCACACTGCCTGCCTATATTCCACAACTGAAGATACAGAATCACAAATTACTTTGAAATGAGATCTGATATACTGCCTGTCTGAAAACACAGGCCTTCAGTGTCTTTTGCCCTACATGGTAAGTAATTATTCACTGTTTGAGTATTCAAATTGAACGAGGCCTATTTCAACCCCAAGACTTTATCCATTGTTTATGAATAAATAACAAAATAGCCTACATTCGGGAGGAATTTAGTCAGCATATTCCAAATGCAGGCCTATCATTACCTTGGCCTGCACATTTGACTAACTCTGTTATAACTATAACATCTATTCAATGGTCTACATTCATACTAGGCTAAAGCTTTCTGCTTTTATCATTTAAATGTCTATGGGGAGCAAGACGCTTAGGGTGTTTTGTTTGTGAGGTCAAACCTTCACAGTACAATGGAAAGCCTAATGAAGTACCATATGAAGGACAGCTTGGATTCACATTCTAGTGACGACTGAGCAAGGCCAGGTAAGTATCTTAGGGAGCATTAACTCGTCCGCTCTCCACTGATGTCAGCAGCAGTGTGTGGTCGTCATCCCAGAGCTGAATGACAACGTCTCATTGTGGCTTAGCACTTGAGCACAGTCTGCGTGTTTCATCTGGCCAGCCATTGCAGGGATGTCGGCACTTTCTCTTCTCTTAGACCATTGTGGGACTACATCTCTACCTACTTAGGGAGAAAATGTCCACTGAAATTTAGAATTTCAGAATCAATGCTTTTGGAATTCGATCTCACAAACAGGCTGGGGAAGAGTGAGCATAAGACAGTCATGTGAGTGATGCTTCAGCAAGTGAAGGTACGAGTTACGCATAGTCATTGACCGCACCTAACTGCTCTCTTTTCAGTCAGAAAAATGAAGCGAAGAAGACCAACCCTGGACAGCCACGCCCTCTCCGCCTCAGAGGGGGATGGGACAAAACGCAAGGGTGGGGTGGCCGCTTATACCTGGGGCCCTCCCAACTGGACAGTTCACGTGAAGGACTGGGGGAACCTGCCGCACCACGTGGTCCTGCAGATCTTTCAGTACCTGTCCCTGGTGGACCGGGCCCGGGCCTCGTCTGTGTGCCGGCACTGGAACGAGGTCTTCCACATCCCCGACCTGTGGCGGAGGTTCGAGTTCGAGCTCAACCAGCCGGCCACCTCCTACCTGAAGTCCACCCACCCGGACCTCATCCAGCAGATCATCAAGAAGCATGCGCAGCACCTGCAGTACGTCAGCTTCAAGGTACGGATGGCCCTGTGCTGCAATGCTCTGATAATGACTCCGCCTCAAACAAGCCCCCCCCTCCCCCTGCTCACTGGCTGTGACTGAGATAAGCACAGAGCCTGGATGTAGCTGTTAAACCTTGACCTGCTTATGATGTTAAAGGGGAAACTTCATTTTAAGTCTAAACAATGCTGTTCCCTACCATACAATTGTGTATGGATGAATATTGAAAATCAAACAAATAATTTCACAGCAGGGAATTCTTCCTTCAACATTGTTTTCACATTCTGATGTCCATGTGTGATATTACCCCTCTTTAATAGGGTAATGATAATGGCCACTTGATTTATAAATCAAGTATGAAAGTCATGAATATATGAAAGTCGTTTTGTTTTTTCTCAGTTTGCTAATGAGCATTGTACAGGTTACTGTTCTGAAGCATTAAGCCATTGGATATGTTGTTCCATTGGGATCACTTTTTTAGTTGAAAATTGAAAGTGAGTACACATCATCTCAGTTCTTTCATTCCATTCCTTCAAGTCCCCAGAATGTACTGTGGAACAGGTTGTGTCCATTCTACTGGTTAGTACAAGGCTAGTGTCCAGCAAAATGCATATCAATTAAAATAAGACAAATCCAAACAATAAGACACAAACCAGCTCAGTGTACAAATGATGGCCTGTATCAACTATTGCACTAAGGGTTGGGAGTCTGTATGTATGCTTTTATGTTATCAAACATGGTTTTAAAAGAACTGGTAACAATTGTGACCTTTTAAAAAGAATTATTTCCACAATCAACAGACGAGAGATGGAGAAATTCATCCTTGGTATTGTGTGAAGGTTGGGTAACCTAAAATAATTCACTAAACCACAATATTAATTTCAACTACAAAAACATCTCCCTCTAACTGGCGCAGGTCTAGGATATTAATGAGAGATGAGATAATACTTTGTCTGCTAACACAGAAAATTGTTTGGCATTGCTCCTTCATTGTAATGCTATTTTGGGTATCTAATAGGAAACCATGTTTAAATGTTGTTCAGCATGCAGAATGCCTATGTATATAATGGATAAACGGGTACAATGCACAATGTTGCATCAATTCAGAATTATAGTATAAATACATATACAATGGCTGATTTTGCAGTTGCAAAGGAGCATTCTGATGGTACTGCAGCTATTACTGGTGTTGTTCAGCATTCCGAGATAATTTTGATGCCATAAAGTAGCATCAGCAGTGTATGGTTGCATCTTGACATGTTTTCTTGCTTCTTGCAGGTGGACAGCTGTACAGAATCTGCAGAAGCAGCATGCGACATCCTGTCTCAGCTGGTGAATTGCACTATCAAGACTCTGGGGCTCATCTCTACTGCCAGACCCAGCTTCATGAATGTCTCACAGGTAGGACTCTCCGCAGCTATCCAGATACCCATCTCAAATCTCCCATTCCATCAGCCTGCCATATGAGGTCATTCGCGTGGTATAGAACAGAAGGCCATTAACTTTGTGTTTCAGCCGCGTCTCTCTCTCTCTCTCTCTCCCCACAGTCACACTTTGTGTCAGCGTTGACGGTGGTGTTTGTGAACTCCAAGTCGCTGTCGTCCATAAAGATCGATGACACACCGGTCGACGACCCATCGCTGAAGGTGTTGGTGGCCAACAACAGCGATACGCTCAAGCTGCTGAAGATGAGCAGCTGCCCCCACGTCTCACCCGCAGGTGGGGGTGTGTGTGTGTGTGTGTGTGTCTCATTTCAATTGTGAGGAAGTGAAAGGATTAAAATAGAAGAATGTGTAATGCAGGTGTCAGAAATTACACTACCATTATGAACTTTATGAACATTGTGATCTTCATTAACCTTATATACAGTAAATTGACCTACAGTACACTGGTAGTACTTTCTGTGAATTTAAACAGAAAACAGCATTCTATATGAATGCCAAACTGTACTTAATGGAGACCTCCCTCGTCAAGGAAATGATCATTGAGTCTTTGGCAGGGGAAATGGGCCTTTGCCTACAGCATGCATCGTTTGAGTATTTTTAGCATGGCCAATGGGTACAGCTAGCAGCGAGGGTTGAAGAGTTATGTCTCTGTTGGTTATTTTGGACAATGAAGTGCTTAAAGTGGCATGCTGACGAAGCTGTATTCAAACTCCTGGAGTGTGGTGAAATGAACAGGCCTCACGTTCAGTCAAGTCGCTCCTCAAATGGCTAGGTACACAGGTCACAGGACACTCTTTAGGAAAGTCTATCTCTGTCTAGATTAGGTGCCTGGTTTTTTGGCTTTTGTGTTTTTGCAAACAGAGGTGAGCACAATCAGGTATGTGCAGACTGATCTGGGTGGGGTCACTGGTTTCTTTAGGCTCCCTAACCAACAGGGGCCCACTGTCTCCTTGTGCATTGTGAATGGTTACTCGGAAAGCATTTGTATCAGTGGAATTAATCCAACTGAAAGATTCAAAGGTCATTGTTTCTTGAGATATTGGGACATGGAATTATAGTAAAAATTGTTTGCTGTCTTAAACCTAAATGTGATGCCTTTGTCTCAAAAAACTCCTTGGAACACAGTGGCTTAGTAACTATTACTCAATCCATATGAACAAATCTGAAGCTAACAGTTTGAAGTGAGTCTCTGGTCAAAGGGCATGAGGCAGTGGTTGATTTCGGGTGGACTGACTTACCCACAATTGAGACTGGTTCCTCTGAAGCTCTAGATCTGAGCCACACCCTCGATTGGATCAAATATATTGCTATGGCAAGTCTGGCAACCAACACACTTATTTCTCTTTAAAGCTCTTGACAGTCTTCACCATACACGAGCTAGGTTGTATAGACACGTTAGGTTATAGGTATTATTCCATTGAGTACTTACTGTAAATGTCTGGTTTGTCTGTGGGAACAATTTTGTTTTGGGTGGTGCAAACCAGGTTCAGAAGGTCCATGTGGTATATTCATCTCAGATACAGGGATTTATTGTAGGTCCATTGTTGATATGTTACATTGTATTTTATAGTGCAGTTTGGAGGATGTTAATGAGTCTGCACTGTGGATATTGAGGCTCCCCTGCCACACCTGTCTTCAGGTATCCTGTGTGTGGCGGATCAGTGCCACGGGCTGAGGGAGCTGGCGCTGAATTACCACCTGCTGAGCGACGAGCTGCTGCTAGCGCTGTCCACCGAGAAGCACGTCCACCTGGAGCACCTGCGTGTCGACGTGGTGAGCGAGAACCCGGGCCAGACGCGCTTCCACACCATCAAGAGGAGCAGCTGGGACGCGCTGGTGCGCCACTCGCCCAAGGTCAGCATCGTCATGTACTTCTTCCTGTACGAGGAGGAGTTTGAGCCCTTCTTCCTGGACGAGACGCCTGTCACGCACGTCTACTTCGGCCAGTCGGTCAGCAAGGAGATGCTGGGCCGCATCGGGCTCAACTGCCCGCGGCTGGTGGAGCTGGTGGTGTGCGCCAACGGGCTGGAGCCCCTGGACGAGGAGCTGATCCGCATCGGCGAGCGCTGCAAGAGCCTGGCGTCCATCGGCCTGGGCGAGTGCGAGGTCACCTGCTCGGGTTTCGTGGACTTTGTCAAGATCTGTGGACGCCGCCTCACCCAGCTCTCCATCATGGAGGAGGTGCTGATTCCTGACAGCCAGTACAACCTGGACCAGATCCACACCGAGGTCTCCAAGCACCTTGGCCGCATCTGGTTCCCCGACATGATGCCCACCTGGTAATCCCGTCCACCCCCAGGACTCCAGATCACGAGGCGAACTCCCAGGGTAGTTAAATTCCCCAGGGTTAAACAAAAATGAAAGACACACCGTACATTTAGATGAAGGACATCTAAATACTCTAAGAGCATCCCAACAGTGCGTTCTGAGGATGAGGTCGTTTTTGGTCGGGGAGGTTGTGAGAGATAATTATTGCTGGCTTCACTCCCTTTGTGCTGTTGGGAACGGAATCTGCCACTGGTTGAAACACAGCTCTTTCAGGGACAAAATGAAACCCCTTCCCCCCCAGATAGGGAAGAACACTGCTCAAATGGGGTTTAATCACATTTTCACCCTTCCCTGCAGAAAAATAGCCAAACTGAAAATGATTTAAATTCCTTATAAAAAATAAAAATAAAAATTAAATGGAGCTGTCCTGGTGAAGGAGGCAGTTTTTCATGGAGCTTTCATCTGCATTTCTATTTTTCTTCTCAAAGTTCAGGTATATTTTTACAAGCTGTCATAATCAAGTGCTTTTATTTATTTCTTGGCAGGTGTTGCATTTGACTCTTCATAAAATGTTTTCGACCCACTTTAATGGCTTGACGTGCATTCAGAAAAAGGTCGGACGGTCAGTCCTTTACACCAATGTCAGACACATTATTTATAGCCCATAGCCCCATAACAGTTTTATAATGGTCCTGCAATGCTGAATCTCTGGACAAATGACTCTACTCTTTTTCCCCTTCAGACTGACTTTTCTTTGCCAATATTCATGCATACCCTTGCTGGAACATGCACTGAAAAACATACCAACACATAATGCATATGGAATTAACAGATCGAAGCTGCAGTCTATGGTATTTACTGGCTAAGGATACTCGTATAATTACAAATTATAAGAAATTCCTTATTCCGTTGAGTGCATATTATGGAAAAACCAACGGATAACTCCATTCATGAATATTGAGCACAGTGGAAAAACATGCTTTGCATAGAAAAAGCATTGCTTAACATATTCTAAATGCTCCCCTCGAAACATCTTTTGCCCCATTTTGAAATGCCAATAAGTTGAGGATGTGAGCTTGTCATGTCCTGTCAATCATTGACTGATATGTATATGTGGTGGTTCTGTGTGGCTCAGTAGGTAGAGCACGGCGCTGACAATGCTTAGGTTGTGGGTTCGTTTCCCATTGGGGCCACATATACTAAAATGTATGCATTACTGTAAGTTGCTTTGGATAAAAGCGTCTGCTCAATGGCATGTATTATTATATATTATTAATCGAACGTCCTGCTCGCCATGAAAAAGGGAACGGTACATGGTACAAATCGGCAAGTCGTTAACCGTAGATTATGGCTCCACCCATGGAGCAGTTCTGGGGGATTCCCTCACCGATCAATCATTTCCTCATATGTAGACGCTCTTCGTCAGATTGCCAGCTTCAGTCATGATGCGAAAAATATTGCCCCAGTCTTGCAGGAAATCGCAGTTCTCCGTCTGAAAATGTATTTCTAGCTAGTCAAATGCCTGGCATTCCGTTAAGACTAGAAGGTTCCTGAAAGGCTTTTAGCAGCTTTTGTGAAAATGTAGCTGAATGTTTTCCAGTTGGCGTGTCAGCGCGTGTGTGTATTTACAGTAAAGTACCGGAAAGCTGATTGTATAGACTTCCTATGTAGTGCAGATGCCAAACTGCATTGAGATCTGAAGTAATTCATTACTATGGGGTTTAGATTAACTTGACCTAAAATACAATAGGGCTAAAATAAAACAAAATACCACTGCAACATTTAATTAGATCATTTACTGCATTAATCAGTACATTTGTAACATTCTAAAATGATGAATCTTTAAGCAATAGCAATGTCCATATGGTATGTGTGTATACACCTCTGTAACATGTTTTTGATTCCCCCGATTAATTTGAATCCGCAGAGTGCAGTTATGTAGAGGGTAGTATGACTTATGTCATACATATGACTTATTTTTACATATTTTTGCATCCTTATGATATTTGCTTTTGTTTATATGCAAGTGGCTCAGCACAATGGGTGGTGACCTGAGTGCAAAAGTTATGAGCTCCCTTCAAGATAACACTAAACCCCTTTGCCTTCAGAGGTGATAATGACCAGTTTGAGAATTTTTAAAGAATATTTTATTTTATGGATCTTAATATAGAGGGCATATGGTTGTTTATGCTATCAAATATGATTCAGCAATCAATTTGAGTAAAACATAGACTTTTCTTACATAACACATTCTTTACAGTTTCCAGTCAACATTGTGGTAAGGGTAAGAGTAACTGGACGTTTTGTATTTACCGTAAATATACAGTGGTAAGCAGTGGCAACCGGGATCTTGGACCATTAGGCAAGGAGTTATATTCCCTCAGTCAGTAGAGCGTATTATAAAAGGGGATTCTTTATATTTCTCTGTTTAAAAGGGGAGTCAATTCCAAATGTGTAATATTTCAGCAAGTAATTTTTTTACCAGAGTAGTAGCTTTTGCCTTTTGTGCAGAACAGTTCAGTGAATAGGCTAACTTGGATTTACACTTTTTTTTCTTTCCATTTCTGTTTTATTTATTCAAAAAAAAAAAGCTATTCAACATTTTCAAATGTAAATTTTCTATTTAAAAAAATAATAATTTGAAGTTTTCAGTTTTATCAACTCCCAGATTCTTACCACTGGAGGTACAGAACATATTTTGTTCCAAAACCCCCAACAGAGCATCAGTCAAGTTCAACGAAATAAGTGGATATGAGATGATAATAAAGCAGTCCTCCCGCACAAAAATAATGTAATTAAAGAGTACTTCCCTTAGAAATTCATAATTCAATTATTCAATTATTTGTCATGATCATTTTTATTCAGCCTCAGAAATGTATTGTTTTGGTGGGTCCTTATGTTGTTTTGTTGTTTCAGCTCAAGACACTGCTTTTTGCATCTGCATTTAATATACTCAAGACATCAGAAATGCATAATGAACCCTTTTCCTCCACAGAGGTATATTGAAATATGGCCTTGTTAAAATGTATTTTAACAGATTGATGGGCAAGTCCATTATAAATTAACATGATTAAAGCTGTATTGAGAACCATTGTTTGTTTGATGTTTTTACTCATTCCGACTGAAGTTATAATATTTCTGGTCACTCTTATATTTGGTATACACAGAGCCACATTCTAAAGGCACTATAAAATCTCCGTATTCCCTCAGTATCATCCCGTCTTTACAATTTGAACAGAAAGGGTAAAAAAACAAATTGCTTCATATGACATGAGTCCAGGGTCAGCTTAGGTGTAACTATAAAAAGCATTTGTTTCATTCTGAGATACCAAGGTCGTCTGTCTGCATCCTTTTTTTCTTTAAAATTTTGTTTAGGATTTTTCCCCATTTTCACGGGGCAAGCTACTCTCCGAGGCTGGCGATGGACCGCCTCCTTCGAGATGGAACTCACGGACCCCCTTTCTAGTGACACCCTTACGTGCATCACAGCGAGTTCTGGCCGACCATCCTCCCCCCTCCCTCAGGAGCAGACAGCCAAATGCTGCCCACAATTGGGGCTACCGGCCAGGGCTGGTCTGGCAGAGACTGGTTTCGAACCGTGTCCCTGATAGGCAGCTCACACTCGTACAGGACCAGCCAAATACGGGTGCACTAGATCGATACGCTATCCGCCAGCCCCCTCTCTCTGCATTCTGATTTGTTTTTAATTGTGAAGGCCTGCCTCAAATGGTTACGCTGTTATTTATTAAATAACTCTGAAAGTGAAAAGTTTCACATGAAAGTTCATGTGATTTATTTTTGTCCCATGACAATGTCAGTTGTCCAATCAGTTTGAATATTTATATTTCCTCTGCATTCATTTTACTTTTAGATGAGAATATCCATTCCTTTTTTAAGTGTTTAAAATGTAAAGAAAATGTAAATGTCTAAATATGTCTGTACATTATTTATTTGCTTCATATACACTAATCTGGAGGTAAATTACATACAGAGTGGGTATAAAAAGTATTCACCCCTTTTTCACATTTTATTTTCATACTTCAAGGAATCAAAATTGATTTAATTGAGATTTCTTGCAACTGATCAACACAATTTTTTTTTTTAAACCAAAGCTTTTTCTTAATTAATTACAAATAAAAAAACTGAAAATAATTGATTCCATAAGTATTCACCCCTCTTGACTTAATACTTGGTGGAAGCACATTTAGATGCAATTACAGCTGTGAGTATTTGGGTAAGCTTACCAGCTTTGCACATCTGGACACTGCAATTTTTGCCTATTCTTTACAAAATTGCTTGAGATTTTGGATGGGGACCAGCAATTTTCAAATCTTCCCATAGATTCTCAATGGGATTGAGGTCTAGGTTTTGACTGGGCCACTCCAGGACATTGATTCATTTGTTTTTAAACTCCAATGTGGCTGTATGATTTGGGTCATATAAACGGAATATAAATCTTTTCCCCGGTCTCTTGCAGACTGCAGCAAGGTTTAGCACATCCATTTTGCCCTCTATTTAAGTTTTTTGGTCCCAGAAACAGAGAAGCATCCCCATAACATTAGGCTCCTGCCACCATGTCTCACGGTAGGGATAGTGTTCTTGGGGTGATGCGCGATGGTTGGCTTGCGCCAAACATAGCACCTAATGTTGAGGCCAAAGAGTTCAATTTTGGTCTCATCAGACCATAGAACTTTCCGCCACTTGGTTTGAGAGTCTCCCACATGCCTTATCTTAAAGGCTATATTTCATGTGCGTTTTCTTCAACAATGTTTTCTCATAAAGTGCAGATCTGTGAAGCACATGGGCTATTGGTGTCCCATGGACAGTTTCTCCCATTTCTGCCATGGAAGACTGTAGCTTCGTTGCCATAGGCCTCTTGGTGGCCTCGCTAACAAGTGTCCTTCTTGCATGGATGCTCAGTTTTGGAGGACGGCCTGTTCAATTTTTTTATGATGGACTTAACGGTATTCCGGGGATGTTCGAAGTCTTTGAAAGCTGCTTATATCCTTTTCCTGATTGGTGCTTTTTAAAAAACCTTTTGTGGATTTGCTTTGAATGTTCTTTGGTCTTCCTGATGAAGTTGTTTGTAAATGCACTAACCAACTGTTGGACCTCTCACAGACTGGTGTATTCAATTTAAAATAATTTGAAACACCTTAATTGTACACTGGTGGACTCCAGTCAAATAATTATGTGACCTCTGTGACAATTGATTGAGTCAAAGATTATTTAGGCAATCAATTATTGTCAGTTGTTTTTATTTGTAATTAAGAAAAAGCTTGATTTTTATAAATGTAAATGTTTTATTTAACATTAGAGCATATTGTGTTGATCGGTGACAAGAAATTGCAATTAAACCCATTTTGATTCCAGGAAGTAAGAAAATAAAATGTGGAAAATAACAGTTTTCCACATCCATTTATACAGATTTTTTTTTTTCAGTTTGGGTTAATAACAATTAATTAACAGCAGTGTGCCCACCTGCTGGAATTGATCCTAAAACTGAGATTTTTTTTAAACACCCTAATTATTCTCTTCACCACACAGCACACATACAGTATTATACTGTACCAGTGCATATCACATTTTCTACCATGATGTGAATTTTTGTTTATTTGGTCTGTGCTTTATCCAGGTAACGATTTGTAACAGAGATGTATTAAAATGATTCAGTAAAAATGGCACTGATTAATGTTTACAAGCTCTGGGAGTGTTTATGCATTAATGTGCCTATACCAAAACATGGCTTGGTTTTCTTTCAAGTTGTGTGCAGTACTACCACCTTGTGGTAGTTTTTCGCCACTGCAACTCAATATTGGGGTAGGATGCCCTCCATAGGTTCACTGACAAATTACAATTTTGACTAGATCCACTAGTTGTGGCTAAGTATTTGACGTTTGACTTCACGATTTATTTTTATAAATTGTTTAAATACGCAAAAGACAAATTCATATTTAATTTAAAGCACATAAAGGAAGCCAGAATATAAAACTACAGAGAGAATAAAATCACTTTGAATCACCTTGTTATATTTATCAAAATGAAATGTATTGAATCACTATACAACAACAACAACAGCAACAACAATAATAATAGTAACAGATGAAACAGACACATAATTGTGTCCCAGATGACCGTGGGCTCAATTCCACCTACAGCTCTCTTACTTTCACTCTTGGCCTATTTTTCTATTTTCCTTTTTGTCAGAACAGAATGAACTTGAAAGACCTGTGACGTTTGTACAGTGGCCCTGAAGGACAAGATGACAAGAGGTTTGGAATCCAGTCACACGCACTGTGTTAGATAAGACGTGAAAGATACACAGTGTAAAATGTGTAGGGATACAAAGTTTTATATGAAGATTGAGGGCCATAGGAATACTAGATAAAGAACATATTTAGATTCATTTTTTGGGATATGGGTTTACCATTACACCAAATGTAATGGTATGGGCTAAAATAATAATATTTGGTGGTACACGTCTGTTAGATAGATGGTGATTAGTTCGGTGTGTTACATGCGCAAGTTGAATTGGGCTGGAACAAGGCCTAACGCCGTTCCGGGGAGTACTGGAGTGAATTGCGCCTCGCGCGCTTTTTTTCATTCCCTGATAGCTATAGCCTACCGTAGCAGTTAAGTTAGCTAGATAGAGACTAATATTTAATGCAGTTCACAAAATGTTGTTCTTTGTTAAGAAGTTACTTTGTTTCAGAACAAATATGTACGTAAGTATTATATCCTTTCTAATGTAATTTTTTCATGAACCGAAATATTTGTAAATTTAGGAACAGAGCGCAGAACACTTTGTATTGCGGGCTAACGTCACTAGCTAGCTAATGTTAGTAGGCTATTGATCCAATTTTCATAAAAGTTAATATCGGTAGGTACTAATTCCATTCAGTAGTGTGTTATCATCTTGGAATATGGGAATATCCTGAGGAATTAAAGTTTGCACTATAGGGTGAAACCAGGGGCCTGTCTCACAAAGCAGGATTAGTGGGTTAGCGAGCTAACTTTGGGTTTAAGGCTGGGTTTTCGGTCTCACGACTGTGGCTCACTTTTAACCGGGTTGCATCGTCATAGTAATGTAGGCTATGCTACGAACCTAACCTGCTCCGGATTAGGTTAAATTCAGGCTAACGGATCCAAGCCTATAAAACTCCCACCCCCTCATTAATCAGCTCTTTGGAAAATGCCCTCACCAATCCTAGAGAATTACATAATCGTTTTTTTGATCATAATGAAATCTGTATCTATGTATGTATTGCCCTACGTTTTCTAGCCTCCGCATTTCCTTGCTAATGCGGAGAACCTGAGCACGTTTATATAATTATATGTAGGCCTATATAGTTATCAATAATAAATACAATTTACTATTGCATATTAAATGCGGTGTAATTTTCTCATATAATTTCCGGATGACTGGTTCAATAGATTGCACTCACATTACGATCACCCGCAGCCCTGGGTGAGCCACAGTCGTGAAACCGAAAACCCAGGGTTAAGCCCAAAGTTAGCTCGCTAACCCACCCATCCTGCTTCATGAAACTTCGTGCTCTGGATCTGTTCATATTGCATGCAATTGGCTGTTACAAACGCCGCCCTTTTGTGTGCAGGCGCTGTCACACCAATTGTTGTCCGGGTGCCAATATGAGCCCGGGGTGATGTAATCCGGGTTATATAATTATATATTATATTTCATATATTATGTTCGTAGCAAGGCAGCTAATTTAGCTGTACAGCTTATTCGTAGCTAAATGACGTCACCCGGACACATTCTTCTGGGTTTTCTCACTCAGGAATGCGAGCTCGTCATGTTGGCATAGCAACTACAGTCCAAAATTCCGATGACATCACCAGATTACATCACCCAGGACTGATATTCACCCGGATTACATCACCCCGGGCTCATATTGGCACCCGGACAACAATTGGTGTGACAGCGCTCATAGCTCGATCAGAAAAACCAGGGTTAATTAACAGAGCGAGTTGATAACCGCTGTCGTGAGACAGGTTAGCCGTAATTGCCTTTGTTAGGCTATGTTTAGCCAGCTAACGCAAAGATACCCTTACTATGTTGAACCTCTTTCGTGAGACAGGCCCGTGGTTGCCTAAAATGGCTTTGTATTCCTTGGCCGCATTTCCACCATGAGAATAATAGCTTAATCAGACCCAATGACTCCCAAGAGATGGCTGCCCATACCCTAACAAATCCACCACCACGTTTAACAGTTGGGAACAAGCGATTCGGGTTGAAGGCTTCCTTTGTTTTTCTCCAAACATAAACCTGTCGAGATGTAGGAAAATGATTTAAAAAAACAACAACCAACAGACGATATTACTTTCTCCCACTGCTTAGAAGTCCAGGTTTTGTGCTCGGTACACAAGGTTATGCATTGTTGTGCATAGGCCTTGGTTACAAGCGGCTTATAAATGTCAGCCCAAAAATAAATATCAGCTTTGTGAAGCTCACAACATACAGTTTTTGTTGAAACTATGTCACGGAGGTGTAGATTCTGTTGTGTGGTTCATTATTGAGGCCGTTTTGTGGTTTTTACTAGCAACTATCCTGTTAAGTGTCCGTCTGTCCATGTTGGTGAGTTTTGACTTGCAACCATTCTTCCTCTTTCCTGATGCAGTTTTTCCTTGTTTGGCATATGCCAACATAATGTATGACGACACTGCTGTGTCTGTGACCAATGTACCTGCAATTCAAGAGCCAACTATTCGACCTCTTTCAAAACCTGATAGATCTCTCATGTTGCTTTAGAAACTCACATATTCAATTGTTGATTTTAAAACATACTGTATTTTATAGCAGAAACATATAGGAAATTAGTACAAAGTAATATGAAACACGTGTTGACTCCTTTTTAATTGCAATTTAGTACAGGGTTCATATGAAGGGCGAGGTACAGAAGTCAAATAAGAATATTTCAAGGTAACAATACAGAAGCTGAGGGTACAGGAATCTTAAATGAAATGCAAGGGATATATAGGTGTTAGATAGGGAGAATGTATAGAGGTTTTAAAAAAAATATTCAGGGTCTTGCATAAAGCTGAGTGGTATAGACATGTTATAAGAATCTTTGGAGTACAAGAGTGTGATGGGTGTTACAAGATACAAGATGAAATGTAGGCCTATGATTTTCTGTAGTATTCAGAACAAAATTATTTTTCTTTGTTGTTCGTTTTGGTAATTGAAAGTTTCATAGGAAATTCTCAGGGATCCGCAGGAGTGTTTTAAAATGTAAAATGTAAATTAAATGATTAAAGTTAAATTATTTCAAATAATAATTTGACCCAAGGTCTGCTAGGGATACAGGTGTATACAAGGTGAGTGGTATGGAGAAGTCAGGTTACTATTTACAGGGTACAGGGGTTTTAGATAAGGTTTAAAGCATGCATCATGTTAGATTAATACTGTGATATTGTGTGATATGCAGGGTTAGAGTACAGCAGAGGATGATGAACGGCATTATGTCCTCAGATGAAGGCCGAGGGGTCCGAGCGGTCACACATCTGCAGCTGCAAGTGGGACGTGATGCCAGAGAACCTTTCCTGAAGGGGCAACAGGTACCCCAGCGGCTGCCCCCGGGAGACTGCACCCACATAGCGGTAGGGCCGAATGTTGAAGATCTTCACGCAGAACTCTAACAAGAGTGGAGGCAAAACAGGTCAACATGCGACAGTCCTGAAAACTGCAAAACACACTGGTTGTGCTGGACAGCACAGTGCAGCATTCAGTGCATCACATGCCTCCACTAATGATCTGAACACCAAACTGCATCCGCTGTATTTGTTCTTGTTATTGATTTACTTTGCAGAAACTTGTATTCAAGGTGACTTACACATCTTACATTTTGCAAACATTAGTTTACACAAATGAATACAGTATTTACTGAGACAATTCACGTTGGGTCGACCGCTCAAGGGTACAAAAGCAGTGGCCCACCTGGGAATAAAACCTAGAACCCTCTGGTTACAAGCACAAGTCTTTAACTGCTATGCCAGACTGCCCTTTCACATGGAATTGTATGTAAAAGAAAATGTCAATTGTGTAAGTCGCTCTGGATAAGAGCGTCTGCTAAATGCCTAAAATGTGAAGGTACTCAAATAGAGTAAGAGCAGCGGTACTACAAAAAATACACATACTATAATGAATACATACTGCTCTAAGTGGACTCAAGAAACCATGAAGTCCAGGTGAACTCGTGTCGACTTTCACCTTCAGATCTCCACATGCAAATCAGAAGGAGCTTGTTTATTCATGTATTCAGTAGCCAAGGTGAAAGAGTCAGAATGCATTACAATTAGAGGTACTGTATCTCTTTACCAGAAACTGTCTTGTTTATGTACAAGCCACCGTGGAGAGTAAAGAGGACATGTGGATGGGGCCCTTAATGACCATCATTACTGACAGATGTTTATACCATCCTCGACTTTTGATGAGATTTCAAAAGCTGTCGGGGTCCAAGTGTCACAGGCAAAGTAAAGTTCAGTGTAATCTCCACACTCTCGGTTATCTACTTTAATCCTCCTAAGCCCCAACCCGCCCCCGCCTCAACTGGCCTAGCGAGACATTAGACTTGCAACAGCCTCTTTCGCACACACATCATGCCGTTACTCGCCGCAGAATAAGAGCCATGATCTTCGATTTGCCTTTCTTATCATAATAATGGCATTTGAAATGGCATCTGTTGTGGTACAGGGTGTATTTTGGTGTAATGACTGGCTTGTGCTCAATGATGTGATAGCCTTCTTGAGGGCAATCTCTGCTGTGGCAGGTTATCCTTATCTTTGAGTCATTAGTTTAAGCAGCTTTTACGCTTTGTAGTTAATTTGACACAATATTTTCAGACATTACCATGACTGCTAACTCATGATGATGGGGATCTTTTAATGTGGTACTCAAATTGTGTACAAAGTTGAGGACAAAGCACCACATTGGCAAGGCTGAACACCTGCCCTCTTGTTTGTTGGGGACCTGGGTTTGTTTTGGTGAATGGCTTTAAATGCTACCAGTCCAAGTCTTCAAATTTAAGAGACATGAATTTAACAGAGTGCATACCTGGGTTGAAGAGTTTTACTCCTTCGTACTGTGTGCCCCTGTCTCCCCGCCGGCCAGCAGGTCCCCCCAGGGAGCCTGAGAAAGGAGCGTTGATGACAGAGTAGTCATCACATACCACATCCACCGCCTTGTGGGTTTTACCCCCCCTGGAAGAGACAGAGCACAGCCCTGAGCGTCACTGTGTCTCAATTGGTGTGTTAGCTCACTATTACAATGCGCCTTTTCAGTGTGCATGGCCAACAAATATGCAGAAGTAGTTTAGTATTCAAAAATATAGCATACCTAAGTAAGAACCCGGATGTACTAAATGCGCCAAAAATGTTGGTACAAAAACACTAGACAATATTCAGTTACTATAAACCCATGCCTTGCGAACAAATAATAATAATACTTTTTTTAATTCCTCCTCCTTAGTTGCCTAAGGAAACAACGCAGATGACAGTACATAGTACATAGCATGTAACACCTAATGCACGCTGCACACATGACTGCCAAAATAACTGAAATACTTGAGTAAATGAAGGGTTCTGGCGGCTCTGTTATGGTATGGGGTGCATTTTCTTGCCATGGATTAGGTCCACTCAACCCCTTAGAGGACAATGTAAATGCCAATAAACACAAAGCCATTCTGAGTGATCACCTTCATCCTATGGTGAAGCATTTCTATCCTGAAGGGACTGGTCTTTTCCAGGATGACAATGCCCCCATGCACAGAGCACAAGTGGACAGTGAATGGTTTGAGCATGAAAATAACGTAAACCATATGCCATGGCCTTCTCAGTCACCAGATTCAAACTCGATTGAACACTTATGGGAGATTCCGGAGTGACACATAATACAGCATTTTCCACCACTATCAACAAAACATCAAATGATGGAATGTTTTGTGGAAGAATGGCGTTGCATCCCCCCAATAGAGTTCCAGACACTTGTAGAATCTATGCCAAGGCGCATTGACGTTTGGTAGTTACCTGTAGTTTGTAGTGGGATTAGTATAGTATATAGCATGTAGAAAATGAGTATGTGAATCAAGACACAGGTGCAGTCTGCAGATGGCCTTACAGTGCACATGCAGAAAATTCACTCCACCAGGGGAGGCTCAACATCTGCCTTACACTGCATCAGACCGGAGTGCAGACGCCCAAATGCGGAGAAGCCGCTCTTTGAATCTTTATACCCTGTAAAACTTAATGAGTCCCCTAATGCTTTCTATTTCTCCTCCCCCGGTTCTGTCGGGGGAATGTTGAATGACTCTTTTCCGCACTCGGCGACAATCAGGATTAATGCACTGTCACTCGTCAGAGTGAAATACACGGTGAATGTACTGTAAAAAAGAGGGCATAAATCAAGATTAGCGGGTGTCTGAAAAAATGCGCCGAAGAGTGGTGTAGTGGTTACGATGTTAGCCTATAACAAGAATGTAGGTGGATTGAATTCTGGGCGGGGGAACTGCTGCTATACCTTTGTGCAAGCTATTAACCTGAATTGCTTTAATAAATACTGAGCTGTATAAATGTCTAACGTGCGAAATATAATTAAACTGAGGGCCTGACTGTGGTCTTTAAAGATCTCCTGGTACTTACTGCAAATAGGGGATCCCCCACTGTCCTGACCAAATTCTCAATATGTCTCTCTCAATCTGGCTAACAAACCATTCCCCAGTTCCCTCCCTACCCCCTCAGTGGATGTTTGGTGAATGTTTTGGCCCAAAAATCTAAAATGGCTGCTGTGCATAATCCGGGGGGGCACAGGGGTACCTTTTTGAGTTGAAGGCCCCACAGCTGAACCTGTCACAGCCCCTAACTCTGTTCTGATGGTGACTGGAGCACAGGGCGCCCCAGGCACCAGGGCCTAGACAGAGGGAACAGAGTCATCAGTCACACAGTGAGGAAGAATACGCCCTGATTACCCTGAACATCTGAACACATTGGGTTATGTGCCCCCGATCCGATGGAAATACAATGAGCGTCACCTTGCACACAGCACTGGCGCGTCTTGGGTCCTGCACACCTGTTCTTCAGGTACCTGCCCTGGCAGATGTAGGTGCTGCGCTGGCAGATCCCACCCACACTGATGCAGGCAGCATCATTCCTTAGCTCTCTGCCTGCTTTGTCACTTGTCACCTCTGTGCCGTTCCTGCCGCTCGCCGGCTTTTTGACCTTTTTGTTCAGCACCACCTCTTTGTTGAACTCCGCCTCCTTGCCTGTTTGATCCGCCTTCGCCGATTGGCCTTTTTTCTTCTCATTCTCGAGACAGAGACCAAACAAGAGCACTTGGAAGCAATCAGAGGGGGAGAGTGGGAGATCAGGGCCCTAAATCACAGCATTGTCAATCTTGCTGAGACATCACACTCGAAAACCCCAGCAAAGTCAAACGGCACGAATCTTAGTGAAGCCTGCCTACCGTCACTTCAGTCATTTGCACTCACCTGCCTGGTGGGGTCTGCAGTAGATTTCGGGGGAGGGGGTATAATGACTCTTGGTCTATAATGCTTCTCGTCTCTCAGTCACTCTTCAACTCCATCAAATTACCCTTTCTGACAGGTAATGAATTTCAATCACTTTCCCTGGCAGCTCAACACAGAGGCTGCTGACTGTAATTGAAGCAAGCTGTTTATCACTGCAGAGTAATTGTGTCTTCCTGTACAGTGCACCTTCCTGCCCAGTGCAATACCATGGTAACCTCAAGGCAAAGCAGCCCGTTTTGATCTATTGCTCCTAAGGTGTTAGCTTGGCATACCTAATATGAAGAAATGCTATAAATACAAGGGCACGGGTCCTGATTTTCTACTTACTTTTTCTAATTTGAATGGCCCATGCAACCCTTGAATAGTTATGGGCATTTTAAATTATTTCACTATAGAGTACTCATTAAATGATTATTGAAGTACTCACAACAAAAAAATAGATCGTGAGAATATCTAATGTAGGTGCATTTATGTAAATTAGTCATGAAAGAAAACAAGTGCAATTTGAAATGAATTTATTGAACATGAGAAGGGGCACACTTCACATTGGTGTTTATTCTAGAACATGCCATAACATTCTAGTTGATTCTAATTGATGACATAATAAAGGGCTGCTTTTGGAGTCTTCAAAGAACTGTACAATTCCAGAATAGAACACTGAATTAGAACTAGAACTCTCAAAAAACTGAAAAGTATTTAGAGTTAACTAAGGAGGATTACTATTTATTCTTGCTTTAAAAAAATGAGAATATTCACATGCTCAGGGGAGAGGAGAATGCGTAGGTAATTGACTATTAGTCCCGCTATTGATGTTAGACCCGTGATGTCTGAAATAGCGGAAACTGCCACTCCCCCACTCTAAACACACACTAATATAAACTGTGTTAAAATGTTTGAATCTTAATTATATTAAAGCATTTCACATTTATTTTATTATTATTATTACTATATTTTTAAAATTATGAATACTAACATCCTTATTAAGTACTCGAGTACTCATGCCCATCCCTATTATTTAATAGCAGGCTTTCCACTCACATTTTAGTTCATGATTTTTACTGACAGAAGGGCCCTGCTGGTGTCTCGACAGCAGTATGAAAAAATACCAATGAGGCGTAGAGGTACCATTAGGTTTCATTAGGGGTGCACTGATATATCGATGGACTATCGGTATCGGTCGATATTTGCCTTGTTGACTGCAATTGGCTTATCGGCTGATAAGATCAAATTTACAGATGGCAGTGGCCGATACTTATCCATCAATTTGTGTTGCGTCAATCTGGTCTAAATGTTCTAAATGTTCAAACTTGAATTGAACAGCAGCATCTTTTATTTACAGGCTAAACTGACTGAAACCTAATTTACTCCTCTGTCAATACTGCGATTGACTAGCTATCATGAGCACTCGGGCACTCCACACAGTCTTGCACAAGATGCACGCTAGAGCTGGGCGAAATACCCCAAAATAATTAGCATCATATGTTGACCAAATACTTTGATAACGATATTGAAACAATCATTTGTATGCGTCAAAAATCTGAGTATATACAGATATTCAAACCAAACTTTATTTAACATTAAATGCTTGCATGTGCGATACGTTTTCAAGCATAATTTCAAGTATAAAATTTGAACTTTGCATAAACAAATACAAAAATATATATATATATATATATATATATGGCTGCCTTTTTGCATCTGCATATGATTTTTGCTTGCCTCTGCCTCTCTTTTCTTCATATTCCTTTTAATGATAACTTCTCAAATGATGGAACAGATTAGACGTATTCTGGTCTGCCGCCGGGACCGCTTTGTTACAGTACTTGCAGAACACGCTTCCTTTCTGGTCTTTGTCAGCTCATTTGTAACCAAAGTAACCCCATGCAACTGACGTGCAGCCTTTCTTAGGGACTAAACTCGTCTTCTTTCTTAGGGACTAAACTCGGTTCGTCTTCAATCTCGTTGTCACGTTTTGTCTGGGCCTACCCTAGTTAGTGGGTTTACTGACTGAAAAAATTCATTCCATGCTTCGCCAGCTCCAAGTCTGGCACTTTGATGACGCTTCTCTCTGGTGTCACTACAGTGAAGTTGCACTTCATATCAAGGCTGGCTGGGATTACCTGTTTTGTGTGTTGCATATGAAAAAAGGCCAAAATGAACGCAGGAATTATTCTCCATGCAACAATGTTATAGCCTAACTGCAATCATCAACATTTGTAAATTTGCCACGGCTGATATTTGAAATTATTAAAATTTGGTTATCGCCCAGCTCCAATGCACGCTGTTCTCGTTGCACGTGCTGTGTTTGTTAACACTGTCAAGTGAAGAAAATGTCGGCTGTGTGGGCGCATTACAAGGTATCAGAGAAAGACAATTGGTTTGCTATTTGTAACAAATGCTCCAGTGAGATTTCAAGAGGGGGCAGCTCAGGCAAGGATTTTTAATAAATCAAATCGGATCATCCATTAACAAGTAAGACATGTAGCACAGTACAATGAGTATGTGAAAAAACATTACAATAAAAGCTGTTCCATACATTTGTATGATTGAATTTCTGCCCATTGAAAAGTATAATGAAGGTCAGAATTATTATTATTTTTGCTAGTGAACAAATAGAACAATAAATAACAAATTATCGGTATCGTTCAATTGTGTTATTTGAATTATCGGTATCAGTATTGATCCAGAATTTTGATATCGGTGCATCCCTAGGTTTCATGTTTGTATCCTGACTGGGAACTTACTGTAGCACCCTTGTAATGTCTGTTCTTAGTTCAGAAAGTATACTGTTGTGTAAATTCATGCAGCAAACAAAGTGTAAGCCACTGAATGCAAGCCAGCCTTCATAAAGTTATATGCTAATAAATAAGGATAATATGTGTTTATGTGCTGTTTGGAATCTTACAGGCACAATCTCTGGATCAGAAGTAATTAATCTAATGTTGCATGAAATATTCAATCATGCTTAAAACCTCTCTAATTCCACCAACAAGCTCAGCCTTCTGGAACTCAGTTAACCTCCTGTATGTTTCTCTTCATGTAAATTGCTTGTCTAGAAACTGGTACTCTGGCAGCACTGGATATTTTGACAATGTCCCAGAGCTTTATAAAGAAAATATAAATACCTGCAAAACCTAAGTCATAATATGATTGGGGGTATAAAGCTTATGACCCCAATAAAATGCTAAGCATTTAAAGAGTACTCACGGCATGGAAGAACAGTGGAAACAAAAAATGTCTTCAGCTGCATTCTGACGGCCTCTAGAATGAGCCCCGCAACAGTGAAGCGGCAGCCAGCAACCGAGCAGCAGAGTGCCACAGACAGAACAGAACCACAAGACAGATACAAAAATGCCTCAGTCTGAAGCTTTCTGACAAATTAATTCTCAGATTAAGATTTCAATTATTGCCAAAAACTGATTTGTTTTGTGTTTGGCTGATGTATTTGCAAAGACATTGTCTGCTGTGTGTATAGCTTACCCGGCCGGTGGAGCTGTGAGTTTGAGCTTGGACCAACACAAAGAGAATACTGTTGAGATCCAGGTCAGCTCATACTTGAGTAAGGTTCAATTCTGATCACAAGATATTTGTCCTGAGTCAATGTTGATGTTGGCATTCGGAAACACATTACTGGGGCCCTCTCAAGCAGCTCCACATTCAAATACCAGCCGCTTTAAAAACAATAATATTTTGTAACTTATAACCAGCAGAATCTTGTACTTTCGCCTCTTATTTATTCAGCAGAAGACCCTACCCTGGGCCACTTAAGTTATCTTTAACCCTTTAATAGTCCCGCCCAGAAAAAAGCAATGGCAAAAGTCACAATGCGCTCTATTCAATGGTTGAGCAGACCATTAAAGGGTTCATTGCTGCTGGGTGGCTCATCCTTTTAAGATCTTCTCGTGTGTGAATGAGCCCTGTGGTCTGGTACTGAATCCAGACTATGCCAGTTCAAACTGTGGCCAGCAATCCCATGGAGCAATGTATAATTGGTGATAGTGTCACCCAGGAAGGATTAGTTAGCCGGGTTGTCCTTGTCTCGTTGCACACCAGCGATCCCTGCTGGTCAATCGGGCATCCACAGTTTGCTGGTATAAAACTGCACATGAAGTGTCTTCCTCTGACTCATGTCTGTGCAAGCTTAACTTGTAGACTGCAGTGTGAAAATACGCGGCGGCTGACATCACATGTTTCGGAGGAGAGCGTGTGCTTGTTTACACTTTACCTAATTGACAGTGGAGGTTGAAGCAAGATTAAGAATATGTTTGGGCATCCCAAATTTGGGAGAAAAAGGGAAAAGCATAAAAAAGAAAAAAAAAGATATTTAATTGTAAATATTGTCTGCATATTGTTGTAGAGCTGGATATTTTCTGAAGCAATTTATTTTAAGTACCTAGCTCAAAGGTACAACAACAGATTCAAACCAGCAAACCTCTGATTAAAGGTTTAGTTCTCGGGCACAACTACACCATACTTTCTCCTCTCAATGGAGTTTAGAAATGAGACAGTAGCAGATGTCACTGAGACCCTGCACTGCATGTCTTTGAAGTGACAGAACATTCAGCCTGTTAAATGGTCTCCTGCCATTAAACGACGGAAAAGAATGACACCAAAGGGAGGTTTTCTTTCAAAGTCGAACTCATACATATTGCTCTCTTCTCAAGGGGTTACAATGTAATATTTTACATATATTTTCATGGACCAATGTATTCCTCTTGATCATATTTTTCATCAGTGCATGGTTTTTCTTAGGTCTTGGGCAGCAATTGCAGGTCAATATTCTTGATCATGCTTGGTCATTCATTATTGCCACTATGCTAAGTAGAACACAGAGGCCACTCATGCGAATGTATACATCCCTTCAGTGTGTTAATGGCTTGTGCTCTGATGCAGCTGAATCATGCAGTGCATGCAACCATCTCTTTGATCACTTCCCTTTGCTTCCTGTACCTGTAAGAGATATACAAGACTCTCCACTTGTTACTGGGGGAGGCAAAAAAGACAGCACAAGATCTGAAAAGATGTAAATCCCGAAGGAACATAAAAGACAACAGGCTCTAGCTTGGGGAGGACGGTAGCAAAAAACAACTGGACGGTGGTAGAATTGCTAGTTTTGTCCATTGCAAATTGAATATTTCTCAGCATCTGTCCAGTTTGGTAGTTTCATGGATGGCAATAAAGGTGTTTGCATCACTATGGGTTGGACAGCGTGGTGGCAGCGCAGCGTGTCAATAAAAACATTAGGCACTGTGCAAGTTTCCTTTGTGATAATTAGTTTGCGTTTTGGTCCACCCAGACCTAAATAGTCATCGATTAATCAAAGAGAGAACTTTAAGCTCACTGCACTTAGTATATTAGATCATTATTTTCAAACCACTTGTGACTCTGCAATTGATAATATAAAAGCCCTGCGATTCAAGTTTACTCTGATACAGACAGTACGGTAACAGCAGCGATATCACCATAACAGTTAGCTCATTCCCAATTTGAGAAGTCGGTCCCAGTTTCAGCGCATTACAGGATGTTGGGGGTAGATTAACCAAGGAAATGAAGGAGGGCTTGTCTCTTTACAGAGAATCCCAGGAGTTTGGACTGGGTGCCAGAGTGCTGGTGTTGCTGCTGCGTGCGCTGAATTCTAATGTGGGCGAGAGTTTGGCAGCGGCAGCGAGCGAGGAGCCCATTCAGTCCGTTAACGTTGACAATCGAACATCCTTTGCGGGGATTACGTGCTGCTGAACTGATAGACCATATGGCGAGGAGTACGAAAAGAAAGGAGAGCCGTGGTGCTCCTGGGCCAGGAAAGCATTTTTTTTCCTTGGGTGAAAAAATGCTGGTTGAGTCAGAGGTTCCTTTCAATCACCCTTTGTTCCCCCGCGTGGGTAAATGCGGCACATTGGACAGGGTCCTTTGAGACTGTGATGACATTTCACTCCGGTTCCACTTTCTTATCCAGTTCGTGCCAGCATTTCAAGGAGAGTGTGGAGATGCCACAAGTGTTTCCTAGCAACAGCCTGCACCACTCGTTCTCTGCCCCCACCCCCCTCGCCTCGCACGAGTTGCGGCAATGCACCACTAGCTACGGACCTGAAATACATTCTAATTCTCCAGACTCCTCTGCTCCGTCGCAAACTGCGGGGTGACATCGGCTGACATTCAAGCCTCACTGTTTTATAAGAGGGAAGAAAGACAATTCTCTCTGAAGGTGAAGTATGGCAATTCCAAGGGAACTGCTGGCACAGAAATAAAAAAGAACCACTGTTATACTTCACCACAGGTATTTGGCAAGCTTGACTTTTCTTAGAGCCCGAGACAAGGATGCCTTGCTACCTTCCCAAAGCACTTGAAGTTATGATTAATTGAAATTGTGCTTTGTGTAATCCATCTAGTTCTACAGGGTTGTAATTCATACTTACTTGGCTGGGCTTATTTGTAAACATAATTTGGGGGACTCTGTGAAGGTGCTCCTATGTTGTATGGCAGAGAAAGGCTGCATTTTCCCCATTGCAGCCAACAGGGGGAGACATTGCTCAAGCAATGTGCCCTACTAATAGGTTTTCTGTGTATACCTTAGGGAGACCTCCTGGGACAGTGAATGTACTGCAGTCTAGTCATCACTCTGTTCCTCTTTCCACCTGCAGCAAAAACATTTTGGTGTGATCATCCTTAAAACAACACAGACAAGCTCTGAAAGGCCTACAGGTCAATGCAGCAGTCTGCGAACCATCTTTTCAAGCCTGCTTGTGACTGCAAAACATTATGTTAAGCCTCTCTGCAGTTAAGCACTGGTGTGCATTCATTTTAGATGAAGCTTAGCAAGCAAATGTGGATTACAGGAAGTCTTTCCTTACATTACAATGTAGTGCATGTTAAGAAGTTGCCCCAGAAAACCTCACTCTGCAGCAAAATATTGCTTACCAGCATCTATTTCATAGCTGGGAAGAAAAAGGGCACAGTACAAATGTGTTGGATCTGGTGTACTCCTGAAAAAACAAACACATCTCACATATCTACCATTAACCTTTCACTTCTCCTAATGTTTAACTTTGAAACAATATGGAATTTGTGGCCTACCTTAGGCTAACAGAAAGAGTCATCTTTAAATACGGTTACATTTGACAGATTTTAGTTACTCAACTATTTGATGCGTGCTTCAAAACTTGATCACAAAAGAGTATTTAGTCTAGCTGCCAAAGCTTCTATGAAAACCAAACAATTGTGGCAAGACCAAATATTTCTGAAATAGCATCAAAATGCATTAAAACCGGGCAGCGGATAGCGTAGCGGTCTAACGCACCACATTTTGGCTGGTCCGGTGTGGTGTGCACTGTCTGTCAGGGACGCGGTTCGAAACCCGCGTCTCTACGACTGGCGCTGGTTGTCAGCCCCGATTGGGGGTGGCATTTGGCTGTACACCCCAGAGGGAGCGGGAGGATGAGCCGGCTCGGGTGAGCCATGAAGCATGGAAAAGTCTTCAGAATGTGGTTGGGCGAATTCCGTCTTGAAGGAAGTGGAGTTTGCTGCCCATGGAGAGGGTTGGGGTTAAATCTAAATAAATAGAGGGTGTAATTGGCCACTAAATTGGGAGAAAAATTTGAAAAAATCAGAAACAATAAAAAAAAAGAATAAATCAAATGTAATAAAACCAATTAATTGTTGTTGTTTTTTTATTTTCTATTCTTTTCGTGTGAATTATCCCCTCCCTCTTATGAGAACTGCCGTAGTCTGGTAGTGAGCGCTGAACCGCCTCCTCTGAGCTAGCACCCGTGTAAGCCCAAGCCTGTCACCGTAACACACAGAACCACTCATATATGCAGCGAGCTCATTCAGCTTTTATCCCTCTCCCCTCCCTGGGGCGGACAGCCAGTTTCCACCCCCTAGTGGCACTCCTGTCCAGAGCCGAAACTGGTGCGACCTGGTGGAATCGAATCCTGGTCGCAGTGGGCAGGGTCGGACTTCTTCCGCTGCACCACCCGGGAGGCCGTAATTCATTGTTGTTTTAAAATAATAAAATATATGGACAGAGTCCTAGGTGGCCTATCCAGCCAAATGACTAGCTCTTTATGAATCCTGTCTACCAGTGCTGATCAGTGGCTGGGAGTCAGCTGTGCACCTTGCGCAGTTCTCTGATGCAAAAACTATGCAGCTCATCTGGTGAATTGCATTGTGAAAGAAGCAGTGGCCGGCTGCACAAGCCTTGGAGGACCTGCGTGCACCCTCCCGTATTGATGGAGAATCTTGGAGCTATTCCACTCTTCAATCAGCTCAGCTCCTCAGTTTGTTCCTTCAGAACGGAGGATTTTAACCGGGCAGCTATGAAGCGACGAAGTTTGTTCCTTCAGAACGGAGGATTTGAAGATGACACCGTACCTCTTTACAATGGCATCTTCTCGCGGACCGAAGTGTTTACCCCAGTGTTGGTGAACGGGATTCATCCGGCAGGACCCTTGAGGTGAAGGAGTCCAGGTGATACACTTGGAAATAACTCTTCTTATAGCTGCATTAGCACCATGAATCCAGCTGAGTCGCAGCTTGGACAGATATGGACTGACCAGGCTCGGATTTAAGCTCTGCCACATGGAGGTCCTGACAACAGGGTGCTTAATGATCTCCAGCTCTGCTTCCTTTAAATTCTTGTAAATGTGAGATTGTCTTCACACTGTCACCCTTCTAAGCAAAGCCAGTCTTGAAGCTCTTCAATGTGAGAGCCTTATGAACTTCAGACTGAGTGAGAGAAGCCTTCAACTCGTTCCTCTTGCGACACGAGCACAGCAGAATGCTTCTCAACTTGAGGATCCAGGCAACTGCCTTCTTTAGACGGAACCAAGAAGAGAAGTACTCCAGAAACTGCTGAACCGTATCCGACTGCTCTTGGCTGCCGTAGCGCTGACCACAGCGTTTCTTACCTCTGGGTCCTCCGTGGTTAGATCCCCAGGGTGGTCCAGGTTCTCTGGCCATTCATCCTCAGGCTTGGTGAGAAAGTCCGGCCCCTGTATCCAAGTCTCATTGCTCATGAACAAATCCACTTCGAAGGGTTCTTCGAAGTAGTTACGTACCTCCACTGTCTTACTTCGGACAACTTCAAGATGGAGCGGGGCTACTCTGGCTTTCGCCATGACAAAAGCACATTGAAGCTTATTGCCTTTGCTCTTCTGTAGCAGGTAACTCACTGTTCCGTAGCCTTCTTCGCTAGCATCTGCAAAGTGATGCAGCTGGCTGAATGTTGCCTCGCCGAAGCCTATAGGCTTGAAACACTGAGCCACTTCAAAGTCTTCCAACAGATGGAGGTCCTTCATCCAGTTGGACCATTGTTGAGCTAAATGCTTAGGAATGACATCGTCCCAACCCAGCTTCAGTCTACAGAGTTCTTGGAGGATCCTCTTTGCCGTCAAAACCACAAGCGCTAGGAAACCCAACGGGTTGTAGATAGAGCTAACGATGGAGAGAATGCTTCTTCTAGTGGGTAATTTGTCCTGTATAACAATCTTAAACTTGAAGTTATCAGACTGGGTACACCACTGGACTCCCAAAGCTCACTCGACTGGGAGCATGTCTAGGTCCAAATCTAGGTCTTTAACCTCTTTGGCTCTTTCCTCTATGGGGATAGCAAACAGCACAGCCCGGCTGTTGCTTACCCATTTTGTGAGCTGGAATCCTCCTGTTTCAAGGATGGCTCTCACATCGTGGTACAAAGACACAGCTTCCTCTTCTGAGCTGAGTGACTTCAAGCAGTCATCGACGTAGAAATTACGCAACACTGTGTCAATTCCCTTGGCTTCAAATTAGTCCCTGCTGTCCTCTGCACACTTACAAAGAGCGAAGCTGGCACAGCTGGGTGACGTCGCCAAACAGGTGCATCGTCATTCTGTACTCTACCAAGTCTTGACTGATGTCACTGGATGGCCACCAGAGAAACCTGAGAAGGTCGGCATCCTCATCTGGCACCTTGACCTGGTGGAACATAGCTTCCATGTTGGCTATGATCGCCACCTCTTCTTGCCTGAACCTGGTGATGACACCAAGCAGAGTGCTGGTTAGATCAGGCCCCTGTAGCAGCTGGACGTTCAATGTGGTGCCCTGATATGACGCTCCACAATCAAACACCAGTCGGATCTTCAGCTTCTTAGGATGGTACACCCCATGGTGTGGCAAGTACCAAACCTTCCCATCGCTGCAGCTGAGCTCCTCGTTAGGAACCTTCACTGCATAGCCTTTGGCAATCATATCATCCATGAACACAGAGTAATCAGCTTGAAACAGAATTCTTAATGAACTGAGGTTGAGAGCTCGCTGTTCAGTTACTCTTTGGTTGTTTGGCATCTTGATGACTGTGTTCCTTAATGGTAGAGATGTTGTAATGTCCCTCCACTCTAGCAGACTGCGAGTCTATTTCCAGCAACTGGATGTTGTTGACATTTCCAGCTGGTCGTCTTGACAGTCTGGAAAGTCGTTCTTAAACTGTTGACTCCACAGTTCATCCAGCGTTGCCACTGATATGCGGTTGGATGTCACCTGTATGCGTCTACTTGTTGTTCCATGGCCATTGTCTTCTCGGAGGGGTCCATTAATGGTCCAGCTTAGCCTTGTTTTCACCGCATACGGTCTGTCATCTATGCTGGAAATAACCTGCCACGGTTCCATAGCCTTGGGTACGTCAGTCCCAATGAGAAGACCTATCTCTGCTTGAATCTTTGGGAGATGCACTTGACTAAGATGAGGCCACTTATCCACATCCTCTTGTTGTGGGATGTTCTGCTTACACGCTGGAATTGCCTTCTGAGAGTAGACGTTTGGCAGTTCCAGGAAGTCGTTACTATCCAAACTACTGACCTCTAAGCCGGACACCATGTGGCAATTGCCAAGATGCTATCAACGATCCTTTCCCCATCGAGTCTTTTAAATTTTTTTTTTTTTTAAATACATTTTATTTCTGATTTTTCCCCGTTTTTTCTCCCAGTTTAGTAGCCAATTATACCCTCAGTGTATTTTATTTTCAATTAACCCCACCCTCACCAGCCTTGATCTTTATAGCAAAACCGACAGTCTTGGCAGCTTATCTTTCCATTGCAGGCTCTGCTCATATGGAACTGAAGCACAGATTCTTAAGAAAGTCAATCTTCCTTGTGAAGAGACCTTCTTTGCAGTGCCATGGCGTGTTGTTCTCTTGGCAGAAGAGACGCACAGAGATCTTGCTTCTCCTCCACGGACTCCATTTAACCTGAATGCCACTCTTCCTGAGCGGACTTGTAAGCTTTAGCAGCTCTTGATTCCATCCCCCTCCCCAGTGGGTGAGGCTTGGACAAAACCCACAAGGTCGCTAAACGCCTCCGATCTGTTTGTCTAGGATACCATAGGCCAGCTTCTCCACTGGTCTCAGGTAGAAACGCATGTTGGTTTCGACTCCACGTCTCTGATCCAGTGAGGCAGAGACCAAACGAGTGAAGTGCCCGCTCAGACTTAAAGTTGGCCAGTTCAGTGCCTTATCGATGTGCACGAGATTCGCTTCCAAATCCTTTAAAAAGCTTCTTTTCTTCAGATCTTCCTGGTTGTGAAGACAACTTTGTATCAGCTCTCTGGGCTGTCCACTTGTGTACTGCTCCATAAAGTACAGCTGGTCTTTGTTACTATCTGTCTTATCCTCCACTCCATATTCAAAGGCCCTGATGAATAGCCTATATTCCATAGGATCCCCTTTAAATATAGGAATGTTTTGAGGCAGCAGAGTAGAAAGGTTTTGTTGTCTTACTAGGAATTCTATGATGGCTTGTGTGGACCCTATAGCCTCTTGTTCTGGCTGCGTAGCTCTAACAGGTGCACTACGGATGCTACCGCTAAATTGTTGTCTCTACCAATAACCCAGCATCGAGAGGAATAGGCTTAACCTGCCTGCGAGCTTGCAGTTCAAAGGGCTTAGCTGCCTCGATGTAAGAATTAATTCCATCTGCACTAGATGCTCTATATGAGACTTGAAGACCCTCAAACTTGTCTAGTACCCTGAATTTAGCATCTGAGGCAGCTAAAGAGGGTTCTAACTCTAGCTTTTCTCTCTGTAACTTTAACTTAGCTTCCTGTTTGTCAAGCACTCGTCTTTCTTTTAGAGTGGAAGCTTGGACTTGCAACGTAGCTTTCTCCAATTTGGCTTTCAGACGAGCAGCTGATGCAGATGACAACACGTTTGAAAGTACTGAGGATGCCGCTCTAGACCCTTGCTTTCATGAGGTGACAGACACAGCAGATATGCTATCTGAATGCTCAACCTCTTCATTGTGCTTCTTAGCCTCAGCAATACGTAGGTGAACCTCTTTCATCCATGCTTCAGCCTTTTCCACAAAGTCCTCAAACCATCTATACTGATCCTCATTCTTCTCATCTTCTGTCTGCTGAAGTAACACTTTAACTGAGGTGTTAAGCTTGCAAAACTCTAAATAGCTTGTTGAACTCAACTATCAACATTGTCTGAACAACTTGCAGGTTACTGTCATTGCCGTCATCCATTAACTGACGCATCTGGTTCATTTGCCTGTTAGCTGACTCAGCTTAGCCTTCCAACGCAATCTTTCATCAATAGCCTTTGCAGTGACTTTAACTGTTCTAACCCCAGCCGCCGAGGTGGAATCTGCATTCTTCATATTGAACTTAAGAATATTGCAAAACAGTCATAAACGTTTACCGTTATGAATACCTTTTGGGCTTCAAAATACTCACACAAGAGGTCAAGGGCTAATTGGCTAGAGCGTTAGCATAGCTTCCGTGGCTACACGGAAAGGCAAGAAATGGTGCTTACTTTCACTTTCGGTTTACTCACGGCAAATTGCTCATTGCAATTTGCTCATTTTCACCGAGGTCTTAATTTTTTCAGACCAACAATAAGGCACCCACTGATTTCACCTGTCAGTCTCTAATGGAATCAATTAAAAAAGGTATCCCCTCTCTAAAGGAATAATGTGTCGTATAGCACATTACAGAAAATGAGAGCATTAGTTGATCTGACTGATTAAAGGTCATGGGATGTGAATATGGGAGATTTATTGTTCATGGCATGGATAGCTATTGCTGACATAATATGGCCTTAACAGAGTAAATCATGCTTTAATAGAAACAGCTAGTTACCATTCAGAGGTTGCAATGAAAACCAGTATACACAGGAGACCCCCAGGACCGAGTTTGAGAACCACTGGCATAGATGCTTTCCATTTTCCAAGGTAACTCCTTTAACCAAAAGCATCCTCCTCAAATGTAATGCTACTTTCAAAGTCTATAGTCCCCACAAGAGATGGATTAAAATAATAGAAACATTTAAATAGCAAAAAACTATTTAAACCATTAATATTTTAGCTTTAGTAGGAAAAGAATCCAATGCCTCTCGTTTTATGTGAAAGTCTTCTGAAAGACTGTCAACACACTTTCCTCTATGGGCACCCTCATTTATGTTTGAACTAAATAGCCACAGAGTGAAGCAAGGACTTTGCTTCAATACAAAAAACGAAAATGTGAAGGGGGTGTCTGCTGTAGTCATCGTGCACTGGCGACAGAGTGGTGCAATGCTTAAGGAACTGGGCTGGTAACCAGATGGTTGCAGGGTTGGTTCCCCAGTGGCTCACACTGCTGCTACCTTGAGCAAAGTTATTTTACCTGAACGGCTGTACATACATATCAAACTGTACATTCATGTGTAAAATGTAAAGCAATATAATTTGCCCAGGACAATCGCAGGGGAATGCTGATGATTGGATAGCTTGCTCATTATCAATAGTAGCCCTACAAGAAGAGCTTTCGAACCCATCCAGAGAGCAAACTGGTCCTGTCATTGCATTGTTGAAAGCAGAGAGGACTAGACTGGTTTTGACAGGACTGTTGGAAGGAACCTCAACCACGTCAAGAATTATCAGACATTGATCAAAGCTGGGCAGGACATGATGGATCGCCTCAGTATTGGGAATACAAAGTGCCATGGGAGGGAGGGAGAAGTACATGCATTCGATGAGGAACATGTCTGGCACTGCTGGGTACCAGTGGTGGCTCTCCCTAAATGCAGCTGCTGCAAGCAGGCCAGAGGAACCATTGCCCTGGCTCAGAAAAGGAATTTGATTGTAATATCACGGTAAAATCCTCTTTACTTCCAAACAGAAAGCCAGGAACGACACGGCACCTGCATGTACCTGCATATCAAATGACTAAACTGTCCGACAGGATAGCAAAGTTACCTGGCCACGAGGACTAAGACTATTGATTTCAGTGTAGTTAAACTGTGACAGAGGGCCC